>OY740788.1:14674372-15337952 GCA_963514005.1 Raja brachyura
CTGGAATAACTCAGCGGGTCAAACAGGATGTGTTGGGAGGAACATCAGATGCTGTTTAAACCGAAGACCGACAAAAAAATGCAGAAGTAAGGCAGCGGGTCTGACAGCATCTCTGGAGAAAAGGAATAGGTGACGTTTCAGGTCTCACCAGCGTTTTGTGTCTATCTTCGGTTTAAACCTGCATCTGCAGTTCCTTCCTAACCATGTCCCATCTACACTGGTCCCATCTTACCTGCGTTTGGCCCAATCCTCCCATAACCTGACTTATCCATGTACATGTCTAAATGTTTCTTAAATGTTGCAATTGCATCTGCCACAACTACTTCCTCTGGCAGCATGTTCAATACACCTACCATCCTTTGCGTGAAAACGTTATCCCTGTGGCAGGGGCTCACAGGAGTCCAGCCAAAAACTAGTCGGACACGAGTTGTGTGCACTAGACGCGTTTATTCTCTCCGATACAGCTCCTTACTCCTCTCCGGACACGGGCATTGCCCGGCCTTAAATACCAACTTAGGTACCGACCCCGTGACTAGCGCCTCCCACACTAAGACGCCGCCCTCTAGAGCCGATGGTTCGTTGTGCCCTTGGGCTGCCACCAGGTGCCGCCACATGACCCCCCCCCCCCCCCCCAGAACCAGAGGCACCGAACCGGACGGGACGCCGCACGATGCGGCCCCAACGCGTAGATACAATCCCACGCCCCGGGGGCTTGCTCGGTTCGGATGAATCTCCGGGTCCTGGGATGGCGGAAACCCGCAATGGGGAGGTTGAGCCACATGGACTGGCTCGCTCAGGTCCAAGTGGGCCGGTTTCAAACGAGCCACAGACACAGTTTCATGCCGGCCTCCCATGTCTAAATCAAATGTAGTAAGCCTGTGCCGCAGCACGCGAAATGGACCTTCATACGGGCGCTGCAAGGGCGACCTGTGGGAGACATGGCGAAGAAAAACGTACGGGCAGCCCATCAGCAGCACATGGGAAAGGGGCACTCCATGACGCGACGTTGGGATGGGAGACAGGGCGCCGACCATCTCCTGCAAGCGGATCATCACCGACAACGGGAGTTCCTGGGGCCCATCAGAAGCAGGGACAAACTCCCCGGGGACGGTGAGCGGAGCACTATATACCAACTCCACGAAGGACGATTACAGATCCTCCTTGCTGGCCGTCTGAATCCCCAACAGGACCCACGGCAACTCATCCATCCACCCAGTGCCTGTGAGATGAGCCTTCAGGCCAGCCTTCAGACAACGGTGGAACCGCTCCACCAACCCATTTGACTGGGGATGGTACGCTGTCGAGTGGTGGAGCTGCGTCCCCAACAGGCGGGCCATGGCGAACCACAGTTCAGAAGTGACCTGGGCGCCCCGGTCGGACGTCCAATGTATACTCCAAAATGGCCAACAGCTGGCGCTGTTGATGGGCGGACCAAGAATCCAAAACCTTCGCAAAAGCAAACATGATTGTGGTCCGTGAAGGCTACGAAGGAACGTCCCTCGAAGAAGTACCGGAAGTATCTCACTGCGAGGTGTAAGGCGAGCAACTCCCGTCAAAAGCACTGTAGCGCTGCTCCACATATCTCAGGTGACGGTTAAAGAAGGTGAGAGGCAGCCAACGGCTGTTAACCGACTGTTCCTAAACGCAGCCGACCGCAGAGTCCGAGGCATCCACGGTAAGGGCTGTGGGGCGTCGGCCAATGGATGCACATGCATAGTCGCCCGAGCAAGGCCTCCTTCGCCCCTTCAAACGCCGCCATGGCGACAGCATCCCACTGTATCTCCCGTTGCTTGCCCGTCAGCAACTGAAAAAGCGGCCGCAAAGGTTTGGCAGCCGCCGGAACGAACCGGTGGTAAAATGTGACCATCTCCCGGAGGCCACATACCATAGCAGGCCGCGGGAACTGGCGGATTGCCTCAACCCTGTCCGGCAGAGGCACTGCTCCGTGCCGTGTCACCCGATGCCCCAGGAAGTTGATGGCCCGAAGGCCGAATTGGTACTTGCCAGGGTTAATTACGAGGCCATGGTCACTGAGGCGCTGGAAGAGGATGTAGTCCAAGTAGACAAACAGGAAGTAGAGCCTGAGCACCATGGTGTCCATCAAGCGCTGAAAGGCCTGCGTGGAGTTCTTAAGGCCGAAGGGCATACGCAGAAACCTGAACAACCCAAACGGGGTGATAATTGCCCTCTTGGGGACATCCTCTGGTCGCACAGGCATCTGATGATATCCCCAGACTAGGTTGATCTTGGAGAAGAACCTAGCCCCAGCCAGATGTGCTGAGAAGTCCTGTATGTGGGCAATAGCGTAACGGTCAGCGGTTGTGGCCTAGTTAAGGCAGTGGTAGTTCAAGTAACCCTTGTATCACTCTCTCTCTCCATTCCACCCCCACCCGAGTCATCCATCCAGTTTCACTGTCTGGGAAGGAACAGCAGATGCTGGTTTAAAATGAAGATAGACACAAAAAGCTGGAGTAACTCAACAGAGTGTCTCCAGAAATGCTGCCTGACCCGTTACTGCAGCATTTTGTGACTATCATCTAGTTTCACTGTTTGTATCCATTCATTATCACTTCCACAGCCACATTATCACTTCCACAGCCACAATGGACCTTTGTGGACACCATCTTTCCTTGAATAGTTTATTTTATTTTAGTTTCACAACGTGGAAACAGGCACTTCAACCCACCGGGTCCGTGCCAAATAACGATTCCTGCACACTAACAATATCCTGCACACACTAGGGACAAGTTACAATTTTACCCAAGCCAATCAACCTACAAACCTGTTCGTCTTTGGAATGTGGGCGAAAATTGGAGCTCCCGGAAATACCAACGCAGATCATGGGGAGAATGTACAAACTCCATACAGACAGTACCCGGGTCTCTGGGGCTGCAAGGCAGCAACTCTACCGTTGTGCCACTGTGCCACCTAACGATCATTGTTGCAGGCTTTGATTTGTCCTTTTCATGCCTTTCATTCTTTTGTTCTTTGTACCTATTAAAACTTCTCCAGTTTTCTTCTGCCCCAACTCTGACTGAAGAAGGGTCTCGACCCGAAAGGTCACCTATTCCTTTTCTACAGAAATGCTGCCTGACCCGCTGTTTATCCAGCATTTTGTGTCTATCTTCTGTTAATGGGACGTTGCCCAGGTCAGCCACCCAGCCCAACCTCCTCCCTCTGGGGCAGTCTGCAGCCGATACCGATACCAATGCCAGCTGTCCTCAGGCTATGCCAACGTGATCGAAGAAAAGTAGCTGCTATGTTTTAACCTATTTTTATACTTCATGTGATAAGCTCTGATATCAGTTTAGTTTATCATATTGCCACTTGCACCAAGGTACAGTGAAAAGCTTTTTGTTGTGTGCTGTCCTGTCAAAGATATAAACCATTTAATTTGATATTTTTCATATTTTATGATATGCGCTAGATATTAGTTTAGTTTATTATTGGCAAGTGTACCAAGGTCGTGAAAAGTTTTTTGTTGCTTGCAATCCAGTCAAAGATATAATCTATTTACTTACATATTTCATGATATGCTCTGATATTAATTTAGTTTAATATTGACCCTTGTACCCAGGTACAGTGAAAAGCTTGTTGCTTGCAATGCAGTCAAAGATATAATCTATTTACTTCTATGTTTCATGATATGCTCTGATATTAGTTTAGTTTAATATTGACACATGTACCTAGGTGCAGTGAAAAGTGTTTTATTGCATGCAATGCAGTCAAAGATATAATCTATTTAATGTTATAGTTTTATATTTCACATGATACAATTTATTTAATTTTATATTTTAATCGATTTAATTTTATATTTTATATCTGTTCTGATATTACCTGTCTAGTCTAAAGTGACCTTTGCATCCCAAGGTAGAATTCCACTGTCAAGTAAGCCTGCAGGTTAAAACTGAATTGAAGTATAAAATTATCCTATAGTCCTTGCATTTCTGGTGAACAGATGGGGAGATGTTAAACATAGAAACATAGAAAATAGGAGCAGGAGTAGGCCATTCGGCCCTTCGAACCAGCACCGCCATTCAATATGATCATGGCTGATCTTTCAAATTAGTATCCTGTACCTGCCTTCTCTCCATATCCCCCGATCCCTTTAGTCACAAGGGCCACATCTAACTCCCTCTTAAATATAGCCAATGAACTGGCCTCAACTACCTTCTGTGGCAGAGAATTCCAGAGACTCACCACTCTCCGTGTGAAAAATGTTTTCCTCATCTCGGTGCTAAAGGAATTCCCCCTTATCCTTAGACTGTGACCCCTTGTTCTGGACCTCCCCAACATCGGGAACAATCTTCCTGCATCTAGCCTGTCCAACCCCTTAAGAATTTTGTAAGTTTCTATAAGATCCCCCCTCAATCTTCTAAATTCTAGCGAGTACAAGCCGAGTCTATCCAGTCTTTCCTCATATGAAAGTCCTGACATCCCAGGAATCAGTCTGGTGAACCTTCTCTGTACCTCCTCTATGGCAAGTCTTCTAAATTCTAGCGAGTGTTATATGGAATCTTTCAGACCTTCAATTTACTTCAGCACTGTGCGTCTTTTTTTTGTAAACCAGCGTCTGCACCTGCTTTATCTATTCTCTGGCGTTGTTGGTTAAACTGTTGACTGTTTTTCTGAGCCCAGATATGTCAACCAATAGGTCAGATGTGGTGCATGACTGTCAATAAAGGCTTTGGTTTACAAAACCAGGATCTGCAGTTATCCAAAGGCTTTGGTTTAAGTAGGTATGTCACAAAACTTACCTTCAGCGGCGCTGCAGTTCTGTCACTGGCCGTGTGCGCGACTTTGGCGCCTTTAAGGGGGGGGGGGGGGGGGGGGCAGAGTTAAAATGCCGTTTTCTCCTGCCTGACCGAGATATATTTTCTCGGGCTGCTAGCTAATGCTGAAGAATTGTTCCGACTGCCGTTCTGTGAATTTTTTTTTTAAACCACAGGACAATTTCAGCGCTGGAGTAAAATAAAAATCCACTTCTAACGCCGTCAATGCCGACAACGGGACGGATCTCCCGTACGGGACAAATAAAGGTAAGCCGTTTATTTTACATATAAACTTGCTTCTTAGGATTACCTTAATCCAAATTTTACGTTGTGAAAAGGTGATTTAGGCCCCATACGAACCGGCAGTGTTTTTACTGCCAGTATGGGGTTTAAATTCACCGCAAACTGCAACGTTCCAATCCATCGCGTTCCACAAAATTCCACTCGCAAGATGATTTAAATGGCCATTAATTTACGGGAATTAAACACTAAATTCCTTCCATTTGTCCTATAAATGAATGATAATGAGATTGAAAAATCATGTTATATTGTGAATTTGTGTGTGAATGTTATTTGGACACTTAGGCTATTTAAAAATGTTAATCTTTTCTTACGAAATGGATAGATGTTTAGATCTAGTAATTGAATTTTGTAATTAGCTACTAGGTAACTAATTATATGCTTTAATTTCAGGTCATCCATGTAAGATTGTTTCATATTTGTTTCAGAATGCTTCAATCTTTAATAACTGAAAATGTATTTCAGTTCTCGTAATTTTTAAGAAAGTTATGGGCTTTTGACTGTCCTCGGTCACAGCTTTGGTGTTAAGTCAATGGAAAAGCAATCAGGAACAAGATGTTAATTTCCGAGTATGAAATTGGCCATATCTCTTTTAATACTGAAGATATGAAAGTGAATTAGGTGTCAAATTAAACTTCTTTTTATGCTTTATCTGATGGGATAAATTGCAGACTTGATTTTTAAAATCTCAAAATTTTGTAACATTGCTAGTTTAAGAGGGTTCCGTCAGCACTATTATAGACATGGTTCTCAAACTCACCCTCAACCTAATACTTCCAAATCAGTCCCCCCCCAGCTTCTAAACAAACATCATTACTGAAGAAGGATTCCGACCCAAAACGTTGCCTGTCCATGCCCTCCAGAGATACTGCCTGACACTGTTATTTCAGCACTTTGTGCCTTTGTTTGTAAAGCAGCACTTGTAATTCCATGTTTCCGCCACTCTGTTCTCTTTCAAAGCGCAGGCCATACATTTAAATGGTCCTTGAGCCCAGAGTATTTGTGTGCGAGGTATCCCTTTAACAATGGTGAACCCTTTCTGCGTTCTTCACAGTGATTCACCATTGCAAGCTAAAATAAAACCTTATAAATCTTACTGCCCTATAATTCTTACGTATATGCATCATGTATCCTCAGCCAATTGTCCCAGACACCTTGCTTAATGACTAATGACTTTTTAACTAATTTAACTATACATTTTTCAACCTTGGTGCAATCATATAAACCAAATTTGTTTTTTTTGAATCAATGCTTTTTGAGCTGCATCTGTACAGAGCCTTTTACGACCTGAGAAAGTCCCGACCATTAAATAATTAAATACTTTACCATAATGATTAAATCATTAGAGGAGTAATCCACAACTACGCAGCCGGGGGGGAAATGTGCTAACAGGAAAATTTAAATTCAGTTAATAATTAAATCTGGAATGAAAGAGTCAGTATCTATTTTGGTGACCTTTAAGCCTTCCCGACAATTGTAAGAGATATTTATCATACTAATGATTATTTAAAGCTCAGAAAAAAAATGGCATTTGGTCCTTGAAGACTACTCCACCATTTAATACAGTCATGCTCCCTCACCAAGGCTTTTCCAATGCGAAATCCAGCTAACTTGTGCTTGAATATGTTCAACTTCTTGAAAATATTTCCACAGGTTCACAACCCATTTCATGAAAAGATTTCTCACCTCAGTCCTGTCTTAAAACTAAAATGGTCCCATACCCCCACCCCTTTTATAGACCTCTGGGAAGGGTAGACATTCTCCCTGCATTCATCTCTCTCACCCAGTCAGAATTTTCCATGTTTCTGAGAATACCGCGTTCATTCCAATAAGCTCTAGTAATCGCTGCTCAATCGGACCCAATCTCTGCTCACATTTCAGCTGTGCCTTTTCTTCCACAGGTCCTGCTTGACGCGTTGAGTTCCTTCAGCAGCTCTCCCTCTTGTGCCTTGTTAGAAATATTTTATTTGATTGTCAGCCAAACCAAGTCAAGTCGAGTTTAGTGTCAGGTGCACAAGTACGGGGCGGTGCAGACACAACGTAAAACCTGCTTGCAGTGGCATTACAGGCACACAAACTGTGACAACATATATAAATTCTTCAGATTTATATATAAACATATAAATTCATCAGAATAGTGAAAAGTAAATGATGCAAAATATAGACATTCATGTAATGATACACAAACAGAAAACAAGTCCACAGTAGTGCAAGAGGTGGTCCACAGAGTTCTGTTGCTGAGGTATGTTTGTGCATGTGTAGGAACTGCAGATGCTGTTGTTATATCGCAAATAGACACTAAACACTGGAGTAACTCAGTGGGTCAGGGAGCATCTCTGGAGAAAAGGAATAGGTGGAGTTTCAAGTCGGAACTTTTCTTCAGTGTCGGGAAAGAATGGGGCCTCACTTTGACAATGGAGACCTTGGACAGAAAGATCGGCATAGGAATGTATGAGAAGGAGAGTTAAAATGGTTATCAACGAGGAGATCCAGGAAGCCTTGTGCAAGTGTTCGGTGGAACAGACACTGAGTCCACGCTTGGTCTCGGCGATGTAAAGGAGACCACATCAGGAGCATCGAATGCAATAGATGAGGTTAGAGGACGTGCATGCTGTCTCATCTGGTAGTATATGCTGACATGCCATAATTAAACCATCGGCTTATTATTGTGAGTAGCTGCCCCCACATTCTACCTACTACCTTGAAGACATGGTTATTCCTACTGATTCCTGTCTATCAACTATTTTAGATGTATGCGAGTTTATTACTATGAAAGCTGCACACATTGATTCTGCACACTTACCTCCTATGTTGTACTTCATCAAAGGTCTTTGAAAATCAAAATACAGACATCCGCTAGTTCTTCCTTAGCTATTTGACCAGTTATAACCTCAAAACCTTCCATGTGCTCATTATGTTGGTTTTCCCATTCTTAACTCCA
This sequence comes from Raja brachyura, assembly GCA_963514005.1. The sequence goes on from OY740788.1 coordinate 14,682,386, forward strand.
TATAAACTTTGCCTAATCGTGTAGGTATTTTCTAAGTGCCCCATTATCACATCCTTTAAAATTTACTCCAGTATTTTTATCCATCAATGAAGTTAGGCCAAAAGGTATATATTTCACTGTTATCTCTCTCCCTCCTTACTTTTCCCACTCCTCAAACTGCAGGAGCTGTTCCATAACCTCTTCAAATTGGAGAATAGTGACCAATGTCTCCACTGTTTCCATGGCTACCTCTTTTAGTGAAAAATAAAGTGCTAGAGGAACCCAATGAGTCAGGCAGCATCCGTGGAAGGGTTGGACAGGCAACGTTTCATGTCAGGCCCTTCTTCAGACTCTCTTAGTACTTAGACATGCAGATTATCAAGCATGGGGATTTATTGATTTCTCCAGCACTTCATTTTTTTAATCTACACCAATACTAATTTCTTCCAATTCATCCTTTCCATTAGACACCTAGTTCCCTAGCATTATGATGAAGTCATTTGTATTCTCTTCCTTGAAGAGAGAACCAAAATACTTTCTTTCAACTTTTCTGCTGTATCTTTGTTCCCTGTTATAACGTCTCCTGTTCCTAGTACGGGTGTCAGTGGATATGGGGAAAAGGCAGGAGAATGGGGTTAGGAGGTTTATCAGCCATGATAGAATGGCAAAGTAGACATGATAGGCTGAATGGCCTAATTCTGCTCCTATCACTTATGACATAACTGTAATGGGGCTAAATGAGATAATTTGCCATCTTTACCAGTCCGGTCTTTATGCGGATACAGACCAATAACTGTGCTGTTGATTTTCAATTGCCTCTCTGAAATGCCCTTGCAATTCAGTCACTTCAAAGTCAATAAATGGTAGGTATCATATCTCCACATCTTATAAATGAATACATAAAAACAGTGTCCTCTGGTGTAATGTTGCCAAGCTGCTAAATTGTACATCATGTTCCCTTGCAATGATAAAAACCAAAATCTCTTTTAGCGATATCAAATGAATGATAAATATTGACCACAACATTGCACTTTGGTGGAGCATTAAAGGCTTTTCTTCCCATCTGTTAACACAGAGTGCCTGCCAGGCACGCGCCATCAGGGTAGGCAAGGTAGGCACTGCCTACCCTGACTAAAATTATAACATAGTAATAACTAAATATAAATAATAAAGGCATGGGAGAATTATGCCTATGTAAGAGACCGATCTCTTAGGTAGGCATAATTCTCCGTGCCTTTCATCCGCAGCGCTTGTAACACGGGAAGGTCTGTGCAGCCCACGTGCCGTCAGCGCTGCCTGAAGCCGTCACTTTCAATCGGGGCTGAAGGCAGCTGAAATTCTGCCGTTGCAGCACTGCGCATGCGCATCAGTCTACTGCGCATGCGCAGCGCAAGTTTCTTGGCGGGGTTTTCAACTATGGTTTGTCGTGTACCAATGATGTGGTAAGTACATTTTGTGTTTATGTTTTTAAATACCCTATTTCCCGGGCTGTGGGGGTTGGGGGTGAACGCTCCTTTCACAGCGTTTGGGGAGTCTGGCCCGGGGTAAAGTTGCGGGGAGGGCACGAATGTTATGAATGAGGGGTCGGGAGCATCCACTTGCGACCCTCCTTGCACGGAGGCGTGGAATGCCACCGCTCTGAGGCCGGGGGGGGGGGGGGGGAGAGAGAAGCAGCTCAGGTGGCTGAGTGGCCGCCGGGCCAGATAGCGGAACCAGCCACCACCTTAGCTCCTTCTGCCGGTCCCCGCTCACCTCTGGCAGCTCTCCGTCTAAAAACCTCTCTCCTGCTGCTCGCTGGCCTCACTCATGTCCTTAAATTCCGACAGCGCGATTGAGGTTACTCGGCTGTGGGAATTTAAGGATTTGCAGGAAGCCGCTGACATGAGCGAAGTCGGCGAACGGCAGGTGACGGGTGTTCCGACGGAGAGCACTGCCAAAGGTGAGCGGGCCGGCAGAAGGCACTGAAGTGGCGGCCAGTTCTGCTGTAGGGTCCCGGTGGCCACTCCCCAACCTGCTTCTATCCCCAGCTGCAGTGCGTGGCTTCGCGCCCGGAGAGCCGCGATAGCGGTGAGTGAATGAGTTACTGGCATTATCCCCGAAACCCTCCTTCTCAACACTCATGCCCTCCCCACAACTTTACCCCTGGCACAGACTCTCCACACGCTGTGAAAGGAACTGTTCCCCCAATTGGTCTAGGACTAGGAAGCCTTGGGCAAATTGAAATGTATTTATTTATTTACTTAACAGAGAGAACAATCTGCGCATGCGCGGTTTAATTTTTTTTTAAAGCGGACTGAGTGCCTACCCTGAGTAATTACTCACGGCACGTGCCTGGTGCCTTCCTCCGGTAAACAGATGCCCCCCCCCCCCATGATGGAGTAATTCCCGTAAGCATTTCAACCTGAAGTAAGCACTTGAGTCTCTACATTAAGCTTGCACTACAGAATGGTTTAGCACTGATACCACCATCAATTGAGCATTTTATTAATAACAGCAGTGTTGATGGTAACAAAAAAACTATGGTTACAAAGGGGACATGTATCCAGCCATTGAGACATCTCAAAATGGCTACAATCAAGGAACTGTATCCATTTCATATCCTGTGATCGATTTGCTGATTGATTAGTCTTCTCATCTGACCAAATTAAATCCAGCGATCAATGATGAAAATGGATGAATAGCCTTTGACCGGTGTATTCATAATGCCATTAACACTTGGAAAGTCACAAGATCAGGGCCAGTGACTCACCTCCAGACAAACGCAAAGAAACATGTCTTCAGCTGTACTGAGGTCTCATCATGTCTAGAAATGTATTCAGTCGGAGCCACCTCACTACAGACTGGTGTGCAATGATTCACCAGAATAATTCTAGGACTTTAAAGATTAAAGTTGGAAGATAGCTGTGTACCCCGAGTTTAGGAGATTAAAACATGATTTAATAGGCATGTCCAAATTGTGAAATTATTTGATACGTAAAGACCAGAGAAATTATTGAATCTCACGGGGGAATTACAGAACAAGGGCTGGAGTGTCATACAGCATGGAAACAGGCCCTTCAGCCCAACTTGCCTATGCTAATCACAATGTCCCATCTATACCAGTTCCACCAGCCTGCATTTGGCCTATCACATCCATGTACCTGTCTAAATGTTACATAAGTGGGACCATTCAAGAAAACAAAAAAAACAGTTACAACTGAAATATTTATGTTGTCAAGTCAACCCAACCCATCCAAGCTGTCATTTGCCAAAGTAGGGTGAGGTGCTGGTACAATTAAAATGTTGCACCAGCTTCACGGGCACAGACTCAGACGACACACAGTAACATAAATCACACATAGATTACATACAAATTCTATAGGACAGTTAAAAGACATTAATGCAAAAATACAAATTAGAAACAAGACCATGATAGTGCAAGAGGTGGCCCATAGTGTTCTGTTGTCAAGGTAGGATTAGGGTTGTGCAGGTTAGTTCAAGATTCTGATGGTGGTAGGAATGTAGTTTTTCCAGAACCTGGTATGGGACCTCAGGCTTCTGTACGTCTCATCCAACAATGGTAGTGAGAAAAGGGCATGGCCCAAACGGTGCCTGATACGGCAATGATGCAACAAGTGCATCAGTAGAAATTTGTCAGAGCATGCAGTGCCATGTCAAATATCTTTAAAATCAAGAGATAGCTTAAATAGAATTGACACATGGATCAACCATGATCTGATTGAATAACGGATGAGACTTGAGGGCCTGTCTTATTCCTTATCCCATGTTAAAAGCCACCTAAGTTGGAGAAAATAAATCCCAAATAGTTTTGAAGAGAATTGCTCTAAAGAGCACAGATTCATAAGGTCATAAGTGATAGGAACAGAATTAGGTCATTCAGCCCGTCAAGTCTACTCCGCCATTCAATCATGGCTGATTTATCCTAATCCCATTCTCCTGCCTTCTCCCCATAACCCCAAACAACCGTACCAATCAAGAATCTATCTATCTTTGCCTTAAAACTATCCATTGACTTGGCCAACACTTCCTTCTGTGGCAAAGAATTCCAGAGAGTCACCACCCTCTTCACCTCCTTCATAAAGGAATGTCCTTTAACTCTGAGGCTTTGACCTCCAGTCCTAGACTCTCATCCTAGATTCTGCCGTTAGTGGAAACATCCTCTCCACATCCACTCTATCCAACCCTTTCACTATTTGGTACATTTCAATGAGGTCCTCCCTCATTCTTCGAAACTCCAGCGAGTACAGGCCCAGTGTCGTCAAACCCTCATCATATGACTTTTCTTCCCCCCACGTGCATTCGCGTAGGATTTTTTTTTAATGATGGGAGTAACGAGAGCTTGAGCACACTCCATTCAAGAAAGACCTAGTTGTGTTGGGAGAAATGTAACAACATTGTCATTGTGGGTGGATAAAATGAGCTGGAAGAATTTCTTTATCCTAACCCACTAGCGGAACAGAATACAAATCCAAAATCTGAGCATCTTTAAGAATGAAGAATGGAGGAGACCCTTTTATGACCAGAAAATATTGCCCATTCACTGATTATATGAAGGGGTAGCTGGGCTCAGCATTGAAACTCAATAAGTACCCGGTGGTAAGATCAAATAAAAATGTTTAATCTGAGATTTATATACTTGTCTCCATATATTATAATTAGAAATTGTTCCATTCATTGATAAGATGCATACTGTTTTTTTTTCCTTAAGTATAATAATTGTTTGTTAGTTATATGTTTTTTCTTTTTTTTTCTTTTTTTTCCCCTTCTAATCAAGTATAATCACATTCTTTAAATTACTCACTATTCTTTCTTTATACTTTTTTCTTTTTCTCTTTTTCACACTATTAAAAAAAATTGAGGCCTATATACATGGCTTGGTAATATTTATATAATTTTGGAAAGATGTAATAAGTATATCTGAAAAAAATTATATTATTTGTAATATGTATGGCCTCTAATAAAAATATATTTAAAAAAAAAGAAAATATTGCCCATTTGATTTGGGCAATAGGAAATCTTCCTCCCCTACTGCTGCTCCAGGCTAGTACAAGCATAGTATTACAGTGATATCACTGGACTAGTCGCACAGAGACTCAAATTAATAACCATGAGGTGTTAATTCAAATCCAAGAAGTTAAATAACAAAGGCAAAATATAATCCAGAAGCAACACTGGCATCCATAAAACTACTGGGTTGAATTGTGAGAGATGGGCTTTCATAAATGGCATTTAGGGGAGATAACCAGGCAATCATGCGTCTTCACCTTGAGTGGCTTAACTGTCCCCAAAGCGATCTAGCAATCCACTTATTGCACGGGCTGTTACAGATTGACAAAGATTTGCATCTCATGAAATATAAGCAACATATTCTATGTGAAGATGCGCTCATTGGCAACAGGCAATGACATGGGAGATAGGTCAGAAACAAAGCAGTATTGTTTTCTGAATTATCCATTATATTTTCCTCTCCAATGCCATGACAAAAAGACTTTGGGAGCCATTTAAGGTTTCTGTTCAAATTGAAATGGCAGTTGGAAAGACTGACATTAAATGAAGGTAATGTTTTTTTATTAGTGCAGGAAATACTCAACAGGTCGGGCAACATCTGTTGAGAGGGAAACAATGTTAATGGTTGCAGTCAATTATCTTTTCTCAGTATTTTGCATCAGAGCAGGGTTTGCCCTGAAGAGACAATGAACTGAAATGTTAACTCTCTGCAAACCATCCTGCGATAGGGGGCGGCAAATTGGCACTGTGATAGAGTTGCTGCCTTTACAGAACCTGGTCAATGTCATTGTTGAATCAGTTTCAATCATTTAAATCAAATTTGGATGTATAGTTGAAAAGGAAAAACATGTGCATGAAAATGAGGAAAGCGCAGGGAAAAGGGAATTAATTGTGCAAAGAATTATACTAACTCAGCATAGAAACAGGCTCTTCAGTCAACCAAATTGACCCTGGCCATCCATTTATACTAATCCTAGTTTAATCTCATTTTTATTCTACCTTCTTTCCCATCCATTTCCCCAGACTCTACCCCACTCACCTACCTAACCAGGGGCATGTTACAGTGGCCAATTAACCTACTGACCTGCATGCCCTTGGGATGTGGGAGGCAAGTGGAGCACCCGGGAAGCCAGGGGGGCAGTCATGGTGGAAAAGAGACACTGACTCCATGCAGGCAGCACCGGAGGTCAGGATTGAACCCAGATCACTGGAGCTTGGAGGCAGTAGCTCTGCCACTACACCACCGTGGTAGTACAATAGCGCTGCAGTAGAATTGCTGCCTTACAGTGCCAGAGACTCGGGTGCGTTCCCAACTCCGGGTGCTTGTCTGCACAAAGTTTGTATGTTCTCCCCGTGACCTGCGTGGGTTTTCTCCGGGATCTCCAGTTTCCTCCCCTACTGCAAACTTGTACAGGTTTATAGGTTAATCGGCTTGGTATAATTGTAAATTGTCTCTAGTGTGTAGGACAGTGATAGTGTGTGAGGATCGCTGGTTGGCATGGACTCGGTGAGCCGAAGGGCCTGCTTTGTGCTGTATCATTAAACTAAACACTGTGCTGCCTAAATAATTAGCACAAGACCAGCGGACCAATTTGGCTCTTTCTTTCTGAAAAACGTTTTGTTCTGCACGTCTGAGAAGAAAAGAAAATGACCACAATAGTCTGGCTGTTTTAAGAACATGTGTGAAGCTGGTAAATCAGGCCCTCGAGGGTAGCTCCACATATGTTCTTATGACAGCTAGAAGCTACAGCAGCATCATTTTCCATTATGTTTACCATGGGAGTAGCTGAAAGACACAAACCAAGCATTTCAGCACTAACTTTGTACAGTCTTTGTGAGATAAGACACAAAGCATCACTGGAGAACATGGATTGGTGATGTTTCGGGTTGGGAGCCTTCTTCAGACTGGGGTCCCAACCCAAAACATCACCTACCCATATTCTCCAGTGAAGCTGCCTGACCTGCTGAGCTACAAAAGCACTTGTGTCTTTTTTTGGAAACTAGTATCTGCATTCGCTTGTTTCTAGACTTTGTGAGATGCTGTGTTACACATCATGGAGTCCATCAGTCAAAACTATTCACCACAAGCAACCCTAATTTGATTTTGTAAATTCCAGTCTCAAAATGAGATGTGAAGCAAGCACTTAACTTTAATATTTCTTTCAATTGCTCAAACACTGGCAAACTGAGGGATTCTGTGTGACATTTAATCACATTACAGGGCCATTACAGTGGCAGTAAATCTGGCATTGGAATCTTATAGAATGTGGATAGCAAGCTCATGTGACCATCGTCCGAAGCAACAACTATTGCCTACACTTATTTGTAAGGGGGAGGATAAGAACTTTTATACTCTACTTCAGAGCACTTGCATTTGAAAATTGTGCTTTACTGTTATTTTCCTCCAACAACCAGGAATGCTTTGCAATATGCACATATTCAAAAAAATCCTTGTTTAAAGTTACTGCCCTTTGATTCTTCAAAGCATAAATTGATGTAGGAAATCAGCAGGTCTAGCAGCATCTGGGAATGGAATGGACGGGCGACATTTCGGGACGAGACCTGGCTTCAAACACTTTTCTTGCCTTGCCCTCAGGATGGATTCGTTAATGCACTACATTACACCACAAGGCTTGGAGTCTTCTCAAGCTTTATCTTTGTGCAATAGTGTTTGCAAAGTCAACTTCCTTGACAAAAACACTCACACTGGAATTAAACGGAACAGTCTGGGTGGCACAGTGGTAGAGCTGCTGGCTTACAACCCAGAGATCCGGTTTCGATCCTGACTACAGATGCTGGTTGTACGGAGTTTGTATGTTCTCCCTGTGGCCGCGTGGGTTTTCTCCGGGTGCTCCGGTTTCCATACACATTCCATAAACGTGCAGGTTTGTAGGTTAATTGGCTTCTATAAATTGTTCCTAAGATAGAATTGGTGTACGGATGATCATTGGACAACGTGGACTTGTTAAGCCAAAAGGCCCGTTTCCACGCTGTATCTCTAAAACAAAAACTGAAAACTAATGTCATTTCAACCTCTAAACCCTCGAGTCTGCAGAGCTAGAGGGAAATTTCCCACCTTCACCAGCCAAGGTCTCAGGTACCCTTATGCTCCATTAACCCAGTCTATCACACAGCCCAGTCCATCACACAAGCCAACCTTTCCCACATCGACTCCATCTATAGTTCATGCTGCCTCATAAAATAAACCAACATAATCAAGGACCATTTACACCCCGGTCATTCCCTCTACTCCCGTCTCCTATTGGGCAGAGGTTACAAAAGCTTGAAAACATGCACTAACAGATTCAGGAACAACTTATTCCACACTCATAGCAGACCACTGAACTGGGGTTAAGAGAGAAAGATAGATCAGCCATGGTTGAATGGTGGAGTAAACTTGATGGGCCGAATGTTCCTGTCACTGATGAACTTATGTCATATGCTGAGAAAATGGAGCGACTGGGCTTGTATACTCTGGAGTTTAGAAGGATGAGAGGAGATCTTATTGAAACATATAAGATTATTTCAGGGTTATAAGGGTTTGGACATGCTAGAGGCAGCAAACATGTTCCCGATGTTGGGGGAGTCCAGAGCCAGGGGCCACTGTTTAAGAATAAGTGGTAAGCCATTTAGAACGGAGATGAGGAAACACTTTTTCACACAGAGAGTTGTGAGTTGTGGGAATTTTCTGCCTCAGAGGGTGATGGAGGCCGGTTCTCTGGATACTTTTAAGAGAGAGCTAGATAGGGCTCTTAAAGATAGCAGAGTCAGAAGATATGGGAAGAAGGCAGGAACGGGGTACTGATTGTGGATGATCAACCATGATCACATTGAATGGTGGTCTTTTTTGCCTCCAGATGTTTACATTTGCTGTATTGTCATTAATTCTTACCCCCTTCACTTTCTTCATAACCTGTTAAGACGAAAACTTGCAACAAAAATACATCAAATACCCAAATGGTTCAATTATTTATTTCATACAATTCATTTCTGTACAGCACTATATCCCTCCACACAGAAAACACATTCATTTTTTTTTTAAACGTGAAATGTTCAAACTATTCCTGGCAATTTGGCATGCATTAGGCTCAACTTTATGAGCATAGTAAAATTAATGAAGCAAGCATCATTTTTTCATAATTTTGCTACATGTTCAACATTCATCTTGTTTTACAAAATATCCATAAAAAGTGCAAATTTGTTCTTGGAAGTCATTTCCAGCTCAAATTCTCATCCATAGGATAAGACGTGAGAACTGCAGTCTTTGAGAAAGATTACTTTTTTCATTAATAGGTTGGTCAGCTCAACAACCATTCTCAGTTTCAACTATCAGAACTGTATGTGAACTTGGCCAATAATCTCTTTCCACTGAAGATCAGTGCTTGACAATGCGTTCTGTACAGTACAGCCCCTGATGGAATGACAGAGAATTAAACAGGTCATGAGAAATCCTGACAGTTTCTCTGAAATACCAGGGTCTCTTTTCTCCAGTTCAATGATTCTTGAATTAACATTTTAAACTACAGCAAGCCTCCAATAATGGAGCAATACAATAAAATATTGACCTATTGTTATTTTAAAAATATATGTATATGAAATTTACAAGCTTTAAACTTTGTGAAGACTGTTCCCATCTACTGATTTTTACAATTAGAAGTCAAGTTACTGTATCAAGTGCATTTCATTATTGCTTAAAATAAAAAGCAATGTATTTTATTTAGGGGAAAAAAGTCAATGTGTTTGTCTGCTTTTCAACATACATGATGAAACAAATGTACCTACACAAGAGGAGCCAGACATTGGGAGTCATATTGCATAGTTAAATGAAGCACACAGCGATATAGCAAGAGCACATAGGTTAAGTGGCTGCATTTTGTGCATTGAAGATCAAGCTTGTGCACATTCTCACAATCCTTTTGGGCAGGTTTATGGTCCAGCCTCTGAAAGAAGCCCTAAAGCTAAATTGCTCATCCATAAACCAACAGAGCTGGTGAATAAGTGTCCAACATCCCCACCTTCTAATTCCTTGAACCAAACAATAGGGAGACAGACAGAAACACAACTCCGTTGAACAGATTTATAGCCAGTGGGCTCCAATGAACAAGATGCTGTGTGTCTTAACATTTTAATTCTTCTCAATTTCATACTGGTGACTAGGCTTGGTGGCTCGCATGCCAAGCTTAAAACGGGAGCATGATTTTTCTCAAATGAACTCTCTTTATTGTGAACATGTATAAATGATTGGTTTTCTGCATTTCCGTGGCAATGGATGGAGATCACTTGGACTGATCATGATTCTAAATCATACCCTTCACTGAGTTTTGAAGTGGACAAATTATATTGAGAAATTAATCTGAGTGAGATTGCTCCACGGGCAATAGTTAAACTACCAATTTGAATGCAAATGGATGGACTGTTGTAGCGAGGAGGAATGAAGACAAGTTCCATACTTATGCACTTGGTCATCTAATGGACTGCACAGGAAAAAGACAGATGAAACAGAAGGGCAGTTGTTTTGTTGTTTAAAAAAAAATTGGAACAGCTACCACTTTCCATTATGTTCTTACTGGAACCAAGAAGCAAGGTATGTCAAATCAAAAAAAGAAAAGATTTAATCTTGTTCCAGAACACAAACCAATTTTCAAAATTGACTTCTAAATGGTGGACTCTCTTGAACTTCCAAAAAGGTAACATTGCTTGCATTGTTCCAGATGACCCTGTTCCAATATGCAACAGCAGCACACATCCAAATGATGGTCCTGACCACAAGGTAGGTGGTTATTAGCCACCAGATCTGAAGGTATCAGCATCTCAATTTCTGTCCTGCAATTACCATCTGGGGAACACTACACGTCTCAATCCACAGTTAGTTTTCAGCAGCCATGCTCACAAGTCACATCGTTTGAATGAAGTTCTGTTTATTCTGGCCAGCAGAAGTTCTGCCATTCTATTGAAAGTAATAATTAAATGATGGGAGTTTTGGAATGCTCAATGTTTATGTTGGCAGAGCAGAACGGCTGGTAGCACAAGCGGGTTGGAGGTAAATGACAGCAAGCGTTATTGGACTTCTGGCATTAGAGGAATCCTCGCAATCTGGAGTCAATTGGGAAGACTGGGTTTGATGGGATTAAAGATTAATTGCAAGCATGCGTCTGCCAATAACTGTATGGGATGCCTAGTGGTGCAGGTTTGAACATGAAGCCAGACTATTTTCTAAATAGTTTGTTAGTCATGTGAAGCTCTGCTTGGCCGCTGTTGTGAGTGGGAGGACTGCTCAGGGGGTCTTGAAAAGCAAAAAAAACTGCAGACAATGGAAATCTGAAATAAAATGCTGGTTCAACATCAGTGGAAAGAAAAACAGCTATGTTTCAATAGTCACCCAGCTCAACATCAATTATGTTTCTCTTCACTGATGCTACCAAACGCGTTAAGTACTTCCAGCATTGTCCGTTTTAATTGCTGCACAGCAGGTCTGTTGGGAAATGAGAGGCAACAGCCAAGTAAGTGCATGCCTCCCTCCTCAACCTGCTTTTATTCCCGACAGTTGCAGAAGATCCATTTTGCATCCCCCTTTACCACGCTAATTGCTGTTACTTCAATTTCTCCTCAATCATTCCTCATTTTCAACACCAGTCTCAAATCATGAGGCTAAAAGAAGGCCGGAATAAACTGTCCATGCACTTTGTGTAACTGGATCACCTACTTACAGTCGTGGGGGCTGGGGCTGCCATTTGGATCGCTTTCTCCCCGCCAGCCCATCACCCCCGCCCACACACAAACAGTGCCCCGAGAGAGAGATGGTGAACGCATGATCATTACACTAGAGGGGGCAATAACAGTTCTTGGCCAAAACCAGCAGCGAACACCACCGCCATTCATTCCCACCTCAACTCTCACTGCATTTGCACTGTGATTGTGTATTTTCGTCTGCCAGTGATTCCCTAGAGGTACAAAAGTAAACATTTACTTGCATTGTTTTGTTTTGATAAACATGCACCTTCCCCGAACCTAGATACTATTTTAACACTACGACTCGGGTCAGGGAGTGCAATCAGAGAGATCTATCAGAGCTGAGTTTAATACGTTATAGTTTCCCTTTGCTCTTTTCCCCAGATAAAGCCCAGCGCCTTCGGACCATTCTGCCCACTAGGCAAAGCTGCTGGAACTGAGGCACTGAAACTTGTCGCGCAGAGTCTGGACAATGTTCTGCTGGCTGGGGGAGGGTTCCCGCCAGAGGTAGTGGCTCAGCTGGTCGGGCTCGCCCAGTGCAGGCAGGGAGCTGGGAACACCCTCTCCTGCTCCCGCTCCCCCTCCCCCGCCCAACAGCGGGGTGCAAGGCTGCGGCTCCACGGTGCCGCTGTCTCGCAAGATGGCGGCGGCGGCTTCGGCTGCCAGGATGCTCTCGTCCAGGTCTTCGTAGTCCTCATCCTCGGAGCGGATCTCCACGTAGTCCTCGTCGTCCTCGTCGGCGTCGTTGAAGTTGGCCAGATAGTTGCGTGCGGCCGAGCGGGCGTCCAGGGCCGGGGTCCCGCCCGCCAGCACCACCTGCCGCGGGTCCCGCAGGGTCAGCTCGGGCCGCAGCGCATCGACAGAGTGGCCGACCGCCACGGAGGGGGAGGACAGCGACACTCCCCGCGCCCCACCCTCGCTGGCCAGCCGCCCCAGCGTGCCGCAGCCCCGCAGCGGCGAGCAGCTCGGCACATTGGGCGGCATCACCAGGGCGCTCCAGCGCTGCTCCGGGGGGCGGCTGGTGGCTAATGTAGGGGACGGGCTGGCCAGCCCAACTCTGGCCTGCAGCCGCGCCCCCACGCTCGCCCTCATCTCCGGCGAGGTGTACTTGGCCGCCAGCTCGTGGATGTCCGGCCAGGCGACAAAGTCGGCCAGCTCCCCGTTACTGTAAGTGGAGTGGAGCAGCCAGTCCTCAGAGTCCAGGCTGTGCCCGTGGGAGCTGCAGGAGGACAGCAGCCCTTGGGGAGTGCCCCTTGCCCACACCTCACTGTCCGTCGACGCCGTCGATAACCTCGGGGGAGTTTCTCGGAACAAGAGCTGGTCGTACAGCTGGGAGTATTCAGCGATGCGGGCACCTGTGAAAGCAGAAAATGGAATGTTAGATCATTAAACAGATTGCTCTACCGATTGTATTTGATTGCATTGTATTATCTGATCTGATTGAACAGCATACAAAAGAAAGCTTACTGTACCTCGGTACAAATGACAATAATAAACCTAACCCTAAATCACACTAAAATTGAAATTAAAAAAATATGACCGTTTACCATGACTCTTTGACAAAATCCATGTGGACAACATCCACTGCCCTCATCAACTATCTCGTCAATAAACTCGTTCACGTTTGTATGAAATTACCGTCTGCAGACAAAACCATGATTACTAGCCCATACTCATGTAAATCCGAAGATTCCTCTCCAATACCTTCCCTACACTGACATGAGGCTTATCGTCCTATAATTGTTATGGATTGTCTCTATTTTCCTGCTAAGCCAAAGGAACAACATAGGCTACTCTCCGATCTTCCAGGGCCTCGCCTGTGGCTAGAAAAGATACAGAGATGTTTGTCAATTCCCCCGCACTCTAATCTCTGAATAACCTCGGAGAGATCCCATCAGGCTCTGGAGATTTATCCACCTGAATGCTCTTCAAGTGCCCCAACACTACGTCCTTCTTGATCAGAAACTGCTCAAGCATCTATGAGTATTCTCCGCACTAATCTCACTGTCCTCCATGTCCTTCTCCTTGGTGAAAACAGAGGGATAGTACTCATTTAGTACCCCGCCCACGTCCTCTGATTTTACATCCTAAAGTTACATCATAAATTCCCTCTTTCCTCGAGTGGTCTTACCCTCCCCCACTCTCTTGTATTTAATGTTCTTATAAAATTGCTTGGGATTTTCTTTAATCTGACGTCTATGATATTTCATTGCTCTTTTGGCCCTTCTAATTGCCCACAAGCTCTTTCCTGCTTGCTTTATATCCCTCAAAGGCTTTGTCTGATATTACCTTTCTAAATCCTACATGTGTCTCTTTTTTCTTTTTGACCAAATTTATAATGTCTTTAGTCAACCAAGGTTCCCATAGCTGTCGCTCTTATTCCTCCTCCTCCTCACTGGAACATGTTGTCCTGAACTCTGATCAATTGGCCTTTAAACGGCTCCCACATGTCAGATGTAGACTTACTCAAATAACAACTGCACCCAATTTACTCTCCCTAGCTTCTGCCTAATAATACTGCCATCTGCTTTACCCCAATTTAGTATTTTCCCCACAAAGTCCAGATTTATCCTTGTTGAAAATAATCTTAACCCATATGGAGTTGTGATTATCATTTCCAAAATGCTCTTCCATTGTCACACCAGTCACCCGGGCCAGGCTAGTTTCCGGATACAAGGTCCAACACCGTCCTTTGCCTAGTTCCAACACACTCATAGATACATAGATACATAGAAATTAGGTGCAGGAGTAGGCCATTCGGCCCTTCGAGCCTGCACCGCCATTCAATATGATCATGGCTGATCATCCAACTCAGTATCCCGTACCTGCCTTCTCTCCATACCCTCTGATCCCCTTAGCCACAAGGGCCACATCTAACTCCCTCTTAAATATAGCCAATGAACTGGCCTCAACTACCCTCTGTGGCAGAGAGTTCCAGAGACCCACCACTCTCTGTGTGAAAAAATTCCTTCTCATCTCGGTCCTAAAGGATTTCCCCCTTATCCTTAAGATGTGACCCCTTGTCCTGGACCTCCCCAACATCGGGAACAATCTTCCTGCATCTAGCCTGTCCAACCCCTTAAGAATTTTGTAAGTTTCTATAAGATCCCCTCTTAATCTCCTAAATTCTAGAGAGTATAAACCGAGTCTATGCAGTCTTTGTTCATAAGACAGTCCTGACATCCCAGGAATTAGTCTGGTGAACCTTCTCTGCACTCCCTCTATGGCAATAATGTCCTTCCTCAGATTTGGAGACCAGAACTGTACGCAATACTCCAGGTGTGGCCTCACCAAGACCCTATACAACTGAAGTAGAACCTCCCTGCTCCTATACTCAAATCCTTTTGCTATGAAAGCTAACATACCATTCGCTTTCTTCACTGCCTGCTGTACCTGCATGCCTACTTTCAATGACTGGTGTACCATGACACCCAGGTCGCGCTGCATCTCCCCTTTTCCTAATCGGCCTCCATTTAGATAATAGTCTGTTTTCCTATTTTTGCCACCAAAGTGGATAACCTTGACATTCCTATATTAAACCATCTACCAAACTCTTGTCTCAAACCGTGAGTGTATTTAGAACTTCTTTCCTAAACCATGTGCTAATCTGGGATTAGAGAAACAGGATACGTAGAATTTAAGGCACATGTACTGTTTTTTTAAAGAAGTCTGAAGAAGGGTCTTGACCCAAAACGTCAACCATTCCTTCTCTCCAGAGATGCTACCTGTAACTCCAACATTTTGTGTCTATCTTCATTTTATACCAGCATTTGCAATTGCTTCCTATACTGTTTTTTTAAAGTTATATTTGGGACTGTAATCAACTTACTTCTCGATTGGAACTATATTTTATTCCACGGGCCAATTTGATTTACAATCAGTCGCAAAAGTTCATGCCTTCTGAAAATAAACTGTACATTCTCTCCTTACACAGCCCTGCACATCTGCACTGGAGTGATAACATTTTACTGAGCCCCAAGCTCAGTAAAACAGGATCAAAGAGGTACCAAAGAGCATATGACATTAGAGCCTAAATTACCAAGAAATGTAATGTGATTAACCACTCCTTAATGCAAGGAAACCTGACTCAGCCCATGCACGGACATGGTGCTGCTGTCAAAGATCATTCTGAATGATCTTTTGTCAAAGATCATTCTGAATGATCTTTGATTGTTCTGAATGACAGAGTAAGCATAAAGGGCCAAATTGCCTATTCTTGCTTCTATTTCTTTAGTTCAAAAGTCTTAAGATAAATAAATTATGTCATAAAGATCTTATTGTTGATTAGCTCATTTAAGATGTCAGTGATTTTCTATATTGCTAGAGTTTTTTTTCACACATATTGTCTGCCTATTGTGACAAGTCTCACCAAGGATTCTGGGTTAGGGCAGGGTGTATCTCCAGGCTCACAAATCAATTTTACAACTAACAACAGATAAAAGAGCTCCAGAAGGAATCACACAACCTCTCCTAATCTAAACAGACTAATCGTGTCATAGAGCATGAAAATAGGCCCTTCAGCCCAACCTGTCCATGTCCACCAAATTGGATTCTGGACTGGTCCTAATTTCTCTAATCCTATAGGAAGGAACTGCAGATGTTGGTTTAAATCGAAGATACACACAAAATGCTGGAGTAACTCAGCGGGATAGGCAGCATCTCTGGAGAGAACGAATGGGTGACATTTCGGGTAGAGACCATTCTTCTGAATAGTCTGGGAAAAGGGAAACAAGAGATATAGACAATGATGTAGAGAGATAAAGAACAAATGAATGAAAGATATACAACAAAAAACGATGATAAAGGCAACAGGCCATTGTTAGCTAACAAGAGCATAACCCCTTTAAACTAATTGAATTGAGGTCACTGGTCCCAAAGTGCTCCCCCGTTGACATATCAGTCACTTCCCCAACCTTGTTCCCCAAGAGGAGGCCCAGTGTTGCACCCTCTCCAGTAGGGTCCCTTTTACATAGATTAAGGAAGCTTTCTTGGATACATTAAACAAAGTCCATCCCGTCCAAACCCTTTACACTATGGGAGACTTGGTCAATATCAGGGAAGTTGAAATCTCCCACCAATATTATCCTATTATTCTTACTGTTATTTTCAATAGAAATACATCAAATGGAGAATAATTACGCAGAACCTATTAAAGGTTCCAAGGTATTTTATTGTCACGTTTAAACTGAGTTACTAACATCTACACACTCAGCAGGCTTGATGAGTCATTGTTTTACCCAATTATGTCTCTAATTCATGCAATAGCCTTGTCAGCCTCTCTGGAGAATTGTGAGATTAGATGCTCTGGACCACGATGTGCTGTTGGAGCATCTCAGATCTGATAGTCTGTTCGCTAAAACCCTTCTTTTCCTAACTTTCAATTACATGGAACTGGGAGTGGTGGGAGAGAGGAGTCTGGCAAGGCGAACTGAAGAAAATTGAAGGTCGAAACAATAAAACAAAATAGAATCACATTTTTAAACACCGCTGTCAGGATATCATTTTCAGTACAAGATTATATACTCTAATTAGTCAGACCTGGGAAGGATGGTATAATGACAAAAAATGAAGATTGTATTTGGATGAACACTGCATTCATAACAAGAGATGAATTGATCACACAGATGTAAATGGGAATGATTTAATTGTCTTGGCACATTCATGCCTAGTTTGGAATTATTCTGGGTTACTTAAAGAAGAGATTAACAAAATAGAAAAAGAGGGGTGGACCTGATAAAGAGCGAGGTGATAAAAAACACGCCCTGCTCCGAAATTTGCAAGTACCTCACAAAATGGAAAGGTACACAGTATAGACACAAACTGCTGGAGTAACGCAGCGGGACAGGCAGCATCTCTGGAGAGAAGGAATGGTACGTTGGCTTTCATTGCAAGTAGACCTGAACGCAAGAGTAAAGATTTCCTACCACGATTAAACGAGGGTCCGCTGTTATTTTCTGGTGCATTGTGCATGCTCAAGATGGAATTTGATACATCTCTGGATATGTAGGGTATATATAGGGGGTAGAAACACAGTGGAAAAAGATAAGCCACAATTTTGTTGCACAGTGGAGGACATTGGAATGGCCGGGGAACCCACTACTTTTATGTTTTACATTCCTGACGTGAGCTGTTGTTATTTGAGACCTGTGAAGCACAACTCAGAGTCAGAGAGACATTCTACGCACCAATGGCAGAGCCTCCTTGCTTCTTTTCCTCCAGAATGGCTGCCAGGTCCTTGCACTTCCTCTTGGGCTGATCGGACAGAGACTGTTCTCCCACGTTCTTCATCTTCAGGAGCTGGTTGGCCTTCTTGATCTTCTGGCTGTACTGCCGGGCCATGTAGTAGACCTTGCGCTTGGTGCGGTCCATGATGTCCAGCTCCAGCGGACCCACCGCCTCCGTGCTGCCCAGGGGGCTGTCCGCCTCCAGCCCCTTGTCCTCAGGGAAGGCGGCAGCTCCGGCGCCCAATGGCGAGGCCAGCTCGCTCGGCTCGCCGCCGTCTGTCTCGATGTTGGTGGCGCCCATTCTGCCGAACCTGCTCTCCTCCGCTTGGAGAGACACCGGCCACTCAGAGAGCGGGCGAGCAGAGGGCCTGAGCCTCCGGCGAGCCAGCGCTCCCAGGTCGTCCTGGCTGACTGGGAAGGCGGCTGGCAGCCGGTCGCGTCGGGTCTCCTCACTCCGCTTGATGTAGTCCTCCAGGTCGTTCCAGATCTCGTCCACCTCCTCCGACAGCCGGTCAGGCACCGACTCGCGCGACGCCGAGTTGGAATTGGAGGAGCTGCCAGTCCAGGCCGGTCCGCTCTTGGCCGGCGACCGGCTGCGATCCGAGGCCTCGTCGCCGCTGCACCGCAGGCTCTCCTCAGAGGGAAAGTTGCCCAGGCCTCGGCAGGCCGTCTCGGCGTCCAGGCCCGGCGAGTCGCTGCGGCCCTCCCAGTCGTTCTTCAGCTTCTTGTGGGCCGTCTGGGACGGGGCCGGCCTCCGGTCCACCACTGGCAGCTCCCGCTTGGGCGACGCCGCGGTGCCTGACAGCGCCGGCATCCCAACTTGCGTGTGGTCACGCTCGCCGGCCGGGCCAGGGCCTGACCGGGGCTGCACTCTGCCGGTTGCCGGTGTTACCGACCCTTCGGCCCGCTGCAGGCCCATCGTCGGGCGCCCCCTGTCGCCCTGGGCTGCCGGTCGGTACGTCGAGCGGTTCTCGCCGGCGCTGCTGGCCCGCCTGACCACCCTGCGGTCCGGTCCCACGGCCTGATGCTCCCGGACCCCCGGGACACGGCGACCGCAGGCCCCTCGGGACGGGCTGACCGGCGTGGAGTGAAGCTCGGGGGCAGAGGCGGCTGGAACAAACGCCCGCCGGTCGCTCTTCTCCAGCATCCTGCCGGGTAACAAGGCCCGTTCTGCAGTGGGCTGGAAACGCTCGCTTCTCCCCACTCCGCCGCCTGGTGCCACGGTGACATCCTCATCCCATCCCGCAGGCCGGCCCACCGAGTGAATGGAGAAACCGTGGCTTTCCTGCACCAGAGATGTGCACGCTACCTAAAAGAGGAGAAACAAAAACCCATGGGTTACAACAGAGATCAGTAGCTCGCAGGAACTGGCCTTTTGGCCCACAATATCTGTGCTCAACATGGTGCCAAGTTGATCTAATCTGCTCTGCCTACACATGCTCTATCTCCCTCCATTCCTTGTATATTCTTGTGCCTAACTAAAAGCCTCTTAAATGCCACTATTGTACCTGCTTCCTCCACTACCCCTGACAGCACGTTCCAAGCACCCACCATTCTCTGTGTAAAAACACTTGGCCCGCACATCTCTTTCAAAATTTGCCCCCCCCCCCCCCCCCTCCAGTACTTGACGTTTTCACCCTGCGAAAGACGTTCTGACTGTCTACCCTATCTATGCCTCTCATCATTTTAGATACTTCTGATAGGAGTCTCCCCTCTGCCTCCGTCGCTCCACAGAAAACAATCCAAGATTGTCCAACCTCTCCTTTTAGCTATTTCCCTCTTATCCAGGCAGCATTCCGGTAAACTTCTTCTGCAACCTTGGAAGGGGTCAGCGGAGATTCTGCAGTTAATATTCCCCAGCAGGGGAACAGAGGCTGGAAGGCCAGGTCGCTAAGTTTAGGTAGAGGCATGTAGGGGAGAAAGGCAGGACTGCGAGTATGTCAATGAAGGAGGGAGGCATATCATATCTTTTATCTTCAATTGGGGTGGGGTGGGGGGGGGGGGGGGGGGGGACACAGATCAACAACAATTCTGAGTCACTTGATGCAGGTCGCACAATCCTGGATCTGCTCAGGTTTGCAAGGACGTTAATTAGCCAAGTTAATAAATCTTGCAAACCAGTCTCCTCCCCCAACCCACCCCTCAATCAACTCGTCACCCTACCTTGGGAAAGTAGCCAACATAGTCATGGTCCATTTACACCCAGGCCATTTCCTCTTCATATTATCATTTAGAGGAGAGAGTGGTTTTTGGAGGATCTGATAGTGATCGATACACACAAGCCATACAAGGCAATAGTTGATCAATTATTCACCTTAAGTATATTTAGTTTGCATTTTTTTATTCAAAGGTGATTGGGGATCAGTCTGTGGATATTACAGGAGAATGGTAAAGACATGCAGTTTTATTGATGCAGGCAAAGTGAAAGTGTGATTGAGTATACTCCATGGCATAACCCTTAGCAAACAATTCAATAGACAATAGGTGCAGCAGTAGGCCATTTGGCCCTTCGAGCCAGCACCGCCATTCAATGTGATCATGGCTGATCATCCCCAATCAGTACTCCGTTCCTGCCTTCTCCCCATATCCCCTGACTCCGCTATTTTTAAGAGCCCTATCTAGCTCTCTCTTGAAAGCATCCAGAGAACCTGCCTCCACCGCCCTCTGAGGCAGAGAATTCCACAGACTCACCACTCTCTGTGAGAAAAAGTGTTTCCTCGTCTCCTTTCTAAATGGCTCACTCCTTAGTCTTAAACTGTGGCCCCTGGTTCTGGACCCCCAACATCGGGAACACGTTTCCTGCCTCTAGCCCTTAACAATCTTATGTGTTTCAATGAGATCCCCTCTCATCCTTCTAAACTCCAGAGTGTACAAGCCCAGCTGCTCCATTCTCTCAGCATATGACAGTCCCGCCATCCCGGGAATTAACCTTGTAAACGTACGCTGCACTCCCTCAATAGCGAGAATGTCCTTCCTCAAATTAGGGGACCAAAACTGCACATAATACTCCAGGTGTGGACTCACTAGGGCTCCTCATCCTGTACTCTTCTACCTCCTCCACATCCCTTCCAGGTTCAGTGAAAGTAACAGTGGAATGGGAAGTGGCCTTGGGTGGAAATGGAGGAGCCATGAGATGGCAAGGTTGCGAGGAAGTTCTATGGATGTAGGAAGGAGGATTGATATTCATGGAGATTCAGGAGGAATGGCAGTGCAGGGAATTCATGAAGGAGCAAAATTCAAAAGGGAATCAGAAACACACTATGTGTTATCGAAGAGAACATGTTTTGGACTTGGTAGTGTGTGGGGAGGGGGTGGGTAGAACACATTTTAAATTGTCAGATCACACAAAACGGTATTATGATGAGCAATACAGGGGATAATGAAAGATTGGAGAAAGATATAAATAGGCTTGTGGAATGACAGATTAAGTTTAATGATTTGCATTCTGGTAAGAAGAATGAGAAACAATATAGAATAAGGGATCTAGGAGGATATGTCATTCATTTGAAGCAGCTGGGCAGATTGAGTAGGTGGTTAAAAAGATGCACAGGTTCTGAGCAATCGAAAGAGGAATAGAGCACAAAAATCATAGAAGTCATGCCAGACCTTTAAAAAACAATGATTCAACCTCAACTGGTTTATTCTTTGGAATAACTACTTTGGTTCTGTCTTCACTAAGGAAGACATAAATAATCTGCCGGAAATAGCAGTGGAACGGGGGTCAAATAAGATGGAGGAACTGAGTGAAATCCAGGTTAGCCGGGAGGTGGTGTTGGGTAAATTGAACGGATTGATGGCCGATAAATCCCCAGAGCCAGATAGTCTGCATCCCAGAGTACTCAAGGAGGTAGCCACAGAAATAGTGGATGCATTAGTGATAATTTTTCAAAATTCCTTAGATTCTGGAGTAGTTCCTGAGGATTGGAGGATAGCTAATGTAACCCCACTTTTTTAAAAAAGGAGGGAGAGAGAAAGCGGGGAATTACAGACCAGTTAGTCTAACATCGGTAGTGGGGAAACTGCTAGAGTCAGTTATTAAAGATGGGATAGCAGCGCATTTGGAAAGTGGTGAGATCATTGGACAAAGTCAGCATGGATTTACGAAAGGTAAATCATGTCTGACAAATCTGATAGAATTTTTCGAGGATGTAACTAGTAGAGTGGATAAGGGAGAACCAGTGGATGTGTTATATCTAGACTTTCAGAAGGCTTTCGACAAGGTCCCGCATAAGAGATTAGCATACAAACTTAAAGCACACGGTATTGGAGGTTCAGTATTGATGTGGATAAAGAACTGGCTATCAGGCAGGAGGCAAAGGGTAGGAGTAAACGGGTCCTTTTCAGAATGGCAGGCAGTGACTAGTGGGGTACCGCAAGGCTCAGTGCTGGGACCCCAGCTATTTACAAAATATATTAATGATTTGGACGAGGGAATTAAATGCAACATCTCCAAGTTTGCAGATGACACCAAGCTGGGGGGTATAGTTAGGTGTGAGGAGGATGCTTGGAGGCTGCAGGGTGATTTGGATAGGCTGAGTGAATGGGTAGATGCATGGCAGATGCAGTATAATGTGGATAAATGTGAGGTTATCCACTTTGGTGGCAAAAACATGAGGGTAGACTATTATCTGAATGGTGGCAGATTAGGAAAAGGGGAGATGCAACGAGACCTGGGTGTCATGGTACACCAGTCATTGAAAGTAGGCATGCAGGTGCAGCAGGCAGAGAAGAAAGCAAATGGTATGTTAGCATTCATAGCGAAAGGATTTGAGTATAGGAGCAGGGAGGTTCTACTGCAGTTGTACAGGGTTTTGGTGAGGCCACACCTGGAGTATTGCGTACAGTTTTGGTCTCCAAATCTGAGGAAAGACATCCTTGCCATAGAGGGGGTGCAGAGAAGATTCACCAGACTGATTCCTGGGATGTCAGGACTTTCATATGAGGAAAGATTGGATAGACTCGGCTTGTACTCGCTGGAATTTAGAAGATTGAGGGGGGATCTTATAGAAACTTACAAAATTCTTAAGGGGTTGGACAAGCTAGATGCTGGAAGAATGTTCCCGATGTTGGGGGAGTCCAGAACAAGGGGTCACAGTCTAAGGATAAGGGGGAATTCCTTTAGGACCGAGATGAGGAAAACATTCTTTACACAGAGAGTGGTGAGTCTCTGGAATTCTCTGCCACAGAAGGTAGTTGAGGCCAGTTCATTGGCTGTATTTAAGAGGGCGTTAGATGTGGCACTTGTGGCTAAAGGGATCAGGGGGTATGGAGAGAAGGCAGGTACGGGATACTGAGTTGGATGATCAGCCATGATCATATTGAATGGCGGTGCAGGCCTACTCCTGCACCTATTTTTCTATGTTTCTATTCTAGTCAATTTAGGCTTTAGAGATGCAGTGCAGAAGCAGGCCCTTCGGCCCACAGAGTCCGTGTTGACCAGCGATCACCCTGCACACTAAATTCACTGAATTCTAAGTTATGTTGTAATCTGAAGAAAGATATTGCACAGGATGGTCCCAGTGTTTCACCAGACATTTACTGCAGCGGGGTTTCAACCACTAGGTGTCACCAATGCACTAAATTCAGTGACTGTACTTTGTATTACAGAACCAACTCAGTTAGAGCAAGAGGTTTGTGATAGAGAAATGCATTCAGTTAATGAGGGGAATGACATGTTTTGTGCCTTTGGGTGACACTGTAGTGTAAGGGCAACACAATGACGCAGCAGCTTGAGCTGCAGCCTTCCTGCGTCAGGAACCCATGTTCGTTCCTGACCTCAGCACTTGTCTGTATGGAGTTTGCACGTTCTCCCTCGGACAGTGTGGGTTTCCTTCGGGAGCTCTGGTTTCCTCCCACATCCCGTAGACATGCAGGCCAGTGGGTTAAGCCCCTGTCCCACTTTCACGACCTAATTCACGACCTTTTTTACTCGTGGACATTTTTCATCATGCTAGAAAATACGCCCCGACCTACTTGATGCCACGAGTACCTACGACCTACCTACGACCTCCCTCCTGACGACCTCGTGACGACCATGCTGCGAGTGCGAGTCAATGGCAAACTCGGCAGAGGTCGTGAATTCGGTCGTGAAAGTGGGACAGGGGCTTTAATTGGCTGCTGTAAATTGGCCCTAGAATGTGGATGGTGAGGGATAGGATCTGGGTGGAGTTGACAGGAATGTGGGGAGAATAACATAGGATCAGCACGGATTCAGTGGGCCAAAGGGACCGTTTCCATGATGTCTCTCTGTCTCTTTTTGTAAATACTTCAATCAAAGAGGACGTAACAAAGAGAGCAAAACTTCAACTTTAACATTCTCACTCACTTTTTCCAATTCTCTTTCATCCCTTCCCGACTCCTACAACATTCCTCCAGTTCTGAACCATCCCGATTATTATCGTTCCACTATTTGCAGCTCTGCCTTCAGCTGTTTAAGCCGCAAACTGTCAAATTCCCTCGCAAAACCCTTGTCTCCTTTAACTTAAAGCCACTGCTTTGATCAAGCCTTTGTGTCTCAGTGTAAAACTGTTTTGGAACAGGTCTGCGTAGCACCTTGGTATATTTGACTGCAACTCATAATAGGAGAGGGTCCGCGTGCACACATTCATCCTTGGGTGATATCGCTAAATGCAGTATATTGTGGCAGCTGCACATTCTACTTGCGAAGTTCGGCCCTAGCAGCTGTTGGATAGCACATTTAGCACCAGCAAACTAGGATGATGTTCTCAGCACGCAAGCAGACAAAGCATGGTTTATTTATAGCCGACAGGATGTTTCACAGCGATTTGTAAACAATAAATTACTTAAACAAGGAAATACGGCAATCAATTTCAATGCAAGTCCTCGTGTTTTTTTTTGGTTTTGTTGGTAGACAATAGACAATAGGTGCAGGAGTAGGCCCTTCGACCCTTCACCGCCATTCACTGTGATCATGGCTGATCATCCACAATCAGTACCCCATTCCTGCCTTCTCCCCATATCTCTATCTTTAAGAGCTCTATCTAACTCTATCTTGAAATCATTCAGAGAATTGGCCTCCACTGCCTTCTGAGGCAGAGGATTCCACAGATTCCACAGATGTAAATGGCCTACCCCTTATTCTTAACCTGTGGCCCCTGGTTCTGGACTCCCCCAACATTGGGAACATGTTTCCTGCCTCTAGCTTGTCCAATCCATTAATAATCTTATATGTTTCAATAAGATCCCCTCTCATCCTTCCAAATTCCAGCGTATACAAACCCAGTCGCTCCATCCTTTCAACGTCCCGCCATCCCGGGAATTAACCTCTTAAGGCCTGAGCATTGGCTCTGACACAGGGGCACTTCAACCACTCTTCCTTGACCTGGGATCTGTTGTGGTTCAACTAGGGGAGGAGATAACATCTCCATTTATAGTGTAATCTCATCTAATGTGTTGATCCAACAAGACAGCATTCCCTCAATTTAACCCAGGGAGTGCAAGGGGGATGGCACGGTGGCGCAACTGGTAGAGTTGCTGCCTCACAGCGCCAGAGACCCGGGTTCAAATCTGACCTCGGGCGCTGTCTGGGTGGAGTTTGCAAATTCTCCCTGTGACCCCGTGGGTTTCCTCCGGGTGCTCTGGTTTCCTCCCACATCCCAAAGACATGCACGTTTGTAGGATAATTGGCCTCTGTAAAATTGCTCCTGGTGTGTAAGAAGTGGATGAGAAAGTGAGATAACATAGAGTGAGTGTGAACAGGCGATCAGTGTTCAGTGTGGACCCAGTGGGCCTATTTCCATGCTGTATCTCCAGATGTTGTGCAGTGGAGCTCAAAGCACCCAATTGTTCTGCTGGTCAACTGAAGGAAAATAGAACTGGCTGAGATGGGGCACCTTGGTCAGCATGGACAAGTTGGGCCAAGGAACCGGTTTCTCCGCTGGAATGACTCCAAAGTGGTGTTCAAGCATTCAGCCCAGTCATTCTCAGCTTGCAGTGAATACCACAGGACTACCACAGCAGAACAGCCGTCACCAACAAAATAGATCATAGGACAGCTCGAGGAGAATGCTTGAATATTATCGGGTACGTGTTGGAAGGAACTGCAGATGCTGCTTTACACCGGAGATAGACACAATATGCTGAAGTAAATATCTGGATAGTATCAACAATAAAGCCATTCTTAACCTGTTCAACCTCCTCTTCATCGTCAGCGTCAGTCTGGTCCAAGGTGCGTAGATGGAGGCTTTCTTCGAGGTCGCTTGGATAGGCCGGCTCCAAGGACTCCTGTGATTGGCTGACACTGTCATCACGGGAGAGGGCATTGACTTCGCTCTTGCACTCAGGTGTAGTTTCATTGGATAATGCTTCCACAGAAGGAGAGAGGAGGGATCCTTCAACACTCGCACGCTGTCAGGGGGGAAGGAAATATCCGTCACACACTGCTCACACCAGTACATGATAAATGTACTGTGTCGGGGGGGGGGGGGAGGAAATATCCGTCACACACTGTTCAAACATTCATTACATTGTGCATTTACACCAGGGAGAATGAACAAGATCTCATGCCGAGCATTCAATTTCCAAATAGAGGAACAATCGGTAAAAGCAAGTTACTCTTTGAATATCTCCAAGTATAAATGTGCAGAAAATCATGATGTAAATGCTGAATATTTCTAAAAGGATAGGTAGTTGTGTACATAGATTTATCTGCCAATTCAGCATGGATGGATAACCATGCTTGGGACCATCTTATTAACATAATTTCCTCTTTTCTAATATCCTAAAGTATTTTGTTCTATAACGTCACTATCACCAAGTTGGTGTGCACTAGATTATTTAAATAAAATAATGGCAACTTCAAATGGCAGCATTCATGACAAGAAAGCCACAAAATATCAGACTACAAACCCTATATCTGAGACTTGATAAGTCACCCATACTGTTTGTACTTTACTCATAAAAGAGGTGGCGTTGGCACAAATCACCACAGGAGATCTGTACAACTCCTCCCCCTTCTGTCGTGGGGTAGGCTGACTCCCCTCCACCCCCCAAAGAAATCTTTGCACATCCCCAATCCTGAATTTTCCACTCATCACTTTAATTTCATGTTTCAAGTATCTTGTTGTATTTTATGACTGTTGGCAGACCAATTTCCTTCCTGGGAGAAATAAAGTTCCATCGTATCGTATTAGATGGTCAACCAGAAAACTTCAAAGGAAAATTTCTATATAGAAAATTATCTATATAGATTATTTCTTATAGAAACATATACAATTCTTAAAGGATTGGACAGGCTACATGCAGGAAAATTGTTCCCGATGTTGGGGGAGTCCAGAACCAGGGGTCACAGTTTAAGAATAAGGGGTAGGCCATTTAGGACTGAGATGAGAAAAAACCTTTTCGCCCAGAGAGTTGTGAATCTGTGGAATTCTCTGCCACAGAACACAGTGGAGGCCAATTCACCGGATGTTTTCAAGAGAGAGTTAGATTTAGCTCTTAGGGCTAAAGGAATCAAGGGATATGGGGGAAAAGCAGGAACAGGATACTGATTTTAGATGATCAGCCATGATCATATTGAATGGCGGCGCTGGCTCGAAGGGCCGAATATCCTAATCCTGCACCTATTTTTCTATGTTTCTATGAGCAACATTTATTTCTATAAATGAGCAATATTTATTATTCAGCTATCTTTGAAACACATTATCTGGCTATTATCACATTGCCGCCTCTAAAACCCTGCTGTGTGAATATGGGTGTGGTGTTTCCTGCAACAGTGATCACAGTTCTAAATACTCCATTGACTAAAACACTGACGTTTGAAGGCCATCAAGATAGTGAATGGGCAAATACAAAGAATGTTATTTTCTCAACTACATTATACCACCTTCCTGCTTCCTTTGCAGGCCGCACCCCTCATGCCCCCAAGGCTGTGGGAAGACAGAGTGTATGGAGTGATCAGTGTTGAGAGCAGTATAAAGTTAGGCAAGTGTGAGCTGCACAGCAAGACAGAGGCAGTGAATATAAGAACGACGGTGGAAGGGAGGAGATGGAGAATGAGGAAAGAAATGAGAAACTGTCACAGGACAAGCAATACAAATTTTGGCATGAAAATATCTTCACACAAAATCAACTATTTTACAATCTATAAGGGATTGCGTGGCATCTCAATACCAACATGAAATGCTCATTAATTTCTAAAATTGATGCAGCTGCACCCATTACATTTTAGTCCCAACTTGCTTTCAATATCGGCAACTCCAAGTGTCCAGGTGGGGTTCTTGCATTATTTTGTGTTTTTAGCACAGCTGGAAGTTACGAAACGTTCCACATTGCACAGTGATAGAGTTGCTACCTTACAGCGCCAGAGACCCGGGTTCGATCCTGACTATGGGTGCTGTTTGTACGGAGTTTGTATGTTCTCCGTGTGACCATGGGTTTTCTCCGGGTGCTCCGGTTTCCTCCCACACTCCAAGGACGTACAGATTTGTAGGTTAATTGGCTTCGGTAAAATTGTAAATTGGCCCTAGTCTGTAGGATAGTGCTAGTGTACGGGGTGATTACTGGTCGGCACAAACTCAGTGGGCTGAAGGACCTGTTTTTGAGCTGCATCTGTAAAGTATAGTCCAAATGCACATCATCTTTATTTTCCCCACTCCTTTATACCATTTTAATAATAGGAATTGTCTTGAATTAATCAATCTTAACTGAAATGTCAAAATTCAAATATTTATCTTTTGAAAATACTTCTGTATTATGGCATTAAAAAAAATCCTAGCCTCCCTAGTTTACTGTTTTTTTTTAAAGAAAGGACTCAATAAATCAGTAAACACATGCCTACCTTGTCTTGTCTGGTTTCTGAATTGGGAAAACGGCAATAAGAAAAAGAAGAATTGTTAGCAGGCCCATCTTAATATGTTCAAGCATTTAACTGCTTACAAGTGTAAACCTGTTTAGCAGAAGGTACTGTAGATTACAATATAGCAAACAAATTTGAAGTTTTGTTACTGACCCGTTTGTTTAGGAGTCTTCATTCTTGCCGATGGTTCTGCAAAGAAAGAAAATTAGGATCAATAAAGGTACTTGCATTCAACTTAATGCATCAGCTCCATTACACATCCACAGCCAACTGTAGAAAGTTCCCAGTCACGTACAACTGTTTCTACGGTCATATACTTTCATTGGGAGTATTTATACATCTTTTTTTTAAATTCGCTCCAGGGAAGTAGCATCATTGGCATGACTGTTAATTGCTGCCCATTCCTATATACATTCATTCTGGTGGAAAGACACTGTTGTCAACTGCTGATGATTGCAAATGCTGTTGCACGCAATAGGTTACTAAGGAGCTCCAGGAGGTTGGCCCAGCAATGATAGAGATTGACAAATTGTCTTGTCTGGTTTCTGGGCAGGTCAAGATTTTTTAATGCCATAATGCAAAGTATTCTTAAATGATACATCTTTGAATTCTAAAATTCCAGTTAAAATTATTTGATTCAAGCCAGTTGATAACATCCCAGATGCTGTCTGCTGAATCTGTGGCAAATCTGTATAATTCATTGCCACAGAAGGCAGTGGAGGCCAAGTCAATTGATATTTTTAGGGCAGAGATAGTTAGATTCTTTATTAGTATGGGTGTCAGGGGTTATGGAAAGAAGGAAGGAGAATGGGGTGAGAGGGAAAGATCGATCAGCCAGGATTGAATGGCAGAGTAGACTTGATGGGCTGAATGGTCTAATTCTGCTCCCATCACGAGCTTATGCTGCCAATTTGAGAGTAAAGTGCTTTTTATCTTTACTCACCCAATTGATGGAGTTCATGAGTTTGGGGCAGTACCTTGATACTATGGTGACTGCCATGGCTATACAAACCATTTTCAACCACTTGACAGTACAGAGGGCAGTGCAACTGCCCAGTACCTCTTAAGTCTCACTTGACTCAGAGGTGTCCCTCTCACCAGAGCCAGAAAGTAGCAAGACCAAGTCTTCCAAAGACTTCAGAATCAACTTTAAGCTGAGGCCCATTCCAGACACAAATCACTAGAAATCCCATTCCTGCCTTCGGGAAACAAGTACACAAGCGAGTCATATGCCTCAGCACACGGGTGGCAAGGCATATCAGGTTAACTAAGTACACAACAGACGCATGCCACCCCAAACACTCTTTAATTTGTGCAAGAGTTCAGTGTTATACCGGACTTCCTTCGGACTCTGCGAGGCGTGATTTTGTCCTCCATGTCTGCCTTCCTCTCACCCTCTGGGCTGTAGTGGAAACCAGGGTGATCTGCAACAGAAATAAGATTGTGATGAATAAATTTACTCCTGATTTCTCCCTTCCAGTTTAACTCACGTACCAAGCTAGGCCCCACCACAGGTTTTTTTTTAAAGTTAAGAGGAGGAGAATGCAGGAAAAAAAAAGTTAAGTAACGTTTAAACAGAGTTAAAGGAAAGATGTTTGGAAATAGTGATTCCACAAACTGGATGGAAATTGGTGCTGTAACTTTCCTTTCTCCTCCCCAAATGGAAGCTACTAACCAAAGTGAGAGACACTTTCATAGTTCCCTCTTCTTTTCAGGGGTCCTTTGTATGGCACCCTCGACAGTGAGTTGCAGATTGCAGTTGTACCTGGTGCTGTACTTATCCTGCATCCAACTCACCCGCACTTTCTACCTGTGGCTGAATCATGATCTGGAAGAAGACCCCAGGGTCGCTTAATCTTTAATTGCCTACTACTGCCCTGGTTAAAAGACCAACTAAACCCCACTGGATTAGAAGTAGACAGCATCAAATGATCCAAATGAAAATTTAAGAAGTAATATTTGGTTGTAGGAAATTGTGTGTGTGTGTGTGTGTGTGTGTGTGTGTGTGTGTGTGTGTGTGTGTGTGTGTGTGTGTGTGTGTGTGTGTGTGTGTGTGTGTGTGTGTGTGTGTGTGTGTGTGTGTGTGTGTGTGCTTCACACATATTATATATTATGTATTGATAATTGATCAATACATCAATTGATTTGATATGTACAGCATATGCATATGTTACATGTATTTGATATAGACAGCAGGCTTGAGAGAAACAAATGACTTTGAATCTATGTTTCTACCATTGTTTTTTTTTAATTTTCAGCGTCTGGTAATCAAGATGGATTAGTCAGCAACTCTGATGTTGTTCTAATTCTTGCTCTCTTGTGACCATAATTTTTTGATGATGAGCAAGGTGGATGATGGTTATCTGTAATCTAATGGTTCAATGGTAACTAGTTGCACCCATATACTTATTTTTATATCATAACGTGAATCAGAGTTAGGAAACATCATTATCATACCGCAGGGCAGATATGTATTGAAGATACACCCAGTTCTGGGAGAAACGGATAATCAGCTTTGAATTGTTCTGACAAAAAAAAAAAAATTCAAGGCAGTAGGTCAACTGACCCCCATACCAGGCAAAGTCTGCTGTGGCTGTTGCTCTGCAGAACAAAAATACCCACCAAGTGGCCTGGCCTCTTTCCATACAGCTGGAAGCAAATTGTCCAAACTGCTTGCCCTTAACACTTTATAAATCAGAGACTAATTTCCTTCTTGATAATCCCTTAAGAATAGAATACAAAATCTCAAATTCTAGTCCTCTTGCTTAGGTCCGTTCATGCCTCCCCTTCCAACAACTCCTTTCCTCCAACTCTTGACCCTAATGCCGCCACCATTTTGCCCAATCAACGGCAACTGTGACTTCAGTAGAAGACTACACACCAAACCACGCAACCTCAACTCCTATTTGGCCAAGTCCTCTTGAGACTCTGCTATGTACTCTCCTCCCAATATTCTCTTCTACAATCTAACAACTACATGGGGAAAACGTTATTGAGATTAAATAAATAAAAAGCAGGTTTTAGTCATGTTGCACCCATTGCAGCTAAAATTGGTTACCACAAATGTGAAACCTAGAACCAAATAAGCTCACAAGGGTCTACTGACTGATTGTGAGACAAACAGATAAACACTCATACAGAGTCACAAGAAACTCCAGATGCTGAAATCTGGAGCAAAACACAAAAGTTTTGGAGGAACTGAATGGTCATGCAGTATCGGTGAAGGGAATGGACAGACGACATTTTGGTTTGGGACCCTTCATCGGTTTAAAGGAGGGTTCCCACCTGAAACCATCTGTCCATTCCTTCCACAGATGCTGTCTGACCCACTGAGTTCCTCCAGCATTTCAAATATATGGACCACCCAATTGACATGGTTATTCTTTTTCTGCAGCTAGATCTCAACCAAGCATAACTAAGTCTCCCTCCAAAGGAAAAGGTTTCCCCAAGAGTGTATTGCTGTGTATTCCAGGAATTGGGTATTGCAGTCAGGCTGTGCGACAGTTCAGATGTGACTGGCGTAATATAAACACGGACTTACTTGTTCACCTTCAATGCATAAACCAGGTCCCCATAAATATCCAGTTAAAGTACAGGCCAATCAATATTAACCGATAATTTAGCAGTGCCCGTTAAACAAATCGATTCAAACAATACTTACGGATGGCGTCCATCTCCAGAATTGCTTGTTTAGCCTGTAAATAAAAACATTTATTATTTAGCCACTAAACAAAAACTGAGCCAACTATCAACTTCAAGTTGCTGACGTCAGAAACGGGAGCAGCTGAAAGCAGCCGTACAGTTACATTTGTGCAGGTCCCACCCTTCAGAAACATACAAGAGACGCAAGGGTTTGAAGTGAGTAAACAGAGCTCGGGAAACAAGGCCAGGCTTGAATGGAAACAAAGCTTAAAAAAAGGTGAACAATTTCAAAAACCATTAAGAGGTATCAGCATCAACCTTAATTATTTTGTCTATCCACGACAGACACTGAGCCAGCAATATGGAATTAAAAATAAATCAAGTTTGTGACAAAAATAATTACCAGATAAACTATAACCAGAGGTTATAGCCAGGTGGATGCGGCAAACACATAATCCTACGTGGAACAAAGGTCTCCTAAATAATTTGCCTTTGGCTGTGCAATTAGCAGCCATCATTTCACAAATTGGAATAACAAACTAAGACTCCAGACACCATTTTCTGCCTGTGTTCATGCCAGAGCTTGTGGTCTTGGTGCACAGGGGATTTATTTCACTCCTACAGCATAACTGGTCTACGTGCAAACTCAATCTGCGGTTCCCACCAGGTTCAAGGCAAGGATTCCAGAAAGACTTAATCTGGATCAACCTGTCATTTGCAAGCCAGGTAATAACATTTCCACACGATTGATTAATGGCTGTCAATGACATCTGCAAGAGAATAGATGCAATTGTTCTACTGCAACTGTGGAATTTTAAGTGTGAGTGAGGCAAGGTTATACATCATACACCAGTGTTCCCTTTGCTATTTTAAATTGGTACAAAAGGTCCTTCTCAGAGGCAGGTTCTGCACACAAAAAACTGGCCACATCGTCTAATGGCCAGTATCCAGTAATTGCAGCCAGAACTATTCACCATATTGGGTGTATTCTTGGTTCTTAGATACACAGATATTCATGGCTCACATAAATAACATGGTACCTGCATCTCAATGAGGACTAGGCAGTTGAAGTCTGACCCAAGTCATTTGCTCCTCATACAGTTATACAGCGTGGCAACAGGCCTTTCGGCCCAACTTTCCTACAACGACCATCATGTCCCATCTACACTAGTCCCAACTACCTACGCTTGGCTCATATCCCTCTAAACCTGTCCTATCCATGTACCTGCCAAATGTTGTTTAAACATTGTGATATTGTGATCGAACTTACCTCAACTACCTCCTCCGGCAGCTCATTCCATATACCTCTCATCCTTTGTGTAAAAATTGTTGCCCCTCAGGTTCCTATTAAATCTTTCCCCCCTTCACCTTAAACCTATGTCCTCTGGTTGCCAATTCTTTACCATTTACTCTTTCTATTCCTCACATGATCTTATACACACCCATATATGAACACCCCTCATCGTCCAGTGCTCTAAGGAATAAAGTCCTAGCCTGCCCAACCTCTTCCTGTAGCTCAGGCCTTCTAGTCCTGGCAACATCCTCGTAAATATTCTCCGCATCCTTTCCAACTTAAGAACATCTTTCCTATAACAGGATGACCAAAACTGAACACAATACTCCAAATTTGGCCTCACCAATGCCTTGTACAACTGTAACATGACCTCCCAACTTCTACACTCAATACTCTGCTGATGAAGGCCAATGTGCCTAAAGCCTTCTTTACCACCCTATCTACCTGTGATGCCATTTTAAAGGAACTGTGCACCTGCACTCGTAGATCCCTCCGTTCTACCACAATCCGCAGAGCATTGCCGTTCGCTGTCATTCAAATGCAACAGTTCTCTGTATTAAACTCCATCAAATATTCCTCAGCCCACCTGTCCAACTGACCAAGATCCTGCTGCAATTTTTAACAACCATCTCCACTATCTACAATAACACCTGCTTTAGTATAATTTACAAACTTACTGATCATCCCTGGTATGTTCTCATCCAAAACACTGATGTAGATGACAAACAGCGGTGGGCTAGCAC
Source organism: Raja brachyura (assembly GCA_963514005.1). The sequence continues at coordinate 14,716,820 of OY740788.1, forward strand.
TGAACCCTGAGGCACACCACGAGTCATAGGCCTCCAGTCTGGAAACCAACCTTCCACCTTCACCCTCTGCTTCCTTCTATGAAGCCAATTTTCTATCCAGCCGGCTAGCTCTGCTTGGATCCAATGCAATCTAACTTTGCAGAGCCTACCATGCTGAACCTTGTCAAAATTACTCTGTCCTACAGCTGAAATGATTTTGGATTCCGTTTAGAGGTGTCAAATTTCAATGGGTTACTCCGGAACACTACACGAACCAGTTGCCTCATCTGAGCATAGGTCAGAGCCAGTATCTATCGAACAGTAATTATCTACCGTTTACAGTAATTAGAGGATTATTTTACGCTAAGCTTGAAAAGAACCAAAGTGAATCTCTATTTCAGAAAACATGGGCGGCACAGTGGTGCAGCTGGTAGAGCTGCTGCCTCGCAGCGCCAGACACCCAGATCCAATCCTGGCCTACAGTGCTACCTGTGTGGAGTTTGCACGTTCTCCCTTTAACCATGTAGCTTTCCTCTGGATGCTCCTAGTTTCTTCCCACATCCCAAAAATGTGCGGGTTTGTTGGTTAATTGGCTTCTGTAAATTGCCCCAACCTAATGTGTAGGGTGTTATGTGAAAATGGTGTAACATAGAACTAGTGTGAATGCGTAATTGATCGTTGGTGTAGGCCTGGTGGGCTGAAGGGCCTGTTTCTGTGCTGTATCTATACATTTAACTAAACCTTATTGTCAACACAACTCAGGCACATTTTCACATTCAGACTCTTAGATGCATTTGGTGTCCGAACAGATTATTAACTTTAAAATGAGTATAAAAGGTCCCTAAAGAATATGAGAACCTAGGGTTATCCTACTTCACACCTTGGCAGGGATCTTGGCTGGATGATTTTCAAGAATAAGCCTCTTCAGGTGAAGAATCCAAAGCCTCTTGTCCTGCATTGACTTGGCCTATAAGAAAATATGACAAGCATGAAGAGAATTTGGGATGATTTGATGTCATATAGAAACACCGTCAGATAGGAACTAACTTCATTCATAGTTCCACATCACATTTTATCAGAGCTAAGGGACTCTTCAACTGGCCCTTTCCTCATACTTACCAATCATAACCCCACACAAATGTTTAAGACATAGATTTGTATATTTTTGATATTACAAGCATACCAAGGATACAAAGCGCTGGACTTTGCAGCAGGCCAGGCAGCATCTCTGGAGAACATGGATAGGTGACGTTTCAGGTTGGAACTTAGAAATATAGAAACATAGAAATTAGGTGCAGGAGTAGGCCATTCGGCCCTTCGAGCCTGCACCGCCATTCAATATGATCATGGCTGATCATCCAACTCAGTATCCCGTACCTGCCTTCTCTCCATACCCTCTGATCCCCTTAGCCACAAGGGCCACATCTAACTCCCTCTTAAATATAGCCAATGAACTGGCCTCAACTACCCTCTGTGGCAGAGAGTTCCAGAGACCCACTACTCTGTGCGTGAAATAAGTCCTTCTCATCTCGGTCCTAAAGGATTTCCCCCTTATCCTTAAGCTGTGACTCCTTGTCCTGGACCTCCCCAACATCGGGAACAATCTTCCTGCATCTAGTCTGTCCAACCCCTTAAGAATTTTGTAAGTTTCTATAAGATCCCCTCTCAATCTCCTAAATTCTAGAGAGTATAAACCGAGTCTATGCAGTCTTTGTTCATAAGACAGTCCTGACATCCCAGGAATCAGTCTGGTGAACCTTCTCTGCACTCCCTCTATGGCAATAATGTCCTTCCTCAGATTTGGAGACCAGAACTGTACACAATACTCCAGGTGTGGTCTCACCAAGACCCTATACAACTGAAGTAGAACCTCCCTGCTCCTATACTCAAATCCTTTTGCTATGAAAGCTAATATACCATTCGCAACTTTATGTCCTTTTGTGTAAAGCAACTTCTACAGTTCCTTGTTTCCACAAGTATACCAAGGGATTGCAGATAAAAGGTAGGCAATTGGATTTGGGAAACAGATCTAATCTGTTCTAATCCGAGGGAATAAATACCCTGTTCTTACTCTTATGCAAATGTGATTTCAATTATGGAGCTGCAAGGAACTGCAGATGTTGGAATCTTAAGCAAAAAAAAACAAAGAGTTGGAGGAATTTAGTAGTTCAGGCAGCATCTGTGGAGGGAAATGGACAGACGGTATTTCGGGTCAAGACTCTTTTTCAGACTGAATATCTTGATCGGAAACATCGTCCGCCCAGTTCCCTCCACAGTTAACATGCTGAGTTCCCCCAGCCTGTGATTTGAATTATTATTATAAAAAATATACATTCAAGTAAATGCCTGGCCTATTTCTGGAACCCAATCATAACTTCCTTTTCCACTTCATGAAGCATTGGTAGCTGAATCTTCGTACGTTAACCCATATAAGAGCACACTCCTTTTTGTGGAATAACTTGCGTACGTTAGAAAAATTACAAAAATGTCAACATTTAACCACTAAATCAGAAAATAAATTGGAGAAACAAGCTGAAATGCTGAGAGAAGGAGCTTATTATGCATGCTTCAGGGTGAGTAATTTAAGCTTTCCAATATTGGTATTGGTTCATTACTGCCACATGTAATGAGATACAATGAACACCAGATTTGCGTGCAAGACCAAGTGAGTGAATAATTCATGAGTGACTCATCACCCGATGAGCACATCAGGTAGTGCAAAAGATATTAAAAAAATAAAAAGAGTGCAGAATATAGTGTTACAAGCCACACAGAAAGTGCAGTAGAAAGAAGAACAAGCGTCACAATGCGATAGATTGGGAGATCAGGAGGACAGCCTGAGCATGGGGGGGTCCTGTCAATATGTCTGATAACAGTGGGGAAGAGCTTTTCATCAATCTGATAATTCATGCTTTCATGCTTTGTATCTTCTGCCCGATGGGAGTAAGAAGAAGAGGTAATTAATGACTGGGGTGTGAGGTAAGTGATCTGTGATTATGTTGGCTGCTTTCCTAAGGCATCGTGAAATGTATTCTTGCATTCTTGGGCAGAGCAGATGCCAAACCAAGATGTGATGCATCCCGATAGGATGCTTTCTGCAGCACGTCAGTAGAAATTGGTAAGAGACATATGAGACATGCCAAAATTTCCCTAATCTTCTGGGGAAGAAGTGGCGTTGGTGTGCTTTCTTGGCTGTTGCGCCAATGTTTGTATAGCACATCTACAGCTGCTGCCAGGAAACACCTTCTCATCTCCTGCCTGCTGTTTATTCATGAAGCCATGCCACGCTTACCCTGCGGAAAAAAACGAGAGGTTGACCTACCTGGACTGTATGCTGCACTTTGGGATTCTTGTAGTGGAAAACACTGAAACCAAGAGGCTCCTTCGGAATAACCTCCACAAGCATCAAGTTACAACACTGGAAAGGGAGAGAACATGACAACTTTAATTCAACCAGAGCTCAATCTTTTATTTACACATTTCATTAGCTTCTCCCCCCACATTTCAACTGACAGTTGAGAAAAAAAATCCAACGTAGCATAAAATCGGAGCATCAAGATCAAAAGTATTGCTTTTACATTGTGCATTTACATATCCCAGTGTGTCATTAGGAGGAACACTCAGACCACCAAGTCATCTCAAAGCCACATTAGACTATGTGACCTGCCTTGGCCTTTGTAGATTTTGTGTTTGGGGGAAGGAAGGAGAGCCAGGATTCCAGGAGGAAAGTGCAGATGGCTAATAGCATGGCTGCCAGTTGTGGCATATAAAGTCGTGGGTTTAGAAGAGACCAAAATGAAAGAATCGTAGAACATTTCAGGCCTCACAGTTATTTCAGATACAAGTCATTGATGGTGCAATAAGCATTTGAGCAAAGGATGAAAATCTTAAATTTGGGGTGACTAGGCAGGGTGGCAAAGTAGCACAGCTAGCAGACGGTCACGGTGGCGCAGCAGTAGAGCTGCTGCCTGACAGCGAATGAGGCTCCGGAGACCCAGGTTCGATCCTGACTATGGGTGCTGTCTGGACGGAGTTTGTACGTTCTCCCCGAGACCTGCATGGATTTTCTCCGAGATCTTCTCCCACACTCCAAAGACGTACAGGTTTGTAGGTTAATTGGCTTGGTAAATGTAAAAATTGTCCCTAGTGTGTGTAGATAGTGTTAGTGTGCAGGGATCGCTGGTCGGCGCGGACCCGGTGGGCCGAAGGGCCTGTTTCCGCACTGTATCTCTAAATTAAACAGAAAACCTGCTGTCTCGCAGCTCCAACGCCGTGTGTGTGGTGTTTGCACTCTCCCACTGAAACCACTGGGCTTCATCTGGGGGTTCCAGTGTTTTCCCACATCCCGAAAGATGTGTGGATTGGTGGGATAATTAGCCGCTGCATACCATCCTACGTAGATGGGTGGTAGAATCCGAAGGGAATGGGTGAGGATGTGAGGAGAATAGGTTATTTGTAAATTAGGAATAGTATCACAGGTCCTCTCCAGTGCACAACAGGATTCCATTCCTGGGAGATGTTTGTAATCCAAGTCGGAAATGCAGTCACAAACTGTGTCCCCACATGGCTGAAGATGTCTGCAAGCATAAAGCAGCCAGTAATCCATCCCATGGTCTCTCAAAAGTTTGTTCATATTTATGGGCTGTACACAAGTTGTGGATTTGTAACCGGGAGAGTACCTGTACTTTATAAGCTAGCTTGGATTCATTGGGCTGAATGGTCTCCCCCTATATCGTATCCAGTTATTGCGAGTGGGCATTCAGTTACCAGAAGCTGGTGAATTATCTATTGTTTAAAAGGATAACGTAGGATGAAAGAATACAAATGAGGGTGGAACTCTGCTTACTGATGTTGTAGATGGCTGCAAAGCAAGTCTTTCAGGGGAACATTTCAGGACAGTACTTCCAAAGGCAAAACATAGAACTCTCAGGTAAAAAGCAAAGGACCCATATTAAAACAAAACAGTTCTTACCAAAATATGAGCTTTATAAGCATACGTTTCTTCCCTTTTTTTAGTGATGAGAAGAAGTTTATCTAAAAGAAACAAAGTGCGTTCATTTTTGGCTCGCTGAAAGCGGAACGTTCCCTCTAAGACCAGCTCTCCATAGCTGGTCAAGTCTGGACCTTTCCAATTTGTCAGCAGGCTTTGTATCTCCTTAACAAGAACACAGATAAATAATCAACCAACAGCAGTAATAAAACAGATCATCTAATGCAATCGAAACACTGTAACTGGAGTAACCCTTCCCAACCAGCAGACCTTTGTCAGTTAGAATTGGTCATGACTCATAACATTTCCTCCACCACGATCCTCTACACAGGTGCCTCTCAGGATTGTGTGCTTAGTCCCTTGCTCACCACCAGCTGTGTGGCCAAGTACAATGCCAACTTTATCTTTAATTGCACCTATGATACCACTATTGTCTGCCAGATCAACAATAACAATGAAAGAAAAGTACAGGAAGAACCGTGTCCCTTAGTGTCAGGCCGACAACCCAACCCTTAATGCAAGCAAGACAAAAGAGTTTGTTGGTGACCCGAGGAAATGAGGAGGTGAACCTCTCGTCATCAGCTGAGCTGCTGTCGCGATGGACAACAGTTCCAAGTTCTTCGGGAACCATATCACTGGCAACATAACCTGGTCTCTTCACAATGATGCGGTGATCAAGAAAGAGGACCATCGTATTTACTTTCTTAGGCATCGGAGAAGATTCAACATGTTCACAAGAATACTCTCGAACCTCTTGATGTTTTGTAAACAGTATTCGGTCGGGATATCCCTCAGCCTCAATGGCAACTGCTCTGCTCTTGACTGTCCGAACCCTACAGAGAGGCGAATACAGCCCAGCCCATCACATTTACATCACTTCCTTGTATCCGGTCTCTCTTCACAGTGCATTGCTTCAGGAAGGTTGGTCGTATGGCAAGGATTCCCACTACCATAGCCATTCCACTTTCTCACTTCTACTTTCTGAGAGAAGATACAGGAACTTGAATGCTCAGAGTAGCTTCTTCCCCACCGCTATCAAATACGGAACTTTTAGGTTAATTTAGTTTAGAGATGGCCCTTCAGCCCACCATGTCCGCGCCTACCAGTGATCACCCATACGCTATAATTCTATCTACACGCTATGGAAAACTTACAGAAGGCAATTAACCTACAAATCTTTGGAATGTGAGGAATGAGAGCACCCAGAGAAAACCCATGCGGTCACAGGAAGAACATACAAATTCCATACGGATAACAAGGCAGCAACACTACCACTGCGCCACTGTCCTGCCCCACTGTCTTTCACCATTTTGCACGTTATTTTATCTATTGCTCTACCTTTTGTTACTCTGCAGGTTTCGTGTGAAGTAAGAATTTCATTGCCTGTGGTGTATATGACAATCAACTAATCTGAACTTAATCTGAATCGGAGACCCATTCCATCATTTAATAAGATCAAGACCGAACTACATCTTCAAGTTCGTTACTTTCCTTGATTTTAGATTCCTTAAATATATTATACATTATCCTACTAAAATCCAATGTTCTCAGTTTTGAAATCTGCAAAACATTTAAGCAGCTAATGTATTACCCATAGCTTAATTTTTGCTTTTGGAACTGGGAGAATTTTTTTATGGGGAGAAAGCAGGAGAATGGGGTTCGGAGGGAGAGAAAGATCAGCAGACGTGAAGGGCCGAATGGCCTAATTCTGCTCCTATCACTTACGTATGATCTTTTGATTTTGATGGCATTCACTGGTGCATTGAGTGAACTAGCACACACAGGAGTCCACATTTTGGCGGAATCAGCTCCCAAACAATGGAACATACCAACCTGCCATAAAGGAGCAAGACTGACTGAACTTTATTGCCTTCCATCACAGTGATCACTGTGGTGGATGTTTATGTTAAGTTCTATCATTCTTTTTAATTGTGTTGTGTTCTTTTAATTATATGGCTGCACGGTAACTCAAATATCACTGTACCTCAATTGGTGCATGTGACAATAAATGTGAATCTAATTCGGAATCTGAAGATCCACTGCCGCCAGGATCTTACTCCTCTGCTAGGAGAAGCCACCGAGCAGATTAATCTGCAGTACAAGGCTTTTTTCTGACCCATGAACAGGAAATGTGTCGGTATGAAACTGGCCTTATTATCTACATTTAGGGGTTACCACGTTCATATTTTAACTTTCCATCCACTTGTTCTGGACTCTAGAGGAAAGTGTGTCCATTCTTCAAACTCTTTAATACTGGCCCTTAAAATCTATGCTCAAGGCAATGCAAGTTTAGTTTATGTACAGCTGTACTCAGTCCCTTTTAGATCCAATCTAGCATACATTATGACAATCTGCACTGCCCGCAGTATCCTTGCCACCATGTCCAGCACGGAACACTTATTCCAACTAGGATTTAACCGGAACTCCTATTAACAATAATAAAGGAGAAATTAAGGTCACATTCTCGTTGTATTTGGGAATGATACACAAACCCATTACACACCCATCTCCCGCACCGTGGTTTCTCAAGCTATTTGAGAAATCCTATGACATCTCTCCACCAGTTATTGCAATGACCCATAAGATGGGTTACATGTTACCATGTTTACATATTCTGTTGTGCTACTGCAAGTAAAAGTTTCATTGTTCAGTATGGGACATATGACAATAAAAAATTCTTGACTTTTGACTTGACAAGCACTCAATTCAAAGTGTCCTTCCTAGATTATCCCCATTACTGCTCTCTATTACTCACATTAAATGGATAGATCCTTGAGACAAGACTTTGTTGGATGGACAGGTTTACTGTGTTTTTTCAGCCAAATATTAATCTCTCAGATAACTGCCACTATGAGACATTTCGGCCAAACGACGGCATTGCAGCAAAACAACAACATCTTATAACCATATAACCATATAACAATTACAGCACGGAAACAGGCATAGGAGGTTGTCTCTGGTTGATTTAATTTCCCCCCAATCCCTATGGCCACTGAGGCTCGTCGAAGATAAGTATCTTCCAACCCTGAACTACAAACTGGGAACTAAATCTTCACCTGTGGGTCAATTAACAACTGGCTCCTGGGGCATGGGTACGGGCAATAAACTTGGTCTGCAGCATTATCTCCCCACATTGAATGTATTCTTTAAATCCTGTTGGCCATTACCTGCAGTCTTACTGCATGCTCGTGTTTCCTCTTCATGTCATTAATGTGCCAAGCCACCCTCTGCATTGTGTCAATGGCATCCTGCACCACATCATAACACTCTGTATCCTTCTCCAGATGGCTAACTATTTCCTGTAAACAATAGCCAAAGGATAAAACAGACCATTAAAGAAACATCACAACATAGAACTGAAATCAATGACAACCCAGTTCTCAAGACAATTTATCATGGTGTGAGTTCGGTCCAGGATGGCTTACACTATTGAGGCTGCCCAATGAGCAATGACATTTACTTCACGTTCAAAGGGAAATAAGCTTGTTGCAGATAAACAAGAAATAGGTTTAGATTGGAGATGGGGGAGGTGGGGGGGTGGGGGGGTGATTTTGAGGATGATCAGGGAGGCAGATGTAGAGAAAATAACAGGCCAGCAGAACTATGGGGCCAACTTCCATTTGGAGAACAGACTCCTAAAAAGGATCACTGTCTGACAAAATCTGGAATCTGGCAAAACGTATATGCTTTCAAAAAGATTACGTGGATGTGCAGAGATTTTTTTAATATCAAATAAATGTCTTCCCTTTACAGCACCATACAAAAATAAATCAATTTTGAGTTTTCTACTTCAAAAGCAAGGAAGCCAAAATACTTCCCCATCTCCATGAAGGCAATATGGACCCTGTTACAAACTATCATACTAATCTTCAAGGGTAACTAATTATCTCCACCCAGCAGCAAATGACATTGGTTCAAGCGGCAGAAGCCATAGAGAGTTGGTGAAAGGCATCAAATGATACGATGAGAAGGCAGGAGAATGGGGTTGAGGGGGGGAAATAGATGAGCCATGATTGAATAGCAGAGCAGACTCGATGGTCGAATCCCCTAATTCTGCTCCCATGTCTTATGGTCTTATGAAGATATTTTTTTATGAAGCCGTTACTAAGCATTTCAATAAGTAACACAAATAGCATTTTGGATTTTGTATTCTTGCTGTCGACAGACTGATTCATGTTAAGGATATGTACTGACATGTCATATTGAACATTTGTACACACAGGATTAATACCCAGATTATGATTGAAACCTCTAAACGATGAAAGCTCGAGAGACATTGCCTGAACATACAAGGATACATGATTGCAAATTAAGTTAGGCTGTGTTGATCGCTTGCACTATTAACATTGCTGTACCCCTACAAATGCTGTATGTTAACAAGGGAAGAAGAGGTAGACAATGATTAATTTGGGCCTGTTCCTCATACGCTTCTAATGACAAGATAACTTATAAATGAAAGGCAACATGAATTGCCACTAAAGTCATTGCAAAGTGTTGGACTTGGACAAAAAACACCAGGTAACCACATACATGCAAGAGAAGATGATACTTTAGGATACGTTGCACAGGTTTGAGAAGGTAGGATCCCAATGGGAGTGAGTGTTTCAAGGTCTCCTGTCGCTCTCTGAAGAATTTGGCAAGCACTTTGTTCCTCATACATTCCGTTAACATGGCTACGGACCTGCAAGTAACATAAAATGATCAGAGGCTCTGGTAAAACCTTGGTTCTTGTACAAGATATCTGGACTAATCTTCTTCATGTCGAATGTCATGATGATTCCTAATGATGGCTACTCTCCAGAGATGCTGTTTAGTTGTTTTCCTTCTTCCGCTATTTTTGCTTTGTTGCTGCGACATGGAACACCAAATATAAATATATTAAATGATATAAGCAGTATCATTGCTGCTCGTGTCCACGGAGAACACCGGATCTCTTGTGCCAATGTTTCCCTCAAGAGCTGCAGAACATCAAGTTCCAAATCAGGCGGAATCCATGACTTTCTAAACTCCCGAGTGCACAATTAAAGATCTTGATAGATCAGCATATTAATCATTTATCCAAATATTTTCCACCATTTATTTAACAAACATTATGCTGTATCAGTTGTTTTGTTTTTAAAAGTTAGAAATTCTGGGGACCATGTTATAGGATAGATGTCAAGTTGGAAAGGGTACAGAAAAGATTTACAAGGATGTCAGGACTCGAGGGTCGAAACTATAGGGAGAGGTTGAGCAGGTTGTGACTATTCCCTAGAGCATAGGGGGATGAGGGGTGATGTTATAGAGGTGTACAGAATCATGAGAGGAATAGACTGGGTAGACACACAGAGTCTCTTGCCCAGAGTAGGGGAATCAATAACCAGAGGGCATAGGTTTGAGGCGAAGAGGAAAATATGTAATCGGAATCGGAGGGGTAACTTTTTTCACACAAAGGGTGGCGAGGAGTGAGCTACCGGAGGAGGTAGCTCCTCCGGTAGCTCCAGGGATTCCAGGGATCTGCTTCCAGGGATTATCGGAATGTTTAAGAAACATTTAGACAGGTACCTGGATAGGACAGGTTTAGAGGGATATGGGCCATGCGCGCGCGGGTAGATAGGACATGTTGGTTTGTGTGGGCAAGTTGGGTCGCAAGGCCTGGTTCCACACTGTATGCCTCTGGAAATTAGATAATAGCCAACCGACCATATAATCATTGCACAGTGGTACAGCAGTTAGTGAGCATTGTTCAATCTATTCTTCTATATCAGGTGCTGTCCATGTGGAGTTCCCCTTGTGAATGTGTAGTACTCCTCCACCCATCCGCACACACCCCAAAGGCGTGATGGTCATTATCTGGCCACTGTTAATTACCCCTAATGTAAGTGGGTGGCAAGTGAATAAAGCGGGAAGGATGAGGTTGACGGGCATGCAAGAAAGAAGTTACAAAGGACAGAGTACAGGAATGGGGATGTGTGATTCCTCCCACAGTCTCTCCCACCATCTCAGTGGGCCAAATGGCCTCCTCCCATGTTTGAGAATAAGAAATCAAATTGTTCCAGATTCTATCATTATCCAATCATCTGACTGTCAGATTTAGCCCCAATGCAGCACAGAGAGAAAGTTCCGAAAGGAGGCAGGATAAATTATGGCACAGCTCCCATGGACAAATTCACTATTTCTTCAAACGCAACCGATGCACAGCTCAAATTACAGAATGCCTCCTTGATACTTTGAGGGCAATTTTAATCTAATTGAATAGCTGGGAAACACAAGATTGGTTTTGACCCAGGTTGAAACAATAATACTCATCATTAAATTAAAACTAGGTAGAATATTAAAACCAGCATCCACTGACGCAGCAGTTTCCTTACGTTACAATTTCCCTACAAACTAGCAACAACCTCAGCATTATATGATGATTTCAAAGCTTCAGTGCAACCCATGCTTGGCCTTCACACTTGTGATGCTGACCTACCTGGGGTAGTTTGTGCAGTACTGTGTATAAATGTGGAACTCTTCACTCTGAAAATCAGGAAAAACAAACACATCAGACCCTATTCATTTATCAAAAGCTCCGCTAGTTTTGGCAGATCAGTAATGACAGGTTTTAAACAAACTACTGCCAGTGAAGACTTGGCCACATCAAGATTAGACGGCCAGAACTTCAGTCAGTTCAGCTTTACTGGACTAGCAACAGGCTAGATAGAAAAGGCTTCAACATTAAACTGATGCGCCTAAGGTGGTTAACACAATCCCATTGGGGTGGGAAGAAAATACTATCTCCTTTGCTAGGCAAATTCAGAACACAGGCTCATTATTTATGAATTAGAGATAGGATATTGAGGGATAATATCAGTAAACATTTCCTCATAAAGTATGGGAAAATACTCTTCCAAACACCTAGAGGGGAGAGAGTGGGCATGTTACAATTAAACCAAGATCAATACAATTCGTGTCTACAACTGGTCTCATGCAACACTGGAATACAAACATGGAAAGCCATACGTTAACACCAAGGCTTCAGATTAAGATTCAGGTACATTATCAGCATATTGGGCTTTTTGACTTGCCTGAACTGGTCCTATATGTACCCCCAAGAGAATCAAACCAGGAAACATTCTGGTAAATAAATTCTGTACCCAGAGATGGATTTTCTTCCTCGCTGTGATATCTTCAACCACACAAGACTCCAGTTGACAGAATATTTAAAAGTAGAAATTTATTAAAACAAAATATGTTTCTTGAATAATCAATCCAAGCAAAATTAGTTTTAGATTAAAATCAGCAGGAGATCCCAAGATATTCAGTTGACTGCATCTTTTTCAAGGGTGGCAGGGAGTAACTGCACAGAGAGCATCAATTAGTGCTCCAAGGATCCAGGTTTGATCCAGGCCATGAGTGTTGTCCATGTGGACTCTACATCTCTTACCCTGTGAATTTGTTTCCTCCCGGTGTTCCAGTTTCCCCTCACATCCCAGACGTGCTGGTTGCCAATTAACACGTGCAAGTCAATGCAAAATGAAAGGGTAATTGATGGGTATCAGGGGTGACGAGGAGAAAGCAGGATAATGGGGTTGAGAAGGAAAGATAGATCAGCCATGATTGAATGGCGGAGTAGACTTGATGGGCCGAATGGACTAATTCTGCTCCAATCATTTATGAACTTATGAATAATAAGTTGCAGAGCTAAAAGAAACTGAGATGGGAAATGAGAACGATGGGATTGTCCCTTTTGGAAACAACAGGAACACGTTGGATCAATAACCTTCTTCTCTGTTGTTATATGATAGTAAAATGAATGTAAGAAGTAAAGGAAATAACCCTTATCGCAGTCTTGTGCACACACATAATTTAAAGTGAACCTGAAAGTAGGATTAGTTGTTCTCTCTGGCTTGCACACTGAATCTGAAGGCACGGTGGCATTTACCTTCGCTACAAAACATTCCGCTATTGCAACTGGGTCACTGCCGCAGCTCTCCAGATCTCGAAGCAGTTCACTGTAAATAGAAAGCAAAGCCAAGTTTTAAATAAATACCCACAGATCTTGCAGGTGGCTGCTGATCAGCAGGCTGGAGCTCAGTACGGAGTCAGATGCTTGAAGCACCATCTTAAAAATACGACTACCGCGTTTTTCATAACCTCAAGGAAGCCATTGGTCTGTCATCCCGAAATATTTTGAAAATACAGCCGTGTTATAATGTTGCCAATTTGAAGGCCGCAAGTTTCACAAACATCGAGCATTTCACAGCCATTTGGTTGAGAGAAAAGTTGACCAGCAAGATAGGAGGGAATGTGCTGGCTAAATATTAGATCACTCAAGATTACAGAATGTGAGCGGTAATAACTATCTCCAACAAGAGTCCCAACCCACTTACTCTAGACAACAATGGCATCACCGCAGTTCTCAACATCAGATTAGATTAGATTAGATTCCTTTATTTCCTGTATGAAATTGTTACCATAGTCATACATATAATAAAAACAAAACACACAATAAACACATATCCAACATCCACCACAATGAGTTCACCAGGCACCTCCTCACTGTGGTGGAAGGCAAAAGTTTTAAGTCCGTCTTCCTCCCTCTGCGCTGAGGCGACCCAGGCCGCCACCGCTGCTGGAGCACCGCAGCTCTGAGCTGGGCCGCTACCGCTGGAGCACCGCAACTCCAAACCAGGCCGCCGCCGCTGCTGGAGCACCGCAGCTCTGCGGGACGCCGCCGCCGCTGGAGCACCGCAGCTCTGCGGGACGCCGCCGCCGCACCGCAGCTCCGAACCAGGCCGCCGCCACAGCTCCGCCATTAGGCCTCAGCACAGACGGTGATGGGGACACGTATCCCCCCAGAAGGGAGAGACTGAGACTCTGTTTCTCCCACCCCCCCACACATACACAACCTAATAAAACAAAATTCTTCCGAACAATCACAAAAAGACACAAAAAAAAAGAAAAAAACTGACAGACTGCAGGTGAGCCGCAGCTGCCAGCCAGCGCGGAGGGGTGGGGGGGGGGGGTTCAATATTGACCAAAAAACACAATCGGTCAGTCACATGTACAGTGATATTACAATGCAGTCAGTGAAGTGAGAAAACTTCGAGGTTGATTCATATACTGAGTTATAAAGGGATACAGAACCAGCAGTTCAGCAGCTCGGTATATGACAACACCAAAGTCTTCCCACCATCTACAAAAGGCACCAATTAGCAGCATGAAAGGCAGCTCGCCACTTGCAAGTCCAGCATGAGGGGGGGCCTCATTGAAACATACAGCACAGTGAAAGGCTTGGTTGGAGTGGATGTGGAGAGGATGTTTCCGCTAGTGGGAGAGTCTAGGATTACAGGTCATAGCCTCAGAATTAAAGGAAGGAGATTTAAGGAAGTTCTTTTAGGAAGGAGATGAGGAGAAATGTCTTTAGTCACAGGGTGGTGAATCTGTGTAATTCTTTGCCACAGGAGGCTGTGGAGGCCAAGTCAGCAAATATTAAGGCAGAGATAGATTTTTGATTAGTACAGATGTCAGAGGTTATGGGGAGAAGGTAGGTGAATGGGTTAGGAGGGAGAGAGGGTTAGGCGGGAGAGATAGATCAGCAATGATTGAATGGCAGCGTACACTTGGTGGGCCGAAATGCCTAATTCTACTCCTATTCCTTATGACCTTAATTCCAGCATCACACAAGACAAACACCCCCTTGTTTTGGTGCCCCATCCACTAGTCTCACCACCACCAGTGAATTACGACAGTAAACTGCACTATCTGCAAAATGCACTGGTGTTATTTGCCCAAGCACCATCTATTGGCAGCGCTTCCCAAACCCATAAACACGACCGTCAATGAGGACAAGGATAGCAGGAGGAAAGGAATACCATACCACCTATGCTCCCTTCTAAATTACACACCATCCCAACTTGGATATAATTCCCCATTCTTTTGTCACTGCTGGGTTTGAACCATGGGACACCACAACAAATAGCATTCCTGGAGCATCCTCACAAAAAGGACCACAACAGTATAAAGCAGTAGGTCACTACCAATTTATCAAGAACAATTACGATTCAGCAAAAAAAGCTAGCCTTTGGAGTAATTCCCACTCCATTATTCATTTCCCTGAAAAATGAATAAATCCCTTTCCAAACGGCAAAGATTCACAATTAAATACTATTTACCTTCATGAGCTAACTCAATCAATATTTGGCGAAAAGTGATGGATTAACAAGTTGTGAGAAGAAACAACGAACTTGCAAAAAGGGATATTGGTTTGTTACGTGGGTCCCGAAGCGCTCATCCATCTCCACTTTGGCACCGTTGACACTGAAGGAAGCACGTGCACCACCTCACTCCCAGACGTCAATAGTTAGCTCCTTCTTCACAGCACAAATGATTCTTAGGAATCGCTCAAAGCACAGGTGTTCAGGAAGGCACTGCTGTGAAGCTGCACCTCGGGCAGAGCTCCACATTCAGTCATTTCACAACAGAGCACTGGAGTGGAAATCAGCCAACTTCAGCTCCAAGGCATCTGCCCATAAAGAATTGGTCCGGTTGTATTTTTCTGCATGCACAAATCTATAACGCTGTTTCGTTACTTTCTTTGCCCATTACGTTAACTACTGAACAGCCATTGTTGTGATGTCGGCATTTCCATTCTTTTGTTTATGTCACTTGTGAATAGACTGAAAACCTGAGGTCCCAGCACAGATGTTTCTGGTACCTTGTGTAATTGGTGAATTAACCTGTTAAAGCGAACTCTTAAGTTTCCACCCCACCCAGTGTTATTCTTCAAGGAGGCATGTTTCCAGCTGAGGTACTGTTACTATTACACAGGTTTTGCAGACTGCAGAAAACTTTAATAAAAGGTTTGGTCGAAGTGCAATTGTAAACAGATCGTGAAAGGACTCAAACCTTATTCCATTAGTCTTGTATGCTTGATTCCGTATGTTCGCGTAGTGGTGAGAAAGTACTGCGGGAGCAGGAGGAGGTCTTCCTAAAAAGACCTTAATCTGGAACGCAACTGTTCTATGTTCGATAGGCAGGTGGGATTAGTTTAATTTGGCATCTTGATTGGCACAGGTATCGTGGGCTGAGGGTCGATGCGATGCGTTGTTCCTTGTTCAAGGAGATGTGGAAGAGCCCACAAAACCATCCATCCCACACCAATGTCCCTGGTGTTCTTACCAACATGATTAATGCTGTTTGCAAGACCATAATCTGCCCAAATTAGCTGTTGATTCCTTCAATGTAATTAAGACTTCAAAAGTGCATTGCGGATTGTAAAGTGCTTTGGCATAGACGGAGAAGCAACCATAATCAAAAAATATAAAGTGCAAAATATGTTAATCATTAAAATGAACTGATCAAGAACTGGTCTTCAACAACAGTGTGAATAAACACCATCATCTGCGAAGAGCCAACCCTCGGTATAGTTATAAAGGGGGTACCTGGTTTAGCAGGTATCCAGATCACCAGCAGAGATCTCGGATTATGTGATGTTCTTATCAGTTAGGATTCACTCTGAGGAACTTATTTATGCCCGAAAAGAGAGATAAGGATACAGCATGGAAATAGGCCCTTCGTCCCAGCGAGTCAGCGCCGACCAACAATCATCCATACACCCGTTCTATCCCACACACTAGGGACAATTTACATAAGCCAATTATAGAATTTACAGAAGCCACTTAAACTACAAACTTGCACGTCTTTGGAATGCGGAAGGAAACTGGAGCTCCCGGAGAAAACTCACATGGTCACAGGAAGAACATACAAACTCCGTTCAGACAGCCAGGATCAAACCCGGGTCTCTGGTGCTGTCAGGCAACAACTCTACCACTGTGTCACTAGTTCAATTTAGTTTAGAGATACAGCATGAAAACAGGCCCTTCGGCCCTCCGAGTCCACACTGACCCCTCACACTAACACTATCCTACACACAATAGGGACAATTTACAATTATACCAAGCTAATTAACCTACAAACTTGTACATCTTTGGAGTGTGGGTGAAAACCGTAGATCCCATAGAAAACCCACACAGATCACGTACAAACTCTGTACAGACAGCACCCATGGTCAGGATCGAACCCGAGTCTCTGGCGCTGTAAGGCAGCAACTCAACTGCTGCGCCTCTACTTGTTGATGAAAGCTGACGCAAACTATGCATCTTCAACTATTTAATCACCTGCTGTTCCTTGTGCTTAGAGCACAAAACTTCAATATACCTTACATTCAGAAAGATTCTTCCCAGAGAATCGAATGAAAGATTCTCCTAGAAGAGTCTTCCCCCCGGTCTCCTCCTCAATATCTGCCTGTGCTGAATAAATACTTCTTTTTTAAATCTCCTTGTGCCTCAATCAAAGTCACAGCATAGAGCAAAACCATAAATGATCATTTAAGTTCTCAGCAAGTTATAACAATCTGGCAGTCATTATGGGAAGTGTATCAGAAGCAAATTAAAAGTAGATTTGCTAAAAATGAATTATACAAAGCTCAAAAGGACAATGAGCAGGGAGCATGTGGCAAGGACAGTGGAGGGGGTTACCTCCACAGAACCAACATCAGGCTGCATGGCTCTCTCTATATAAGATTCAATGAAATGTCATGTGTCAGAATTTATGGGGAGAAGGCAGGAGAATGGGGTTGGGATGGAGAGATAAATCAGCCATGATTGAATGGTGGAGTCGACATGGTGGCCTAATTCTACTCCTATCCCTTATGACCTTATGGAACAGTAGTTGCAATGAAGTTGAATCTACAATCGCCGCTGTTTTCAAGAATTAAAAATAATCAAAAATTAAAAGGGGCCAAAACTGCTTATTCATTCTTTGCATCATTGACAAGGTAAGATAATTTTCCTTCAATCAATGCTGTGCAACACTATTTCAGAGGGCATTTGCGGATGCATGAATCAATCATACAGGTCAGACTGGATAAGGATCGTAGAGTCCCTTCCCTGAACGATAGTAATAGTTTTGTGGTCATTATTGCCGAGGACATTTTTATCAACATAATTTAAATTCCACAGCTTCTATGATGGGATTTGAAAATTCTCTGGTTTAGTTGTCCTTTACTACCATTGTATCCATTAAGTACAACTTGAAGTGAGATCTAACAGAGTGGATGGGCCAAACAGTTAAATATTACATCTTTCTCTACCTCCTCCATCCATGCCTAGGCTTAAAGGATAATTACTCTTATGATAGTGTCCCTCACTCTCCCTCCCCCCCCACATCATCGTCACTGAAAACCACTGAAGTACCATACCGCACAAGTTGTAGAACTGCATTCTTGGATCAATCAAACCATTTCCAGGGTGGTCAGGACCACAATTAACATTTGACACAGGGCCCCATTAGAACCAGCAGCTTAGTTCACAGTAGAATGTTTCAGTTAATTATTTTAAAAGAAGAGATGAAGTGGAGTGGTAGAGGGGAATAATTTGAGAATTTTAGTTTATAATCTGGTGTACCGAGGGATAGTGAAAAGATTTTTTGTTGCCTGCTAACCAGTCGGCGGAAAGGCTATATCTGATTACAATCGAGCCATCCACCGTGTGCAGATAGTTAGAAATGCTGCTGTTAATAGAGGTTTAAAAGAGTGGAGTGACTGCAATGAGTGATTGCAGATCCACTTCTGGGACCAGCATGAAGAGAGACAATAGACAATAGGTGTAGGAATAGGCCATTCGGCCCTTCGAGCCAGCACCGCCAATAAATGTGATCATCCCCAATCAGTACCCCGTTCCAGCCTTCTCCCCATATCCCCTGACTCCGCTATCTTTAAGAGCCCTATCTCGCTCTCTCTTGAAAGTATCCCGAGAACCGGCCTCCACCGCCCTCTGAGGCAGAGAATTCCACACTCACAACTCTCTGTGAGAAAAAGTGTTTCCTCGTCTCCGTTGTAAATGGCTTACTCCTTATTCTTAAGTCGCCAGGCTTGGGTGCCATTTTTGAATCCCAGGCTTGGGTTGCCTTCCATTGGTGGAGCAATGGAAATCAGGATAGATTTTCAAAATTGGACTGGCTTATATCTGGCTTTAACTTTTGAAATTGCATCTCATTTGGCCGGGGGAATAGTAGAAACACCAATTGGGATTACTTAAGCCCTTGAGCAGATTCACAAAACGCGCTGAAGTGGACTGTTAGATCGGGAATAGCTCACCTGTTGAAACGATAGATGTCCCCAATGTTCCCAAACAAGGCCAAGCGGTCTTCTGTCCCCAGGGGGAGCCTTGATTGTTCCGTGATGCAGTCTAGATAGTCCTAAAGAGCACAAGAACAGGATATTATGACAAAACAAGATAGACTATGGCACTACCCAGGCCCAACCTAACAATGCTGTCTTCCCGAAGACAGACACAAAAAGCTGGAGTCACTCAGCGGGTCAGGCAGCATCTCTGGTGAAAAAGAATAGGTGACGTCTCGAGTCAAGACCCTTCGTCAGACTGGGACGAATGACCCTGGTTTCTTCCAAATTGCATTCTACCATCACTGTCCCCTAACAAATGGGTAATGAGTTCTTCAAACGTTCTTCTATTTCTCCTCACCCCCTCCCTTCTCCGATAGTGTTTTTTATTCTTCCACCCGACTGGAACCAATTTCAAGCATCAATTAAAGAGATTAATTCTATCCTGAACTTGCAGTACTACAGGATTTATTGTGAAGAAATTGGCTATTTAACCAACAGGTCGATCAGTTTTTATGTGCACACCCTTCTATTTCTTTGTTCCACACACTTGCCCACATTCTGCAATGAGGGATTGATACTATTTGCTCACTTTTACATTCCCCATTCTGAGTTGAGGAGCTTCTCCTGCATCTAATTTTAGCAATACTTTTCAATTTACTTGAGGAATTTAATGTCCATTCAATCAAATCCTTTCATAATTTAAAAATTCTTGAGATAACCTTTAAAAGAAAATCCAGAGAAACAAAGCTCCAGCGTGTTCAGTGCTGTCTGCTGGAATCAAGAAGTTACAAGCAGCTTGGCCCTTGTGAAACAACTTCCTTTTGCTTCTATATCCTTTATTAAATCTGCAGACCAGAACTATGCAGAGCATTCAAGAGCTCGCCAAGGTTCAATGTTTGCTTCCAGATGACACAGCTGGGTTTAATTTACTGGATCAACCCAAAATAGAATTACAAGAAAAGGAGAAAGCCAATCAGCCCATCGAGTCTGTGCTGGCTCTCTGAAGAGCATTCCAATGAGTTGTCTGGTGGAAGTAGGTAGCTGCCAAGATGGAAATAAAGGCCAATCAGTCCATTAACGAGCAAGCAATGATGAAGAGCATCAGGCCTGCACACGGCAATAGGGGTTCTTGCAGGGCCCAGAGCCAAGGGCTGTGGATTGGTATGGAGCGAAGTAAACACACGATTTTATTATGCACCTCATTATTCAATCCAATTATACTTTATTGTGCAATGCTTTGCTTTGCATATAACCCAGTAAAATCATATAGCAGACCTCATCTAGGCAGTACACGAGTGTCGCCACGTTTCTGGCTGCGACAAAGTTACAAAAGTTCACCGAACATTCTCCCTGCGCTCTCAGTGCCCAACCCGTGCACCCATGAGCAAGCAACACGCAGCATTAGGAAAATGTCAGTTTTTGGTAAGACATTCATCTCCCCTTACAAGGATCCAGGATATCCCTCGATACAGTTCAAAGTCCTCTCACCAACTTATTATCATTTAACCAACACTTGATCTGGGCAGCATCTTGCCTTAGTTTGGAAAGCGAGCTGCGTACAAATTAGCTGCCATGTTTCCTTCCTAAAAACAGTGAGTACACTTCAAAGTACTTGATTGGCGGTGAAGCACTCTGGGACTACCATGAAAGGCACTGCGCAGGACACAAGGCTTTAAGTCTGCTTTATTGTTTCAGAGATGGCAGCCTCGCAGTCTGTTCTGATAACAAATTATTCCCTCCCAACTTATTTCGTCTAGGATTTGTAATTACTTCCACATCTTTTACAGGCGTTCTTCTACATCAAGTTTACTTGTAATGTACAAGATCCTTCATGCACCAACATTAAGTTTAGTTTATCATTTGCAAACTTTGTCTAGACTCCTCGGTGGCTTCTGAGTATTGAACCTGGGACTTTGATTAACAATTCAACATAAATCATGCCACATTGTTCCTTTCTCAGTTTTTTTGCAAACTTCTTTTGTCTAATTGATTTTCCTCATGTTCTTTATACCCATTTTTTTTTAAAGAAAGAGCAGTTCTGGGTTTATAAAGTGTCAATCCTCAAAAGAGTTGGAGACCTGGATTAATTACTGTTTTGGTTATGGGTGTGGAGTTGGCAGTAAATAGAAAAGAGGAACAAAAGAATATGATGCATTCTGATTTGAGTTCATTACAACTACCGAGGGCAATTCCTGACAACTTTTATAACTGCGTGGTCAACATTGCAGCAGGCATTTTAGAATATGACCCACAACATGCAGCCAATTGCAGTGAGAGATAATTCACAAGGAATTTACCAGTTTTGATGCAACTTTTTTTGCTTTTGCTTTAATTCTACACTGATCAAAACCAACTATGCCGATGACATGTGCCCCATTTGTTGACAAATATGCTGCCTCATTGAACAAGACACAAGAGCGCATTTTAATTTGATTTGCAAACAACTTCAAAAAGATTTTGAGAAAGTCAAAGTCATCTAGAAAAATTAACCTGAAATGCTGGAGTAACTTTATTGTCAGACAGTATCTCTGGAGTACATGAAAAGTGACGTTCCAGGTCAGGCCCCTTCTTCTTCAAGTTCTGTTATCCCACTTTTCCTCACCCACTCCCTACACATTAGGGGCAATTTTACAGAGACAAGTTAACCTACAAAGCCAATGCATCTTTGGGATGTGCGAGGAAACCCACACGCTTACAGAGAGAATATGCAAATTCAACACAGACAGTGCTCGAGGACTGGATCGAACACAGATCTCTGGAGTGTGAGGCAGCAAGTCTACCAGCTGTGCCACTATATTTTGTTTTCCAACACACAAAAATTATATGTTGATAATTTTGGTTACTAAAAAAAATAAACTATCCATTTTCAGTCTAAGTCACAGCTATTGTATGTTTTAATTCAGTTCAAGACTATGGGGCAGTACATTGACCATAAAGTTGCTGCCTAAAATTGCCAGAGACCCGGAATTGATCCTGAATATGGGTGCTGTCTGTATGGAGTTTGCTCCTTTTCACTTTGATCGCATGGGTTTTCTCCGGGTGCTCTGGTTTCCTTCCACATTCCAAAGGTGTGCAGGAACTTTTTTCAGACACAACCCAAAATGTAATATTTTCTTTTTGTCGAGATTCTGTCTGACCTGTTGAGTAACTCCAGCTTTTTGTGTATCTTCGGTTTAAACCAGCATCTGCAGTTCCTTCCTACACACACGATACTATACGATAGAACTTTATAAATCCCAGGAGGCAAATTGTGTGTGTCTGTCTGTCTGTCTGTGTGTGTACATTATACACTGTTTTGTTTTCTCGTTTATAACATTGTTTACAGAGTACTATGTTTACATATTCTGTTGTGCTGCTGCAAGTAAGGATTTAATTGTTCTAACTGGGATGTGAGAGAATAAAACACTCTTGACTCTTTACTTACTCCGCTAATGTGTGGGATAGAACTAGTGTACGGGTGATAAGTGGTCGGTGTGGACTCGGTGGGCCGAAGGGCCTGTTTCCACGCTGCATCTTTAAATTAAACTAAAAACACTAAAACCAGAGGAAGTCTAAAGAAGGGTCTCTTCACGAAACGTCACCCAATTTCTTCTATCCAGAGATGCTGGCTGCTCCATGGAATTCCCCTGCACAATTAAAGCATGGATTGTCTTCACCCTACCATAGTTACCCAACCAGACGTAACTAAATTTAAGGTACCTCTTTTTTCCCCCAAGAACCCTTTTTTGCTTAAGCAAGTCAAGAGTCAAGAGAGTTTATTGTCATTCCCAGATAGGACACTGAAATTCTTGCTTGCTGCAGCACAACAGAATATGTAAACATAATACAGAACAGGAGATAAAAGTTCAGTGTGTCTATATACCATTTCCCATATATGTACACAATAAATAAACAGATAAAGTGCAATAGGCTGTTATTGTTCAGAGTTTGGAGTTTGGTGGTGGACCCTCCACCACCTCCAGTTTAAATTCCATTTGGAATAGTTTTGGAGGACCAGGAAACCAAGTGGTACTCCAGGGAGTTACTCCAGCTCCAGGGAGTGATTCTGCGTTGGGTTTCAGCAGTCGACCAGACAGCAATGGCAGCCAGATCTCCCACAATGCAAAGGGAGGGAGAAAGTGCCCGACGCCGACCAGTTGCCGTGGCAGTGTGCATGGCAAGGCGGCTGATGATGTGCTGGCTGTGGTTGTGCGCATGTGCAAGGGGAGGATGTGCAGGCTGTGGCAGTGTGCATGTGCTTGCCGTGGCAGTGAGCATATACAAGGCTGCTGGTCGTGCGGGCTGATGAGGAGCGGCCCGGACACGGATGGTGGGCGGAGACGGAGAGTGATAGAGAGAGAGAGATCGAGAGGGGGGCCTGCTCAGAGTCGAACGATAGGTGTCCCGGGTGCTTGCCAAGCTGGGCAAAATGACACGGCTTTTAGGTTGCCCGGCGGGACTTCAGGTGGCCATTGGCACCCGGGCAACCATTAATTTCGAGCACTGCACTTCTCTACTTCCTCTCTGATGGGAGAGAAGAGAAGTGGGTTTGACTCAGCCTTGATTATGCTGGTTGCCTTGCCGAGACCGCGTGAAGTGCAAATGGAGTAAATGGAAAAGAGGTTGGTTTGTGTGAAGGTCTGGGCTGCGTCCACAATTCTCCTGAATTTCTTGCAGTCTTGGATAGAACTGTTCCCAAACCAAACTGTGATGCATCCCAATAAAATGCTTTCAACAGGAAATCTCTAGAAGTTGGTGGTAGTTGTTGGGGGTATGCCAAACCTCCGAAGGAAGCAGAGGTGTTGGTGCGTCCTCTTAACCATTTGTTTTGTGGAGCTTGAAGCCATGATATTCTGGTCATAGAGCTGCCCATTGAACTAAATATCAAATAATGGTGCAATGGTGTACAGGAAGGAGATTTGAGAACTTTATGACCTGGTGTCGAGACAACAGCATTTCTCTCAATATAAGCAAGACAAAGGAGATGGTGATCGACTTCAGAAAGCCAAACGGTACACACACGCCAGTCTGCATTGATGGTGCTGAAGTAGAGATGGGCGAAAAATACAAATTCCTCCGAGTCAATATCACCAACAACTCCAATTTGAAGCCATGACCAAGAAGGCACACCAACGCCTCTACTTCCTTAGAAGGCTTAGGAAGTTTGGCATGTCCCTTATAACTCTCACGAACTTCTACAGATGCACCACAGAAAGCATTTTATCAGGATGCATCACAGCTTGGTTTGGGAACAGCTCCATCCAGGACCGTAAGAAATTGCAGCGAATTGTGGACGCAGCCCAGGCCATCACACAAACCAACCTCCTTTCTACTGATTCCATTTATAACTCACGCTGCCTCGGCAAGGCCAGCAGCATAATCAAGGATGAATCGCACCCTGGCCACTCCCTCTTCTCCCCTCTCCCATCTGGCAAAAGATGAAAAGATGCATACCACCAGATTCGGGAACGGTTTTTCCCCCAGCTGTTATCAGGCAGCTGAATCATCCTACCACAACCAGAGAGCAGTGCTGAACTACTATCTACCTCTTTGATGTCCCTCGGACCATCCTTGACCAGACTTTGTTGGCTTTACCTTGCACTAAACGTTATTCCCTTATCATGTATCTACACTCTGTAAATGAATGGATTGTAATCATGTATTGTCGTTCTGCTGACTGGTTAGCACGCAACAAAAGCTTTTCACCGTACCTTGGTACACGTGACAATAAATTAAACTGAACTGAAATGTGCCAACACTAAAATTCAGCCAACCAAAGACTACATTAATACCTCCCTGGTGAGCATTAACATGCACTATGCAGTCTCAAAGCTCCACTTTAGATGTCGCTCATTAACAGTTTGCAGTATCCAGTAAAGTGTCCTTAATTAAGGGGTTAAAATGCCATAGCTGTGTAATGAAAACATTGGATTCAATCTGTCTATGCTGCCAAAACAAAAGCATTTATGTCAAACATTCCAACTGACATCTATTCCAGGCAAGGAGCCAACTAAAAAAAAAGAACAGCTGTATAGATGGATTCTCTCAGAATTAGTGCACCCTGCATTCTGACATCACACCATGCCACCGACCCATTCTCCTCCCATCCCTGATCCTCGCTATCTAACCTGTACAAGCTTCAGATCCAGTAAGGCCCAGCTTACAAGTCAAGACATCAAGGATGTGGATGCTCCCACAATTGAAGAGCGGAACAGTGGCGCAGCGGTAGAATTGCTGCCTTACAGAGCCAGAGACTTGGGTTCGACCCTGACTACATATCCTCTTCGAGACCCACTCACTATAATCTCCAAATTCAAAGTACATTGAATTCATATATATTTTAAACAGAAAGACAACAATAAATGATTAACTACAGTTTCAATGGCTCTAATTGTCTACTAAGCTTTAACATTTTGATTGTAGACTAGTAAACCATGGAAGTACATATTTACAATGGGAGTATGTTATAGCTGCCAAGCTGCCTCTGAATATCCAAACCTTTCCTGGACAAAGTGATTCATATGGAAGGTCTCAAGGCTTCTGAGGGCAGAGAATCCAGTCACCCAAAATGAGTGTTGTGAGGGCTGACTCTCTGGAGTACACAAATACCCCATCGATTGATAGATTGACAAATATGTCCATGACATTGAGGCGGCACAGTGGCACAACGGTAGAGTTGCTGCCTTGCAGCGCCAGAGACCCGGATTCTATCCTGACTACAGGTGCTGTCTATACGGAGTTTGCATGTTCTCTCTGTGACCGCGTGGGCTTTCTCCAGGTGCTCCGGTTACTTCCCACACACCAAAGATTTGGAGGTTAATTAACTTAGGTAATCCCCAGTATAGGATAGTGCTAGTGTATGGGGATCGCAAGTCGGCGCGGACTCGGCGCGCTGCAGGGCCTGTTTCCACATTGTATTTCTAAACTAAACTCCCATTCCAAAGATACCATCGCCAAGAGAGCCACATGCACTCAGTAATGCAGTTCCAACATTGCCCCTCACGTTATTCCCTTTATCATGTATCTGTACACTGTGGATGGCTCGATTGTAATCATGTGTTCTCTTTCTGCTGACTGGTTAGCACACAACAAAATCTTTTCACTGTACCTTGGTAAAAGCGGCATTAAACTAAAGCAAAGTTTGTGATATTAGCACAACAACCTCCAACTCCCGTTTACAGGAGTGCTACAACTGATCCACAGTAGATGTCCAGTCTGGGATTTTAATTCACAATTTTAATTCACACGTATAAGAATGGAAAGTATGTTGAATGTATAGAAAACACTGGTTTTCTATAGAAATCCTCTATTGGAATATTGCATGCCATTTTGAGCGTACAATTATAGGTGGATGGGCATGAGAAAAGGGGGGGGGGGAAGAGAGAGAAAGGAGGGATGCTATTCATACAACCAGGAGTGAGTCAAATGAAGGGTCAACAGAAAACTAGGAACTGGGGGAAAAGAAACCCTTGTTGCAAGTTTTCAAATGGAGAATCGTTTTCCAAGGGCAAGTATTGCCACCTTCATTAGAGGTCAGAAGAAAATGTTTGCACATAGTTATTAATTAGTCACTGTAGAATTACCCTGAAACATAGGTGAGCAAGAGCATCTGGGTTGGGGGAGGGAGAGATGATGAGAATGTGGGGAGAAACAAAATAGGATTCATGTAGGATCACTGTAAATGATTAGCACAGCCACGGTAACCAAAAAGGCCTGTTTCCATGCTGCATGTCTCCATGACACGGAGTGCATTAGCAGATAGTTCTGGCAGGTAATCCAAAAAGGAATTAGCCAAACATTTAACCGTTGAGATCCAAGCCAAGGCAATGGAATTAGGAACAGGATCTGGAGCATAAAGGTTTTAGTGGAGGATTAAGCACTAACACAGGTGTGATGGGTCCATTACAAGTTTGAATCATTGCCTGCGATATTAGAAGTACTGCTGTTTTGGACCCCCTTTTGTGCCGAGCAAGTTGGATCAAGGATTGTGCCAACATTACACAATAGCCAACCTTGCTAATTTTGAAACTCAGGCATGTAACAGTTGAACTTATTTGAACGGGTAGTTCGTCAGCTTTGCATGTAATGTGGTGGCTTTAGCAAACCTTTTGTATATAAAGACACTATCTAACACCTCACAGATATCCAACCATGCTGATAAACCACTGGGTGCTAAAACTCTACGCAGCTCAAACCAACAGGCTTGCACGGAGTGATTTGCGGCGAGGAAACAAGGAGAATGGAATTCAAGAGCATTCCCGGCTTCCACTGATTTCAATCTGGCTAATGTCAAAGCCAGATACAGAGGGGAGGAACAGGATTTCTGTTTATTTCTCCACTAATGATGGCTTCGATAGCATAGACAAAGCAAACTCTCGGTGGCAGGAAACTCAGTAAAGATCAGACAGATTAGAAAGGGCCAGGATTGTAAGGCAAGAGGTTGGGGAGAAACCAGGGACAAGAACTTAAAAGAAGAGAATTAAAACCATTGAATTCACATTTTGACAAATAATAATGCGGACAGGATTCAATAGGATTTGCAAGAGATCTGGTTATACACAAAGAAACAATTCCAAGGTAACAGCAATAGGGAACTACATCACTATATCAGCAGTTACACAAAAAGCTGGAGAAACTCAGCGGGTGCAGCAGCATCTAAGGAGCGAAGGAGATAGGCGACGTTTCTGGTCGAGACCCTTCTTCAGACTGAAGAAGGGTCTCGACCCGAAACGTCGCCTATCTCCTTCGCTCCTTAGATGCTGCTGCACCCGCTAAGTTTCTCCAGCTTTTTGTGTAACCCTCGATTCTCCAGCATCTGCAGTTCCTTCTTTATCACTATATCAGCAGTCAGATTAGACAGGATGGGTCAAAGAAGACCTCCTCCTCCATTTTAAGGTTATGTAAATTCATTTATCAACTTTATTTCTTAAGTATGTTCTTCCAGGTCCTTAAATATCGAGGTGACAAAATGGAAAACTTTCAATTCCAAACCAGACTGTTGGCATCCAGTGAGGACGAGAGGAATCGAGGTGCCAAAAAAGTCTTAGTCTAGAGACTAAGATAGTCTTAGACTGGATAGGATTCAGCCAGCTGTTTAACGACAATTCTTTGTCCAGAGCTAAAGACTCTGAAGGGGAATTCTGAGTTCTTTGGGGAACAATATACATCATTAACAAACACCCAGATACACAGACACAATTAATTAGGTATTAAGTTAAAACATTCGGATTTTAATCAAGCATGCTCTACCTCTAAAACACAAGTGCCATTATAATTGCCCTGTCCCATAAGATCCATTTACATTTTATTGGGTACAATGGAAAGAATTCGAAAATGAAAACAATGCCCTTATTTTCATTTGAAGATCAAAATACAAATTTGTGTTCATGCCGCTGCTAGAAACAAACACGGCTCCAGATCACTCCAGGTTCACTTGTGTCTGCATCAAGCTGGCAATGCAAGTTTACAGCTCACAATGTTGAAACAATCGGCACTTCTTCCAAAATGCAGTGAAACACTTGACAATCTGACCCCGTTAAGGACTTCGCAGTGCAGACCGGCAAATTTCAACACCATTCTAAATGCACGAGCCAAATACTGCAGACGCTACAAATAACAATAAAATGGTCATGCAGATCTGTGGAGGAAAGTCTTTCTCCAGATCTAAAAAAGTTAGAAATTTGAAGAGAGCTGTGATGGAAAGAAAAGATAGAGATGGAAAGATAAACATCTACGACAAGATTGGAGGCAGGGTTTGTTGATGGCACGAGGCAAAAAGGGTGCGATAATTAGACAAAATATATATGTGTAAGAAGGAACTGCAGATGCTGCTTTACACAAAAGATAGACACAAAATTCTGGGGTTACTCAGCGGGTCAGGCAGCATCTTTGCAGAAAAGGAATAGGTGACGATTCGGGTCGAGACCTTCCTTCAGCGCTGTTGCCTGGCCCGCTGAGTTACTCCAGCATTTTGGATCTTTCCTTGGTAGATCGGCACCTGCAGTTCTTTGCTACTTCATCATTTTTACCTCCTCCCTCCCTCCCTGCTGCAGCGCCCCTGCACGGTAAAGCAGTGAGGCCCTGGATAATGTTAGAACCAGGTGAATGCCATCTCCATGGCATGAACGATCAGCCATGATCATATTGAATGGTGGTGCTGGCTCGAAGGGCCGAATGGCCTCCTCCTGCACCAATTTTCTATGTTTCTATGTTTCTATGTTTTCTAATGGGCAGGTGCTTCATCAATTTGTGTATACAGGAAGGTGCAGTGGGATTAGGAATAAATGGAAAGTAACTCAGATAACGCCAGATGTGCTTTCAGATGATGGTGTTTGGTGTTGCTGTTGGAAATGGAGGATGAAGATAAGGGGTGGAGGGCAAGCACGAATCTGGGGAACTCTGCTCTGGGAGCAAGTGAGAAGTTAAGGAAATAGAATGGACATAGCCATGTTTTTTTCAAATAGGTTTAATATAAAGAAGGGGCTCATGTTGTCGACTTCCCCGTGGTGAGCCCTGTCAACTGGCCTCAGTCAGGCGAATGACAACAAACGGAGACTGCAGCAGCGCCGCAGCTCGGCACCAACCCGGAGCATGCGCCCTCTTTAGGGCGGGCACCTATGGATGTAGAACCGGATGGCATCACCCTGCTGCAGACTTCTGCTGCCTCAAACGCAAGAAGAAGAAGAAGTAAAGAAGATAAATGTTTAAAATGCTGATTATAGAAGGTGGCATAATCAGAACACATTCGACAAAGAAACCAGGAAAACGGAACAGAATCCTTACAGTTAGTAGGATTAGGAAAATGTACAAATCTGTGGGTATCAGTGGGATGGTTACGTTGCTCATTTCATAAGTTCATAAGTCACAGGAGCTGAAGTAGGCCATTCGGCCCATTAGGTGTACTGCACCATTCAATCATTCACTCACTTATCCCCAGAAATGGGAGAGATGTCAAAGAGTGGACAAATTGGAGCTGGACTGGGTAAAGATGAGGGAATGGGAACATGTCCAAACAATTCTGCTGTTGAGCATGTTATTTCCAATAATTTCAGCTTCTATTGCTGAATAAAAGCAGCGCTTCAGATTGGAAATATATTGCCATTTCTTTCATCATCTCTGGCTTAAAAGTTCTGGAATTTCCCACCAAGCAGCAGCATGTGTGCATCTTCACCACAGTCTGCCGGGCGTCAAGTAACAATGCCAACACAACCTTGCCCGCAATACCACATGAATGAAGAATTGTCTCTGAAAAGACTTCAGGTCTCCCTGTCTTTGTAATGTCTATTGCCATTATAGATCTGCAAGTGCAATGCTAATAGCCCTGTCCCACGGTACGAGTTCATTCCAAGAGCTCTCCTGCGTTTAAAAAAAAAATCAAACTCGTGGTAAGCACGGAGAATGAACGTAGCGGGTACGTCTCCTAGTGGCTTGTAACGCTAACGGCAGGTACTCGTGAAGACTCGCTAACGGCAAGTAAGCACGGGAAGACTCGTGAAGATTTTTCAACACGTTGAAAAATGTCCACGAGAGCCCCGAGTACTGACGAGTGGCCATTACCGTAAATCTCTGAGTTCGAATCAGGGCAAACTCGGGAGAGCTCTTGGAATGAACTCGTACAATAGGGACAGGGCTTTAACCCGTAATCTCATCTGGTTTCATCCTTGTCATCACTGCCCCACCTCACCTTCCCATCACTCGATGGAGTAATGCCAAACCGAATTGGCCCATCACAGATGGTGTTAGTTGGGGATTATTCAGCAGTTATAGAATTATGTGGCAGCAGTGGCCATTAATTCAAAAACAAAAGAACCAGTCTTCTGAATATCTGTTCTAATTTATATTGAAAGCAGCAATCAATTTGAGATTAAAAAGACAGCTTTGCAAACCGGCAACTCACATGACCATGACTGGTTCTGGTATTCATAAGCCAAACGCAAGATTAATGGGATATGTTAATTGACCTACATCAAATCTTCAGTTATTTTCCACCACAATGATACAGATGGAAGAATCTTCCAGAGCAGAATGATTTTGTTACTTGGCACATCCAGCATGTAATAGGCATATTCAAGAGTGTTTTATTGTTAAATCCCAATGGAATTCTTACCATAAGTGTGTGTTAGTTTTCAGACCCCTACATCTTCTTCCCGATGGCAGGAGTGAAATGAGTGTGTGGCCAGGGTGGTGTGGGTCTCTGATGATGCTGGCTGCCTTTTTGAGGCAGCGACTCCTAAAAACCCATTTGATGCTGTGTATCTATCTATCATACCATATTTGTCAATCTATCAATAGATGGGGTATTTGTGCACTCAAGAGAGTCAGCCCTCACAACACTAATTCTGGGTGTCTGCATTCACTGTCCCCAGAAGCCTCGAGGCCATCCATATGAATCACTTTGCCCAGGAAAGCTTTGGATATACAGAGGAATCTTGGCAGCAACAATATACTCCCGTTGTAAATATGTACTTTCTATGCAGTTTGTTAAATGTTAAAGCTTAGTAGACAATTAGAGCCATTGAAACTGTAGTTAATCATTTATTGTTGTCTTTGCATTTAAAATAAATTTGAACTCAATGTACTTTGCATTTGGAGATTATACCGAATGAGTCTCCAAAAGAATGTCTATTTCTCTTGATGAATAAAGACTTTCATATCAAGCAGCTTCAGCCTCTGAGTGGCTTAGTACACAAGTTACAAGTGTTCTCAAATAAACTGCTACGCCAGTTGATGCTACGATCTTTCCCACCTAGTATAGAGGCTCAAGGAACTGCAGAGACTGGTTCACAAAAAAAGACACAAAGTTCTGAAGTAACTCAATGGGTCATGTAGCATACCTGCAGAACATGGATAGTTCAAGTTTCGGGTTTGGACTCTTCTTCAGGCTGGTTGTGAGGGGAGGGGGAAAAGAGGGCAAGAAAACTGGAACTGAGGAGGTTGCAGGTCACAGCGTGGCAGGGAAATATGTGAATGTAGGTGCTGGGGGGAGGGGGGGGGGGGCAGGTTGATAGGCAGGTGGTTGGACAAAGGCCAGAGATGAACAAAACAGAAGGTATGAAAGAAAAGAATTGAAGAGTTGTGAATTGTGATGTCAGATGAAAGAATGTGGGTGAAGGAGGAGGTGTGAATCCACACTGAATATGTGCCACAGGGCAGTCATCATTTGCTGTTTAGACGAAGTCAGATTTTCAGCCAGAAAACCTGACGAGAGGAATCACACCCCAGATACCCAGAATTAAATACAAAGCTGCCTCGATGATTTTTGCACAGCAACTTTTGAGACACAAGAAGGGAGGAGCAGTAGGCGACTCAGCCCCTCATTCCTGCCCATGTTTCAGTATGGTCATGGTCGATCCATACCGGCCTCAACTCCTCTTCTGTGGCAGTTCCCCACAACTCTCGATCTTTCAAATATTTATCTATCACTATCTTGTGTATCCAGTGATCTGGCCTCAACCCCCAATTATAGAGATTACTACTCTCTGAGTATTTTTAAAACTTCTGTCTGGGACTCGTGTGGATGTTGTGGTGGCGTTCGTGACCAAAGGACAGCAATTCTTTATTCCAAAATAACAGTACACTTGTCAGGACAATTTATAGCTTTGTGTAGGACCGACTTAGAGAGAGTTAGATAGAGCTCTTAAAGATAGCGCAGACAGGGGATATGGATGAGAAGGCAGGAACAGGGTACTGATTGTGGATCTTCAGCTATGATCACATTAAATGGCGGTGCTGGTTCGAGGGGCCGAATGGCCTACTCCAGCACCTATTGTTTATTGTCTATTGACTTCCGTTTTATGATTTCTCCTACAAAAATGTTTAACTGATTTTAAAGTGTCCTCCATTGTAACAAGTAAGACACACACAGTATTACAACCAATTTCAGGTGGAAATGAGGCACTCAATCAGTTTAGTTTTTTTTTGTTTAGAGATACTGCGTGGAAACAGGCCCTTCGGCCCACTGTAATCCAAATGTGGCCTGACCAGCGCATTATAGAGCCTCAGAATTACATCCCTGTTTTTTGTATACTTGCCCTCTTGAAATAAGTGCACGTGGTACATGTGACAATAAACTAAACTCAACTAACTACATCGAAGGCTCACCAAAAATCAAAAATCTACCGTTCTTCACAAAGGTTAATAACTCAAGAAAGATCAGCCAGGTTATTCTTCTGCACAGCTTGCGGTACTCTGCCCAGAGACTGAAGCAGGCAGACCACCAGCTCACTGAAGGGCTCTTGAGACAGTCACCACCTGTTGCACTGACCCCAAAACAAAACTTCATCCAAGTGGGTTGCCCACGTTACTTTCACTAATTGCAGCCACCATATGGAGCCCAAGCAAAACAATGGCAGGGTTTCTTGTAAAAGTTTGTCGCCTTTCATCAAATTAAAATCAGACCAAAGAAGTCCCCATGATTTCAACTCGCTCCCAATAAATGCTTGCAAATATGACCATCCCTTTTTTCGATGAGGGGAGGGGCGGAAGGAAGAGGAAATGAAGGGAGAGAAAGGAGGGGGAGAATAGGCAATGTCACAGCCTTGAAGAACTTAATTCAGAGAGCAAACGTGCACTCTTTGTAATGTGATAGCATTATGAATGGAAAAAAATCTCAAATGTAGATATCCACAGTAAGAAACATGTTAATAAGATACAGCAAGTCCAACATTATTATGAAGTGGGGGAAGAGCAGTGTTTCGGATGGTACATTATAAGTTATAGGAATCATGAGATGTTCATGGAATTAGAAAACACATTGCACCACCTGTATTGCATCAGAGCCTTCATTATGGAGTTTCCAGCAGGAGACCATTTTCACATAGTCCAAAAACAAGCTCCAGCAGCATACAGATTTGATCTGGTCAATTCAACGCCCAACCAAAACCTGTGGTTGATTTTCCGAAAATTGTACTAAGAGAACGGCATCGGGGCAGCACGGTGGTGCAGCGGTAGAGTTGCTGACTTACAGCACTTGCAGCGCCTGAGACCCGGGTTCGATCTCAACTAAGGGTGCTGTCTGTATGAAGTTTGTACGTTCTCCCCGTGACCGCGTGGGTTTTCTCCGAGATCTTCGGATTCCTCCCACACTCCAAAGTCGTGTAGGTGCATTGGCTTTGTATAGCGTAAGTTGTCCCTAGTGTGTGTAGGATTGTGTAAAAAATGTGCGGGGATCGTTGATCGGAGCAGACTCGGTGATCCGAAGGGCCTGGTTCTGCGCTGCATCTCTAAAAGATCAAGGCTGGCAATATCTACGTTAAAACTCATCACAGGTGATCCTACAGAGGAATGTGGAGGCAGTGACAGGCTCATTATACCAGGTCATGACAGAGTTGCCAACATTAGATTAGATTAGATTCTTTATTTGTCATTCAGACCTTTCGGTCTGAACGAAATTTTGTTCCCCTGCAGTCATACATATAATTGTTTTTTAAATGACAGAACACACAAAAAACACAAATTTAACATCCACCACAGTGAGTTCACCAAACACCTCCTCACTGTGATGGAAGGCAAAGTCTTAAAGTCTCTGTCTCTTCCCTCTGTGTTTCCCTCTGCGCTGAGGCCAACAGCACCTTAAATCCTCCACATTTACACTTCTTGTGCAACTACTGCCCCTCATCCACCCTCCCCAATGACTCTTCACCCTACCATGTACCTCTTCCTTTCCTTCACCAACCCTCATTCAACTGGGCATCAATCACATAGAGGTCAGAAAACACTTTCTCCCAATGCCCTTTGCTCCTGATTATAAAGCACATCAGTTCTAGAAGTCCCACCACTGTTCTGAAATGTTGCCATGACCGCGTCAGTAACCTCCTGTAGCCCTACAAGCAGCAGGCCATTCTTCCTCAATTTATGGCCTTATTTTCATGCTTAACATTTAATTGGCTGCCAATGGCAGCAATGGTATTTCAAGCTGTATAATTGCAGGATGGAAATGTCTCAGGTTATACCACTTTAATATTGGTAAGGAGAATTACCCAACTGACATTTTTATGACGGTATATGACCAATAAGCTATCAACAACCAGCCTGGGAAGAAGTGAGACCAATGGCCATAGTTTCACTTTCAATCAGCAATTAGGTAAATACCTTGACAATGCTCTGCAGATCTTGAACATAGGTCCGTTCTGTCTCCAGGATTTCCTGCACCACCCTATCCACGTAAAGGAGTTTGGGACTTCCGGATGCCGCCCCTGGAGAAGTTGCGCGGTTCTTTTGGGTTCCCCTGGAGTCGATTCTCTTGATCCCACTGATTGCAGGCCTCTTCTCCACCACCTCCCCAGGATTCGCACACCCCGCCGTGCTCCTGCCGTGCGTCTCCTCTGCCGATAACTGCCGCGTCGGAATCAACTCCAACCGGATGGCGCCGGCTTCCTTCTCCTGGCCTGCCAGGCCCAAGTGACTGTTGGAGACCAGAGTCATTCCACTGCTCAAGGAACAACGGCTATCCCTGGAGGAGGCCGAGGACGAAGTGGAGCTGTAGCTGACTGGGCGGTCGCGGTCATACGAATCCATGCTCCTCATTCCAAAGTAGCGTCGATTCTCCCTGGGTCCAGTCAAGGCTGCTCTGTGGGAGGGAGTATCTCGAACAGGTGGGAGGATATTTGGGAACTCATGGTACTCATCTGCAAGAGGAGAGAAAGGAAAAAGCCATGACATTTGCAGAATAATTGGACATCAACTACATTATTCAGAAGATATGGAAGGAAAATGTCAAGTATGTATCATTCAATCCAAACAGTTCAATGCGTACTTAACAATCAGCCAACAAATCATGCTCGAGGCAACTTCAAATCCCTTGATGTTGTTTCTAATAAAAACCAAGGGCTTTTGTGGCTGATGTACAAATTTAAACAATCAATGGAAGAGCTCTCACATCACATTCAGGCAGATCCACCTCAGTCTCCTAGAATTGCCCATCATTACCGAGGTTGGTCTTTGCAGATAATCTGATGCAGTTCATCAGGAGATATCAGAGACCACTGGATGCAACAAAGTTATGAGACCAGAACACATCCCAGCTATAGTAACTGAAGAACCATTTGTGCCTCTAGCTAAGCTGCTCCAACACAATTACAACATTGGAATCTACCTGACAAAGTAGAAAATTGCCCAGATACGCTTTGATCACAAAAAACAGGACAAATTCAATTTGTTTAATTATCACCCCATCTATTCCCACTCACGTTGGTGGAAGCCATCGTCATCATTATTTCTACTAACTACCAACCAATGCCCATTTTGGGTTAAACTAAGATCACTTTGCTCTTGTTTCCAACGAGGCCTTGGTTCAACACAGTGTGGAAAACTTAATCTCAGACTTGGATAAAGTTCCAGACCAAGAACTTTTGACCCGATGTGGGATCAAGGAAAATTGACGTTCATGGGAATCTAATGCCCCTGTCCCACTTAGGAAACCTGAATTGAAGCCTCTGGAGACTTTGCGCCCCACCCAGGTGGTTGCCGGAGGTTTTTGTCCTCCGGCAACCACCTTCAACTAGCATCGCAACTGGCTTCGAATAAAAAATTACCGATTTTTAAAACGGAAACCACTTTCGACCATTAGGGGGACTGACAAAAACCTCCGGGAACCGCACGGAAACCTTGGGTAGGGCGCAAAGTCTCCAGAGGTTTCCGTTCAGGTTTCCTAAGTGGGACAGGGGCATAAGGCAACAACAAGCCAACATTTGGTTTCATACTCAGCAAATGAAGTAGGCCATGCCTGATGCAACTACACCTAGGATTTGGATGGTGGTGATGAAGGACTTGCAAATCATAATGGCGTGCAACATTCTGGCATAGACTGGTAAGTGCCATGTAACGTACATTTCATACGTGTCAGGCACCAACCATCGCCAATTACCATGGCAAGTTCCTGACCACAACCACTGAATACAAACTCAGCTAGATCTGTACTTGACCATGTAGAAACAAGGAACTGCAAATGCTGGAAGGGTCCCCATCCAAAATCTCAACTATCCATGTTCACCAGAGATGCTGCCTGACCTGCTGAGTTATTCCTATACATGACCATTATGGCTGTAAAGCAGGTCAGGGGCAGGGAGCCCTGCTATAAGCGGCTCACCTCCTGACACCCCAAAAACGTTCCCCCAATCTACAAAGTCAGGAGTGTGGTGGAACACTCTCCGTTAATCTGGATGAGTACAGCGCCAACAATTCTCAATGGTTTAAACCCCACCTAAAATGGACCTCCTCCAAAGTTGCACGCCACTATGATTTACAAGTCCTTCGTCACCAGCATTCAAATCCTAACCAAAATTTAACCCCTTACTCAATTGTAGACTTTACCAGAAAGACTGCAACAGGTCACCATCACATTCAAGGGGCATTAGAAATGATTAAATACATTGCCTTACCAGCAACATACAGAGCACAAGAACTAAATATGTAAAGAAACCAGACGAGAAAAACGTGGTTTTCCTAATTAAAATTCAACGGACTTAAACAGCATATTGTTTCCCAGAAAATCTGGGGCTTTTTTGATTGAAAGATACAGCATGGAAACAGGCCCTATGGCCCACTGAGACCACACTGGCCATTGATCATCTATTCATACTAGTCCTATGATATCCTACTTTCACGTCCACTCCCTACACATTAAGGGAAATATACAGAGGCCAGTTAACCCACAAACCTGCATCTTTAGGATGTGTACATGTCGTATTGATTTGAAGCAGCGGGGAAAGAAAAGCGAGGAGACAAATGGTTGTTTATCTTTTGAAAGTTAGCTAAAGGGCCAAACAACCTTGGCTGGTGTTGCAAAACCCTAATCGTTCACTTGGGATCAGCTGTAGGAGTTTATTTCTGGCCTCCTTTGGATAACCAATTTTTCCATCATGATAAGGTGATAAGGTGTTGTGGACCAACTCCTTGGGGGCAATTTGCTGCTCTCAAAAGGCTTTAACTCCATGGTTAATTATGGTTGCGCCCTAGTACATTTAGCCACGACCATTATCTACTCGTACACCACATCAGCCAGTGGTGGCCAACTAATGAACTCCAATGGGCTTTGTATCCAGATCCAATTTTGTGCACTTAGCTGAAGCCCATTGATGCTTCATAACCAGATTGTACAAAAGAATGCAAGAAACAAGAGTAGGACATTTGGCACCTGATATCTGATCCTACAATAAAATAACATTGCTGCTCTTTTACGCAAGGGCCAGGTTCCTAAACTGATCCCACATTCTTTCATGTCATTCACTCACTCAATCTCTGGCTCAAACACACTCAATGACAAAGCTTCCATGGCACCCTTGGCTAAAACATTCTGCAGATTCACTACTCTGTGGGTGCAAACAGATCCTTACCTCAGTCCTGAACAGATAAGGGCCTGTCCCACTTGGGCGTCATTTGTGCGTAATTTACGCGTCATGACGCACGATGACGTTGTGCCGCGCACATGATGTGTGCATGGTGCGCATTACGCACGCATGGTACGTGGGGACATAGTCAGTGGTGCGCAGTTGCACGCGGCGCCCCAGGATTTTGGTATATACAAAATCTTCGCGCGACATCAGCGTGACTCGCAATTGACACCCAAGTGGGACAGGCCCTTAAGTCACTTACTTTTTGACACTGACCCCTAGTTCACCTATGCCAAGAACTTATCTGTTTCTTGAACCAATCTGCGCAATCCTAATCCTATTTCAGCAAAGGAACACTGTGGACCATTTGTGTATGAAGGAACTGCAGATGCTGGTTTAAACGGTAGATAGACAAAAAAAGCTGGAGTAACTCAGCGGGCCATGCAGCATTTCTGGAGAGAAGGAATGAGTGAAGTTTCAGATCGAGATCCTTCTTCAGGTCAAGACCATTTCTTCAACTACTATCAACTTTCTGTTATAATTGTGTTTTTCACTGATGTCTTCTTTCTTTGACACAGTCTTTCTTCTTTTCATGGTCTTGCAGAATTTGTGTGTAAGTTATGTATAATTTATGTGTTTGTGTGTTGTCTGGGTCTATGTGTCTGTGATGCTGCTGCATGATTTTCATTGTACCTGTACTTCACCATACCTATGCATACAGTGGCTTGCAAAAGTATTCATACCCCTTGAACTTTTCCACATTTTGTCACGTTACAACCACAAACGTAAATGTATTTTATTGGGATTTTATGTGATAGACCAACACAAAGTGGTGCATAATTGTGAAGTGGAAGGAAAATGATACATGGTTTCCAAATTTTATTACAAATAATAAGTTCACTTGTTTCTGTCTTCAAGGGACCCACATTTGTCTTAACTAATTTTTTCCTCTTCAAATACCTAAAGAAGCTTTTACTATCTTCCTTTATAGTCTTGGCTAGCTTACCTTCGTACTTCATCTTTTCTCCCTGTATTGCCTTTTTAGTTACCTTCTGTTAATCTTTAAAAGCTTCCCAATCCTCTGGCTTCCCACTCATCTTTGCTATGTTATACATTTTCTCTTTTAATTTTATACTGTCCTTGACTTCCCTTGTCATCCACGGTCGCCTCTTACTCCCCTTAGAATCTTTCTTCCTCTTTGCAATGAAATGATCCTGCATTTTCTGGATTATTTTCAGAAATGCCTGCCATTGCTGTTCCATCGTCATCCCTGCTAGGGTCCCTTTCCAGTCAACTTTGGCCAACTCCTCCCTCATGGCTCCATAGTCCCCTTTGTTCAACTGCAATACTGACACTTCAGATTTGACCTTCTCCCTCTCAAATTGCAGATTAAAGCATCATATTATGGTCACTACCTCCTAATGGTTCCTTTACTTTGAGTTCCCTTATCAAGTCTGGTTCATTACACCATACTAAATCCAGAATGACCTTCTCCTGGTAGGCTCCAGTACAAGTGCTCTAAGAATCCATCTCGGATGCACTCTACAAACTCCTTCTAGGAGTCCAGTACCAACCTGATTTTTCTAGTCTACCTGCAGTTGATATCTCCCACAACCACCGTAGCATTACCTTTGTTACATGCTAATTTTAATTCCTGATGCAACTTGCACCCTATCTCCATGCTATTGTTTGGGGGGCCTGTAGATAACTCCCAATATTGTCTTTTTACACTTACAATTTCTCAGTTCTATCTCTACATCTT
Source organism: Raja brachyura (assembly GCA_963514005.1). The sequence continues at coordinate 14,757,007 of OY740788.1, forward strand.
CTGATTCTATGTCACCCCTCGCAAGGGACTGAATTTCATTCCTTACCAACAGAGCTATCCCACCCCCTCTGCCTACCTGTCTGTCTTTTCGATAGGATGTATACCCCTGAATATTCAGTTCCCAGCTCTGATCCTCTTGCAGCCATGTCTCTGTAATTCCCACAACATCATACTTACCAATTTCTAACTGCTCCTGCAAGGATGAGGAAGGAATATTGTTCATACTTCCATACTTGGAAGGGTGGTAGATCAGATATGAAAGGAGAGGTAATGGCATTACCATTCATATCTGCTGCTCGTGGCTTACTAGATGATGGTTGTTGTGAGCTTTCAAGGTTTTGTTGAAGTTGGTGAGTTGCTGCAGCATTTAGCTTAGTTTCGAGATACAGCGAGGAAACGGGTCCTTCGGCCCACCGAGTCTACACCATCCAGTGATCCCTGCACACTAACACAATCCTACACACACTAGGGACAATTTAAAATTGTCAGCGTTGTAGGTGGCCACTATTTGCAAACCATCGGTATGCAAGCTAAGAATTTCACTGCGCCTTGTCACATGTGACAATATAGTATTCCTCAAACCTGTACGTCTCTGGAGTGCGGGAGGAACCGGAGCACCCAGAGAAAATCCACACAGGTCACGGGGAGAATGTCCAAACTCCGTACAGACAGCGCCCGTGGTCACGATCGATCCTGGGTCTCGGCGCTGTGAGGCAGCAACCCTACCGCTGTGCCATCATGCCCCCCGAATATAGGTCCTTACTATACTGCAAATAAAAACCACAGGAGGATGGAGAGAACATTTATTTTATTTACATTTTTTATTTTATTTATTTATTTTTTTTAATTTGGAACTCTTCACGAATTTGCGTGTCATCCTTGCGCAGGGGCCATGCTAATCTTCTCTGTATTGTTCCAATATGTATATGTATATGTGCTGCCGAAGCGAGCACTGGAGAGAACATTTAATGGCTTATATAATGCTCTGTCTCACGATCGGGATGACTAATCTGCAGTTAACGCGTCTCACTTAAGACCACACTTAAAATGCCGTGCACCTGCTTCAATCTCCATATTATAAAAAAGAATGAGTCCGTTGAGAATTTACAAGAAATATATGCACAGATGACACTGTGTTGTCCTGCCATCTGGACACACAGAACAGTCTGGGCCTTTTTACTTTTATCGGAGCATCTCCCTTATTTCTAGATGTCTTCAAACAGGCAAACATTTCTATGTTTCCACTTGGATAGCAACCAAACTAGGCATCATAAGTATAATTTATTTTTTCTACCTTATGACATAGCTGGAGGCCATGTGGCCCATTGGAAGTGTGCAAGCTCTCAGAATTCTCATCAGTCCCATTCGCCGCTTCCCCATAACATATTTTCTCTTGCTTGCTCATCAACTCTGCCCCCCCCCCCCTCCCAATTCAGGCAATTTACAGTAATCCAGTGAACTACCACCAAGATGTCTTGGGGGTTATGTGAGGGAACTGGAATATCCAGGAGAAACTCATGCGTTCATGGAGAATGCGTAAACTCCCCGTGGAAATTACTTGAGGTCAGTGTCATGCATTCAGTGGTTGTGGTAGTCACAAATGAATCCGCAAGAAATCGGGAGAACTTGGAGACTAGCGAATGCAGGAAAAATTGCTACCACCTGAAGTTGTCCAGGTGAATGGTAATGCGTTCATAAAAAGAAAGGTTCAGGATATGGCATTAAATATTTAGATACAAAGGTCTGTGCTAATCACTGTAGGGTAAAATCTAACTCTTTGGAACAATAGATCCAAGTGAGTAGAAGCAAGTGACTTCTGGCTGATCTTAAGCAACTGGAACAGTGGAGCTTTCTTCACAAAATAGTTTTGTATTCTTGTAATCCCTATAAGGATAAAGCCTTCCAGTTTATCCACTGATTTACCAGGTCACACCAGGTTCAATCCATGGTGTGCATTTAGTTAGTTGGAATCAGGTGAGTCCATTATTTTGTAGAATTGTGCAGCATGGACATGGGCCCTTCAGCCCCCATGCTGATTAAAATAGCTATCTAAACTAATTCCATATGCGTTTTCTATCCATGTACCTATCCGAATGATTAGCATACGTTGTAATTGTACCTGCCTCTGCCACCTCCTCCAGTGACTTATTCCATTAATCCACCACTTGTGATCTGAAAACTACAGCAATCTCAACCCTCTGAGGTCAGGAGGGTGGGAGAAACTGCCAGGCATTTTTAGGTCACATTCAATGAACCGATCTGCAGTCTGTAGCATGGGTGACAAGACTCGCAGTTAAGCTGTTGAAGCTTGGCATCTGAGTTGGCACTGCATCCATAAACTAAACTAAATGCTGCAGCAACTCACCAACTTCAAAGCACCCAACAGCCACCATCTGGTAAGCCAAGAGCAGCAGATGGAAATGGGAATGCTATTACCACTTCTTTCTTATCTGATCTCCCATCCTTAATGTTCTTATCTCCTGAACTATGGAAAGACAGGTTTATGACCAGAGGGGGTGTGCAACAAAGATCGTCCAGATTGATTCTTGCACGGGTTCTTCATTCAGTGACGAGACTATAGATCAGTAATGGTAGGAAATGTGGAGAGGATTCTGAGGGATAAGGTATACATGCAATGTGGAAGATATGGGTTGATGAGGGATTGTTTTTTTTGTGTGAGAGATGGTGTTCAGGAAAGGTTTAGAAACATATGGACCAATGGAGCTAGTCTTGATGGGGCGATTTGGTCATCTTGGACGAGGCTATTTCTGTGCTGTATGTCACTTTATCTGGCAAGGCCACTATTGTTGAACTTAGAAGGACGTAGGGTGATACCAGGAAATACTGTAATTTCTTACAGGGTGTGACGTTAAGGTTGGAATTATATTTTCAAGTCAAGTTTATTGTCATATACAGTGGCTCGCAAAAGTTTTCATACCCCTTGAACTTATCCACATTTTGTCACGTTACAACCACAAACGTAAATGTATTTTATTGGGATTTTATGTGTCTATGTATGTCGCGTGTGCCGTAGCGATCAAGGTCCATCCACTACAAAAGGCACCCAGAGATATGTGACTAATGCTGGTCTTACCGGCATGACAGCCGACGTAGGCAAAGGCAAACATCCATTTCTTCTTCCCTTTTGGCAAACTCACCATTTTCACCTCCCACAAGATCCATCTTACCAAGGTACAGTAAAAAGCACAAAAAGGTGGAGTGGCTTAATTCTCATCTTACTTGTCTTTGCTTCTATGACATTACTTCCAGAGCTGCCTGGAGAAAATTCCAAAAAATATATATATTCCAAGTCGCAAAACATTTTGGAAGAAATTTGGCGCACCCACATGCCAACTGTATGTGACGAGCTCTTGTATTAACTGGTGGATGTAGTTTAAGGGGAGTATTCTTGGCACATTCTTGCATGGTATCGTTTAAATGGTACACATGGCAGCTGCAGTGTACCAGTGTGGAGGGAGTGATTCTTTATAGAGGTCGACGAGATGCTGATAAAACAGGAAAATGGTACTCAGATTACAATGATGTTGAATGCATAGCCTTTTAACCAGAGGACATAAGTTTAAGGTGAGAGGAGAAAGATTCAATAGGGATCTGTGATGCATCGTTTTCACATCGAGGGCGGTGGGTGTATGGAACGTAAAATACATTTACGTTTGTGGTTGTAACGTGACAAAATGTGGAAAAGTTCAAGGGGTATGAAAACTTTTGCGAGCCACTGTATATGACAATAAACTTGACTTGAAAATATAATTCCAACCTTAACGTCACACCCTGTAAGAAAGCTGCCAGAGGAGATAGTTGAGGCAGGTAATATAACATACTGTACTTAAAAGACATTTGAACAGGTAAATAGATAGGAAATGTTTAGAGAGATATGGGCCAATCGAGGGCAGGTGTTTCCGTGCTGTATGTCTCCATACTCATCCAGGCAAGTGGGGAGTACCAAATTGCACATATTATAGATCAGAGAAAGACTTTGCAAGTAATAATAGGAGAAAATCCAGAGTTGTCCTGGATATATTGGCAGAATTTTATTCCTTAATCAATTCCCTAAATGGATTAGCTGGATAGTCACATTGCTATTTATGGGACTCGCTCTCTGTACAAAATTCTGTGCAATTCTGCAAATTCCCAAGGACATGAAAGACACAATACAAATACATTTGACTGACTGTGGCTTCCAGGAGTCCTGGTAAAACAGATGTCATTAGGCATTAAAGAGAAAACACTCCAATCAATGGAATCGTACATTGCACAAAGGATGACATTTGGGTAAATCTTCACATTCCTGGTACTTTACTGCAGGCTTTTCTCCAGCAATGCCCCAGGACCAACCATTTGCTTCAATAACCTCCCTTCTCCACAAGGTCAGACGAGGGGACCTTCATTGAAGGTACAATATTCCATTCTAATTGCAACTCAGCAAATTAAGAAACTCGTGCCTGCAAGCAGCAAAGCCTAGACCGCAAGCAGCAAAATCTAGATAGCTAACAAGCATGGGCTGAAGGGCAATTTATATTCACATCACAAAAATGCCAGGCAACAAACAATTTAACAAGAGAATCTAACCTCTAAGCCTTGAACTTCAAATGGAATAATGAGGGGAATAGATAAGCTAAATTAATAGTCTCTTTCCCCACCAGAGTAGGTGAATTAAGTACTAGAAGGGATAGGCTTAAGGTGAGAGGGGAAATATTTTATAGGAACCGGAGGAGCATCTTTCTCACTCAGAGGGTGATCATTGCCAACGGCACTCCATCAGCATCCTTGGGATTACCACTGGCCAGAAACTCAACTGGCCGAGCCACAAAACCCACAGCATTTCCCACCTCCCTCAAGGCAAGTCAGAAGCATGGTTAAGTAAGCTCTACTGTCCTGGCTATGCGCAGTACCAACGACACAGGAAACTCAACATTATCCAGGAGAAAGCAGTCCTTGAACAGCACCCCATCCTCCATCTTATTCATCCCCGCCACCTCAAGCACATAATGGCTGTGATGCACACCATCTACCAAAGGCACTACATTACTCACCCAAACTACTCCTTCAGCACTTCCCAAACCCACAACCACCTAGAAGGTCAAGGACAGCAGTCACATGCAAAGACCGCAACCTGCTGGTTTCCTTCCAAATTGCACACCGTTGTAATTTGCTAATTTTTAACCCCTCGGTCTGAGGCATGGAATTCCTTCTCAATAGAGCTGTGGGAGGACCTTCACCAGAAGGACTACAGCAGTTTAAGGCAGCAGACCAATGGAACTTGGAGTTAAAACAATACAAGTCCTCCTAGGTTACAAACACCTGACTTACATAAGGCCCATACATACTAACGACCATTTGGGAGGCCGACGGGATGGATTTGCTGGTTGTTGCCGGGTTGCAGATGTCTTCTGCTGTGTGGAAACTCAGTTCTCAGCATTATCTAAATGATTGGGCTAAACACCCTGGTTTAACTATCCAATGTCCTTGACTGCCAATGTTTTTACTTCAATATATTGCCAGGCAACAACATTTCCGACTTGCATACTGCTCGGGTAATGAGACTTGGATAGGAAACTGGGGCGAATCAGTAAATAATGGCCTTGCCAGTGACAAATCGGTTTCTGAGAAATGAAATGCATTGAACACAAGATCCTCATGTCGAAATGCTTTGATGCAAAGGGCATCTTTAATTCCTAAGGAGCAATGCTTATTAAAACACAGCTGCATTGCCTCGGCCTTTACATCTAAACACATTGCCACCTTTAATAGGATCTGCAACCCGTCAACATTGGAAATTCGATGGGCGTATGTTGTGAGAAAGATCTGGACGTGTTATGACATCGCTTTTCTAATTCATAGAGGAAAATGGGGATCAGGAGGCAAATAAATGGCAGCTGCTCTGTGAGACAGGAATCGTTTCTTCCAGCATTTCAACTCCATGCAGCAGGTTGGAGCCATGTCGGAGTAGAGTCACAGAGGCAAACAGCATGGAAATAGGTCCTTCAGCTCAATTCATCCATGCTGACCAAGATGCTCCATCTAAGCTCGTCCCATTTGACCCATACCACTCTCAAACTTTCCTATCCATGTGCATGTCCAAATGTCTTTTAAATGTTGTCTCAACTACTGTCTCTGGTAGCTTAATCCAAATATCCCTCACCCTCTGAATGAAAAAGATGCACCTCAGGTTCGTATTAAATATTTCCCCTCTCACCTTAAAGCTATGCTCTCGAGTTTGTGATTCTTGATTCACCTACCCTGGGAAAAAGCCTGTACATTGACTTTATCTATTCCTTCATGATTTTATACACCTCCATAAGATCACCCCTCAGCCCCCTTTGCTCCAAGGAATGAAATCCTATCCTGCTCAACATCTCTCTGAAGCTCAGAAACTTGAGTCCTGACAACATCCTTGTAAAACCTTCTCTGCACTCTTTCCAGGTTAATGACATCTTTTCTACAGCAAAGTGACCCAAACTTTACACAACACTTCAATGTCTTGAACAACTGTAACATAACATCCTGACTTCTATGTAGAAACAAAGAACTGCAGATGCTGGTTTACACCAAATTCCAGTCTGTAGAAGGGCCCCGACACGAAACGTCACCCATCCTTTTTCTCCAGAGATGCTGCCTGACCTGCTGAGTTGCTCCAGCACTTTTCTGTCTATCCCAACTTCCATACTTAATGCTGAAGGCCAATGTGTTGAAAGCCTCAACCACCCTCTCTATCTGTGATGCCACTTTCAGGGAACTATGTACCTGTATTCCCAAATCCCTCTACTCTGCAACACTCCCAGTTCACTCTGAAGGTCCTGCCCTGGTTTCAGTTCCCAAAATGCAACGCCTCACACTTATCTGAAATATACGTTAAACCTATGACCTCTTGTCCTTGATTCATCTACTCTAGGCAAGAAAGTGTGCATCTACCCGATCTATTCATCGCATGATTTTATACACCTCTATAAGATCACCCTTCAAACTCCTGCGCTCCAAGGAATAGAATCCCAGCCTACTCAACCTCTCCCTACAGCTCGGACTCTCTAGTCCTCACAATATCCTCTTAAATCTTCTCTGTACCCTTTCCAACTTGACAACATTTTCCCTATAATATGGTGCCCAGAACAGAACACAATGCAGCCTCACCAACATCGTATACAACTGCAACATGACCTCTCAATTTATATATTCAATACTCTGACTGGTGAGGACAAAGGGCAGCAATAATCAGCAAACAGACCTCAAAAGCAAGCGGAGATATTTTCTGTAAAATGGTAATTTCATGAAGTGAATTGCCTGCATAATTTATTACTTACATGAACTGAAGAGAGAAAAAGACTGCCTTTCATTTTACCCTCATGACCCAGAAACTTGAATATTTTCAGATTACATGAAAATCACAACCAGTATAATTGCCAGGCCACAAATTCTTATACTCGCGATAGACACAAAATGCTCAGCTGGACAGACTTGTTGTATTCCTATTGATAAGAACTTCTCTAAGTCTATAGCCCCTTCCATGACCTCAGGGCTTCTTAACGCACTTTACTGCCAATGAAGGACTTAAGTGTAATCGATGTTGTTGTAGTGGAACATGACAGATAATTTGCACACCAAAGGTCCCACAAACAATAAGCTAACAGTCTGGTAATCTGCATTGGTGATGTTAACCAAGAGATAAATATTGACTATGACCCCGGATAGCTCCTTATCTTTACTTTTCCACTTTTCAGTCCACTCGAGAAGGTTATCTTGGAGAAGGCAGAAGCATCTTATCCCAAAGGCATGCCTGTGGCAATTCATCAATGTATCCACACTTTAGTCCATCAAGGCAAATCTTGATCTAGCTTGAGGAAGGATAACAATTGGTGGAAAGAAAATGATCAAGGATCCAACACAAAACGTCACCCATCCTTTTTCTCCCAAGATAAGTTCATAAGTTATAGAAGCAGAATAAGGCTGATGGCTAATCTATCTTTCCCTTTCAGCCCCATTCTCCTACCATCTCCCCATAAGCACTGACACACATACCAATCAAAAATCTATTAATCTACGTCTTAACAATATCCATTGATTTGGCCTCCACAGAGTCCTGTGACAAAGAATTCCACAGATTCACCATCCTCGGACTAAAGTAATTCTTCCTCATCTCCTTTCTAAAGATACATCCTTTTATTCTGAGACTATGGCCTCTGATCCTAGACTCTCCCACTAGTGGAAACATCCTCTCTGCACCCACTTTATCCAGGTCTTTCGCTATTGATTAAGTTTCAATGAGGTCCGCCTTCATCCTTCCAAAACTGTTGCGAGTACAGGCCCAGTGCCGCCGATGCTGCCTGACCTGCTGAGTTGCTCCAGCACTTTGTGTCTATCCCAACTTCTATACTTAATGCTTATCTTTGATCAAATGAGATGCAAATCACTGCAGCAGCAAGTATTCTTGCAACACAGGACAGGTTGGACAGGCTAGATGCAGGAAGATTGTTCCCAATGTTGGGGAGGTCCAGGACAAGGGGTCACAGCTTAAGGATAAGGGGCAAATCCTTTAGGACCGAGATGAGAAGGAATTTTTTCACACAGAGAGTGGTGGGTCTCTGGAACAGAGGGTAGTTGAGGCCAGTTCATTGGCTATATTTAAGAGGGAGTTAGATGTGGCCCTTGTGGCTAAGGGGATCAGAGGGTATGGAGAGAAGGCAGGTACGGGATACTGAGTTGGATGATCAGCCATGATCATATTGAATGGCGGTGCAGGCTCGAAGGGCCGAATGGCCTACTCCTGCACCTAATTTCTATGTTTCTATGTCTACATCTATATGTCTGTCAAGTCCAGTCACCCACATTGGGACTTGAACTCAATCTTCCAACTTGCATTTGAATAGCATTGTGTAAGAAGCAACTTCAGATGCTGGCTTAAACCGAAGATAGACACAAAGTGCTGGAGTAACGCAGCAGGACAGGCACTATCTCTTGAAAGAAGGACTGGGTGACGTTTCAGGTTGAGACCCTTTTTCAGACGTTATGGCATTATTGGGCCACGGTAGTGGTTAGATTTTAATCCTGAAGTAGTCAGTGCCTTTAAAAAAAAACAGGCAGACTTTTGGAAGCTTCCCTCCCAATTTTTTTTTTGACAAAAAAAAGATTTACCAGATAAATCATTGCACTGTCATTGTCAGCTGCCACCAGTAGCAGAATTGCCCGATGCCAAGCGACACATTTCCAAATTATACAATGTACAAAAGCTCTCTTCACATGAGAAACGGTATACAGATACAGAAGAGCATTATTTTCCAGACTACTCGAAAGTAACAGTTTCGATGTTCCCCAAATAAACTACAGGCTTTCAAAATCGATTCACAAAGAGATTTCCAAGATCCTAAGCAGAGCCCAAGAGAGCAACATACCAATCTGGAGGTCTGACATTTCCCTTCAACACCCCATCTCATATTGTGAAGGAAAAGTAGCTGCTCAGCCTCTTAACCTCCCTCCAGCTGATCGGACCACTTTTCACTCTCGCCTGCCTACTTTGACAATGATTCGAGCCACTTTATTCCTGAAAGTGCACTCAGGTAGAAAGCCTGCCCGAGGCCTTATTTTCCAGTCACTGGTAACAAGGCTAAGGTATTGTTAATTGATTTGGGCATGTGAATAATAGTCCCCCTAACCCTGACCCCACCCCCCCAATTCCTTGCAACTGTTATTTTGGAGAAATATTCTGGTGTATTGAATACAAATAAATGTAGGTTTAGGTTTAATTTTATAATTGTCATGAGCACGGAGGCAGAGTGAAAACATTTATTTTGCACGGTATCCAATTATGTGAAGAGTCCAGAGAGCGTTTTATTGTCATATGTCCCGCACAGAACAATTACATTCTTACTGGGTAGACAAAAGTGCTGGAGAAACTCAGCGGGTGCAGCAGCATCTATGGAGCGAAGGAAATAGGCAACGTTTTGGGGCAAAACCCTTCTTCAGATTGATGTGGGGAGGGGGGGGGGGGGGGAAGAAAAGCTCTCCTCAATTACATTCTTACTTGCAGCAGCACAACGGAACATGTAAATATTGGATAATTGTTTTTACATATTAAATCAGATAAGACTATACACAAATACATCGGTGCTATAGAACGAGCAAAAGGGAAGATACACAGTGCAGAATATAGTTCTTAGTGCGGTAATGCACTAGTTCCATAGACAAAGTCCAATGAGGAGGAGGTGAATCAGACAGTGCTCCAGCACTGGACCGTTCAAAAGACTGATAACAGAGGGGAAGCTATTCCACCAGAATCTGGTGGATTCTGCTTGTGGCAGAGTCGGAGAACATCGGATTAACGGGGACGGAATAATAAATTGGAATGCACTGCCGAGTAGGATGTGGCAGGAGTTTCAAAAGAAACTTCAATAGAAACCTCTTTTTTAAGAGGTGGCTTGGGAAAATAATTTGAGATTAAAAAAAAACATAGTTGTGAGGAAAGTGCAGGAAATGGGTTCTCCTTGAACAGAGGCTGAGAAGTCTCCGGCTGTGCCGTCCCACACCACGACCCATTTATACTGTTGAGACGTGCTCACAACCAAAGAACTGCCACAGCACTGATAGTAACCTAGTCAGAGGCATTCTCTAGAGATGCCCTCGCCTAAATCGACCACCTGTCACGAAAGCGGACATACCTCGCTCCTCGCAGCGTCCACGCCTTCAGTTCTCCAGGGATACAATGCAACTTGTGGAGAGAAGACACAACAACGTTGATGAAACCCCCCCCCCCTCATGGACAATGGCATCTGTTGACCAAAGCTCTCCCCCTCATCCCACGTGGCGCTTCCACACAATGAATGAGCAGCCGGCGCCGTGGATCACCCAAACACCTCGTTGCTTTTGTTCAGCGGTCCCGCCAAGGACTAGGGGGGGGGGGGGGGGAGAGGAGAAAGGAGGGGGAAGCAGCAGCACCAAAGGCTGGCCTCATGAGCGGCGATGCAGCCGTTGCCAGTGGCGACGAGGGAGGGGAGGGGAGGGGGAGGACTGCGCCGAGCCCGCCTCAGCCGTCGGATGTTTGAGACGGGACGAAGGTCACGGAGTGGAGTCGCTCCCCCGACACACTGGCGGCTGCAACTCCGGCACAGCGGTGAGGGTGAAGCAGAGAGCACCATTCCCCATCCCTCACCTCGCCCAGAGGAGGGGCAAAAAGGACAAAGTCAATTTGGAAAGGAACGCAGAATCTGAAACTTGATTGTCTTTTGCATCATCTTTTTAGGAGGGAGATTTGCTTTGGTACAAATAACGAGTGTCTTCTCTCCACGATGTAAAGAAGTAAAGGGTATCTAGGTCACATTTGCACGTACCTCCCTCCCCCCCAGGGTTTAGGGACGGGGAGAGGTGCAATGAAGAAGGGTCTCGACCCGAAACGTCGCCTATCTCCTTCGCTCCTTAGATGCTGCTGCACCCGCTGAGTTTCTCCAGCTTTTTGTGTAACCCGAGGTGCAATGCAACCCCATTTACACATGCCCGTTGTGATTCATCTCTCAACCTCAATATCGATTCACCTCTAGGCTCGGGCACAAAAGTACTGGATTAACACAGCGGCTCAGGCAGCATCTCCAGAGAACGTGGATAGGTGGCGTTTCGGGTCGTCATGTTCATGTCCATGTTCCCCAGAGATGCTGCCTGCTCGCTATAGGATCATTGTGGTGAGAGTGGCAAAATGTATGAGAGTGGTGCATCTGTGGAATTCTCTGCCACAGAAGGTAGTTGAGGCCAGTTCATTGGCTATATTCAAGAGGGAGTTAGATGTGGCCCTTGTGGCTAAAGGGATTAGGGGGTATGGAGAGAAGGCAGGTACAGGATACCGAGTTGGATGATCAGCCATGATCATATTGAATGGCGGTGGAGGCTCGACGAAGGGCCGAATGGCCTACTCCTGCACCTATTTTCTATGTTTCTTTGTTTCTATCATTGCAGATGCTGGTTTACACCAAAGATGAGACGCAAAAAAACTTGAGTATAGAACAAATCAGCCGGCACCAGTGGCCAAGGTGCTCACAATGGTTTATCAGTCTGAAGAAGGGTCTCGACACGAAACGTCACCCATCCCTTCTCTCCAGAAATGCTGCCTGTCCCGCTGAGTTACTCCAGCATTTTGTGCCTATCTTCGATTTAAACCAGCATCCGCAGTTCTTTCCAACACAATGCTTTATTGTTGGCTGTTGAGGAGGTGATAAGGAAAGGATACAATCAGTGAAATTAACAGGACGACTAGGGTGGGGGAGGGACGGAGAGAGAGGGAGGATGCAAGGGTTACTTGAAATTAGAGAAAACAATATCACACCACTGGGTTGTAAGCTGCCCAAGCAAAATATGAGATGCTATTCCTCCAATTTGCAATGTGGTCTCACTCTGACAGTGGAGGAGGCCCAGGACAGAAAGGTCAGAATGGGAAGGGAAGTTAGACAGAAGATCATGTAGGTCATTGCAGACCCTGTGTCCTTTTGTGTAAGCCAGCATCTGCAATTCCTCCATTCTACTCTTTCTTGATTCACCTCTCTCTCGCCTTTCACTCTAACACTTCTGATCTCTATTCTGGTGGACAGCTTGTTCAGAGGAAGTTGACATACACATTCCCTCTGCACCCCTAGTAACCCATACACTAGAACTATTTGGATTAAATTGGTGCCAGGGTTTAAAGAACACTGTTTATAGCGTAATCATTTAATATAGGTACAATGTATTCTTTCACCATGTCTCTTTGGTCTACAAACACAAGGAAACAAATAGCAAATCACTATAGTTACAGTTTTTTTAATTTAGTGTTGTCAAGGTTACAATGGTCCACGATTTTCTCTGCAGTATCCAGAGTATTGAGCTACTGATAAATCCAAAGAACTTTGTGGCTGGGAATCCAAAAACCCAATTTTGGGCCCAATGACAAAAGATGAATTAATAACATGATCCAACAATGACAATTTATTTGGTCTCCATTTGTTGATAAAAAAATCGAAAAGAAAAGGGAAATGGTGCATTGCATTTATTACTTTGCAACAATGGAAGTGGAAAAACCCAGCATCCACTGCTAATGCGAAAGCCCTCTATCAGCAGAGTAGGCCGCCATTTTTAATTGAACTTTTGCTGTCACAATGAATGTTGGAATGGCTTTTGGTGATGTAGAAAACCCAAGAGCAAGAGAGAAACCAATTGCAAACCACCCCATGAGCCTTCAAAGGCCCATATGCAAAATTGCCACTTGGTCAAAATCAAATTGGTTGATAACCAAAAGTTAGACAAATGACAATTTTCAGGGTAGGTCAGATGGCTGCAGACGTTCAAGACAGAGATGGAGACAGAGAAGGCTGTAGCATTGGAAATAGGAGATCTGCAAGTGGCCTTGGAAATAGGAGATATGCTAGGAGATATAATAGGAGATAGGGGCTAGTGGAGTCAAAGGATATGAGGAGAAGGCAGGCACGGGTTAGTGATAGGGGACAATCAGCCATGATCACAATGAATGGCGGTGCTGGCTCGAAGGGCCGAATGGCCTCCTGCACCTATTTTCTATGTTTCTATATGCAAGTGGCCAGAAATCCCACTGACTACAGACTCTATCGCTATAGCAATACAGTCATGCAGCGGTTACGTTGCTGCCTTACAGCGCCAGAGACCCCGGTTCTATCCTAACTGTGGGGGCTGTCTGTATGAAGTTTGTACGTTCTCCCTGAGACCGTGTGGGTTTTCTGGGTGCTTCGGTTTCCTTTCACATTCCAAAGACATGCAGGTTTGCAGGCGAATTGGCTTCGGTAAAATTGTAAATTGTCCCTAGTGCTAGTGTACACAGACCTGGTGGGCTGAAGGGCCTGTTTTCACGCTGTATCTCTAAACTGTAAAGAAAGGAGAATCTATAGTCGGTGGATAGTAGATTCTGTGGTTGAAAATGGGACTCTAGGATGGTGGTTGCCTCCCTGGTGCCTGGGAGCAGATTTCTCAATGCTGCTGCAGAACTTTCTCAAAGGAGAGGTTAGAAACATAGAAACATAGAAAATAGGTGCAGGAGTAGGCCATTCGGCCCTTCAAGCCTGCACCGCCATTCAATATGATCATGGCTGATCATCCAACTCAGTATCCTGTACCTGCCTTCTCTCCATACCCCCTGATCCCTTTAGCCACAAGGGCCACATCTAACTCCATCTTAAATATGGCCAAATGAACTGGCCTCAACTACCTTCTGTGGCAGATAATTCCAGACTCACCATTCTCTGTGTGAAAAATGTTTTCCTCATCTCGGTCCTAAAGGAATTCCCCCTTATCCTTAGACTGTGACCCCTTGTTCTGGACATCCCCAACATCGGGAACAATCTTCCTGCATCTAGCCTATCCAACCCCTTAAGAATTTTGTAAGTTTCTATAAGATCCCCCCTCAGTCTTCTAAATTCTAGCGAGTACAAGCCAAGTCTATCCAGTCTTTCCTCATATGAAAGTCCTGACATCCCAGGAATCAGTCTGGTGAACCTTCTCTGTACCTCCTCTGTGGCAAGAATGTCTTTTCTCAGATTTGGAGACCAAAACTGTACGCAATACTCCAGGTGTGGTCTCACCAAAACCCTGTACAACTGCAGTAGAACGTCCCTGCTCCTATACTCAAATCCTTTCGCTATGAATGCTAACGTACCATTTGCTTTCTTCACTGCCTGCTGCACCTGTATGCCTACTTTCAATGATTGGTGTACCATGACACCCAGGTCTCGTTGCATCTCCCCTTTTCCTAATTTGCCACCATTAAGATAATAGTCTACCCTCCTGTTTTTGCCACCAAAGTGGATAACCACACATTTATCCACATTATACTGAATCTGCCATGCATTTGCCCACTCACCCAGCCTATCCAAGTTGCCTTGCAGCCTCCTAGCATCCTCCTCACACCAAACACTACCCCACAGCTTAATGTCATCCGCAAACTTGGAGATGTTGCATTCAATTACCTCATCCAAATCATTAATATATATTGTAAATAGCTGGGGTCCCAGCACTGAGCCTTGCGGTACCCCACTAGTCACTGCCTGCCATTCTGAAAAGGACTAGGTTGAGCGACTAGAGGTTGTTGTGCACGTACCTTTATCAACCAACGACATATGTAGATAAAGGTAGATCCTATGGAGGGAATATAGGGAGCTGAGAGTGGTTTGAAGGCACATTCTCAAGTGTGGTAATCTCTGGATTACATCCAATGCAACATGACAGGATTAGAAGGATGGGTACAGTGATTACATGGCTGAGGAACTATGCAGGAGACAGAGGTTCAATTTTTTTTTTGGATCATTGGCATTTCTACTGGGGCACAGGGGACGAGTACAAGAGAGACGGGTTGCACCGGAACTGGAGGCGTTCAATATCCTGGGAGAGAGATTTACTAGTGCTACTTGGGAGGGTTTTCAAACCAGGGCAGAACTGGTACAGTAAACGTTAGAACATTGGAGACTGTTGCAGAACAGTGAAATCTAGAGCTTTTTGCATGGTTCCCTAAAGGTGACAGGTCAGGTGGACAATGTGGTGGGAAGGGTATAGAGTTGGCACATCATGATGCAGCTGTGCAAGTCGTTGGTTACACAACACCTGAGGTTATGTGTGCAGTTCTGGTTGCCTAGGTATAGGAATGATGTCATTAAATTGGAAAGAGTGCAGAAATGATTCACCAGGATGTAACCTGGACTTGAGTTGCAGGGATGGGTTGGCACCACTGGGATTTTTTTTGCTTTGGAGCATAGGAGGCTGAAGGGCACATCATCATGAGGGGCATGGATAGAGTGAACATTCAGTCTTTTTCAAAGGACTTTAGAGATACAGCATGGGATCTGGCCCTTCGGCCCACCAAGTCCACGCCGGCCAGTGATCACCTGTACACTAGCACTTTTCTATACACTAGGGAAAATGTACTATTTACAGAAGTAAATTGGAAGATCTACAAATCTGTACATCTTTGGAGTGTGGGAGGAAACTGAAGCACCTGGAGAAAACCCACATTGTCACAGGGAGACCGTTCAAACTCCTTACAGACAGGACGATCGAACACCAGTCTTTGATGCTGTAAGGCAGCAGCTCTATCTGCTGCACTACTGTGCCACCCCTACCTCAATAATCTATGACATAGATTGCAAAACCTCAACTGGTTTTGTTTTTTTTTTGGTTTATTTTTGTTAGAGGTAAGTACAATAGTGTGGTACTTGAGTACCTAATACATACATACATATTTCCATTCTTGTACAACTTCGTATTTTTAATTTAATAATAAAAGAACAGTGAGAGAAAAAAGAAATAAAGAGTGTCGGAATAGATAGACAAGCGAGTAGAAACAGATAGCAAAAGAAATAAAGGACAGAAATGAGAAGCTAAAAAGATTGAAAGAAAAGGAGAAAGTAGAGGAAAGATATTAGGAGAGATTTACCTATTTCGTATTTTTGCCCATCCGTCACCCGGTTCCAAACCATTTAATTTCTAAGGTTATGTTATGTTGCACCGTATGCTTGTAAAAAGTTGATAAAAGAAGACCAAGTCTTTAAGAATTGGTCTACTTTGCCTAGTAGGAGGAATCTCATTTCTTCAAGATGTAGCGTTTCTGACATATTTGAAATCCACATTTTGAATGTTGGCGTGGTTGCGTTTTTCCAAAATTTGAGTATACGTTTTTTTGCTGATATTAAACTGTAATTAAGAAAAGCTTCTTGGAATATAGTTAGTTTATTTCCCTCTTCCATTGATCCAAAGATAATCAGTTCTGTATTGGGGTTCAATTTTGTGTTAAATAGTTTTGTAAAAATTCCAAAAATTTCATTCCAAAATTTATGCAGTTTTGTACAAGAGACAAAGGAATGTGCTATAGTGGCATTTTGAGTTAGACATTTGTCACAGATGGGGGAAACATTTGAAAATATTTTATTCAGTCCAGTTTTCGAATAATATAATCTATGTAAAATTTTAAATTGAATTAGGTTATGTCTTACGTTAATTGAACATTTATTTACATATAATAGATTTTTTTCCCATCTATTGTTCGGTTTTCTTATCAATAACTCTTGTTCCCAGTCCCTTCTAATTGCCTCTGTCGTTGGTGTTTCTATATTTAGAATTATATTATATAAGTATGATATTAAATTGCTTGATTTTACCTTTCTATTCATTCCTTCCTCTAATAAATCTGAGATTAGAGTTTCATATCCTTGTATATATTTTTTCAAATAAGCTTGAATTTGAAGATATTTGAAATATTGATTACTTTTCAAATTATATTTTAATTGTAATTGTTGGAATTATAAAAGTTTTCGCATTTCATACATATCTCCCATCATTTTAATTCCTATTCTTTCCAAATGGATAAACGTTTTATCAATAATAGATGGTTTGAAAGGGATTATTAGCTATTGGATAATTTTCTTAATTTTAAAGTTAATTTTATTTGTTTCCAAATTCGTATTATACTGTGAATAATTGGATTCCTATATATTATATTGTTCAGTTTCATCGGGGAAGGAAGGATCGCTCCTATATTATAAGGGGAACAATCCTCTTTCTCCATTCTTATCCAATCTACCTGTTGGGCAGAACTGTCCAACCAGTAGATTATATTTTTAATATTCACTGCCCAATAGTAATACAATAAGTTAGGGAGTGTCAGTCCCCCTAATTCTTTAGAATTATACAAGTGTTTTCTTTGAATTCTGTGTGATTTATAATCCCATATAAAGTTTATAATATCAGAATCTAGTTTTTTAAATAATTATTTGGTAAGTATATTGGTATTGATTGAAATAGGTACAGCATTTGTGGTAAGATGATCATTTTTATCGCATTTATTCTGCCTATTAAGGACATCAGCAGTGTTTTCCAAAATGTAATCAACCCATTTAATTTAGTTAATAAAGGCATTAAGTTTGCGTTGAGTAATGATTTATATTTCCTAGTGATTTGGATGCCCAAATACTTAAATTTTTCTGTTGCAATTCTAAAAGGGAATTTCAACAGATGTGTCAGCTCTTGAGGTTTTATCGTCATAATTTCACTTTTGTTCCAGTTTATTCTATATCCTGAAAAAGAACCAATTAAATTTAGTATATTTGGTATGCTAATTTGCGAATTTGTAATATATAATATGTCGATTGCATATAATGGTATTTTATTATTTGAGTGTTTGGTGTTATATCCATGAATATTCGGATGACTTCTTATACTTTCTGCTAAAGGCTCTATCACTAGTGCAAATAGCAGGGGCGATAGTGCACACCCCTGCCTATTACCCCTTGCTAATTGGAATTTCGGGGATAATATATTATTAGTCAGTATTCTAGCCGTCGGCTTATCGTATAATAATTTTACCCATGAGATAAAGTTATCTCCCATGTTAAATTTTTGCAATACTTTGAATAAATATTGCCATTCTACTTGATCAAAGGCTTTTTCTGCATCCAATGAAATAATTGCTAGGTCTTCTTCAGTATTATGTGAGTACATTATATTAAACAGCCGTCTCAAATTGTTAAATGAGTATCTCTTTGGCATAAACCCTGTTTGGTCTGGGTTTATTAGTTTGCTAACATATTTACTCAATCTTCTCGCTAGGGTCTTTGCTAATATTTTTTGATCTGTATTTAGGAGTGCTATGGCTCTATATGAGCCTGGGTCTTCTATATCTTTATCCTTTTTTGGTATAAGTGTAATAGTTGACTCAGTTAGTGTTTCTGGTAGTTTATTTTCTTTAAAAGCATGTATATATAAATCTTGCAGGCATGGGGAAATTATCTCGTAGAATCTTTTATAGAATTCATTACTAAAGCCATCTGGTCCTGGCGTTTTGCCATTCTTCAACAAATTTATTGTTTTTTCTATTTCCTGAAGTGTAATCTGAGCTCCAATCCCTCTTGTTCCACCATATTTAATTTTGGAAGATTACAATTGTCTAAGAAATTTGTAATTTGAGTATTATTTCCAGAGGTTTTCGATGTATATAAATTTTGATAAAATTGAGCAAATCTTTTATTAATATCTTTAGGTAGTGTTAGTAATTCTTCTTTGTCTGATTTAATTTTAGTAATTGTATTTTCTGTTTCCTGTTTTTTCAGTTGGCGTGCTAAGAGTTTATAACCATATAACCATATAACAATTACAGCACGGAAACAGGCCATCTCGGCCCTTCAAGTCCATGCCGAACAACCTTTTTCCCTTAGTCCCACCTGCCTGCACTCATACCATAACCCTCCATACCCTTCTCATCCATATGCCTATCCAATTTATTTTTAAATGATACCAACGAACCTGCCGCCACCACTTCCACTGGAAGCTCATTCCACACCGCTACCACTCTCTGAGTAAAGAAGTTCCCCCTCATGTTACCCCTAAACCTCTGTCCCTTAATTCTAAAGTCATGTCCTCTTGTTTGAATCTTCCCTATTCTCATAGGGAAAAGCTTGTCCACATCAACTCTGTCTATCCCTCTCATCATTTTAAAGACCTCTATCAAGTCCCCCCTTAACCTTCTGCGCTCCAGAGAATAAAGACCTAACTTATTCAACCTATCTAGTTTATGTGGTGTCCACTAAGAAATAATCAATACGTGAATATGTTTTATGTACCATTGAATAAAATGAATATTCCCTACCTCAACTGGTTAACAGTGGAATTGTCTCAACTGTCTTATTTGACTGTAATCCAGTTCACACAAGAAAGATACCAAAAAGAATCATAGTAGACATCTTAATGACATAATTGGTCAATCTCAAAATAACAACCCCAACCAAAAGTAAAAATTCTAGCAATTTACAGGGTCAAATGTAGCCTACATAATATTTATGGACTTCTTGCAATTGATGACTTGCAAATTAATCAAATGGCTCCTCCAGTAGGAAAACTATTTATAATGGGTTTAGAAAACTATTAATAATGTTAACTGCCAATTTGATGCATTTATCGGAATTTTGGAAAGCAATTCAGAGTGCAAGCTGCATTAATATTTTGTGCCTTTTATAGTCCACCACCAGCACTGCAAATTAGATCATCAAATTAAAAGCGAGTGCATGCATTTGATATATTAAATAGCTGCAAGCACCATATGTAGTATTATCATCTACCATTTAACAGACATCATGCACCTTCAGAAACCAGGTAGTATAAAGGAAAATAAAGCTGAGCCAAGGAGCACCTGGGTTCTATCTGACTTCCTTTGGGAGTAATTATGAATTGGGAATCATTGAGAGAAATAGCAACATTTGACACAGAACAAGAGACCAAAGCAACAGATTCTGAAAGGCTCATAAGTCACTTAGATCAACTTTCCTTACAAAATGCCAATAACTCAACAGGTGTACTGAGAAACTAATTACTTATAATGCAACAAAGACCTTTTGGATTCATGAGACCTCCCAGAAGAACAATGCCAACAGTTTCCCTCTCCTTTGTTCCCTGTACTTTGGAGTTTATTCTCTCATCTTATTTTAAGTTTAGTTTAGAAATATGAGGAAACAGGCCCTTCGGTCCACCGCGTCCGCTCGACCTGTGATCCCCATACACTTGCACGATCCTACACACTAGGGAACAATTTACAATCTTTACCGAAGCCAATTAACCGACAAACCTGTACCTCTTTGGAGTGTGGGAGGAAACCGGAGCACCCAGAGAAAACCCACGTGGTCATGGGGGGAACATACAAACTCCAGACAGACAGCACCCGTAGTCGAACCCGGGCCTCTGGCGTTGTAAGGCACCAACTCTACCGCTGCGCCACTGTCTGGCCCCGACCAAAAGGAGAAATTCTAGATAAATTTACAGGAGTCAAATGCTGCTTGCATAATATTTATGCACTTCTTGCAATCGATGACTTACAAATTGCTCCCATCCCATTACCTATACTGAGAGGTAATTTGCAGTGATCAATAAACCTATTACCACATCTTTGCCATGAGAGAAAAATCCAGAGCACCCGGAGGAAAGCCACTGGATACTGGACTGCACACACATTGCACCGGAGGTCAAGATCGAATCTTGGACCTCAGGAGGACTGAAGCAGCGGTACAGACAGCCATGCCACAATCAATGGGTAGCCTGCCATTTGAAAACGTTCTACATTTTAAACTTTAGACACCCGTGGTCAGGATCGAACCCGGGTCTGTGGCGCTGTAAGTCAGCAACTCTACTGCTGTGCCACTCTGCTGGTGGAAGACGAAGATCAGAAGGAAGCAGATTCTGCACTATATCCCCAAACTCAGAATCTCTGCCAGCAAGAAGATTGATGTTATCACTTCCAATTCACACAACGTTAACATGAGACAACGCTATTCTTTATTACTGGCAATTTCTCCCTATTGCTCCTCAGCAGCTCATAAATAGGTGATCAAAATGTAAAAGTCCCAAGTTTATATTGACTATGGAGATTCCAAACTAATCCTGATTTAAGAGACAACAGTGGGTCAGTCAGTAACGTCTGCAAACCCAAAGTTCCAGCACTTTGTGCATAAAATCTAGGCCAACTTCTCCTATACAATGCCAAGGGAGTTCAATGCTGTTTAAAGATGCTGCCTTCTAAATGAGACATTAATTCAATGCTCTGCTTGCTTCTCCGGCCCCCACTCCCCAAGGGAGTTGTAAATGATCCCAAGAGTTCAAGCATATGGGTATTATTCCCCCATTCTCTGGCTATAATTTATTCCTTGGTTACCAATAAAGATGATCTGATCATTATCACATCACTCTTTGTCAGATCTTGTTCTGTACAGCTTGCCTGCAATACCCCCGTCTTTGCAACGCATGCACTTCAAAAGTACTTGTTTAGGAAGGAACTGCAGATGCTGGTTTACACCGAAGATGGACACAAAATGCTGGAGTAATTCGGTAGGACAGGCAGCATCTCTGGAGAGAAGGAATGGGGGACTTTTCGGGTTGAGACCCTTCTTCAGTGTTTTAGTTTCTTCTCTCCACTCTGATTGCTTAACACCAATTTACTGTGGAAACAAAGAATTGGATCAATCTGAAGAAGGATCCTGACCCAAAACATCACCTATCCATTTTCTCCTGGCCCGCTGATCTATTCCAGCACTGTATCTTCTTCACCAATTTACAAATTACACTGAATAAAAGGCAATTATTTTCAAAATCTCTGTATCTATTAACTTGAGCATTAAATCTACTATTTTAACCGAGGAATGCTAGATTTCATCTTTTGAATTATTGAAATATGCAAATTTAGCCTCTTCAAGAGAACATTAACATGTTTGCTTGGACAGCCTACTCCAATTTTTTTTGTTGATAACGTGGCTGTCAATTGCTCTGATTTGAACGATGCAAATATGACCATATATGCTTCCAAATTGTCTTCTGTAATCCTTCTGAGTTACACAATCTTTCTGTGGCACAACAAACAATGAAAATGTGCGCACTATCTCAAATTGAATATATTTACTGGAAGCTGACTCAATGATCAAGAGCCGAAGTCCACTCAAAAAGCTGAGTAGGAAGGAACTGCAGATGCTGGTTTACGCCGAAGATAGACACAAAGTGATGGAGTAACTCAGAGGGTCAGGCAGCATCCCTGGAGAAAAAGTATGGGTGAAATTTTGGGTCTGTAGAAAGGTCCCGACCCAAAACGTCACCCGTCCTTCTTCTCCAGAGATGCTGCCTGGTCCAGTTACTCCAGCATTTTGTGTCAATCCATTTAAAAAGCTACCTTTTCCCTTTGATGGTGGTGAAATCTGGAAGCTCTCTCCCTCTCCCCCTCTCAATGTGGAGCGCGAGGTGCCTGAGTTGTTATGTTAGCAT
Organism: Raja brachyura; assembly: GCA_963514005.1. The sequence goes on from OY740788.1 coordinate 14,779,780, forward strand.
ACCAAATACCAAAGGAATATTTAAGTCTTGGGACTTAAGACATGAACCCTCATATTTGAAGCAAAGTCATGACCTGCTGAACCATGACTGACATTGACATTTGGCACCTTCCAAAGTATTTGAGGCCAACAATAATTAAGTCTAGACAAACCCTATGATGAGTATCATCAAAAAGCATCAATTTCAAAACAATCCCTGGATCTTTCTTTCAGCAGGTCTAGCAAGCAGCCTAGCGTTTATTAAGGTTCTGAAAAATGTAAACTTTTTACACTTTAAGATGTACTTCATTCCCTCCATATCACCGGCCCATACCATCAAATAGTTGTTGAATTAGGCCACAGTGATTTTTTCTGTGAAGGTACTTCCCTGAGCATGATCACAGATCAAGGATTCGACATACGTGCACATTCCTTCTGATAATACATATGGATATGGGAGCCGTGCACTTGCTCTTAGGTCATTACCTTCCTTTTCCCACCCTCTTTGGCAAGTTTCAAGTCTGCAACTCCTTTTTCCTCCCGGTCACAGGGTTGTGACATCTGCAGTGAGCCAGCTCCTCGTCATCAATGCCCAAAGGATGGAATTCACTGTTTATATTACATTATAATCTTTCCAACATAACAATGACATTTGAAGGAATAGAAATAACTGGATCATCCCCCACTGCAGTAAAGCAATGTAGGGCGAGGGGGTGCAAAGAAAATTAGATGGTTTAACATCAGCTTCTCACTAAACTAAACTAATCTCTTACAACCAGGAGAAAGAGCGGTGAGCAGAAACAAATCTAAACTTCAGGAATCCTTTTGTACATTCCTATTTTCCAGCTAAGCTGCGACAAAGCAGATTGCATGGTTTTCCAGCTGATTGCTCAATGCAGTGTGAAATATCCGGATGAAAATTGCTTCTTCAAATCACGATGTCACCCACACACAAAAATGAAAACTCCGAGATAACAAAAAAAAACAGTCCCTGTACATCATTCCTCTCAATCGTTCATCCGTGCAATATCTCGCTGGATAATGAACCAAAAATATGGGGCAATTATTCAGGCTGGGAGCACGCCTAGGGCAGTTATTACTACTTTGGTAGCTCAACGCGAGCCTTTAAAAGGAAACAGATTTGGGACTTCGTTCATCCACTCAAAACATAACGATTAAAAAAAAAACGCGCAAAAACAGACAAATACACACTTACCCCAAGGATTGGCATCCTTGCAACCACATGTCCTTAGTTAGACCCCGAATGTGAAATACTGCATGGCGTTTATTTTGTCATTCCAATTCAAAGCATAGCTTCCTTCGTTTTGCACTCAGGAATTAGAAGCAAAAGAAAAAGAAAAAACTCTCCAACGCCAACCATCCGCAGAGGGGAGAGAAACAAAAAGCCAAGAGGTTTTCTTCAACCCGACTGTGTGTGTGTGTGAGAGAGAGATAGAGAGACGGGAGAGGGAACGCGCGGCGGCGCTCAGTGCACGGTCCTCGCAGCCAGCCGCCTAGGACCGCTTGGCGGAAGGTGGACGGACAGCCAGCCCACTTCCATCGGCAGCGCTTTAAATTTAGGCGAGAGGATTCAAGTGAGAGCTGATAACACAAGGTGGCAGCACGCCAGCACTGCAGGCAGCATTTCTATTCAAGACACATTCCCCCCGCAAAAGCATTTAAAGGAGCCCTCCCCTGACCAGGTTTCAAAGAAGAGGGCGGGGGGGGGGGGGGGGGGAACAAACTCACTTGGAGTTGACCCAGAAATTGGGTCACCACCAGGACCGATTCTCGGCGAGACGTCAACTGTGGCATTGGGAGGTCAATGAGTCGGGGGGGGGGGGGGAGAAAATCTCCACGCGGCTGCTGCAAGTGCCAGCTGACCATCTCCCCAAGGGTAGCGGTGTCAACCTCGGTTCACATATAGACATCCCATCCAACTATTCCTTAAGGAGGAGACATTGGACGTACAGAAACTCAGAGTGAACCTTTGACAACCGAGCCAGCCAGCGACCAAAGCCAGCTGTCAAACCTCCGTGGTGACATTTGGACAGACCCAGTGATCCCACGGGAGGGTTAGAGTCATACAGCTGGAGACAGGCCCTTCGGCCCAACATGCCCACGCCCAAGTTGATGCCTCCTCATCCACACTCGCCCCACCTGCCTGCGTTTGGCTAATATTCCTAATGTAAGTAAGTTTATTGGCCAAGTATTCACATACAAGGAATTTGCCTTGGTGCTCCGCCCACAAGTAACATGACATGCAGTGACAGTTACGAATGACTCCAAAAACACTAAACATTAATAATAATAAAACATTAATGATAAAACACCATTTATGTGTAGGAATAGGTACATTTTCTACTCATGTACCTGTCCAGATTTATTTTTAATTATGTTATAGTACCTGCCTCAACTACCTCCTCTGGCAGCTGGTTCCATACCCACCACCCTCTGTGTGAAAACATTGCCCCTAATGGCAATTTCCCCATCTCAGCTTAAACCTACATCCTCTGGTTCAAAGACTGCATCTACCCTATTTATTCCCCCTCATGATGTTGTATGCCACTATAACATTACTCCTCATCCTCCTGCGCTCCAAGGAATATAGTTCTAGCCTGCCCAACCTCTCCCTATGGCTCAGCCTTTGAATTTTTGGCAACATCCTCACAAACCTTCTCTGCACTCTTTCCAACTTAACAACATTCTTCTCATACCAGGGTGACCAAAACTCAACACAATACTGCAACTTCGACTTCACCAACTGGATTCTTGCAGGAGGTTCCAGGAAGTCAGCCTCCTGTGGACAGTCTCAGCAAGCTAGGCAGCATCAAGCTGGCTGAGTTTCTCCAGCACTTTCTTTTTGGTCGCGATTCCAGCATCTGCCGTCTCCTATGTCTCTCAGTGGATGGTTCTCTGTACACCAGCAGGTCAGTTTATTGCCATGTGTACCGAGGTACGTGTAAATGTGTAGTCAACAGCAAAGTCAACAGAGAGCATGGCCTTCAACTGCACTAGGATTCTACCCTAATTAAATACAGGTCCCATACCATTGTGATCTACATGGTATATCACCTATCTCCCATTATTACGACCTGGGCCAACCCAGCCACAATTCCCCACCTGGGAAGTGGGAAAAGGAGGAACTGTGGATCACAGGGAAGATGACGAGTGAAATGGAATCGCAACAGATAATTTGGGAAGGTTAGTCAACTGAGGTTCAGGTTAGTTGGAACAACCAACAATACGCCATTGATAGAGACAAATTGCTAGGGTAACTAAGTGGTTCAGGCAGCATCTCTGGAGAAAAGGAATAGGTGATGTTTCGGGTCGAGACCCTTCTTCAGACTGTGAGTCAGATGCAATAAGCCATTACTAGGCTGAAGAGAGAATACAGTCCTCTGCCCATCTGTTGTAGAAAGAATGTGATGCATGGTGATTAACAATGTAGGAGAAAATATGTAAAGGATTTTTTCTCTCTCCCCCGCCCACCTCCATTTTCTAATATGCTTTTCTTGGAGGACATTGTGAATCAATGGGCAATCACAGGCTGATTTAACAGGCGAGTAAACCCTTTACCAAAAACCTCTCCATTGCAATTACTATCTACATCCCAGCGAACGAGGGTGGGTTGACCAATATGATGCATCGACTGTTGTGTTTTGGGTCTCAGTTCCAACATTGTATATTCCCCCAGAGAAATCGGCTACATTTAACAACTTTTGAATCTGGAGCATTGTGTTTTCAAACGTCTGTACATCTTGCCTCATGAGAGAGGGGAGAAGAGGGAGTGACTGGGGTAAGACTGGTCTTGATTATGATGGCGGCCTTGCCAAGGCAGTGTGAAGTGCAGATGGAGTCAACGGAAGGATGGTTGGCTTTTATGATAATTGGGCTATGTTCACAACTCTCTGCATTTTCTTAAGGTGTTGGATTTAGCTGTTCCCAAACAAGACTGTGATACATCCCAACAAGATGCTCTCAACAGCACATCTGTAGAAGTTGGTGAGGGTTGTTGGGACGTGCTGACATGGCTACTTCCTAACTTTGTCATTCTGACAATTAGGCCATTGACCTAAAACACCAACAATGTTTCTCTTGCCACAGATGCTGCCTGGTGTGCTGAGAATAACGGTAGCGCAGCGGTAGAGTTGCTGTCTTACAGCGAATGCAGCGCCGGGGACCCGGGTTCGATCCCGACTATGGGTGCTTCTCTGTACGGAGTTTGTACGTTCTCCTCGTGATCTGCATGGGGTTTCTCCCCACACTCCAAAATCGTACAGGTTTGTAGGTTAATTGACCTGGTAATGTAAAAAATGTCCCTCATGGGTGTAGGATACTTCCAGTATAGTCCTTGGTGGACTCTTCGGGAGTGATGACCACAAGACAAGACAACCAACATGTCCTGTTTTAAGGAGGATTTCAATGCTGGACCCTCAGACTGCACTAGTCCAACTAGAGGTTTTGAACCCGATTATCTTTTCATTTATAAGAACGTCTGCAACTGAGATTCACGCCAAGGCAGAAGCAAGATGCATTTCGTTGTCTCTGTACTGTACACTGACAATGACAATTAAAATTGAATCTGAATCTGAAGAAAGAATAACATGGGAAAGGCCCATTTCCAATTATTTGCCTCCAGCCCAAGAAAAGCTAAGGAGGCTCCCCATTTAGGAGCCATTATAATTATCACATGGCGAGACTCATTGTAAATATAATCCAATGCAAATTTGTGGTTTGCAACATGTTATACTGCACCCAAATTTGCGCAAACATGTTCTTAAAATTATTTTACATCCACTCCTTAGCCTTGCAATTAAATTTAGCTGCACACCATCTGTTCCACATTACTTGCTCACGTTTCATACACTTAAAACGGTCGGTGGCTTGGGATGCAGAATGTCTTACTCCAGAGTAAAGTATAATTCCAGAGTATGGGTAGGATTATAAATAGATGCAGAAAAATCTCATTAAAACGGTTCAAATTGAGACTGACTGGTGGTTGAATTTACCAGGGAGAGGAAGGGAGAGGTGCGGGAGGAGTTGTAGGAAGAAACACTGTGGTAGGAAGAAACACTGTGGTAGGAAGAAACACTGTGGGAGGCAAAAAGGAATGAACAGGGAGGCTGTGATTATAATTACCAGTCTAGTAATCCAGAAGCACATTCAGATTTATTTAATTATCATCCGGAATTAAGTAGAAATATTTCTACCCAATTTCATATTTTTCAATATATAGTTTCATATTTGTTAATAATGACAAATGTGAAACTACTTAGGTAACATTAAATCCATCTGCCTCAGTACCTCATGGAGGACAACTGCCACCCTAACTTGGTCTGGCCTATCTGAAACCCAAGAACCATCATAATGTGGTTGACTCCTAACCACACTCCCAAATAGAATCATAGAAAATAGGTGCAGGAGTAGGCCATTCGGCCCTTCGCGCCTGCACCGCCATTCAATATGATCATGGCTGATCATCCAACTCAGTATCCTGTACCTGCCTTCTCTCCATACCCCGCTGATCCCTTTAGCCACAAGGGCCACATCTAACTCCCTCTCAAATATAGCCAATGAACTGGCCTCAACTACCTTCTGTGGCAGAGAATTACACAGACTCACCACTCTCTGTGTGTAAAATCATCTTCTCATCTCGGTCCTAAAAGACTTCCCCCCCTGTCCTTAAACTGTGACCCCTTGTTCTGAAGTTCCCCAACATCAGGAACAATCTTCCTGCATCCAGCAAGTCCAACCCCTTAAGAATGTTTAAGTCTCTATAAGATCCCCCCTCAATCTCCTAAATTCCAGCGAGCACAAGCTGAGTCTATCCAATCTTTCTTCATATGGAAGTCCTGCCATCCAAGGACTAAATAGCCTTGTAAGCTGTAGGAAAAACAACAAACTGCAGTGATGAGCCCACTGACCATGACCCCACTGACGAGCACCAGGCCACCATCTCGAGCACCATAACCGGCTTCATTAACTCCGGCTCCCTACCCCCCCCGAGCCTCCAACCTCATCGTTTCCCAGCCCCGCACAGCCCGATTTTACCTTCTCCCCAAAATCCACAAACCCGACTACCCCGGCAGACCCATTGTCTCTGCCTGTTCGTGCCCCACCGAACACATTTCCACATACCTTGACTCCATCCTATCCCCCTTTGTTAAATCCCTCCCCACCTATGTTCAAGACACCTCAGACACTCTCCGTCGGCTCCGCACATTCCGTTGTCCAGGCCCCCATCCTCTCATCTTCACCATGGACGTCCAGTCACTATACACCTGCATCCCCCACCAGGATGGTCTCAAAGCCCTCCGGTACTTCCTCGACCAGAGGAGCAACCCATACCCATCCACTGACACCCTCCTCCGCCTAGCGGAGTTGGTCCTTACCCTCAACAACTTCTCTTTTGACTCCTCCCATTTCCTCCAAACACAAGGCGTAGCTATGGGCACACGCATGGACCCTAGCTACGCCTGCCTCTTTGTCGGGTACGTCGAACAATCTTTGTTCTCGACGTACCAGGGCCCCACCCCCGACCTTTACCTCCGTTACATTGACGACTGCTTTGGTGTCACCTCCTGCACCCACGCAGAACTGACTGACTTTATCCATTTCACCACCAACTTCCATCCGGCACTCAAATATACTTGGACCATTTCCGACATTTCCCTACCATTCCTTGACCTCACCATCTCTATTGCAGGTGACACACTCCTGACTGACATCCACTACAAACCAACTGACTCCCACAGCTACCTGGACTACTCTTCCTCCCACCCTGCTTCCTGTAAGGACACCATCCCCTATTCCCAATTCCTCCGACTACGCCGCATCTGCTCCCAGGATGACGTGTTCCACACCAGGTCATTGCAAATGTCCTCGTTCTTCAGAGAACGGGGTTTCCCCTCCCCCACTATCGATGAGGCTCGCACCAGGGTCTCCTCCATACCCCGCAACACTGCCCTCTCTCCCCATTCCCCCACACACAACAAGGGCCGAGTCCCCCTGGTCCTCACCTTTCACCCCACCAGCCAGCGCATACAACAGATAGTCCTCCGCCAGTTTCGCCACCTCCAACGTGACCCCTCCACTCGCCACATCTTCCCATCTCCCCCCCTATCTGCCTTCCGCAAAGACCGCTCCCTCCGCAACTCCCTCGTCAATTCTTCCCTTCCCTCCTGCTCCACTCCTTCCCCGGGCACTTTCCCTTGCAACCGCAAGAGATGCTACACTTGTTCCTTCACCTCCCCCATCCACTCCTTTCAGGGACCCAAGCAGTCATTCCAAGTCCGACAGAGGTTCACCTGCACCTCCTCCAACCTCGTCTACTGCATCCGTTGCTCCAGATGCCAGCTAATCTACATCGGTGAGACCAAGCGGAGGCTAGGCGATCGTTTCGCCGAACACCTCCGCTCGGTCCGCAATAACCAACCCGACCTCCCGGTGGCTCAGCACTTCAACTCCCCCTCCCACTCCGTATCCGACCTCTCGGTCCTGGGCCTCCTCCATGGCCAGAGTGAACAACACCGCAAGTTTGAGGAACAACATCTCATATTCCGCTTGGGGAGTCTGCATCCTCTGGGCTTAAACATTGAATTTTCTCAATTCTGTTAACCCAGACTGCTCCTTTCCCCCCACCCCCCCACCTCTCCCTCAGCCCTCGGGCCCTGACATTCCTTCTCCATCTCCCCCCCCCCCCCCCCCCAAGTCGCACTAGCTTCTCATTTTCACACCAGAAACAGCTTACAATGGCCTGCTTTCCTTATCACCAATACTTTTTTGCATATCTTTCACTCATTGTTCTTGCTTTATCTCTCCATATCACTGTTTATATCTCTCGTTTCCCTGATCCCTGACCAGTCTGAAGAAGGGTCTCGACCCGAAACGTCGCCTATCTCCTTCACTCCTTAGATGCTGCTGCACCCGCTGAGTTTCTCCAGCTTTTTGTGTAACGCCAAACTGCAGTGATAATAAGGTCATAAAGTCAAAAGTGATAGGAGTAGAATTGGGCTATTCAGCCCATCAAGTTTATTCTGCCATCAATCATGGCTGATCTATCTCTCCCTCCTAACCCAATTCTCCTGCCTTCTCCCCATAACCTCTGACATTTGTACTCATTAAGAATCTATCTATCTCTGCATTAAAAATATTCACTGACTGGGCCTCCACAGCGTTCTGTGACAAATAATTCCTCAGATTCACCACCCTCTGACTAAAGAAATTTCTCCTCATCTCCTTCCTCAAAGAACGTCCTTTATTCTGAGGCTATGACCTCTAGTCCTAGACTCTCCCACTAATGGAAACGTCCTCTCCAAATACACTCTACCCAAGCCTTTCACTATTCTGTGTGTTTCAATGAGGTCTAAATTCCAGCAAGTACAGGCCCAATGCTGATAAACGCTCATTATAGGTTAGTTAACCTACCCATTCCTGGAATAATTCTTGTAAACCTCCTCTGGACCCGCTCCAGAACCAGCACATCCTTCCTCAGATATAGTGCCCAAGATTGGTAACAATATTCCAAATACGGCCTGACCTGCACCTTATAGAACCTCGGCATTACATCCCTGTTTGTGTATACAAGCCCTCTTGAAATAAATGCTAGCATTGAGTTTGCTTTCTTTACTACTAGGCTGTGGACCGAGCATCAAAAATGTGTCTAGATATCAATTTTTATGATCTATATCACGGAACTACATGAAATGTTGCACAGATTTAGATAAAATATAATTGAGGAGGAAGTCATAATTCGTCAGTGCCAAAAGTTACACATTAATTTATTAAACTAATTAGAAAATGAGATCGAAAAAGTAAGCGCCATCTAGTGTCCAATGCCCATATTACACCATCGGGAGCCTAATTCCGTGTTGGAGTCTATTTAAACCATATATATCGTTATCTATATTACTAAAAGTCTGATCTTGACCACTTCCTGTTGTTCTGTATAGTGATTTTAGAAAAAACGCTGCCACTTAGGCTGTGATTTTTGGCCATCTTACTCAGAGTCCCCCTCCGCTGTGCAGGAAAAGGGGATTTTTTCCATTGATTAAAAATAAAAGAGTTATTAGTGTTTAGAAAATGTTGAGATTCTCTCTCCTGAAGGCCACGCCCCTTCCGGAGGGACTATAAAACCCGGAAGTGTTGAGTGCTTCAGTCAGTCTCTGCAAAATGGGGGAGCGAGAGGGTCACGTCTCTCAGTCTGAGCTGAGAATAAAACACTGAACATATGTCTACTAAACTGTGAGTGGTTTTACTGACCTGTTAGTGCCCTTAATGTGGTATATATAACGGGTCCCACTTAGTCTAGTACTATATATATACTAAGTGGGGCCCGTTCGGTCCCAGCATTACACAGGAGGACTGGGAGGGATATATATATATATTACTATAAGACTGATCTTGACTGCTTTTGGCTCACTGTGGTGTGATTTCCGAGAGAACGCCGCCACCTACGGCCATTATGTCTGGTTAGCTCGCTCAGAGCCCCCCTCCGCCTTCCTGGACCAGAGGATTTTTCCCATTGATAAAAAATCAAAGAGATATTAATGTTTTTTAAAAATTCGCCATTCTCTCTGCTGCCCCTGCTGGAGGGAGGGGAAGGGACTATAAAACCAGGAAGTGGTGTGCCTCACTCAGTCTCTGCAAGATGGAGGAAGCCAGAGGGTCACGTCTCTCTGAGCTCTGAATAGCACTGAACACATGTCTACTCAACTGTGAGTGCCCTTATTGTGGTTCTATAAATGCTTCCAAAAAGTGTCTATTGGTTCGAAAATGCTTCCAAAAAGTGTGTCTATTGGTTCTAAAATGCTTGCAAATAATGTGTCTATTGGTTCTAAAATGCTTGCAAAAAGTGTCTATTGGTTCTAAAATGTTTGCAAAAAGTGTCTCTATTGGTTCTAAAATGCTTGCAAAAAGTGTCTCTATTGGTTCTAAAATGCTTGCCAATGAACCTCGGCATTACATCCCTGTTTGTGTATACAAGCCCTCTTGAAATAAATGCTAGCGTTGAGTTTGCTTTCTTTACTACTAGGCTGTGCACCGAGCATCAAAAATGTGTATAGATATCAATTTTTATGACCTATATCACGGAACTATATGAAATGTTGCACAGATTTAGATAAAATATAATTGAGGAGGAAGTCATAATTCGTCAGTGCCAAAAGTTACACATTAATTAATTAAACTAATTAGAAAATGAGATCTAAAAAGTAAGCGCCATCTAGTGTCCAATGCCCATATTACAACATCGGGAGCCTAATTCCGTGTTGGAGTCTATTTAAACCATATATATCGTTATCTATATTACTAAAAGTCAGGTTTCCTAAGTGGGACAGGGGCATAAGGGTTTGGGTTAGGCATTTTCCTGTCCATGGAAGATGCCTTGGCCTTCCCCCAGCCTGGCACTGGTATATATGCTAGACTAGACCGATCTATGCCAATGTCCATACTAGCCCTCTGGAAACCAGTCCATTTGACCCACAAAACACATACTAACGCTCCAGAAAGCCACCCCCCCTCCCCGCCCCCACCCACTGGCCAGCAATATTGGAATTGGTGGAGAGGTGGAATATTGCATTGGGGGACTAGCCCTCCTGTGTGAAGCTGGGACCCAATGGGTCCCACTTAGTCTAGTCTAGTATATATACCAGTGCCAGGCTGGGGGAAGGCCAAGGCATCTTCCATGGACAGGAAAATGCCTAACCCAAATCCTTATGCCCCTGTCCCACTTAGGAAACCTGAACGGAAACCCGGAGATTTTTGTCCTCCGGCAACCACCTTCAACTAGCATCGCAACTGGCTTCGACTAAAAAATTACCGATTTTAAAAACGGAAACCACTTTTGACCATTAGGGAGACTAACAAAAATCTCCGGGAACTGCACAGAAACCTTGGGTGGGGCACAAAGTCTCCAGAGGTTTCCGTTCAGGTTTCCTAAGTGGGACAGGGGCATAACTCGCCCCCCTTCCAGAGCCGTCCACACCTGGAGTTGGAGCCACTTTGGGACCGGCTGCAGGCTCCAGCGTGTGGCCCCATAGCGTCTACCTCGGCCAGCATGCCCTTCTGGATCATCATAGCAATGATGGTGGGGACCAGCACTGCCCTGCATGCCGCCCGGGCCACTTTCAGCACCACCATAGCGCCCGCTGGCTCGCTGCAACACCAGCCTACCGACAGTAGGACCAACCCCTCGCGGCACCCACCGGCCGTCCGACCACTCGCAGCACCCACCGGCGGACCGACCACTCTCACCATCCACCAGAGGCCCGACAGCTGACCAATCCTCCACTGCATCCATCGGCCTACCGACAAGCCCGACTGACAGACCCTAACCCTAACCGGCCTGTCACAATGCTGGCCTTCCAAATGGCATAAGCATCATGTAAAATGAACAGAGGTAGTTTCCAGGAAGAGTGAAAGTGAAGGTGATGCTGATCGTGGGTGCGGAGCCCACAATTGTGGAGATACCGAGGATAAGAGAGGAATATAAAGGAGTACAAGAAGGAATGTTGTCGTTTAAATTCTCAGGGGGGTGGAGGGAAGTTTGACCAACTAGGCAGTGGGTTTGATAGTCAGATGTTCAGGGCCGGCCGATTGATCCCAATTGGGACCCATGCCTAAGGGGGCCCCGCAATAATTTTCCATATTTCGTAAAGGAAATACGAATTTGCGTTGTTAAATACAGATTTTTTTTACAAACACTTGCCTTGTTATATACGGATTTTAAAAAAACGAACATGGATAAAAACCGCTGCACTGGCCATCAGACAAAAACGATTTGTTAACTACCACTGTTAGCACTTGTTAACAGCTAGCAGTTAAAGGACCTGTCTCACGTACGTGCCCTTGGCACGCAAATTACGCAACCTCGTGGTCGCGGTGAGCTGCGACGGTCCCACGCGATTTCATGCGTATGCACAGCCCTCTGGAGCACGTGATGTCATTTTAAGATGGACGCAAAATGCCGGAGTAACTCAGTGGGACCGGCAGCATCTCTGGAGAGAAGCAATGCGTGATGTTTCGGGTCGAGACACTTCTTCAGTCAGAAAGAAGAGTCTCGACCCAAAACATCATCCATTCCTTCTCTCCAGAGATGCTGCCGGTCCCGCTGAGTTACTCCAGCATTTTGTGTCGATCTTCAATTTTCTTGGCCCTGCTCTGAGAGTAGGAGTGGGGGCGGATCCGGACTGCAACGGCCATGAGCCCCAGGCCGAGCTCGGCGATCGTTTGCCTGCTTCTGCTGCTGTTGGAGGTGAGACGTTGCGTCGTGCCAGGATCTTGGGCCTGTCCCACTTTGGCCGTCAGTTATGCGACAGGCCGTTGGCGCGCAAAGATTTCGCTCGCTACAAAAATTCCGGAGCCCCGCGTGATGCCGCACACAACTCCATACCCCTCCACGCTTCTCAGTGGGACTGGCCCCACACGGCCATACGATGCCCGTGCGCCTCAACGCGACCACGTAATTTGCGTGCTAAGGACACGTAAGTGGGACAGGTCCTTAACACGTGGTTATATAATGTGTCATCAATGCATCGATCCACATTCCTCAGTAAATGTAATTGTGTTTTGACCAAGTATTAATGACGCCACGTTGCTTTTAATAAAATTCACGGGACCAGAGCATGGACTTCTTCTTGGTCTGCAGGTAAAGTCATTCACCTACCGACCCACGTTGTATCTCTCTGTCTTTTGCTCTCTCCCTCTCACTCTCCCGCACTCACTCTCTCTCGCTCCCCATCTTGTCTCTCTCTCTCTCACTCCCTCTCTCGCACCCTGTTGCCTCGGCATTCCCGGAATCATTTGACGTTTTGCAGTAACAGCTGCATCTGCGGTTCCTTACTTTTGGGGGGGGGGGGGGGGGAGACCTGGCCCGTGGCGGTTCCTGCTCCATTACCTCCAAGGGTGCCGCCTTGCCCGCTGAGTTCCTCCATCACTCTGTTTTTTGTTTGGCTCTGGAGTTGAAGGTGGTCACAGGGGGCTGCGGTTGCTCAGTGGGACGGGCAACGGCTCTGGGGAGAGGCTTGCGTTTCTGGTCAATCACAAGTACTCCCACCGACGAGAGTTCAGTTCAGGCTGAAGAAGGAGAAGGGTCTTCTCTCCAGAGTCGCTGCGCTGCCTGTCCTGCTGAGTTACTCCGAGTCTTCAATTTCAGAGTTAAATACAATTTCTCATGGGGGGGGGGGGGGGGGGGGGAGCGAAGGTTAGGCTGTTAGCCAAGAAAGATAGATCAAGAGCGATTTTGATGTACTGAGGATCCCTCATTGTTAGCAGCTGATGGGAAGCGGCTGTAAAGTGGGACGTGACTGTAAAAAGACAGCGCCGCTGGGGGGGGGGATGGGTTCGTTTCACAGCGTGTGGGTAGTCTGGCCAGGGGTAAAGTTGCAGGGAGGGCAGGAGCGTTGAGAAGGAGGGGGTCGGGGTTCATGCCAACATCCAGCTCAAGAGTGGGTCAGCGGGCGATGGATAACAGGACAGCGGGCGGTGGACCTTACTCCATATGTCAGTTCGAGTAACCTCAATTGGTCCCTTGTTCGTGCTGACAGCGGAGTAAGCTCTACTGTCTGCTGTCCTGTTATCCATCACCCGCTGACCCGCTCTATGATCTTTGCTCTTGAGCTGGTCCCCTCACTGTTCAGACGGAGAGCACTGCCAGAGGTGAGCGGGTCAGCAGAAGGTGCTGAGGTCCCGGCAGCCACATGTAGCCACGCGAGCTGCTTCCCTCCGCGGCCACAATGCGGTGGCTCCATGCCCGGAGCACCGCGGCAGCGGTGAGTGAGTGGGTTACTGGCATTATCCCCGACCCTCTCCTTCTCAACGCTCCTGCCCTCCCCGCAACTTTACCTCTGGCCAGACTCACCACGCGCTGTGAAATGAACTGTCCCCCCAATTGATCCCTTGAACTAGTATTGTCATTCAATAAGATCACAACTGATTCAACTTGTCCTGGTGTGCTCCCGTTTTTCCCATCATCTCTCTACCTGCTGTCACCCTCCACCCCCCACCCATTCAGTAATTCAGAATGAAGGAGATTTGGAAGCCTTGGGCAAATTGAATTGTTACTTTCTTTATTTTTATTTTTTATTTTTACGGAGAGGAGAACAATCTGCACATGCGCGGTTTAAGATTTTTTAAAAGCCGACTGACTCCCTACAACTGAGTAATTACTCACGGCACATGCCTGAATACGACTCATTTATAATTATATATTTATATTTCTATGAAAATTGTTCCCAATGTGCCCCGCACCTCCTAAGGCCGGCCCTGCAGACGTTGATCCACTTAGTAAAGATTGGATTGATAATCAAGAGAGACAGCAAGCTACTCATACACTCGACCCTGAATTAAGTCTGTTTGGGTTTTGTGTGATGTGTTGACTCTACCATGAATTCCATTCCAGTACATCATACAGATGGGGAGGGAGGGGGAGGTGGGGAGAAGGAAGAAGTTTCAGATTCACAAAATTGGGTTTGTTTTCAAGATTTGTGTTGATGTATGAAGCGACCTCCAGTGACATTCACACACGCTGTTGTCAGCCCACTGATTCCTGAGCTATCCACAGATAGTGGTCCACAGAAGCTAGGAAGCATTTGATTTGGCAATATATATTTTCATCCATGTTGCCGACCTAGATAAATGGAGAACAACTAAAAATAAAACCCTTTCACATCTCCCTCCCCACCAGGCCCCATTTCCCTCTAACAATTTAACAAAATTCGATTAAGACAAGGCAATGATTCTTCACTGAGAAAACAATTACAATTAAATAAATGGGGTTGTCAGCGGGAAATCACTAGAGTTCGATTAGAATGTTCTGTTTTATTCCCTCAGTGGAATAAAACAGAGGGAACAAATACATTTTAATTTAAAAAAAAAATAAGCTGGGGTTGTTTTCTCCAGAAATATAAACGTCGAGGGACAACCTGATAAAAGATGTTAAAGTTGCAAAGGGGTTCAACAGAGTAGATGAATGTAAACCAGTTGTCAGCAGTAACATATTTCAGGAGAAAAACATGATCGTTTCCTTTTGTTGTTCCCTGGCCCAGGTTGTGCTGGCACTTATAACCCAAATGGAAAGAGTAATTCCTGGCAAGTGAAGGAATGTGGGCTGAATGCGCTACCAATTTTGACAATTTTCTAGCTTGTGAAGATATCGTGGTTGAGAAGCTACAATACCACTGGCCAATGTTCCACCGCCCTCAACATGATTAATTCTTAACTGTACTTCCAAGCCATTTCATTGAACACAGGAGAGCTGAGATGGCCAATAAATAGTTAGCTATGCTTGCATCCCCAAAATGAAATCTCAGAAACATTCTTCTATCGAAGGGCCCAGCTAACAAGAAAGAGTATTGAAATAAAGCATTGTTCCTCTTCAGTAGATAAGGTCCAGCAGTATTGGTTAAGGGAATTCTCCTGCACTTAACCTATTTCCCTGCCACTCCCAACTCACCATTCTAATTTCTGCTGAAGGAATAACATTTAACAGAGCTGCACAAATTTACATTGGCCGAGTTTGAGGATGGGGCAAGGGAAAGCAGAAATTTAAACTTACCCAAAATTGTTTCAAAAATAGCCAAGATCTCCATCTCTCCAACTGCCCTCATTAACCTATGAGCCAGATGAAATCAATTCCAACTTATTCCCTCAGCAGCTCTGGACTCTTTTGAGATATGCCTTTGTTCTATCCACTCTCCCCATACTATCTTGTAACTTGTTTTCTTCGTTGTAGAAACATGGCACTGCAGATGCTGGTTTACATAAAAAGACACAAAGTGCTGGAGTAACTCTGGAGTATCTCTAGAGAACATGGATAACTGCTGCCTGCCCCACCGAGTTACTCTAGGATTTAATGCCTTTTTCTATCTTTCCCATTTCTGAGCGAGGATCTCCACTGTGAAATGTTAACCTTTCCTCTTTCGACAGATGCTGCCCGAGCAACTATTTCCATCATTTTGTTTGTATACCCAAGTGAAGCAATGCTTAACAAAGATCCCCAAGATCTCCAGTTTCCTACCACACTCCAAAGACGTACAGGTCTGTAGGTTATTGGCTGGGTATAAATTGAAAATTGTCCCCAGTGTGTGTAGGATAGTTTTAATGTGTGGAGGTCACTTGTCGGCGCGGACTCGGTTGTCCAATGGGCCTGTTTCCATGCCGCATATCTAAACTAAAGGAAAAAGCACGTTTTGATTGATTGAAAGATACAGCATGGAACAAGCCCTTCTGCCCACTGAGTCCAAGATAGCCATCGACCACACGTTCACACTAGTTCCATGTTATCCCACTTTCCCATTCACTCTCCAGAAGCCAATCAACCTACAAACTTGCACGTTATTGGGATGTGGGAGGAAACGTGCGTGCAAACTCCACACACAAACAGCACCCAAGGTCAGGCTCAAACCCGTGTCTCTGGCACTCTGAGATAGTGCTTCTTCCAGCTCCACCACTATGGTGCAGGAACTGTGGATGATGAGCCCCATAGATTGTCCCTCACCACTTTGGTCCAAGTTATGTTGGGGACAGGGGAGAGGGGACAGGGCAAAGATTGGAGTTGACTGATAGTTACAGTAGGTTACTTTAACAGCAGCATTGTGTTAGGGGAGGCAGGAGAGTGGGGGGAGGTAAGTTATTTGGCTGGGTAGGCTTGCACTCACAGGGGGCAGAGGGAAGGTGTGGGGTGCATGATGTATACGGAAGAAAAGTGTCGATGGACCCTGATGGACTGTACACATTCCTAGACCCTAAGCTCTCCGAGCCCTTTATATGAATGCAACATTTCTCTTGACTTGTCAAGCAATTATTCCTACAAGTTTGCTCATTTTCCCCGATATTTGCCTAGTTATTCTCCATGACCTTGAGAGCACACCAAGGTGAATGCCAGTATTGCAGTACACCATCTATTTTCAAGTGGCCTAGAATGCCAAAGCAAATGTAAAAAGACCCCTAGCGACCATTTTGAAGAGGCAAAAAAAGGCTAGTCGCAAAGATCACCGGATCATCTCACATTGGTGTTTAGAGTAATGGAAGCCTGGTGGTTTTGAGACCGGGAAGAAATGTTCTCCAGTTGGACTAGTAAAATAGAGGACTGCTGTTATAAAAATAAACAATTGAGGCAGCAGACAAGTTCTTTCTCAAGTGCCATTGTTACTCCGTGTTGTGAAGAAGGAGAATTCCATTAAGTAAGTAAGTTTAATTGGCCAAGTATTCACATACAAGGAATTTGCCTTGGTGCTCCTGCCACAAGTAACAACATGGCATGCAGTGACAGTTACAATAATCACTAGAACGCATGGACCAAGGAGGTATTTTTATTCAAATACAAAGTAATGCAAAGACGAATGAATGGAAGTGGCAAAAGACTTTGATCTGAGTGCTTTGCACATCATTTACAATACATGAATGCCAGCGTAGCTCGAGGTGTATGTCTTTTGTACATTAAAGATGTTGAGCAATATTTAGGCTTTAATGCACACAACTGCATTCACCACATCCTTATCAATAAGGTTTTGCGCTACTTTTACAACTTCAAACTGTTTCAACAGACAATGATGTATTTAAATACGAGCTGTGCAACATTTAATATGCACATAGCCAAGGTGCCAGAATGAGACAATCCCTTTGCCTTTCAAACTCTTCTGTAGATGCAGGTTTTGTTGGGTGGTACATCATGTTGTCAGTAACCCCTTTGGTTTGTCGTGTGACTGGCCCACGAGACCATCTTACCCCTCATACCTGGCTAATGTTCCATTCCGGTCAAAATAGAGAGGGGAGCTCCTTTGTTCTTTCAATGTTATGCCATACGTTCTTTGCCATCCAACATAGGTTCTTCTCCATCCATCCTATGGTGAATGAAAAGGAATCTATGACAGGAGTGGAGTATTTCCTCAGTAACGCACTAGATAACATGAATAACACTGAATAACACTGGAGCAAGGGTGTTGCCATTGAGTCACTGCTGATATCTATTTATAACTGCAGCAATTTACACGGTGACCGAGACTTTCGGGAAGATCAAAGTTAATTCACTTCGGTCCTTAGAACACCGAATCCAACAGTTCAATGCCCTGATCCCACCCACTGCCGACATAAACAACAATCGTGGCACTGAGATAATCAGGAGATTTCCATCAGTCTGACTCTGGGAATGAGCTTTGTGACAACAGGACAGAGACGAAGGCATGGGCGTAAACGTGCTGTCACATATCCTTCACATACAGGGGAAATAAACACATGGTGCACTGATAAATGCTAACTAAGTGAATGAAAATGTGAAGCTTATCAAGAACGATGTTTGGTTTTTGAGAAAAGGGATTGCCCAGCTTGGGAAAATAATAGTGCGGCTGAAGATATTTTTCTTAATGGTGGAAAACGGCAAACATTCAGAAGACCCAAGGGATCATCTGAAATTGCCTTAGCAAGCCAAAGACCTGTACCTTCAAGTAATTCCAAAGACACTTGAGAACCCAACATAGTATGGTAGTTGGTGTTAGTGAAGGATTAATAACCCAACATGTTAATACTTTCCCTCTCTGCAGATGCAGACGGCATCACTGGTTTTATCTTCCGTGCAATCCTTGGAGAACCATTTTTGCCTTATCCTAACCCTTCCCCTTGTGCAACCCACACTAAAGATGTCTTTACACCTTGTATTCCAATTGTTTGCTGCAATGAACTGTCTACACTGGCTGCTTCGTTTCCTCATTTATTTTAGTTTAGTTTTGAGATACAGCACGGAAAGAGGCCCTACAGCCCACAAAGTCCATGCCAACCATCGATCATCCATTCGATATTCAACCACTGTCTCATCCCTACACACTGGGGCAATTTACAGAAGCTAATTACAGAGGCTAATTAACCTACAAACCTGCACATCTTTGGGATGTGGGAGGAAACCTGAGCACCTGAAGGAAACCCACACAATCAAAGGGAGAACATTATACCACACACAGCCAGCACCTGAAGTAAGGATCGAACCTGGGTCACTGCCGCTGAGGTAACAGCTCCACCAGCTGCGTCACCGTGGCGTCGTTAAAGCATTGCAACAATCGTCGAGCAAAGCCTGTGTAGGAATGAACTGCAGATGCTGGTTTAAACCAAAGATAGACACAAAAAGCTGTTCCTCAGCGGGACAGGCAGCACCTCTGGAGAGAAGGAATGGGTGACCATTTCAGGTCGAGACTGAGTCTGAAGAAGGGCGAGTTACTCCAGCTTTTTGTGTCTATCTCATGCACAGCCTGTTGAAAACGTAAAAATATTCACTCTGGGGTGAAGAAAGAAACTTAGACCCTCAGAACACCTCACGATAATAAAACAAAACTATCTGAACTTAACCAGGTTGTTGGGACCTAATTACAAGAGCACAGAATATAACAGACACTTAGCCCGTTGGGACAGTTGACCCAATTTAGTGCACCACTTTGACACAAGTTAGTCAAGTAACAATCCATAGTTGAATACCACGTGACGAAAAGAGCAAGTTAGTGAACGAGCAGCAGATTATACCAAGTGCCGCCTTAATGGCCTAGGATCCAGGACAAGGGAACGAATCACATAGAAACATAGAAAATAGGTACAGGAGTAGGCCATTCAGCCCTTCAAGCCTGCACCGCCATTCAATATGATCATAGCTGATCATCCAACTCAGTATCCTGTACCTGCCTTCTCTCCATACCCCCTGATCCCCTTAGCCACAAGGACCACATCTAACTCCCTCTTAAATATAGCCAATGAACTGGCCTCAACTACCTTCTGTGGCAGAGATTTCCACAGATTCACCACTCCGTGTGAAAAATGTTTTTCTCATCTCGGTCCTAAAAGACTTCCCCCTTATCCTTAAACTGTGACCCCTTGTTCTGGACTTCCCCAACATCGGGAACAATCTTCCTGCATCTAGCCTGTCCAACCCCTTACGAATTTTGTACGTTTCTATAAGATCCCCCCTCAATCTTCTAAATTCTAGCGAGTACAAGCCGAGTCTATCCAGTCTTTCCTCATATGAAAATCACTGGTGCACTGGGAAAGAAAGTGCAATTGGTTGAAGACATTGTGTACTTACGACACGACAACTAGAATAAAATGGGATGTGGGAAGCTCAACACAAAGAGCACAGATTACACAATGATTGAGAGACAGAGGGTACCAAAGCAAGGGAGTGTAAAAATAGACATTCGTGTGGATCAGACAAACTCTGGAGTAAGTGACTGACTACCCAGTACATGCTGAGGTTTTTCTGTTCGCACCTGTCCAGGTTTTCGGGGAGGACAAGCTTAGCATTGTATGAATACCAATGCAATACACAGGAGGGTCTGTGCAAACACCAGTCTCCAGGATATGAGGCCGCAAGTAAATCCCAGGCACAAGGATGCAAGGGGCCCTGTTCAAACACAGGACTACTTTTTCTCTGTCTAAAAAAAGTAAATTGCTCGAACAGCAGACCCCTTGGGGAGAAGCAATTGAATCTCTTCAGAGCAAACCATTTGCCAAGTCAAAGAATTCGCCACTTATGAAAGGGATCCAGCCCAGACATTCATGTAGTTTAGATTAAAGAGCTACTAAAAACAGGCTGTAAAAAAGTTTATCTTCAGAACTCAAACATGCAATCCGATAAATATCAAACTTCCTTTCTGTGACCCTAGCTTTATATATCTAAGTAACTCATCTTTTCTGTGCTCATGTCTTTTGAACTTTTCCTGATTATTCCTTACTTTGGAATGTTAAAGTCTAGAGGCCCAGTATCCAAAAACATTCAGTTCAAATTATTTCTTCTCCTTCTCTCAAACCACAACAGGAAACAAATGCAGCAAGGTTTGGAACCTGAAGCATATGAACGGCTAAAAAAAAAAATGCTTCATCAAACCTCCACTGTAATAAACAAGGTTCACAGCTGTTAGAAACTGTTTTCCAAGATCTCCATTCAATGGAAATTAAGATGCTCCTCATTGGGAATTACATTCCTGGTATATTGAGATGGGGTGAAAATCATATTATCTAAAGCATATCCAAAAGCTTCTTTAAAAAGTTTTAAAAGTGTTCATTTTACTTCTATCTAAAAGGGTAGCACAAATTGCCGATCTATAGCTGACAGGCTTGTTGAGAGAGTAACAGTCAGCGTAACGAGCTTGGGGAATGCAGAAGTAACACAGCTGGAAGAACCACCAAGCTTTCCAGACTGATTTGCCCTCGCTTCCCCAAATGTATTATAAATAGGATTTCTAGTCTATTTATAGTTCCGGGTATGTCATGTTTCTCCATTTAGGAGGGCAGAATTAGAATGCGAACTGTAACCCACTTCCTGGGACAGCTCACAGGCCTCCACCAAGGACTGAACATGGTAACCCAGAAGTGAAAGAGACCAAACATTGACTAATGGGCGAGGACATCAGAAAACAGGGCCAGTATCATTTACATTCTCCCAGCCTGAAGAAGGGTCTTGACCCGAAACGTCACCTATTCCTTTTCTCTGGAGATGCTGCCCGGCCTGCTGAGTTACTCCATTTTTTTGTGCCTTTGGTTTCAACCAGAATCTGCTGTTCCTCCCTACTTATTAACATAAATATGCATATTAATGTATTAATATTGGGAGATTTAGCAAGTCTTATGTGATGCTTTGTTACAAGACAGAGCTTCATGAAGGACACAAAAGATGGGTGCTGATCAAGGTCCATCCAGCTCAGTTCTGTCATTGCATGATAAGTACAGCAGTCTATTAGACCACAACAGATTCGGGCACAAGGCAAGGAAAGCCCCATCAACAGAACGCTTTCCAAACCAAAGGCACCGTTTCATATTAAGTACTTACCATATGTTGCCTCTCAAGTTACTTGTGTATTGTGCACATAGACATCTATGCAAATAATTGATCGTCCATTTATACATTGTAAAAGAGAGGGACATTTTACATCAACGGTTTTGGCTGGTTGAATCTGTCATTCACTTGTCACGTACGATTGAAATGTAATTTTGTCGCATTGCAACAGACATTGCTACATGACTACCTGTATTTCTGGACAGGAGAGAATGGACTAGAGTTGTACAGCAGCTGGACATTTGAGTAAGAGGAGGACAGAGAGAAGACAAAAGTTATCTTCGATAAGTTTGAAAAACACCTCGAACGAAAGACTAACCATCACATACATCACTACACTTTTCAAAGCAACCAAAGACAACACTGTGGGTGGCACAGGGTCGCAGCAGTACAGCGCCAGAGACCCACGTTCGATCCTGACTATGGGTGTCGTCTGTACAGTTTGTATTGCTCTCCCCGTGACCGCGTGCATTTTCTCTGATGCTGCGGTTTCCTCCCACACTCCAAAGACGTACAGGTTTGTAGGCTAATTGGCTTAGGTTAAAACAAAATTTGTAAATTGTCCCTAGTGTGTAGGATTGTGCTAGTGTAAGGGGTGATCACTGGTCAGTGCGGACTCAGTGGGCCGAAGTGCCGGTTTCCGCATTGTATCTTTATTAAACTAAACTAAAACTAAAAGCTGGTGGTTCCAACCCGAAGTGTCGGAGCTCAGCCATAAGTTCCAGCCCACACATTTTTAAAATGTGCATGGAAGAGTCTTACTTAAAGACAAATGGCATCTCATCTGTCACTTTATTCCATCACGCACCGTGGGGAGTCCCAAGCCCAGCATTAAGTGGGGATGGAAAAGAATGAAGAGAAAATGTTAGAAAGCCCACAGGAGCATAGAACACAGAACAGTGCCACAAAGGAACAGGCTCTTCGACCCAAAATATCCGTGCTGAACACGAAGCCGAGTTAAACATCTGTGCCTGCATGCGATCCATATCCCGCAATTCCCTGCAATGGAAGGAAATGGAAGAAGAAAGCCCCCAGTGTCCAGTGCCAATTAAATGCAAGGCCCCACCCAATGCACTGGGCATTTGGTTCTGTAGATTAGGCAGAGGCACAGGCATGTAGAAGTTTTATCAGCTAGAAGAAGGGCCGTGACTGTCCTTTTCCCTCTATGGAGGCTGCCTGACTTACTGAGTTCCTCTGAACAACAGTTTTTGCTGAAGCTTCCAGCACAAACAGCCTTGAGTCCCTGTCAGGCATGTTGATTACATTGCTTCCATGTTTAAAAAAAATGCAAACCCTTATACACCTTTCTTAAAATATTAATTTACTGAAATAGGCCAATCAGCCCATTTAGTCTGCACCGCCATTCGATCATGGCTGATTTGTTTCCCGCTCTCAACCCCATTTTCCTGCCTTCTACCCGTGACCATTGTTGCCCTTACTAAGCAGAGTATAGAAGTCAGATCAATCAATTGACCAAATGGTGCCAGCACAACAACCTTGCTCGCAATGGCAGTCAGACCAATGAACTAATTGTGGACTTTGGAAGAGGAAGGATGAGGATCCACAATCCTGTTTATATCAATGGTGCAGTGAGTCAAAAACTTCAAATTCCTGGGCATGCATATTTCCGAAGAACTTTCCTGGACCCAGCACACTGATGCAATTATAAAGAAAGCACATCAATTCCTGTACTTCATGGGAAGATTACGGAGATTTGATATGTTAGATAGGATTTGCTTGAACTTCTGCAGGTGTACAGTAGAGAGCATATTGACTGGTTGCATCACGGCCTGGTTCGGCAACTCGAATACCCAGGAGCGAAGAAGACGGCAAAAAGTTATGACCACTGCCCAGTCCATCACCAGCTCCCCACCATCAAAGGGATTTACCAGAGTTGCTGCCTCAAAAAGGCAGCCAGCATAATCTGAGACTCACACCAACCACCCTGGCCACACACTCATTTCACCCCTGCCATCAGGAAGAAGGCACAGGAGTCTGAAAACTGTAACATCCAGGTTCAGGAACAGCTTCTTCCCTACAGCCATCAGGCTATTAAACACTACAATCTCAAATAAGCTATAATACAATAAACTATTATTGTTATTATTGCACTGTTATTGTCTGGTTTTTGTGTGTACGTATGTGTACAATAAAACGGGTTGTATTGATTGTATTGTGTGAGTGTGTGTATGATCTACATATGTGTATTTGTATGTGTATATACACACACATACTGAACATTTTTTTCCCATCTCGTTTATTATATTGTTTACAGTGTACTATGTTTCCATATTCTATTGTGCTGCTACAAGTAAGAATTTCATTGTTCTATCTGGAACATATGACAATAAAACACTATTGACTCTCACTCTTTATCTCTCTGTCTAATCAAGAACCTATCAATCTCCGGTTTTAAAATACTCAATGACTTGGCCTCCACAGCCGTCTGTGGCAATGAATTCCAGAGATTCACCAACCTCTGGCAAAGGAAATTCCTCCTCATCTTCATTCTAAAGATCCGTCTCTTTTTAGGTCCTCCACCGATTTTCCAGCACCCTTGGTTCCGGAGCCTTTCTGGATTATCTGTTTTGCAAAGGTTAGGGCCTTGGGAGGGGGGGGTGAGATACAGGCCCGCAAAGACGGATGCGGAAGTTGGCTGTGAAAATGGATCTGCCAGGCGGGCGGGAGTTCCAGAGCCCTGGGGTAAAATTTTAGAGGGGACTTCCGGGGGGGGGATTTTGTCCTGCTTAAAAGGGGGGCCGGACCACCAGTTGCCAGGAAGTTGGTAGTGGATCTGTATTGTGAGGATGTGCTTCTGCAACTGCACTCCCAATGCACTTTGCACCACCAATTTCTGAATCCTCTCCCCATTTTGAAAATAGTCTTTGTCTTAATTTCTTCTGCTAAAGTGCATGCCTGTACAATCTGTACGTATACCATTTGCCACTTCTCTGACCACTCTCCCAAACTGTCCAAGCGGATCGTATGATGTTACACTGGTGGATTGCCAACATTTCAGCGGGTGAACTGCTTAAGTCTTCTGTTCCTTGGTAAAACTGCACTTTTCGCGCAAATTGCAAAAATGATGGACATGATATCACCGTAGGAAAACTTCACAGGGATCCGTGGTTGAGCCTGGCTATATATGGCTTCACTGTCAAGATTTCAAAGGGAAACAGGAGCTCCAATATTATTCCAACATTTCCAAAGTCTCAGAACTCGGGATGGAAGACAAATTCTTCCCGAACATCACCAGCAGAATAGATTAAAAAAATAGTAAGATTAAATGAGAACTTACCAGTTTGAAGTTTGATCTTTATTTTATGAGGAGTTACGGTGAGCTATTACGTGTAGAAGGCCCGCCAGTGCGCATGCGCATCAATCTTCAAAGCAACGGCGTGAAATCACAGTAACCACAGTCGAAGTAACATAGTAAGACTCAGAAGACTAGAATTACCAGATGATCTTTGCGATCATGAGGGCCGGGAGCAGAGGGCACGTAATCGCTCACCATAACTCCTCATAAAATGGTCTCCTCTTCAAACTGGTAAGTTCTCGTTTAATCTTACTATTTTACTTCGGAGTCACGTGAGTGATTCCGTGAAGATTTCAAAGCTTTGTGATTTCATGCCATAGATCCAGTTCCATATGACACACTGCTTCGGTTGACACAGGATAAACAAATAATGTATTGAACATTGTTTGAATTATACAAATTAATGTCTTAATAACAAAAGAAGCAATAACAACCCCTCTCCCAGGGAGAATTTACAACCAGAACCCAAATAGCATGCCCAAATCCTTCCGTCGTGTGGATAGGTTTGTTATAAAACTGTTGAACGTCCCTTCACTGGACCATCCTGCAGCCCCGAGGATTTGGTCTAAAGGGGTGTCCAGTGCCGTCGCTGCGGATGTTGATACCGCCCTGGTGGAGTGAGATTTAAACGCATCAGTGTCTACTCCAGCACAATCCAAACTTGTTTCAGCCACCTAGAAATGGTCTACACCGACACCTT
Organism: Raja brachyura; assembly: GCA_963514005.1. Next base: position 14,805,582 of record OY740788.1, read on the forward strand.
TCTATGAGGTTTTTTGTGACTGATGAGCATCGTTGTTTTGGAGCCTCTAAGACTCTTGATGATCTCAATATATTGACATAGGTGCGTAAATACACATAGTCGCCGGTCCATGGGGTATGCTCTAAAGCTCATTTTGGTCCCGGACGTCCCTGGCCTGCTTTGTGTGATTAGATCATATACATAAAATGTAATATTATTTACGGAAAATGCATGCTGTCCAGTCGTAGCTTTTGCAATGTCTGGACCCGTTGCGCTGAAACGAGCGCCATGAGCATGACCACTATAAATGTTAGTTTTTGGAAGACAGATGTAATCAGAGCCCATTGACAAAGCAGTGTGAGAACTATGCTCACACCCCAGATTTCCGTATATCTAGGTGTAGGAGGGTTCTTGTTAAAATATCTTCCATGAATCAGGACACCAATGGATGAGATCCGACAGAATGTTGTCCCGACCCCTGCCATAAATAGGAGAACAATGCACTCCTAGCACTATTAATGACATTATAACTAAATTGCTCGTAAAAGTGTAATGTAACAAGGAACTCTAATACATGAGGTATGCCTGCAGTGTGATAAGAAATATTTGACTGTAAGCAGAGCATCTCCCATTTTTTAATATATGAGATACGTATTGTTTTTTAGTACTATCCCTCCAGGCCATAGTTGTCATATCTACGGTGCGCCTCGATAGTCCGAGCCCCTGGAATGGTCTCGTCAGAATCTGCAAATCAACAGATTAATACGATCATGGAAAGGGTGACTCTTTCTGTCATCAGTCTGAGAATCAAAGGGAACCATGGTTGTGTTTGCGGGGGCTACCAAATGCCTGAAGCGGAGCCCTGCTCAATTTTGGTGAGACATTGACTGATAAGGCAGAATGAGGGAAAAGCATAAAAGAGCATACCTCCCCAATGCAGCGGGAATGCATCCACCGCTACTGCCCCTGGATCCGGTTTCTATGAGACGTATTTAGGTAACCGGTGATTTAGCCTGGATGCAACAGATCTATGTCTGGCAATCCATACTGGATGACAGTCTTTTAAAACTTTGGGATTCAACATCCATTCTGCGTTGTCTTTAAATTTACGTGGGCTGGTGTCTGCCACCACATTATCTCTATCTAGTAGGTAGATTGCTGAGACCCAGATGTTCCTAGTAATATATCAGTGCCAGATGAGGTTTAGCCAGATTATCACATGATAATGACTTAATTCCACCCATGTGATTAATATATGCAACATGTAAATCATGCATTTGTTGAACAGTATGCTTTTTTGGGCCATAGAATGCCCCCAATGATTCCAAATAGTTGATCCCATGCATCTGTAGGATTAATGCCTCTTGCATACTCCATCTGCCACCACGGCTGGAGTTGTTATCAGTGGCTCCCCATCCTGAAACACTCACATCAGTTTGTAAAGGAGCTGAAGGTTGTTTACTCAGAATGTTACAAGAACAACACGAGACATTTGTTATCCACCTTTGCAACTCAGTGATAGGTTGGACTGTCAACTGCATCGGTCTATCTGACCTGCATGTTTTTTGACCTGCTTTGCCAGATCTTCACCAACCAAGTTTGGTGGCTGTATCTTGGTTGATCTGCACAGTGCTGCAAATTATGGATTAAAAGTTGGCTTGATGGCATTTTTCGTCAGGCAGTTGATCTCAAAGTGGGCGTTACACAGCAGGGCTAACATGTCCGCTGTGTGTCTGATAGTGGTGCCCCTTCAACTGATGATCTAAATGCTGTTATGCCTGATCCGATTAGCTTTAAGGCTTTCTGCAGCCTTGGTTCATGCAATCGCATGGTTGCACCCATTTGCCCCCGGATGGACTGGTTCACAGTGGGCACTCTGAGTGATGCACAATTTACAGGTGTCTCGTATCGTTTGGATGTTTCATCCATTGTTAATTCTTGGAGCTGGTGAGAGGTCATGTAATTAATGTTTCTGGCCAGGTTTGTGCCTCGCCAGTTCCTGCCGGTATGGCGAATTTGCATGCCACGTCCTGCACAACTGGAGCCAAGCTCTTGTGCTTTGGGGTATGCTCCTCTGCTGTACCACCAACTTCAGGGTCAGTATCATACTGCCCTGGCTCTCCCTGCTCATGCATGAGGGAGGTATCATGCAGCCCTTGACATGGCTCCGCTGGTATGGGCCCCCATGCAGACCCGTGGACGTATGCTTACTCCTGTTGGTACAGGTTTTCCCTGTATAGACCTGTGCCAGAGGCTGTTGCTGCGGGCTGCTGGGGTAACCTAGAAGTATAAAAACTCTGGTTGGAACACCTCATGATGGAGTATCTTTCCCATGAGGTGCTCCATTTTGTCTAGACATCCTCCATGGTGGGAGGCGAGTCCTCTTGGCCTGACTCATCAGAGTCCACAGGCCTTAGTGATTTTCCTTTTGGCCTTTCTCCTGACTGGAGTGGCCATGGTGCTTGATGGCACCGGAGTCCTGCTACTAATTGAACTGTCAGCAGTTCTGAAGCGCCCGCCCGCTGACTGCAGTCCCGCGGTCAATTTTCTTTGACTTAGCCGGCGGCACGACTCGACCGCCCTTTACTGGATTTGTCCTTGTCCCTGCTGGCTCCTGAAACCAGCCTTACAGGACCTTGGAAACGTTCGCAGCGTAGTTAAAACTTACCGGCGAGTTTTCACTTACCGCTGGTGGAGCTGCACTCTCCAGCCCGTCGCTGCGCCATGCGTCTGACATAATGACGCGCATGCCCACTGGCAGGCCTTCTTCACGGAATCACTCACGTGACTCCGGAGTAAAATAGGCAGTTACTGTTTCAATAACCATGACCACAGGTGTCCAGAGGCAGCATATCCTGCGGCAGTGACAGGTTGGATGTTTTGCTTCATCCTCCAGCTCCAGAGGTTACATGGTCAATGGGCACAAGGGAAACTCATGGGAACAATGGTTACCTCGGGTTAATGAAACAGTGCTAAAATCAGATGAATTAGAGTTCATGTTGCTGGACAAAGAAAAACACAAGAATCAGAGGAGAACCAAAAACATCCCACAACAATTAACTACTGCTGGCAGTGAATGGCAGACTCAAATTGCTTCGTTTCTGGGATCGAATTCATTTGCAGGAACACAAATTGCTCGGTTCATAAAATACCAGAGACTTTTTTTTGTTACATTTGCAACGAAGTACAGCTCCTGAGAGAGGTTGACAGCAAGCCCGTTCCTGTAAACAGTGGCGATTCCCAACACGGCAACTCCCTCACCACAAATTGCTGAGTTTTTGTTCCTTTTGAGAGAAAACATCTACCAGTCAATAACAGAATGTGCCTTTGATTTGCCATTATTTTGTTTGAAATTCCTGGCCCCAAAACCTATTGCTTGATAAAAAAGAAACCTTGTGTAGATTTTGCGAAAATATTTTCTTAGTACTTAATTCGGGATGACTTCAAGATGTCTTGGATCCCAGACCACAGGCTGAAAGAGCCACAATGGCTTGCCTACAAGGAGTCTCTCAATCACAGGCTGCTTGCATTCTTCAAAACAATTACAAGTAATAATGGTCCGAAGAAAGGGGATATTGAAAACATAAGAGCTCAAGGTTCAGCTAAAAAAATTACATGTTGTTTGATGATTAGGAAAAGGCAGAGCTGGAAGATTTAAATTTGAGTTTTATTTATTGTCACATGTGTCGAGGAACAGTGGACAGCGTTTATTGTGTGCTAACCAGTCAGCGGAGAGACAATATATAATTACAATCGACCATGTACAGTATACTGAAAAACATGATCAAGGGAATAACGTTTACTACATGATAAAGCCAATAAAATCCGATCAAAGATAGTCCAAGGGTTTACATTGATGTAGATAGTAGTTCAGGATTGCTCTCTAATTGTTGGTAGAGAGCACAATTATATCTGATGAGAGTATGCATTATCTTTCCCTTTGTGTGTTGTGGACATAGTCATACACCAGGAAATTATTTTTCACACCCTCAAATAATAGAACAGAATTTAACTTTTAAGATACTTTTTTCCTCCCCTGGAGCTCAGAATAATTATTTAAATATTATAAATTAGGGAAGTGGAAACAACCAACTCTGGTTGTCACGTCGAGGTCAAGGTTGGGGTGGGGGATGTGGGTGCAAGTTTAGCTGAATCACTCTGTTTCAATTTCCCAACGTAAATCAAGCTGCCGTTTGACAGCTTGCACACGGGCTAACATTACAAATCGTTACAATGGGGATTCATTAAAGCAGACTTGAATACAAGCAAGAAGTGAATTAATACCAAAGAAGAAAATGCTGGAGAAACTTGGGTAACAGCGAGAATGGGTCTCGGCCACACCACATCAGGAGCTCTGCTTTCTGTTTTGGGGATTCATGTCGGAGGCGTAATCGACCGTGGAGCAGGTGCAATGTTGTCAAATGGATGAAGCAGGTTATTGAATTATGAGGATATAAATAAAATGGGAGAGTAGACGGAAGCATTTAAAACAATTGAAGTTCTCACTTTGGTCTCCTCAAGGTAAGTTGAGAGCAAGGGGGCACAATCATGAAAGTACCATTTGAAATTATTCTTCCACACGTAGGCTAACAGACAACATAGACCTCAATCCTGAAAAAAATGTCTGGTAGCAGGGATTGATTAAAGCTGTCAAGTGTAGAGTGATTTGTTTTGAGACATTCAGGAACACGAGATGATAGTAACAAGTTCATGGGATGTGAAAGGCAGGTAAATGGACTTGAGATACACATCAGTTATCACTATAATTACAAAAGCAAAACAGGTCAAGGCAGCTGAATAGACTTCACCAAGGTCAATGTTTTTCTTTTTTTTAAACAATCCAAAGTTTAAAAAAATATACACCTTAAAGATAAGTTCTTGCCTCTGTCTTCGTTTTTTGGTATTCACCCAAAGAATGATTCATTGATTATAATCATAAAAGTCAATCCGTTGCCACTCAAGTCTTTATGGCACATCAAACAAATTGCATTATCGCTTAACCAAAGGGACTGGCTTTGGTCGTTTGGAACCGACCATTCGCAGATGTGAAACCCACAGGATGAATGATTTTCTTTTCAATTGGACACAATGCTCATCAAATCCACGTAAATATTACTTTGAATTAAGTGTGTGGGACCCACTTATATCGGAAAACAATTCCCATCATTTTCTCAGCCTAGTAAACTGGCTTTGGATCGCGCAGACTCGGTGCATGAAATTGCAATGAAAGGCACCCGACACTGCAATTTATTCCACGAGTCTTTGTGCACTACAGATCACTTCACCTCTTTCCTCCAAGAATCATTAACATGAACATGTCTCCACAGATGCTGCCAGACTTCCTGATGACCTCCAGCATTTTGCTTTTATTGCAGATTTCCAGTATCTGCAGAACCGAGCTGCAAAAAAAAAAAGAGTTGCTCTTGAACTCGTGACCCAGTCCAACTGCTCTCCTTGTTAAGTAGATCCACGTGTTTTATCATCATCACAATGAGGAGTCCTGTGCAGGTTGTGTGTTAGGTAAACAATGCAATTAGTTGGCCTAGGCTGTTGCTCCAAACAAATCCTAATGCAAAGTAATGTTGTTTAAATTTGTATTCAATAAAAATAATTTGTTTTTGTAATGCCAATAATTTTTCTTATTTTGTTTTCCATTGGCGATTTATAAAGGTCAAATTGCTGCAACATTCGGAACAATTGCAGATGGTTGGCAATTCAAGGAAATTCCCATCATTTTAGAAACATCAGGATCCTTTGATCACCAGCCAATGTCATAAAAACGGAATAAATGTGGTAAATTTATTGAGTGTGCAGTCCACACTTCAGATCGTGCAATTATCTGCAAATATTTTCTGAGGGAATAGAGTCCATGGTGCAAATGACTGACTCAGCAAGTGCCTCTGCTTACACCCGTCTCAGAGTACAGGAGATGAAAGCGTTTAGTCGGAGAAACACACCCAGTGCCTCAGGCTTGTTGGCTGGCTCTCAACATCCCCTTCCCCTAACTGCAACCAATCCACCCCACAGCACGCAAGCATGGAGTTCCCCTTTACTACAATTTGACCAAAATCCGAACAATAGGAATACGTTTTGAGCAGTAACATGTGCTCCTGCAATCTTTTGCATCACAAACATAGCCAATCCACAAATCTGGCCATGAGCCCAGGACAAACAACTGATCACTGGAATTTTCCACTAATTGCGCTCTTCTGCACAGCTTCGGCGAGGCTTTAAAAATGTCAGATGGGATCCAACAAGAGATTTTATGTGATTTTAATTTTACTTTCGAGAAACTAACTAGCATGTCCGTAGACAACAGAATATTTCTATATATTTTAAACGTTGCTCAATGATGGAGCAAATTAAATTGCTATTTCCAAGCTGAATCAATAGAATTTTGATTCTGTCAAGGCACTGTTTTTTAAAAATTAAACATTTGTGCCCTGTATCTTGGGAAATAGTGCATTCTGCAATATGCAATGCAAATGTGGGAGGTATAAGCAGGACAACAGGGGTAAACAAAATTACAAAACAGGTGTAACTTGTAAGGAAGGATTTGGCAAATAACCTGATACAAAGCAGCAAAACCAAAAACTGGAAAAAATCTTCTCTCCGACCTCCATCTGTAATGGAAACCAGACCACATCAAATTGACAATGTGTTTGATCTCTGTTGCAGGAGATTTATAACAAGATTTATGCTTGGCAATGTTTCACATGGAGAACGTTAGCAGATAAAATTTGACACCCAGCCAGATAAGTCGACATTTGCACAGGTGATCAAAAGTATGGTTAGAGGCCGGATGTAAGAGGTGTTCTTGGAATAGAGAAGTCAGGGAGGAAGGGAGGGGATTGCAAATCACAGAGAGCGATATCCAATAGTGAAGAGAAAGAGCAAGAGGATATCCTACAGGGCAGAACACTTGCCGAGCAAGGATTTGACAGGATTGTAGACTGAGAACTACGAGCTCAGGAAGTGATGCTAGGCTGCAAATGGAAGAGGCAGCATAGGTTGAGGTTATAAAGAGAGTTGACAGGAGCCAGCAATATGAAAGGAATGCCTGATGTACGCTGAGTTGTTGTTGACAAAACTGCGGTTCTGAAGGCATAAGAAAATGAGGATGGGAATTGAGAAATTGCTGGTTTGGGAAGCACGGACACAAGAGTGTGATGGATAGACATGAATTTCTGCAGCTTGATGATCAATCCATTTCCCTTCTACATAATGAGATCTGTAACCAAGAACTGGCGATTTTGTTTTTGTAAATAAAATGGTTGGGGCTTCATTACTATAATGACATCCAGACCGGTGTGGCAGGAGAGGCGTCCCACTGAGACTGGAGACACGTTCACATAAAAGCAACTGGCACCAAGCAGGGGGATCGTAAAAGTTAATGAGAAGAAGAAACAGCCATGAAATTGGAAGCAAATCAATGAAGATGGAAAACAAATGTTCTCTGCAGAGTAACAACATTAGGAAGGGCGAGTGAGATCGAGAAATCAAAAGCTGCTGCAAACAAAGGGCTCAGAAGGAAACTCACAAACTTGTTTTAACAGCTCAGTCTAAAGACACCTACTCTAACCAGCACCACTGGGAGCACAAAACGACCATAACTATCAGCCGCTGTTGTTAACTTTAAAACCAAAAGAGAAAGTTCGGCCAAGAGAGGAGTCCTTTTAAGCATCATCTTCATGGTTTTATGAAACAAAAATCATGTGTGACAAATTTGTTAAAACTCATTAAAGATTTTGTTTAGTTTACGGACATATACAATTTTCCCAAGCCAATAAGCCTACAAACGTGTACATCTTTGGAGTGTGGGAGGAAACCTGGAGAAACCCCACACAGGTCAAGGGGAGAACGCGCAAACTCCGTAAAGAGAGTACCTGTAATCAGGATCGAACACAGGCAGCAACTATATCGCTGTGCCAACATGCCACCCCACATGATGTCATGAGTTAAAGGAAGGTAACCTGTAGTATTGTGTATTTTCAGGCATTTGATAAAGAGCTGCATAAAGGCCTGGTGCACCAGATTATACCTTACACTATTGAGGCTAGACTTTGCAACCGGATAGAGATAAGTTGAAGGAGTGGGCGAAAACTTGGCGCATTTAGGTATTTTTAAAACGTGTGAGGAAATGCATGAGAATAGGAGGAATCAAAAGGCAGACTATATTGACCTAAAGGAAAGAGACTGCGAAAGAGTGGAGGGTATGTGTTCTTGTGTGAGAACATTTTAGAGGTAAAATGCAGTTGGTATTTAGGAAGGCAAATAGCACATTGCCGTTTATTGCCAGATGGCTAGAATTTGCAAATTGCAAAGTACAGTTATGACGATAATCACTGATGGCGAGGATGCTCCTGGAGGTCAGAACAGAAAGAGATCGGCTGCTAATTCCAGGAATGTGACGCTAAAACAGCTAAAAAAAAATTGGTTTCGTGTTCATCAATGTTTAAAAGGGGGGGGGGGGGGGGGAGATCGTAATAAAAGGGTACAGTTCTAAGGGAGAATGATTGTAAAAGTTAAGATACTCCCACTTGTGGGAGAGTCTTGCACGAGGGGACAGTCATACAAGATTAGGGTCCAGTCAAATAGAACATACAACAGTACAACACAGGAACAAGCCCCTCAACATTGTTCATGCCGGACATGATGCCCAGTTAAACTAATCTCCTCTGCCTGCACGCAATCATATCCCTCCATCTCCGGCCATGGTTAGCGAGTTTCCTTCGGAAGTCCTGATTTGTGGCCTGACGCGGGGCCGAGGTGCACTTTTCCCAGCAAGACTACGGGGCAGACAATCTGAAAATTGTATTTCCTGTAGCTGGCTCCACCACCACCCGTGGCAGTGGGTTCCCGGAGCTCAGCAGTCCCTGTGTAAAACAACTGTCCCACACATCTCCTTTGAACTTTGCCCCTCTCACCTTAAATGCACCCTGGAACTCGAGACCTTCACCCTCAGATAAAGGTTCGGACCTATCGATGCCTCTCATATTTATATATACTTCTATCAGGTAACTGAGGTAAAACTGAGGTACACAGCAATGTCTCGCAGAGGGCGATGAATCTTTTCAATTATCTCTCCTGGGGAGTTGTGGAAGCTGGATCACTGGAGGTAGTTAGGAGGAAATGGATACAGTTTTTTATAAGACTGAGAAAATACAAATTAAATAGAACTTGTATGAAAAAAGAGTTGAGGCCTGGGGCAGAAGAGTCATTTTGTTTGAATGACGGCAGGTTTTAGATTTGTTTCGTTTAGAAATACAGCACGGAAACAGGCCCTTCTGCCCAGCAAGTCCGCGCCGACCAGAAATCCCTGCACACTAACATTATCCTGCACACACTAGGGACAATTGATAATTTTACCAAGCCAATTAGCCTACAAACCTGTACGTATTGGCGTGTGGGAGAAAAACGGAGCTCATGGAGAAAACCCACACAGGTCATGAGGACGTACAAACTCCATACATTCAGCATCCACAGTCAGGATCTAACCAGGGTCTCTGGCGCTGTAAGGCAACAACTCTCCCGTTGTGCCACCTTGCAAATGTAGATGCAAGGAGCAAGGTGACCTACCCGCTCCTATGTGTTCCCATGTTTAAATTACTCCACATTTGTGTCCCAAATTAATAACAGTACAGCACGTCAGTAGGGAATCAGAACACAAAAAGGCTGCACCCAATATCTTCTTAAGGATACAGAAGAGAGAGAAAACTAATAGAAATACAAATAATGCATGGCAGTACTCGGACAGTAGGCATGTAAAAATTATGCAGTGGAAAACCAATCTAAAAGTAGTTCCACTGTCGCTGAACATACAAACTGTAAAGGGCCTGTCCCACTAGCGCGCGATTAGACGCGACAAGCGCGACAAATTCGGACGCGGGGGTCGCGTGGGGGTCAGGCGATCCCGGTGCGAGTGAAGGGCCTGTCCCACTAGCGCGCGATTACACGCGCGACGTCCGAAGGAAGGACGTTATTTTTCATCACGTGACGATGCGCATGAGCATGCGCGTTGCACGACGTCGGGCAGTGACGTCATCACGCAACGCCACGCTGAAGACGCACAACGTCAAAACGTCATCACGTTAATCACGTTCTGCGCGACAGGATTTTGCCGCGCGTAATTTTTTGAGCAGTGTCGGTTTTTGGACACTACGCACGATGTCGACACCAGCTACACACAACTCGACGAGACTCCGGCGATCGCAGTGGGACAGGGTCACGCGAGGCCGGGCGACTAAAGCGACCACGGTAGGTCGCGCTTGTCGCGTCTAATCGCGCGCTAGTGGGACAGGCCCTTTAGAATAAAAGACCACAATCAAGCAAGTCTGTCTTCTGTTAGTCAGTGATATCAGTGAACATGGAAAGCTAATCATAGCAATCAATTTAGGTTTACAGCGCACACACAAATCACAAGAGAAACTATTGTCTACATTTACAATTCTCCAAACATTTAACAGATAATGTCTCAAGTTATAATTTTCAGACCCAACAATATGTCTGAAAAGAAGAGACAGACTGCTGGAGTAGGTCAGCAGGTCAGGCAAACATGGGTAGGCAACTTTTCGGGTCAGGACCCTTCTTCTAATATCGCTAAAAATATTCACTTTATCTTTCCAATTGTCAAAACAACTTTAACATTAGAATTACATTTGTTACAGAGACCACCACTGACTCCAACAAAACGCCCCCCACTTTCATCCCAGTCTCCACCACAAGGTTCAGAGCATCAAGTCCAGCAATTTTTTGGTGAGAACTGCCCTTTTCAGGAAGCAAACTCCAGATCCTTACCACACTTTGGGTGAGAAGTAGATATAAAAGAAAATGCTCAGAATGATTTCTCCTCAAGTTTGAATGGTACACCAGAGCCACAGTCATATTAATAGGATGGTCCTGATGACATGCATCATCCACCCAAAATGACAACACAGAAATCACATCAAACTGCATGAATTCAGCAATTTCATAGATCAGTATAGCACAGGTACTGACTCTTCAGCCCACAATGTTTGCGCCAAAGATGATGCCAGGTTAAACTGATCTCATCCGGTCCATATCCCTATAGTCCTTGTACTTCCATGTCCCTACTTGAAAGCCTCTTAGATGCCACTATCGTATCTGCCTCCGCCACCACCCCTGGCAATGCATTCCACCACTCCCTATGTAAAAGATAAAACACCACCCCGCACATCTCCATTAAACTTTCCCCCTCCCAGTGTTGGACATTTGCACCCTGGGAAAAGGCTTCTGACTGTCAAGTGCAATGAACTTAAAAATATGTCCTGACAGTGAAAGGGAAAATCTAATTTATCAAAGCTAAATCCAACAATCTACAATCATTAAAAATCTCTGCATGATAATTTCCCATTCCTCTTTGAAAATGAATATTTGGTGCTCATATGCAATTCTTCCAATAATTTATGTTTTTAAATGACTCATTTTCTAAAAATAAACTTATACCAAGCCAACTTTGTGATTCTGGCTTTTTTGTACTCTGACAACCAAGCTTTGGAATATGCTTGGTATTTACATCTACATTCAATTGCTTGGAAAGCATAGATAATTACTAGCAGTTTTTTAGATTCATGGTTCCATTTATCATGTTAAAGAAAACGTTGCAACTAAATGTGATCAAGTCCAACTCTATACAGAACAATGGATCCTGCTGATTTTTTCCCTTTCCATCGTTAGGATTAATAATTTCATCTCTAATTTATTGGAGGAGAATAAAAATTTAAGTTTGAGTCACAAAATTCACACCAGAGGAAGGATTTTCTATTTGCTGGTGCAGCGGCGGGGTGGGGGCGAAATTAAATGTCAATGTTATAAGGAGCAATGCGATTGAACTAAAATACACGGACAACCTTAACATCAGGCAATGTCTTGAAATAATACTTAGAGAAAATGTTGGACGAAGGCCAAAACTGAAGAAAGCACAGGTAAGTAGGATAAGACTAGGAAATAAAGGCAGGGGTTGAGGAGAATGTCAGAAGCTCGTGTTCTGCAATAATAAATTCCTGGAAATAGTGGATTAGCAAAGCAGGTACTGATGGACAAATCAGAATCCAGCAATGAATGCTGTAATGAGGGACCCCAATCCTGGGCGACTGAAGGATGAATACTTGTTCTGGTTCATTACTCTAGGATTAATACTCAAAACATGGTCTTCTTGTACATACAGTGCTGTCTATCTGATGGACAGGCTCCCATACCCCTAGGGTATTTGAGCATAATAGTGTAATGGATGATACAAGCAGCAGTAGGCTTTGGTGTTGCCAACTGGCCAGGACATTCCTTTCAGAATTAAGACCATTGCAATTGCATATGTTTCTGCTTTTCTTTAGAGTCTTATGTGCGTCAAACATAAAATATTAGAAATGAGGAATGATGCTACTTAACAAACCATCAAATCAGATAGCAGTACATCAGCTCTTTCTGCACTTACAAACTAACAGGAATCAGCCACACTGCCCCTCAGCTCCGCCACGATGCAATCATGGCTGGCGTATTCTTGGCTTCAGAGCCAGCCTTCACTTCCCATAACTCGAAATTCCTCTGAATCCAAAAATAATACCTCTATCTTGAATCAGCTTCCTAGGGTGTAGAATATTAAATGTTAAGAAATGTGGGTTTGGGAGGTGCCATCAAAGTAGCCTTATATAGTAAAATAGAAACATAGAAAATAGGTGGAGTAGGCCATTTGGCCCTTCGAGCCTGCACCGCCATTCAATATGATCATGGCTGATCATCCAAAATCAGTAACTGTAGTGATGTAGAAGGCACACTATGTAGCCCCAAGGTACATTTGGTATAGGATAGGGTACGCATAACGCAGCATGCTATCAATTAGATGTCAAAATCAAGCGTTGTTGATGTTGATCTCATCAGGCAAGTGGAATGCTTTCCAAACACATCCCAGCCTCTGCCTTGTGTATAAAGGGCCTGTCCCACCAGCATGCAACTCTATGAGATGAGCGCGACCTAACGTGGTCGCTTGAGCCATCCGGCGTCGCAGGGCCTGTCCCACTTCGATCGCCGGAGCCGTGCGGAATTGTGCGGAGTTCGTCCCGACATCGCGCAGGGCTCCGAAAAACTGACTATGTTCAAATATTCTGCGCAGCAACGGCGTGTTGGCTCGCAGTCGCCTCGACGCATTACACACCGCCTCGACGTCGTGCCTCCGCGACCCTCTCTGTAGGTGCCTCCGTGACCCTCTATGTGTGTGGCTCCATGGCTCTCTGTGTGTGTGCCTCTCTCTGTCCTGGCGAACTTACCTTTAAGACTTCGCTCCAAGTTCGACTCACTTTGCGCTGCGTTGCGCCACTCACCCGACCTCCGCGCGGCTCTCGCTGCCGGTTTGGTCGCACTTGCCGCATGCAGGCGCATGCTGGTGGGAACGGCCCTGTACAGGGGATCACCCGACCTCCACACGGCCCCCGCTTCTAGTTTGATCGCGCTCACCGCATGGAGTCGGATGCTGGTAGGACAGGCCCTTAATGCTACGGCTTTGTGAGTTATGCAAATTCACTTGCCACACAATGCCCAGCCTCTGATTCGCTGTTATACTCAAAGTATCAATGTAACAAATCCAATTGAAGTTTTAGTCAATGAGGGACCCCAGGAATATTGAGGGAAGGGGATTCAACAATGATAATATAATTGAACGTCTAGGGGAGGTGGTTAGATATTCTTTTGCATGAATGTTAATGGCAGCTCAAAGAGTCTGATACTTTGCGTTGCAAATAAAATCTGCACCATGCCAAAAACACTGACCAGCCTATGCTACACCCAGCGATTGTGGAGAAGTTTCAAGTTGAATTGAACCTTGAGCAATCATCATCAACAAACATCTCAATTTCCAACCTGCTGATAGAAAGGAAGGTCATTCATGAAGCAGCTGAAGATGGTTGGGCCAAGGACACTGCCCCTGATGAACTCGGAAAATTGTTGCACAATGGCTGGGATTTCAATTTCTCACAGCCACAAACATGGCCTCTTGTTGCCCCAAACAATCTTTAAGAAAATTACTCGACTTCCCTCAATAAAAGTCTTCAGAATGTGAAAATAGATGCCCGAGAGTCCAAAATTCCCAGCACACATGTTGAGTAGTTACTGGAAATGTTCTCCTCTTGATGACCAATGCCTCCAGTTTTCCCAGAGATTTTTGATGTCACACTTTGTCCAATGCTGTCTTGATGTCTCGGGCATTTCTTTCCAACACTGCAGTATAGCTCAGTTTGCATTTCACCCCATGCTGTGACAAAGTCTGGAGCCAAGTGACCCTGACAAAATCCAAAATGGGCAGTGAATTGGTTGTTGGTACATAAGTATTATCTGACTATTTCTGCCATCACGATATTAATGATAAATCGAGAACGGTCTGATCTGGCAGCAATTACCCAAGCAATTTGTCTGGCTTTCTGTGGACATATGATACTTATTGGGAATATGTAACTGTCTATTGAATTGCAAGAGGCAATAAACATGAATTTGAGCTACACAAAATGAATTACTAGATGGATTGATCCACACCTTCTTGTACTCCACCAACACTTGCACACATTTCATTTGATTTCAACTGCGCCCAAAACAAAAATAAGATTTTTCTTTAAAAATCCAATTATCTTTTTAAAAAGCAGGTTCTTTGTGGCACAACCGAGGGATCAGCAATTCTTCCAGATATCATGTTCTCAATGTTAGCTGGACCAATGGGAATGTGGGGAGGAAAGGATGCACCTTTTCCAAGGACAAAAGCAAAGACAAAGCTATTGTATCCTCTGCCTCTCCACCCACCTGCCAGATAACAAGCAGATCTTTTGGCCAATGTTAAGCTGTAAGGCAGCTAACGTTAAACATTTTTTAATAACATTCAAAATGAACATGACCTTGGGGCACAGGTGTGTGAACAAACAAAATAATTAGGAACAGCTATTTCTGTCCAGAAATTCCAAGGAAACAGACTCAAAAGCCTCCCTTGTGCCAGGAATGGAATGACCAATATTCGTTTAATGTGTGTGTGTGTGTGTGTGTCACAGGAGAGTAGATACAATGGACTGATTCCTAAAAGGTATCAGGATAAAAACAATTGAAGGAATGACATAAATGAGAAAAAATGGAAGAAACCAAGCCAAGGAATTCCAATGCATCAACATATTGTGGTTTAATACAGAGCCACGGATGGACATTTGAAAGTAGAAATGTCCAAGTTGACAGAATGGGAGAAGTCCTGAAGGAATGCTTTAAGGGTGGAGGTCGCCGAGCACAATGCAAATCTAAATCATACAACTAATAAAAGGGAATGATAACATTTCTCAGGAATTTCCCGCACAAACGCTAACTAAAAATAACGTAATTGACAG
Organism: Raja brachyura; assembly: GCA_963514005.1. The sequence continues at coordinate 14,820,926 of OY740788.1, forward strand.
AGTGCAGAAAATGTTAGATATCTTTTAATAGCCAGCTACGCATCAGTGTTCAGAAGGGATTTAATGAAAATATTTATTTTATGTATTATATAAATGATCAGCATATCATTTTGAGGTTAGGTGGGGTGGAAACAAAGTAAAAAAACACCAACTTTAGGCTCTGTTTAAGCAGAGGGAAATGGGAAGATGTGAGGTTTTGGGTCAAGTTTCCAAGGGGGATTTTCTAATTTCAATTGATTTAAACTGGTGAATCTCTTGAAACCCCAAAAATTAAACATTCAGTAATTAATCTTTGTACAGATTAGCTGTAATATAAATATATTGACGGCAAAGATAAATATTGCTGAATGCAAAGTGCACTGAAATACATTGAAGTCAAACAGGTGAGAAAAATAAATTTGCATTCCATAGCACCAAAGTTATTCTTTATCACTGATTACAGAGACCCATGATCGATCCTGACTACGGGTGCTGTCAGTACAGAATTTATACGTTCTCCCTGTGACCACGTGGGTTTTCCCCAGGTGCTCCTGTTTCCTCCCACACTCCAAAGGCGTACAGGTTTGTAGGTTCATTTGGATTTGGTAAAAATTGTAAATTGTCCCTGGTGTATAGGATAGTGGTACTTTACAGGGATTGCTGGTCAGCACGGACTTGATGGACCGAAAGGCCTGTCTTTGCATTGTATCTCTAAACTAAACCTGCAGCAGAGGCAGTGCCCCTTCGATTGGTCATTGAATGATAGTTTCACATAGACAATGGTTGCCTTCTTACGTACACAGAAGCAGAACCCGCAGGACCTGCTCAATGCAATGCTTCCACACATTGTAAGTTTCACACTTTTATCTCATTGCTTAAAAACCAGAGATCTTAATGTACTCGGCGCACAACTGATTTAATCGCTTATCAACTTTAACTACATCAAGCATTTTAGGTTGAGCTATCCTTTGCTAAAATCATTTTTTAAATTTCTTTTTTTTAAAATATTTTTTTATTAGACGTAACCAATTTACAATGTTTAAAGCAAATTTACAAACATCAGCTTAATTCGGTATTTATACAAATAACACATTGATAATTATTATCTTCTATTTTTTTAGAAATAAAGACGAAGAAAATAGAGCAGTTATAAATCAATAAAGTTGTGATTAAATAATAATTTGATTATATATAAGAAAAGAAAGAAAAGGAAAAATAAATAAATTTAAAAAAAACCACAAACAAACAAAAAGGTGAAAAAAATATTATATATATATATAAATGAAAAACCACAAAATATATTGTAAATAAAACTATTACAAATAATAATATCAATAGAGACATGCATATTAATCCTAGTTTGAAAATGAATTATTTTCATCAAATCCTGTAGGGTACCCGTCGAGCCGTGATGCCAAGAACAGCTACTTCTCTAAATACTGTATATATGGAGACCATATCTGTTCGAAGGAATTATATTTGTCCAATAGGACAAATCTAATTCTTTCCAAATGTAACGTCTCCAACATCTCTGCTGCCCACATTTTAATTGTGGGGGATAATGTTCCCTTCCAAAATTTCAGTATGATTTTTTTCCCTATTATCAAACAATAATCAAAGAAATTTCTTTGATTTGCTGTTAGTACCAAATTTGAATCCGGAATTCCGAATATTATTAACTTTGGGTCTGGGTCCAGTTTAACTCTATGAACTTCAGAAATAACTTTAAAGATTTCTGTCCAATAATAATTCAATTTAGGACATGTTACAAAACTATGTATTAAATTTGCTTCTAAATTCTTACATTTATCACAAATAGAGGAAACATTGGGAAAGATACTATTTAATTTAGTTTTCGAATAATGTAATCTATATAATACTTTAAATTGTATCAATTTAAAGTATTTTTTAAATTTCAAAAGGCATATTTTATTCATAATATGTACACAGTAAATACAACTGATGTGTTTCTCTGCAGTAGATTCATTGATTGAATACATTTTCTTATAATGCATCAACACCACTCACTTAAAACTGTTTAAGCAATTGGCCCTGAAGCGCTTGAGAGGCTCTTGACAGGTCCCTAGACTGTAGTCCTTCCCCACAGAGCCTTTGTGGCAACTGTATGGAGCACAGTGCATCCCTTTTACATGTATTCCTGCATCCAGGATTGTGACAGTCAGGAGCTTGTACTTCCAGACATCTTCGTACTTTGGAAGTCAGCAAATTGCAGGTGGACCACAGTGCATCTTTCACTGAGTTTCTGAGCTTCCAGCAGCACCTATTCATTGCTCCTGGATCACCCTGGATCCAATGTAATGGCCAGCTTTGCACCACTCCCAAACATTATGGCGACATGGAGCAAAACAGCATGGAAACACACTCTTTAGCACAGCTCATCCATATCAACTCCAAACAGAGCTTCAGAAATCTCCCACATTTCCAGATGAGGGCCGTTCACGGTTTATTTTGTTAATGAGAACAAAGTCAAAAAGCTGGACTCAATTGCCACATGTCTCCCTCCTCTTGCCAAGGAACAACCAAAGCTTACCATTTTACCAAAATCCATTGTTTTGCTTTTAATGCTTCAAGATTCACCTGCCGCTCCCCAATCCCACCAACCACTGACCAAACACCACCTTTCCTTCCTAATGCCTTGGCAGTGAATTTCGCAACCCCTTCCTTCTGCTCATTGAGCCCATCTAGTACCCCACCCCCCCACCCCCCTACCCTCCCATCTCCACCTCCCCCTTCCCGTTTCAATATTTACTCAGGTTTATCTTAAATACACTCGTGACAAATACGTTTAATTTCAGCTGAACACATCTCCCGGACACAGGAGAGCAATGAACAAAACAGGAGAGCAAGACAAGTCTAGAGGCGAGAATGATGCACTTACTGAATATGGTGGCCATATTGTCCAGGTCTGATAAAATTCTCTCATTTGTTTTCATTTCATAAGCCCTTAGTTGCCTTCACAAATGACGTCAACATCAGTCCTGGTGTATTGAGGACCCCTTTCTCGTAACTAGAAGCACAGAAGCAAGGCTGAGGTCACTGTCATGTGGAAACAAAGGTCCTGATTAGATTGTTCACAAGTTTTAGGAGTAGAATAAGGCCATTTGGGCCACCGAGTCTACTCCTCCATTCAATCATGGCTGATCTAATTCAATTTTCCTGCCTTCTCCCCATAACCCTTGACAACCGTTCTAATCAATGTCTATCTCTGACTTAAAAATATCCACTGACTTGGCCTCCACAGCCTTCTGTGGCAATGATTGTGTACAAAGAAATTGCAGATGTTGGCTTATACCAAAGATAGACACAAAGTGCTGGAGTAACTCAGCGGGTCAGGCAGCATCTCTAGAGAAAAAGTATGGGTGACGATTCGGGTCGGGACACTTCTTCAGATTGAAGGGGGTGGGAGGAGGGAGGGGGAGGGGGGAGGTAGGGGGAGTCAATGAGCAGAAGGAAGTTGAGTTGCAATATTCTCTATCCTGATTAGATTTGTTTGTTCAAAAGGAATAATTATCTTTTAAATTTCACTATACGCACAGGCTTTAAACAGTTACACGTTATACAAGGCAGCAACGATGGATGCAGGACTGTCAGAAGCAGCAGCTTTCAGTTAAGACATTATGCCATGGCCATCTCTACACCTGGATGGACATTGAAGCATTTTGAGAGAGTTTACAAAGAAGAGCGCGGAATCCCTTCTGTCAACAATTATCCTTCCACCACTAGTCATTATAACGTGAATGATGTGGAACTTGCTTTGCTCGCTACTTGGGGCAATGGCACTACAAACTATGCCATTGGCTTCAAACTCCACAGAGGGATGAAACGCTCCACGAACATAAAGTGCTTTCATTCTGTTGCCTTGGAAGCAAACTATCCAAACTGGGGTTAGGCGGATGCACTGACATCCCTTGGCAGCACTGAGTGTCAATGCAATTCCCAGGCCATAGAGGGAGTACAGAGAAGGTTCACCAGACTGATTCCTGGGATGTCAGGATTTTCATATGAAGAAAGACTGGATAGACTTGGCTTGTACTCGCTAGAATTTAGAAGATTGAGGGGGGATCTTATAGAAACTTATAAAATTCTTAAGGGGTTGGACAGGCTAGATGCAGTAAGATTGTTCCCGATGTTGGGGGAAGTCCAGAACAAGGGGTCACAGTTTAAGGATAAGGGGGACATCTTTTAGGACCGAGATGAGAAAATTTTTTTTCACACAGTGAGGGGTGAGTCGCTGGAATTCTCTGCCACAGAAGGTAGTTGAGGCCAGTTCATTGGCTATATTTAAGAGGGAGTTAGATGTGGCCCTTGTGGCTAGAGGGATCAGGGGGTATGGAGAGAGAGCAGGTACGGGATACTGAGTTGATCAGCCATGATCATATTGAATGGCGATGCAGGCTCGAAGGGCCGAATGGCCTACACCTGCACCTATTTTTTCTTTGTTTCTAAAATATATAAGACACCACTTTGAAAGAAGGATGCCTGGGCCTTGATCAGCATCACAGGATTAATCAAAAATGGAGCACCGAATGTGGAAATGTATGAGGCCCATAACAACAGCTTCTGAAAGCAAATGTCAAGGCTGAAATTGAAGGACACAAAGAGAAAAACATTTGACGGTACATTTGAAGCAGTCTTAACATCGAGTTCGATCATCAATACCACCAGTGCTCTAATTGTTTTTCCTGACATTGATGCCAGCAACAGTGGATGGTTAGACCAGCTTTCATGGAAGAAGGGATTCAACCCTGATGCTTGTGATGGGACCCACTAATCAGGACACAGTTCAATGGTGATCTGCGCTGCTGAAGGGTACACACGCCCACAGTCACATTCTGTGATGTAGGAGCCTCCTCATTTACTTGCCAAATATTCCTGTGCTTTCCTTGCCCTGAAAGATTCAGCTGTGACCATCGACACCTGCCCTGGATCAATTCTTTACTTATTCATTATCAACCACCCTGCCTTTGCTTCATTGTCGGAAATCATTCACATCAGCCCGGCATTGTGTCAGAGTTTTCTTCTTTATTCACTGGGTTTGGGTTTGGATTTACTAATTGCCAACAGCACACTGGACAGGAACATCTCCTCTTTCTCTTTCCACATAGGCAGTGTTCCTTTCAGAATTCCAGAATCCACAGCACTTTTCTATTGATTCGATTCCCCTTTGAGTAAAATAGGCACGAATCCCTTTTCCATACGCATCAAATTTGGGATTTGGGATTCATCCCGTCATTTTAAAACTTCAGACTCCCACCAAAACAAGTAAACAAGTGCAGGCAGAACAAGCCAAGGGAGAGCAAATATATGAGTAGGAGGAGGGGGTGAGAATGAGGAGGAGAGGAGATGAAGATTCATCATGAATCTGTAAACCAAGATTTTTTAGAGCTCAAAACATTCAGGAAAATGACACATTATCTGACTCAGAATAATCAGATGCATCACAGAGCAGCGACACATTGAGATAAACATGGAATGGAACATAATCTAATCAGCCAGTTGTACCCAGGCCAACCTTTCGCAAGAGTCATCTAATTCACTTCATCCCTCAGAATCTTTTCCTATTATCTTCTGAATATATTTTTCCCCGCCTCGTGGAATTATTTATATCCCTTTCTTAAACAAATCTCTGAATATCACCTTTGCAAGTGGCACATTGAAAATAACACATCCCTGCATTCACAAACTTTGCCCAGTTTTCTCTCTGGTTCCTTTGCCAATCGTATGCAATGGGACTTCTCTAGTTTCCAATCCTTACATGAATGGGGAAAAAAAAACACAGTACCGACTGTGAGGAGGACGAGGTGATGTTAAGCAAATGGACAAGAATGTGACAGATGTAAGGCAAGGTGGAAAAAAAAAGTAATTATAGTATAAATTATTGTCCACCAAGATGTAGGACAGACCCACAGGAGATCCTTCTTCCCTGTGACTATCAAACTGTACAACGTCTCCCCCTTCTGTCATGGGGTAGACCGAGACTGACGCCCCACCCACCAATGTTTTCCACTCGTCACTTTAACTCCATGTTTCATGTGTTTTGTGTTTTTATGGCAGATCAATTTCCCTCCTGGGATAAATAAAGTTCTATCATATCATACAGGGCTCGAAATTAGCAGTTGCCCGGGTGCCAATGACCACCCAAATTGCCGCCGGGCAACCTAAACGCCGACTCATTTTGCCCGGCTTGGCAAGCAAATACTGGTTTATACCGGCATATGGGGGAATGTTGGCCGAGGAGCGCTGACCTTCCTTCCCCCCACTCTCTCTCTCGTATGCCCCCCTCCACCCCTTTTATCCTGCGACCCCTCCTCTCCATACCGCACTGATCCCCATTCCCTCCTCACTGCCATCCCCTGTGCTCCCCTCCACATCTACCCGCCCCCCAATCTATTCATCACCCTACCCACCTCGCATTGATTCTCCAGCCACCCCCCCTCCCATCTTACAATGGTCCCCCAATTCATCCTGTACTGACCCACCTTCCCATCCATCCTGCACTTCTCCCCATTCATCCAACACTAACCCACCTTCCATTTACCCTGCACCGAACCCCCCATCCATCCTGTAGCGATCTTCCCATTCATCCCGTACTGATCCCCCATTCAACCTGTACTGATCCCGCATTCATCCTGCACAGACCCTCCAATCCACACTGTCCTGACCCCCCTCCCCCTCCCACTCATCCTGTACTGATTCCCCCCCATTCATCCTGTGCTGATCCCCCCCCCCCATTCGAGAAGAATGGGGGAACAGTCTGAAGAAGGGTCTCGACCCGAAACATTGCCTATTTCCTTAGCTCCATAGGTGCTGCCTCACCCGCTGAATTTCTCCACATTTTTGTCTACTCCCCTTCATCCTGTACTGAACCACCATTCATGTACTGATCCTCCCCCCCCATCCATCCCGTACTGATCCCCCCATTCAACACCACTGACATTCCCCGTGCTCTCCCCTCACAATTTTACATACTCCAACCAACAGGTACTAATTCATCTGCCTCAATCCATCCATTCCGCACTGATTGCCTTCTCACCCCCCCCCAGCCGCCATCTATCCACCCCGCACTGATTCACACACCCACTGACCCTATTGTGCTTCATGGTCTTCAAAGCGAACAATGACTATGTTTGATAACGGAATGCAATCAAATGTGTTTTGATTCCCAATGTTATTATTTGTTTTGACACCTTTAAACATATTACCAAAATAACATTTGCTGCAGTTATGTTCTTTGGCCATCTATTGTCAGTTAGTGTACTGTTTAACCTGTCAGATGGGTATAGTCGGTTTTAACAGCTATTATCATAAAATGCCTTTAGAAATTTCCTTGCAACCTGGATATTTTGTTATGGATAAATTATGTGGGAAGCCAGAGTGTTTCTGTGCCTATAGCAATAACGACCCATGCTATGGCCATGTCATGGTAATTTTTGGTCCTTCACAGAAAACATGTTTGCATCAATCTGTAGTGTGCATGGTCCAGGATTTATTGACACAGGTTGATCATTTGCTGAATAATCCAACCACATTTTTGTTTGAAAGTGGAAAGAACTAATAGAAATTGCATTAAGTGCAATGTGTAAAAAAGAGTTGAGATATTGTATTATAGTTTTGCTGCATGTCATTGTGGCATATATCATGTCTTGATTGGTGAATATGTTTAGTTTGTGAGTTATTTGAGACAGAAATAATATGTGAATGTAGACAAAAGTGCTGGAGAAACTCAGCGGATGCAGCAGCATCTATGGAGCGAAGGAAATAGGCAACGTTTCGGGCCGAAACTCTTCTTCAGACTGATGGGTTTCGGCCTGAAATGTTGCCTATTTCCTTCGCTCCATAGATGCTGCTGCACCCGCTGAGTTTCTCCAGCGCTTTTGTCTACCTTCGATTTTCCAGCATCTCCAGTTCCTCTTGAACATAATATGTGAATGCTTCATTGAGCATAATTCTGACTGGTAACTACACACTTCGTCCGAGCACATTATCGCATGCGTCATGCAAACCGTCTTAAATGACCACCTAAACTGTCATTTGGCAACCTAAAAAGCTGTCAAGGTTGCCCGGCTGGCAACAGGGAAAAAAAGTTAAGCGAGAACCCTGCCGTATCATATTGCATCATAGAAAACGCCCAAAAGATATTTTCTTCAAATGGGGCAAATTTGAAAGGTAAAAGTATTTGGAGGACCTACCAAGCAATAATGCAAATGGCATTTGATGTGTTGTCAGGAACTGCAGATGTTGGTTTGCACCAAAGATAGACACAAAATGCTGGAGTAATCCAGCTGGTCAGGCAGCACCTCTGGAGAGGAATGGGTGACGTTAAAAGGGAATGGGCGACTGAAAAAGGGTTCCAACCCGAAAGGTCACCTATTCCTCTTCTCCAGCTCTGTTGTTTGAACCATTGAGTTACTCCAGCATTTTGTGTCTTTAAGTGGCATTTGGTCTTTACCTTGTGGATTTGTATACAAGAGTAATAATACTTTATTGCATTTTTTGATCGCTGGTGAGATCAGATCTGGAACAATGTCCATGAGTTTGGTCTCCCTATACAAGGTATACTTCCAGAAAAGGAGAGAAAAGTGGGACTGTTGAACCCTGCAGAAATCTTGTTTGACACTGTAAATATCTGCACAATATGTCCCTTGTCTAGGTGGTCTCCAACCAGAGGTCATGCTGTCGAAATAGTGATCAAGCCCATCGGAATAAAGGTGAGAAGAACTCTCTTCACTCGGGAAGCAGTGAATCTTTGGAAAACTCTACTCAGCAAGGCCGTGGAGACTCGAGCCCCTGTCCCACTTACATGTCCTTGGCATGCTAATTACGCCGCGATGGTTCCGCGAAGGTGCGCGCGATTTCATGCGCCCGCACAATCGTCTGGAGCGCGTGACATCATTTGAAGATGGACACAAAATGCTGGAGTAACTCAGCGGGACCGGCAGCATCTCTGGAGAGAAGCAATGGATGATGTTTCGGGTCGAGACTTTCTTCAGTCTGAAAGAAGGAATTGGTGACATTTCGGGTCAAGATCCTTCTTTCAGACTGAAGAAGAGTCTCGACCCGAAACATCATCCATTGCTTCTCTCCAGAGATGCTGCCGCTCCCACTGAGTTACTCCAGCATTTAGTGCCCATCTTCAAATGATGTCACGTGCTCCAGACGGCTGTGCGGGCGCATTAAATCGCGAGCGACCTTCGCGGGACCGTCGCGGCTCAACCGTAATTAGCGTGCCAAGGACACGCAAGTGGGACAGGGGCTTTAGTAGTTGAAGACCCTGCAAAAGGTTTTTAAAGATTAAGAGAATCAAGGACATGCAGAAAATTGCCCCTTGAAGCAAAAGCTCAACCATAATCTATACAAATGTTAGCATCAACACAAAAGGCCAAATAGCGTACTCCATTGCTTCATGTTATCAGAGAATCATAAAATGGCTAATCCACTGGAGCCCACAGTAAAGTTGGCATTGATTCAACAGTCAGAGCAAGGTGTGCCTCCTCAAGACATCTCCTGAAGCAAATGGAATTCCTTCATGTTTGGTGCTTGCATCCATATGTTTGAACGGGAGTTTTTAATACACAATGTGCAGAAGCACCACTAACGTCACCAATGCTTTCATCAATGGTTACAAACTGAGGCTGTCAGACCAAACAACACGCCCTCTCCCCCCTTGCGTAGGTACATCACACAGTGGTTTTGTCTTGACAAAGTGACCCAATGGTGAGAGAGAGTTCCTCATGGGGTCAGGATGCCAGGGTTCGAAATGTTGGACTGGTTCAAAATGTTCACATAATTTAAAAATCCATAAATTAATTAAAAAAAATAGGCCACTGCCGATGTCGACCCTATTAATAAATAGGTTAGCGTTTAACAGGATCATCGATTTAAATGTCATAGTTATGTGTAAAATCTTGAGCACCTCAGCTACAGTATCATGGTGCAGCTCTCGCTGGAGGCTCTCCAGTACTAACCAGCAGCCGTTTTGGTTGAGTACTGAGGAAGGGACTAATATGAGGAAAGTCCCTATATTATCATGACCGTGTGTGTTATTTGACCCAAGAGCATCTCATTATCACAGTTCTCACCTTATTTCGTTGTTTGAGGGACTAGCCCGCCTGTGACATTAAACAACGTGCATTTACATTGTGACTTTAATAGCAGTAAATGATCCAAAACACTTAGCACAAGAATAATTGGAGAAAGATGGATGCAGAATCAAATCTGGCACCATTGGAAGTAACAAAGGTTTGGTCAGAGAAACAATCTTCATCCTTCAACAACTTTACCAAAAGATGCAAGGATGGAATGAACTGGAATGGAATATTTATTGTCACATGTGACAAGGCACAGTGAAATCCTTTGGGATGGCAGGAATTAGGGTCAAGATGGCCAATGCCACAGACATCAATGAAGGATGCTAAGGGAAGTCTGGAAAAAAAAACCTTAAGATTTGAAGCACAATAATTCCTGAAGAGGATTGCATTGGGAGAAGCATGGCCATGGGAAAGACTTGGAGTTCAGCTTTGTAAGAGAAAGAACCATGAAAGGTCAACAAAAGGACTGATCAAGCAGAATTCAGCAATTGTCAACCTCCTCATGGTCATGGACAGATCAGAATTGGTGCAAGGAATCAGGGATTTGAGAAATCTAGGGCATGGCAAATGTTATGGGGAGAGGTGTGGATGGGCAGCTTGTGAGGCTCAGTGATGGATGGGATTGGGGATGGTTGTGGCTGGCTTGAAGCTCAGTCATGGATTGAAGGAGACAACACGAATAAAGACTGACAGTGAGACTGAAGAATCAATTGATGGGGGGTGAGAAAAATACATTTTATTTACAGCAAGTTACTAGTCAATGTCAAGTTATTACTAAATCAAGCACTAGGATTCATCTCAAGGGCATTGATTATATAATCAGATGGCAATTTGACCCAGAATTATTTTTTGGCAAGGCCACATATGGAACACTGTGTACCATTTTGACTCATTTATCTTAATATTTATTTTTAAATTATTAAGCAAAACTTTCCATTGGGAACAGAGGTAATTAGATTAGAATTCAATTCCTTAAAAGCACCAAATAATTGAAAGAGAGTGGTATGGAATTGAATATTACAGAACAAGAGGGTGAGAGCAAGAGGAGTGCGCCTCAGTCAATAATGGAATAAAATTCCAACCCTCTCCCTTTCTAACCTGTAAAATCATCAAATTTTGAATTAATTAACACATTTAAAAGTTTTGAAAGCATCGGTAATATTGGCTGTGCAGAGTAAAGTCCCTCCTTAAAAAATCCAGTCAAGAAAGAGGTTGGAAGGAACTGCAGATGCTGGTTTAAACCGAAGATAGATACAAAATGGTGGAGTAACTTAGCGGGACAGGCGGCATCACTGGAGAGAAGGAATGGGTGACGTCCCGGGTCGAGACCGTTTGCGTCAGAAGAAGGGTCTCAACCCAAAACGTCACCCATTCCTTCTCTCCAGAGATGCTGCCTGCCCCGCTGAGTTACTCCAGCATTTTGTGTCTATCTTAGAGATAACACTGAGTTCATCTTGAAGAGTTGAATACCTAATAGAAAATTGAAATCTCTGATCTAGGCAGGAAATTATTTTTGATTGAATCATCCTATTTAATGGATGGTATAAACAACTCAAAAACCATACTTCTATTCAAGCAAGCATGCAAAAGCCAATGATGAATGAAGACCTGGGCCAGCAATAGAAAGCAGGCAAAGGGAAATGGAAGGATTATGATGCAAAGAGTTTGCCGTTTCTACTCACATTTCTTTAGTTAATTAGTTTAGTTTATTGTCACGTGCACTGAGGTACAGTGAAAAGCTTTTGTTGCGTGTCATTCAGTCAGCAGAAAGACAATACATGATTACAATTAAGTAATTTACAATGTATAGATACATGATGACCTGGTATATATTTTTGTTTTAAAAGAACAGGATACAAATATATTCAAAGTTGTGAATCAAGACAATAGAAAACAGGATGATGAAATGCAGCGTCAGAATTAGTCAGTGAGGATCGATGAACAGCTTTAATCAGGGAGTTTCCCTTCTCCAAGAGGTGAAAGGAATTGTACAGAAATGTAATCAGGTGGATCATCTTTGGCGAGTTAAAATTCACTAGTTTTGGACAGGCAATCGGGAAAAAAATAATCACAAAAAAACAAAAAACACCTGGACAATGTAATTTAGTTTCATCCTGGTCTTGGGAAGATTCCTCATCATGGAAAGGTAAGGAAATTCAGACCCTATTCATGCAAGTCAATTAAATCACTTGGCCTGACATTGGGCATCTCACCAGGAGCAACTCACCAGGAGAGGAGATGGTTGCCCACCTCTTCACAGAGTGTGGCTATGCCAAGAGGATCTGGAATGATGCAAGGGTCCTTGTTACAGTTCATCCCGAACAGCTCCACAACAGAGCGCTCTATGATTTACGGACTGTTCCCAGGGACATCTTCAGTGATGGGCATCACGTGCTGCTGGATGATCATCAACTCGGCGAAAGACGCTCGATGGTCTGCCTGAAACTTGTTGGCCTCCCAGCACAGCAAAATGTCCGTCAGGGAATGTTGCTGACTGGCCCGTTCCAGACTGCAGGAGTACGTGCTGAGGGACGCGCTGAAGCTTAGTGCAGTCGGCGCCAAGGCTCTGGGGGTAGGACCAAAGTCTAGGGTCCACCACTGCGGGACATTGAGGGACAGAGTTTGGTGGGGACATCCCTCAAACAAGGGAATGGATATCATCCCCCTGGGGGTGATAGTGGCAAGGGTTCTTGGTAAAAGGATAGTTAGAACACTACTGAATATGACATTAATTAATGTATAGACACTGACATTGCCGGAAGAGGTTTAGCACTGCTTTTTGTTTTTTTGTTTTTTTAATTGTTTTTTAATTTAAAAAAAAGTTTATTTTTGGAAATATATGTTTAAATCTGACCAGGAGTAAGAGACAAACCAGATAAAACTCAAGTCCAAAGCTTTATTGGTATTGGTTTAATTATATCACATTTGCCAATAAAAAGTGAAAAATGTTGTGTCCAGTCAAATCATATTATACATGAGTACGGTCAAGTCACACACCAGGTAGTGCAACGAGACTAAAGTGTTGCAGCGATTTAGCATTGCATTTACAGAGAACGAGCAGATTCAAAAATGTGCAAGGACTATAATGAGGTAGGCTGGCAGATTGGGACCACGTCCCTAGTTTATGAAAGTTCTGTTCAGTAGTCTGATAACAGTGGGGAAGAACTTCTTTTGGCCAAGGGGAAATGAAAAAAAGAGATTCAGAGGGGATATGATGGGGACCTTTTTCACCCCAGGAATGGCAAGTACCTGGGTGATCGTTTGAAACTGGGTTGCTGACAACATTTTCGAAGTATCTAATAGTTAATAGTTTCTTCATTGTCATTGTAACATGAACCATGTACAACGAAATTTTAAAATATCAGCCAGTCAGTGCACCATTCAAACCATAAAAGCTAACGATACATACAAGGTAAAATATTAAAAAAGATAAACAACTAAAATAAATATGAAATATGAAAATAGCACGCATAAACACCCAACCCTACATCCTTCTGTCGATTTCACAGTGTACCAACCACAGTCCCTTAGTCCCCACGTTCCTTGGCGGATACATTTAGTGCCTTTATAGCAGTGGGGTAAAAACTGTTTTTAAGTCTGTTTGTCCTTGTCCTTGTAGATCTGTACCGTCTGCCTGACGGCAACAGTTCAAACAGGGAGTGTCCGGGGTGGGATATGTTCTTTATAATATTCTGGGATTTTTTGATGCAGCGGGAACTAGACGAGCACTTGAATTATTTCAACACGGTGGATTATGGACTCAGTGCTGGGTGATGGCACAGGGGTGACCATTGGTCACCGTGGACAAGTTGGGCCAAATGGCCGGTTTCCATGCTTATATGATATACTGTTATCGGTGACCAAAATTAATTTTACACCCACCCCTACCACTCTCCACAAACAGCACTTTACAGGAGCAATTACCTGGTTATTATTACAGCAAGTGGCTGTACTTTCTGTTTCCTCTGCTCTCTAAACAGATCATTTAAAAGCATTGGCTTCCCACAAAAGACAGCTTGCTGACAGTCATGTAACCTACCTTGTCATCAAGACATCAGAAGACATTGTGCTGATAATAAATACAGGCCGGGACTCTCTCAGCATTGAAATCTGGAGCATCATTTCCATACAGAGGACGGCAGAAATATTTATTAATTAAATGTTCAAAGCAAATTCAATAGATTATTGCTGGATACAGTGCAAAACTGGCACCAGAGTGCGGTACCCTAACCCTAATGCACACTGTCTCCAGTAGAGGATCTACCTCACCCAATACCTAAACCGAGTTATGGAAACATGACTGTGGAACGGATAAACTGCTACAAAATTTAAATGTTTCAATTTCCTCAAAGACTGTTCCAATTCTGCACTTCATACTCGACATCTTCTGCACTGAGGAAGATCAGTCTTGTTAAAGGGCCTGTTCCCACTTCGGCGATTTTTAGGCGAATGCCGGCGACAGTCACAGTCGTGCGAGACGCCGAAAAAACGGCTTCTCTGGACCCACCCTACGACAATGTCTCCGACAAGCTACCACCGAGTTGACATCAAGCTACGAACAAGCTACGTCAACCAGCGCCACAAATCCTCGCGACTTGAGGCGTCCACCTACGACCACATCTACGACAACCTTCGACTACACAGGCGACAACCTACGACAACCGGTCAACTTACATCTACCCGTGACAAGATACGACAAGCTACGACCCTGTCGGCGACAACTGAAGACAATTCAGTAATCGGTTGACGTAGGTAGTCGCCAATGGAATTCACCGCTCATCACCCGGCCACAACCAACGTCACCCGGCGTCATCCTGGCTACAACCTACGACAGCACCTACGACAGGAGAAGACCGGCAACGTCAAGCCCACTGTCGCTGAAAGGTTTTGAACATTTCAAAATCCACCAGCGACAAGAAAAAAAGTTACGACACTTGATAGACAACTCACGACAATACAGGCGTCACCCCGCGTCAATGTGGCGACTGCCTAATCCATAGGATTAGAACAAAGTTGCATTTCCTCACAAACAGAAAGAAACCTCAGGTTTTCCACCCAATTTCTCCAAGATATTAAATCACTAATGGCATTCATCTTGCCAAAGTAAAAGTAACAGGGGCGATGGCGTTGCTGCCTCACAGCGTCAGAGACCCGGGTTTGATCCAGACTACGGGAGGTGTTTGTATGGAGTTTGTATGTTCTCCCTGTGACCTGCGTGGGTTTTCTCCAGGAGCTCCAGTTTCCTCCCACACTCGAAAGACGTATAGTTTTGTAGACTAATTGGATTGGTAAAATTGTAAATTGTCCCTAGTGTGTGTAGGATAGTATTAATGTGCGGGGATCGCTGGCCGGCAGTGGGCCGAAGGGTCTGTTTCTGCACTGTACAGAGCATTCAGAAAGTATTCAGACCCCTTCACTTTTTCCACATTTTGTTACGTTACAGCCTTATTATAAAATGTTTTAAATTCTTTCTTTTTTCTAAAATCATCAATCTACATGCAATATCCCATAATAAAACAGCAAACACAGGTGTTTAGAAACTTTTGCAAAGTAATTAAAAATAAATATCACATTTACATAAGTATTCAGACCCTTTACTCAGTACTTTACTCAGTACTTTGTTGAGGCATCTTTGGCAGCGATTACAGCCTCAAGTCTTCTTGGGTATGACGCTACCAGCTTGGCATTTACAGACTTGTCACAAAACCACTCCTGCGATATTTTGGCTGTGTGCTTAGGGTTGTTGTCCAGTTGGAAGGTGAACCTCCACCCCAGTCTGAGGTCCAGAATGCTCTGGAGCAGGTTTTCATCAAGCATCTCTTTGCTCCATTCATCTTTGCCTCAATCCTGACTAGTCTCCCAGTTCCTGCCACTGAAAAACATCCCCACAGCATGATGCTGCCACCACCAAGCTTCACCGTAGGTATGGTATTGGCCAGGTGATGAGCGGTGCCTGGTTTCCTCCAGATGTGACGCTTGACATTCAGGCCAAAGAGTTCAATCTTGGTTTCAGCAGACCAGAGAATATTGTTCCTCATGCCTTTTGGCAAACTCCAAGCGGGCTGTCATGTGTCTTTTACTGAGGAGTGACTTCTGTCTGGTCACTCTTCCATAAAGGTCTGATTGGTGGAGTGCTGCAGATATAATTGTCCTTCTGGAAGTTCCTCCCATCTCCACAGAGGAACATTGGGTTCTTGGTCACCTCCCTGACCAAGGCCCTTCTCCCCCGATTGCTCAGTTTGGCCGGGCGGCCATCTCTATGAAGAGTCCTGGTGATTCCAAAGCTCTTCCATTTAAGAATGACGGAGGCCACTGTGCTCTTCAGGACCTGCAATGCTGCAGAAAATGTTTTATACCTTTCACCACATCTGTGTCTCGACACAATCCTGTCTTCGAGGTCCACAGATAATTCCTTCGTCTTCATGGATTGGTTTTTGCTATGACATGCACTGTCAACTGCGGGACCTTATATATACAGTAGGTATGTTGCAAAACTTACCTTTAGCGGCGCTGCAGTTCTGCCGCTCCCCGTGTGCGCGACTGTAGCGCCTTTCAGAGGGGGGCAGGTTTAAAGTGCCGTTTTTCCACAGACCTGGATAATCGATGAATGTCGGGCGATTTCGTTGCGGAAGAAAAATCGCTCCGACATTTCATCAATAAAGGTATTTTTAAATTAGTCTAAATTATTTGTTAACTAGAGTAATTTAAAACTCACCTTCAAAAGCCGTGAGCACTGACAACCGGAAGGATTTTCCGTAGGGGAGAAAAAAAGGTAGTTTATTTTTATATTAAAAGTTGTTTTTTCAGGAGGCTTTAATAATATTTTTATGTTGCGAAATGGGGTCCCAAAAAATGTATGAACAAACAGTATTTTCCCCCCCGACTTCACCGCTAACCGCAACGTTCTAATCCACCGCATTCCACTAAAACCCACTCGCTAGTTGATTTAAATGGCCATTCATTTACAGGCATAAAACACTAAATTCCTTCCATTTGGTCCAGAAATTCATGAAAATGAGATTTTAAAATTATGTTATATTGTGGATTATTGTGTGAATGTTATTTGGACACTTCGGCAATTAAAAAAAAGTTTCTTTTCTTAAGAAATGGATAGATGTTTAGATCTACTCATTGAATTTTGTAATTAGCTACAATTAGATAACTAACTAATTATATGCTTTAATTTCAGGTAATCCAAGTAAGATTGTTTAATATTTGTTTCAGAATGCTTCAATCTATAATAACTGAAAATTTCATTGAGTTCTCTTAATTTTTAAGAAAGTTGTGGGCTTTTAACTTCCAGATCACAGCTTTTGAGTTAAGTCAATTGAAAGGCAATGGGGAGCAAGATGCTAATTTCCGAGTATGAAAATGGCCATTACTTTCTTAATACTGAAGATATGAAAGTAAATTAGGTGTCAAATTAAACTTCTTTTTATGCTTTATCTGATGGGATAAATTGCAGACTTGATTTTTTAAATCTCAAAATTTTGTAACATTGCTATAGACAGGCATGTGCCTTTCCATATCATGTCCAATCAATTTAATTTACCAGTGGTGGACTCCAATCAAGTTGTAGAAACATCTCAAGGATAATGGAAACACGATGAGCCTAAGCTCAATTTTGAGTGCCATCCTTATGTAAACGTGATATTCAGTTAGTTTTTTAATTACTTTGCTAAAGTTTTGAAAAACCCATTTTCGCTTCTTCATTCTGGGGTATTGTGTGTAGATTGATAATTTAAAAAAAAAAAGAATTTAATCCATTTTAAAATAAGGCTGTAAACGTAATAAAATGTGGAAAAGGTGAAGGGGTCTGAATACTTTCTGAATGCACTGTATCTCTAAACTACACTGAAATGAATTGAATTGAACTGAACTAAACTGAAGTAAACTGAAGAAGGATCTCGAACCGAAACATCACCTATTCCTTCTCTCCGGAGATGCATCCTGTCCTGCCCAGTTTTTCATAGAATCATAGAAAATAGGTGCAGGAGGTGCATTCGGCCCTTCGAGCCTGCACCGCCGTTCAATATGATAGTGGCTGATCATCTAACTCAGTATTCTGTACCTGCCATCTCTCCATACCCCATGATCCCTTTAGCCACAAGGGCCACATCCAACTCCCTCTTAAATATAGCCAATGAACTGGCCTCAACTACCTTCTGTGGCAGAGGATTCCACAGATTCACCACTCTCTGTGTGAAAAATGATGTTCTCATCTCGGTCCTAAAAGACTTCCCCCTTATCCTTAAACTGTGACCCCTTGTTCTGGAGTCCCCAACATCGGGAACATTCTTCCTGCATCTAGCCTGTCCAACCCTTTAAGACCCCTTTTTGTGTCAAACTTCTTTCTTAAACTAAACTAAATATCATGGGTGTTCCTGTGAAGGTCAGAGAACATGTTCATCCACTGGAGGAGTTCTCTGTAGGATGATTAATAAACCAGGGCCTCACTTAGCTGAATGTCAAGATTGCTTGCTGCAATTTGAAAGAGGAGGGGACTTTGCCTGTTCTCTGACCGCAGCCATCCATCACAAAAATAGATCACTGACCATTCATTATTCCCTCGGTTTGCGAGAGCTGGCTGTGGAAAGTAAGCTACTTAATCTCTCTTACATTGACATTACATAGCAACCGAACTTCAGAAGCACGAGGAAAGTGTCCCGAAAAGGTGAAGGACGTTTTATAAATGCAAATCTCTCTCAACTCCTGCAGATGAAGCTGGTGTATCTACAGCTCAGGACTTGCAAAGCTGTTCATTGTGGTAGCTCTAACGCTGAAAGGCATTGCAACCCAACACCATTGATCGCAAGACAACTTCAATGATTTTGGTAAAATTAACTCTCCCCTCCCTCACACGAGTTGGTTTTGGATTACATCTCTGCACATTTTAGGTTCTACAAAGTCGCTCGCCTGCAGAAATGAGAAGCACTGCAAACAAAAGCGAATCCACCTCCTGTGCAGACAAACCGAGCCATTCAGCAATGGAGTTCAACAACTCACAGAGTCAAGGAAACTATCGCAGAGGAAAATTGACTGCATTTGTTTTGAAATATATGATGGATTCATTGGATTGAAGCTGACCTGGTCATATCTTCCCGCAGTTGAAGTTAACAATCCAGTTGTAGGATTTGGAGATGTTCTCCACTGATGAGACCAATTTGAGTAATATCAAAAAATAAAGGAACATTTTACACATTTATAACAGAGGAATACAAATTGCTACAGCAATTCTCCACAAATGCTGGCTGACCTTATTTTAGAGCTACAGCATGGAAACAGAGCAGATTTTAATTTTACACCCACGCATGGATGACATCTCTAGATCATGTCAAGGTCATCTTTAGACTTTAGAGATACAGTGCGGAAACAGGCCCTTCGGCCCACTTTGTCCACGCTAACCAGCAATCACCCTGCAAGCACCAGCACATTCCTGCACACAGGGAACAATTTACAATTCACAGAAGCCAATTGACCTACAAACCCGTACGTCTTTGGAGTGTGGGAGGAAACTGAAGCACCCAGAGAAAACCCATGCGGTCACGAGGAGAACGTACAACCTCCATACAAACAGCACCCTTAGTCAGGATCAAACCCGGGTCTCTGGCGCAGTTAAGGCAGCAACTCTACCGCTGCGCTGCTGTGCTGCCCTGGTGGATCATCCCAGCTCCAGCTTGCCTTTGGTGATAAAGGAGGCACTAACTCAAGCCTTCGAATTTCCAAATGGCACTGTGGTTAACTCTTGTCCATAGGCATGGCTATTATTAACTGGACATTCTGAGTTACCCCGATCACCTGGTGCTTGGGAGGATTCTTTGGCATTTGATTTTATAGCAAAGTGGCACGGCAGTAGAGTTGCTGCTGTAGAGTGCCAGGGGTCCGAGCACCAGTGACAGGTGTTCTCTGTACGGAGTTTGGACGTTCTCCACGCGACCGTGTGGGTTTTCTCTGGGTGCTCCGGTTTCTTCCCACACTCCAAAGACATACCGGTTTGTAGGTTAATTGGCATCAGTGCGTGGGATAGTTGCCAGTGTATGGGGTGATCGATGGTCGGCCAGAATCGGTGGTCCGAGGGGCTGTTTCCGCACTGTATCTCTTAAGTCCAAACATAATTCTCCTTGTATTGTTTAGGAGGAACTATTCAGTCCATCAAATCTATGCCAGCCCACAGAGCCAGATATAACTGATTTGTCAACTAACTGATGTCAGCAGGGCACTAAATGTGCTCAGCAAGAGCCACAGAATCAATCTCCAGGCCAGAACTAGAGTGGACTAGTTCACGTCTCTAGATTACAAGCCAATTCAGGGCTAGTGGACCCAACCGCCTCATTTGAAAAGTTCTACCCCCGCAACTGAATATGAACAAACTACCATCACAAAACTTCTGGGTCATTTAGCTTCAAGGTCCCTGGAGAGCATATTACAGCATCCACACAAGTTAGTGCCAGCAACCGTTGTCAGAGGTAGGGGCAGAAATGTTATCGGGATATTTTATTGGGATGCATCACAGCATGGCTTGGGAACAGCTCCATCCAAGACCATACGAAATTATAGAGTTGTGGATGCAGCCCAGACCATCACTCAAAGCAACCTCCCTTCCATTGACTCCATTTACACCTCACGCTGCCTCAGCGAGGCCAGTAGCATAATTAAGGATGAGTCTCACCCCGGTCAGTCCCTAATCTCCCCTCTCCCATCAGGCAAAGGTTATAGAAGTCAACAAAATAGAGAGAGTAGAGAGAGTACAGAGGAGATTTACTAGAATGTTGCCTGGGTTCCAGCAACTAAGTTACAGAGAAAGGTTGAACAAGTTAGGTCTTTATCCTTTGGAGCCCAGAAGGTTAAGGGGGGACTTGATTGAGATCTTTAAAATGATGAAAGGGATAGACAGAGTTGACGTGGATAAGCTTTTCCCATTGAGGGTAGGAAAGATTCAAACAAGAGGGCATGACATGAGAATTAAGGGACAGAGGTTTTGGGGTAACACGAGGGGGAACTTCTTTACTCAGAGAGTTGTGGCTGTGTGGAATGATCTTCCTGCAGAAGTGGTGGAGGCAGGATCGATTTTAACATTTAAAAGTAAAGGGGATAGGTATATGGATGGGAAGGGAATGGAGGGGTATGGTCTGAGTGCTGGTAGATGGGACTTGGGGAAAATAAATGGTCGGCACGGACTGGAAGGGCCGAGAAGGCCTGTTTCCGTGCTGTAATTGTTATATGGTTATATGGTTATGAAAACGCACACCTCCAGATTTAGGAGCAGTTTTTTTCCGCAGATGATCTCAGGAAACTGAACCGTCCTCCCAACAAGCAGAGGTCGGATTTTACCTTGCACCAACCATTATTCCCTTAATCATGTATCTGTACACTGTGGATGGATCTATTGTAATCATGTATAGTCTTTCCAGTCTTGACTAGTTAGCATGCAACACAAACTTTTCACAAGACTTTAAACTAAGCTAACTAATGTTTCAGAGCTAGAAATAGGCAGGGCTTTATAACCGAGATGGTTATTAATGTAGATCAAAAAGGCAACTGTAGCCCAGGCACTGGGGCACAATCTTCTTTTGTGTTCAATGCAATTTCCCATTTCAAACAGAATAGACTTCACATTCGGCTCCCAACTCCTGTGGCCCTCAGTTCATTCAGAATTACATCTGGTAGAGTTTAGCCCAGAGCTTGGGTCTAAATATGTTGCAGACACCACCATTTTAACTACCCAAAACATGTTCTCCAGGGATGCTGCCTGACCTGCTGAGTTACTCAAGCACTTTGTGTCCTTTTCTGTATTAACCAGGCATCTGCAGTTCCTTGTTTCTACCCATCACGACCTAACTGTCTTAGAGCGAGCAGGTCGCAACGCAGCTTAGAGGCAATTCTGTAACTTTTCCACTCAATTCAAGCTGGGCCCCTTTGATTCAGAGTTAAGAGCAAGTAATCCTTGCAATTGTCAACCTTTGATATCAATTGCAACATCACAAGCAACTATTCCTGCAAGGAAACAGGAAATATTAGCAGTGTATTCAGCAGGGAACTGACTGAATAAAGCAAAAATGTTGACCTCTGTATCGAGCAGCTGGAGCTGCACTTTGACTCACTCAGGAGCATCACAAACATGAGCTTTAGTGCGGTGCTCATGCCAAGGTTGCAGGTGGCAGATAGTTGTGGGGCCACCAGGTAAAGCAAAGGGGATTAGCAGAGTATACAGAGTTCCCCCATGGCCATTGGCGCACTAACATGCATCTCTCCACGCCCTTCTCCCTGGCCTCTTGCTCTCCGCCTCTACATTCTCTCTGCTGACTCTGTCTGAAGAAGGGTCCCAACCTGAAACGTCACCCACCCTTTTTCTCCAGTGATGCTGCCTGACCCGCTGAGTTACTACAGCACTTTATGCCCATCTTTTATATACAACAATCTCTGACTGCTCACCCTTCTGCTTCAGGATATTCAGCAACCACTCCGAGTAATCCTGGACCCTGAAGGAAGTCTACCATCCTGAAGTCTCGATCTTGTCTGATGTATTGAGTCTCCCATGATATAGTGGCTCTTGAATCCACCCTCCATTGGTTTGCATCAAAGCCAGTCCTCAATGGATCCTGCTCTCCTCTGAAAGATCATACCTCCCCCCACACCCCCAACAGATTCAACAACATAGAGAAAGACTGCAACAGGGCTTCCCTACTCACACTAAATGTGCAGACCAGTGAAGGCAAGCATTCCTTACGCCTTCTTTACCACGCTATCTAATTGTTTTTGCCACTTTCAGGGAGCTATGGACTTGGACCCCGAGATTCATCTGTACATAGAAGCTGTGAATGGTCTTGCCATTGACTGTACACTTTTCCCATTATGCATGCTGGCAAGAGTGCAGAAAGGATTCACGAGAATGCTACCAGGTTTTTTGCTGCAGGAGAGGCTGGGACCCATTTTCTGTTGAGCATACGAGACCGAAGGGTGACCTTGTGGAGGTTTGTAAAATCATGGAGGGGCATTGATAAGGTGAAGAGTCATAGCTGATTTTACACCAGAGTACGGGAATCTGAAACTGGAGAGCGTATATTTAAAATGAAAGGGTAAAGATTTAAAATGGACCCAGGGAGGAACTTTATCCACTGAGAGCAGCACGATGGTGCAACGGCAGAGTTGCTGCCTTACAAATCGATAAACAATCTAACTGTAAGCAGTTACAAAACAATTTGGTTTGTCATGCCAAAGAAACGACATTTCACATTGCCACACAAACTCCAAAAGTACTCAATGAATCACTCAACACAAGGTAGCTCCCCCACAAACAAATGACCACATGCCCATTCATCAGTAGAATTGAAGGCACCCTATAATTGCAAATCAACTTTTGAAAAAAAAACTTGTATTTTATTTGAAGGGCACGCTTCGTTTTAATTTTCACTTACTGAGAGATAATTCCAAAAAAAAGACAGTTAATTTGTCAAAACTGATTGCCAACTCAAGATGGACACAAAATGCAGGAATGACTCAGTGGGTCAGGTAGCATCTTTGGAGACTGTCTAATGAAGGGTTCCAACCAGAAACATCGCCCACCCCTTTTCTCCAGTGACGCTGTCTGACCCGGTGAGTTACTACAGCACTTTGTGTCTATGTTCGATATAAACCAGCATCTGCAGTTCCTTTCCACACTTAACTCAAATTGCCAACTCAATCTTGTCTTCAGCTTTATACACCAAGCTGCAATGGGACTGTGGTCCAGTTGCTACCCACTGTTTCAGAGATCCTGCTCTCTGCCGATTAAAAGTAAAGGAACGTTGCTGTTTGCAAACATAGGAAGACAATCAAAAACCCAAGAGACCCCCATCAAGTACTGACCTTCACTTCTGGAAATGGCCTCTATGTCCTCCAGTGTCTTATCTGGCATCTCAGTGCACTGCAAGCTAATGGAACCTGACGGCAAGAAAGGATAGAGATCTTATACACAGTTCATATCGGCCTGCAAGAGAAGATTACACACGGATGCAGTTTCTGTCACTCTCATCTTAACAAACAGAAAAATATAAAGTTCACTAAAAAGACTCAAGTGCCATCTCAGCTGATGACTCAAGTTGGCACGAAGAGTGCAGCGCTGACAGGCACCTGCTCTCAGAAACGCTGTTAAACCAAGGCCCTGACTGTGACTGGATCGATACAAGAGTTCCCCTAAAGCAGGGAAACTCTGAGATGGTGATCCGTCCAACAATTGATACTCTAATGAATGATACTTTATGAATGAACAAATGATCCTTTATTGTCACTTGTTCTTTTGGATCGTGTTTTCTACCCTGAGGATTATTGAGATGTTACGATTTTTATTTTATCTTTATTTTTTAAACAGCATGGAGGAAGATCATTCCCCCCAGAGACTACATGTTCCCAGTGGAAGCACATCAATATTGCTCCCCCATTAACCCGTCCTCTCACTTGCCTATTAACTTTGGCTGGTTGTCCTGCCACCCACACAGGCTCAGGGTAATTTACAGTCACCCACTGTCCCAGCAAACTACAAATCTTCGGGACATGGCAGGAAACCAAAGCACCCAAATGGAAAGAACTCGCAAAGGCCAAGATCAGGATTAGAAACATAGAAAATAGGTGCAGGAGTAGGCCATTCAGCCCTTCGAGCCAGCATCGCCATTCAATGTGATCATGGCTGATCATCCACAATCAGCACCCCGTTCCTTCCCACTCCGCATATCCCTTGATTCTGCTAGCCCCAAGAGCTCTATCTAACTCTCTTTTGAATGCATCCAGTGAATCGGCATCCACTGCATTCTGAGGCAGAGAATTCCTCCAATTCACAACTCTATTGGTGAAAAGGTTGTTCCTCATCTTAGTTCTAAATGGCTTACCCCTTATTCTTAAACTATGGCCCCTGGTTCTGGACTCCCCCAACATCGGGAACATGTTTCCTGCATCTAGCGTGTCCAATCCCTTAATAATTTTATATGTTTCCAAACGATCCCCTCTCATCCTTCTAAATTCCAGTGAATACAAGCCCAGCCGTTCCATTCTTATAACAGTCCCACCATTCCGGGAATTAACCTCATGAACTCACTCCCTCAATACCAAGAATGTCCTTCCTCAAATTTGGAGACCAAAACTGTACACAATACTCTAGGTGTGGTCTCACCAGGGCCCTGAACTGCAGAAGGACCTCTTGCTCATATACTCAAATCCTCTCGTTATGAAGGCCAACATGTCATTAGCTTTCTTCACTGCCTGTTGTACCTGCACGCTTACTTTCAGTGGCTGATGTACAAGGATACCCAGGTCTCGTTGCACTACCCCTTTTCCTAATCTGACACCATTCGGATAATAATCTGCCTTCTTGTTATTGTCACCAAAGTGGATAACCTCATTTGTCCACATTATACTGCATCTGCCATCCATCTTTCCACTCAGCCAACCTATCCAAGTCACCCTGCATCCTCATAGCATCCACTTCATAGCTCATATTGCCACCCAGCTTTGTGTCATCTATAAATTTGCTGTTTTTAATTCCTTGATCTAAATCATTAATATATATTGTAAATAGCTGCAATCCCAGCACCAAGCCTTGTGGCATCCCACTCGTCACTGCCTGAAAGGGACCCGTTAATTCCTACTCTGTTTCCTGTCTGCCAACTAATTTTCTATCAATGTCAATACCCTACCCCCAATACCATGTGCTCTAATTTTGCCCACTAATCTCCTGTGTGGGGCCTTATCTAAGGCTTTCTGAAAGTCCAGATACACTACGTCCACTTATCCATTGTTACATCCTCAAAACATTCCAGAAGATCTAGAAGAAAGTTAATGTTCTGCTAATTAAAATTTGCTTTCAAATCAAACTCAATAATAATATTCCTCTTTCTATTCAACTGCTGGCAAAACTATCTACAGATGTACCACAGAAAGCATTTCACCAGAATGCATCACAGCTTGTTTTGGGAAGAGCTCCATCCAAGACCGTAAGAAATTGCAGCGAATTGTAGACGCAGCCCAGACCATCACATAAACAAACCTCCCTTCTATTGACTCCATTTATGCCTCATGCAACCTCTCAGCAACGGTAGCAGCAGAATCAAGGACAAGTCACATCCTGGACATTCTCTCTTCTCCCCTCAAGCAAAAGGTATAGTAGTGTGAAAAGGCACACCACCATATTCGGGGACAGTTTCTTCCCAGCTGTTATCAGGCAACTGAATCATCCTACCACAACCAGAGAGCAGTGCTGAACCTCTTTGATGACTATCCTTGACTTTGATGGACTTTGCTGACTTTACCTTGAACTAAACATTATTCCCTTATCATGTATCTATACACTGTAAATGGGTTGATTATAATCATGTATTGTCGTTCTGCTGACTGGTTAGCACGCAACAAAAGCTTTTCACTGTACCTTGGTACACATGACAATAAACTAAACTGAAACTATTTTAGCTTTTGACCATGTACATAAGGAGAAGAACCTTTTAAGAGGCATTTAGACAGGTATCTGGATAGGAGAGATTTAGGTGGGTATGGGCCAAATGCAGGCAGGTGTAACTAGTGTAGATGGGACATGTCGGACAGTGTGAGCATGTTTCCACGGCGTATGACTCTATTTAAACTGGGAAAACATTCATGACCGCGAGTAAGGTATGGTATTAAAATAAATGGGTGCTCAATGGTTAGCATGGATGTGATGGGCTGAAAGGCCTGGCTCCTGAATCATTGCCTTTGATTTCCTAGTTTTGGATTTTTGAGATGATATTGGTTTCAGTCCTAATTAATGAAAAAATTAAATGAAACACAAACGCTAGCATATTCTTGTTGCCATCTCAAATAAAATAGGTTACATATATAATTGGGCTCATTACTTTACAATCAATACACAGGGGTAGAACAGGACGGTGAAATACAGTTAGTTCATTACTTGATGATTAGAAGATGATAATTAATTCCCAATTGCACAAGTTTTCATCAGAACCACTAACCGAAATGTTGACGGTTGAATGCAGACTTAATTTCTGCATAAATGCCACTTTTTATCAGAAGGACATCTATTTATTTTTAAACCAACAAGGCCTCCACTATCCCACCTCAGATGGCTGTAAAGGATCCCATGCCAGTAATCCGTAGATTTGCTAAATGTTATATCTGGAAGCAGGAACAAAACAGTTCACCTTGTCTTGCTAAGGGAAACAACGTTTGACACAGCTGCACCAAGTCCACAAGTACTCACTGCTGTGGGAAATTGTCCCCACCTCCCAAATCCCACAGGTATCCTGGCCAACACTGATTCCCCCAGCTGACTTCACCAACAGACAACCCGGTCAGTAACATACAGTGGGACATGTGTGAAATGTACCAAATTCCCCCCCATATAATAGACAATATGTGCAGGAGTAGGCCATTCAGCCCTTCCAGCCAGCACTGCCATTCACAGTGATCATGGCTGATCATCCACAATCAGTACCCCGTTCATGCCTTCTCCCCATATCTCTTGACTTCATGATCTTTAACAGCTCTATCTAACTCTCTCTTGAAAACATCCAGAGAATCGGCCTCCACTGCCTTCACAACTTACACAGAATTACACAGATTCACAACTCTCTGGGTGAAAAAGGTTTTCCTCATCTCCATTCTAAATGGCCTACCCCTTATTCTTAAACTGTGACCCCTGGTTCTGCACTCCGCCAACATCAGGAACACGTTTCCTGCCTCTAGCGTGTCCAATCCCTTAATAATTTATATGTTTCAAAAAGATCCCCTCTCATTCTTCTAAATTCCAGTGTATACAAGCCCAGTCGCTCCATTCTTTCATCATATGACAGTCCCGCTATCCATAGAATTAACCTCGTGAACCTACACTGCACTCCCTCAATAGCAAGATTGTCCTTCCTCAAATTTGGAGACCAAAACGGCACACAATACTCCAGGTGTGGTCTCACCAGGGCCCTATACAACTGGAGAAGGATCTCTTTGTTCATATTCTCAACTCATCTTGTAATGAAAGCCAACATGCCATTAGCTTTCTTCACTGCCTGATGTACCTGCATGCTTACTTTCAGTGACTGATGTACAAGGACACCCAGTTTGCGTTGTACTTCCCCTTTTCCTAACGACACCATTCAGATAATAATCTGCCTTCCTGTTCTTTCCACCAAAGTGGATAGCCTCACATTTATCCACATTAAACTGCATCTGCCATGCATCTGCCCACTCACCCAACCTGTCCAAGTCACCCTGCATCCTCATAGCATCCTCCTCACAGTTCACACTGCCGCCCGACTTTGTGACATCTGCAAATTTGCTAATGTTACTTTTAATCCCTTCATCTACATCATTAATGTATATTGTAAAGCACTGCGGTCCCAGCACCGAGCCTTATGGTACCCCACTAGTCACTGCCGGCCATTCTGAAAGGGACCCATTAATCCCAACTCTTTGTTTCTTGTCTGCCAACTAATTTTCTATCCATGTCAGTACCCCACCCCCAATACCATGTGCTCTAATTTTGACCACTAATCTCCTGTGTGGGACCTTATCTAAGGCTTTCTGAAAGTCCAGGTGGGATACACTTCGGAAGGGTATCACCCAATTCTTGTTAGAATGGAACGATTTCCCCTTGTCAAACTCCAGTGGGTTGGGCAACAGAGTGGTGCAGTAGAGCCACTGCCTCACAGCACCAGTGGCCCGGCCTCCAGTCACGACCTCCCATGCTGACTGTGTGGAGTTTCCATCTTCTCACTATCACTATGCGGGTTTCCCCCATGTGCTCTGGTTTCCTTCCACATCCCGCAGATGTCAAAACCGACAGTTTGATTGGCAACTGCAACTTGCCTCTAGTGTGTAGGGAGCAATGAAGTCTGGGGGAGCTGAGGAGAATGTGGGAAGAACAAGTTGGGATTAGTGTAGGTTTAATGCAGATGGAGGGTTGGTGCCAACTCTGTGGGCTCCAGGGTCCGTTTCCCTGCTGTATCTCTCCATGACTCCAATAAGGCACCAATACATAATAATGTATTAAATGTAAATTTGACTAGCCGAAGGAAGAAAAAACTAATTGCATGGAAAAAGAATGCATGCACCCATTGTAGCTCTCGAACTGTAAATCCGAGCAAGCTCAGTAGCTTGCTGTGAATTTGGCAGCAATTCAATCTGAGCTTTCCAAATGCTAACAAAGGTGGGCGCCATCCAATCATAAGCTTTAATTTGCCTGCAGTGCATGCAAGGTGTTAAAAACAACAGCAGTGTCATTAAAATGCAGAATCAGCAGGACATGTTTGACTTTGTAAGTTACCAGGAAAAAAACGATCAAAAATACATGTACTAAATAAAACAACCTTAGTCCATCTTGTTGTTGAATACAGCAATAAGGAAGTTGCTGACGAACCAGACTTTAGAAAAATCTTTATTTTTTATATTACAAATCAAGATCAATTGATGTATTACATCCTGCAACGTGCACCGTGTACTGATACTTCCAGATTATGTCGCAACAAAAGAATAAGAATCAACCCTTTATGAAATAAAAACCTTCCCTAGAAACTCAACCCATTTCCAAATCTGAAATCATAAGCTAGAAACAAAGAACTGATGATGTTGATAATACACAACAGTGCAAAAGGTGCTGGAGTAACTCATCAGGTCAGACAACATCTCTAGAGAACATGGATAGGTGGCATTTTGGGTTGAGACCTTTCTTCAGACTCAAGAAGTATTGACAGACCCAGTCTGAGGAAGGGTCACGACCTGAAACATCACCTATCCATGTTCTCCAGAGATGCTGCCTGACTCGCTGAGTTATCCTTTTCTAACCTCTTGATTAATAAGAAAAGCCTTGATACCTCCACACACTTCTGCTTGAGCTCCCATCCCCTTTTCCTCTCCAACACGCCATTGCCCATATGATCCATCACCAACTGTACTGGCTCTGTCACTGGTGCAAAGTACCCCATCAAGCGTAAAGAACTATATACTGATTTGTTGCAGTAACAGGAGCTAAAACACTCATGTATTGAGAGCTTTGTGATTAAGAGAATTCACCTCACCACTGCTGCAGACTTTAATGTAGCTCACCTCATAATCCTTCCCCACAGTAAGCCAGCAACACAGGACTCAATCTCCCTGGTTTCATTATCCTTCCAGTCACACAATCACCTGTAATGGCTTTGTCTCCAGTCATCAATTTGCTGAGACACGGCCTTTGGTCTGCCCAAACCTTATTGATCTCCCAGCAGAGCGAGATGTCCTTCAGGGAATGTTGCCGACTGGCCCATTCCAGACTGCAGGAGTACGTGCTGAAGGACGCACTGTGGCTTGGTGCAGCCAACATCAAGACTCTATGGGGGTGGACCACATTGTGGGTGACAGAGTGTGATGGAGATGCCCCTCAAACAAGGGAAGGGGTATCACCCCAGGGGGCCCACATGGGTGACAAAGGTGCCTAGTATAATGATAGCTTTTGTGAACCCCACCAAATACAACGCTAATGAAAGTATGTATAGCTGCTGAGAATGATGGAAGAATATATATTTTTTATTCTGAAGAAAGGTTATTTTTGGAAAAGAAAGGTAACACCTTCTAGGAAACCATGTTGTCCCAACGTTATGCAAAAGCACCGCAGTTTCCTCACACACTGTGACTTCTTCCAACTTGTGCGTACTGCGTTTCTCATCTACTATGTTTTACTTCCTGCAAAAAATTTAATTTGCAGTTAAGAACTTGCCGACTTTGCAAACATTAGATGTCTGCAGGATCTCCAACTTGTCAGACTGCCTCATGGATTTCCAGTACTAGACGAGCCAAATTTTTCCTCCAACCAAATACTGGAGAAACCCCTCACTCTGGCCATGCCAAACGTCTTTGCGGATTGAACCAATTTTGTTTGCATCCCACAGAGCATAATTAACCACAAAAAGTTAAATTGGGACAACAATACTGCATCACCACCAGGATTGCTGGCGCCATCACTTTAACATCACCCAGACATTCCTGCATCTTGGCTCAAGTCCTCTGTCAACAACGTCATCTAAAGCCTTGCTACATGTGTCCCATATTGTTCACTCACTTCCCCTGTCCCAGGTTATGCCTCGACTTTAAAATTCTCAGCCTTGCTTTCAAACCTCTCTTGGCCCTGCATTTGCCCATGTCCAATTTGAAGGCCATGATCTTTGAATTCTGCGGCTGCCAATTCATAAAGAAGCGATTACCACCCATACCAGCACTTCCCTTCAGCTGCCAAACAGCTGCTCCACAATTCTTTCCCCAAAACTTCCCTTCTCTCTACCTTTAAAATCTCCATCTTGGATCAGTTGCTTCAATACTTTAGGGAGGCTCAGTTGTAAACTTCCTGAGAAGTGCCTTAGGATGTTTACCATTGGGTTATATAAATTAAATTTGTTACATTAATACAAGATCAGATACTCCTGTGTTGGGACCAATATAGGCTACTGTGGGGTATTCAATATTGATACTGGAGTAAGTGATGCAGCAACAGTGTCTGCTGCCATAAGGCTGCAGACTTGGGTTCTTGGCTGGCCTGGATTAACATCAACGTGGAGTTTGCATGTATCCCGGGTGACCACACTGGATTTCCCTGGATGATTATGCCCTCCCATCTCCCAAAGGCGTGCTGGCTGGCAGCTTAATTGACTATTGCAAGTTTAAATCCAGTGTGTAGGTGGGGGGGGGGGGGAGATAGTGATGCAAATTGATGGGCACGAGTGAAAGAAGAGGATCGTTCTAACAGCCGACACGGATTTATTGGCGCCAAATTGTCATCTACTATGAAAGAAGAAAGTGTGGAAACAAACTCATTAGATTTCGCAATGATCACGTTCACAAATTATAGGAGTAGAATTAGGTCATTCGGCCCGTCGCGTCTACTCCACAATTCAATCATCACTGATCTCTGCCTCCTAATCCCATTTTCCTGCCTTCTCCCCATAACCCTTGACACCCGTTCTAATCAAGAATTTGTCTATCTCTGCCGTAAAAAATATCAACTGACTTGGCATCCACAGCCCTTTGTGGCAATGAGTTCCAGAGATTAACTACCCCCTGACTAAATAAACTCCTTGTTGGTGAAAGTATATACATAGTACCATCTTTATACCAGCACAAACTAGAGTTAATACAATAACTGCACCAAGTAAGGGGACAATATTCAAACTAGAGCCTTTACTTCACATTTCCTGTTCTCAGGCCAATAGCAGGACTGAGTAGTGCCCAGGTCAGAGAGTTGGTACTGGTGACATTCCTGTGTTCCTGGAATACGAATTTATGATGGTTTGACAGAGATTTTTAATAGTTGGTAATAAAACCTCTGAAAGTGATAATACATTTAAATCATCAGATACTTGTCTACCTTAATTTAACTGATCTGGGCAATTCCAATCCCTCAGTATAGCTTAATTGCAACTGTGGTCTTCTGAGGCAGGCTTAACAAGTCACTGGGTACTCCAAGTGTAGGGGCCAACCCATTACATCAATGAAGCTGGGGGGCAACAAGCCAGGAATGAACTTTACAGAAAGATGGCTAGAAGCTTCTACAAAATACTCCAAGCAACCAATTCTATAACAACACAGTGGGCGAATCACACAGATCCAGAGAAGATGGAAGTGCAAATGAACAATAATGGAAACTTAACTCCCAAGTACTGTGAACCTAACTTTGTCAACCCCGGTTGCCCAGGATCTCCAACTGTGATTGTCTCTCTGTATTCTGCTATCGTTGGCCAGCTGGCATCTCCACTAGTGACTAAATTCCCTGCCAATCGTAAACAAACCCAGCTAGATGGATTTAACAATCAGATATCACAGCCCCACACCATCCACCCAAATGAACAAGAGCCATGTGTCCATTTCTATGTACAACCTCCAACATAAAAAACCAAAGGGTGGCACAGTGGCGCCACTGTAGAGTTGCTGTCTTGCAGCACCAAATACCCGGGTTAGATCCCCACCACCGGTGCTGTCTGTGTGGGGTTTGTACGTTCTCTCTGTGACCGTGTGGGTTTTCTCCGAGGGCTCCGGTTTCCTCCCACATTCCAAAGACGAGCAGGTTTGTAGATTAAATGGCTTCTGCAAATCGTCCCCAGTGTGTAGGATAGTGTTAGTGTATGGGTGATTGTAGTCGGCATGGACTCGGTGGGCCGAAGGGCCTGTTCTGTTCCTCTAAATTACTAAAGTTAAGGTCAAGAAAGGCACTTGATAAATCAAAGACATGTAGCATGACAATAACAAGAATGATTCGTAAATTTGTAAATTCATCAACATTAAGCAAATCAAAGTGAAATTGATAGCTTGAAGCACGAATGTCAGCAAAGGCACTTCAGAAATGAGCAAGACGGGAAAGCTACAGGCATGCGGTTTGAATTGTTGAACTCAATTTGATTTCAGAAATGGAACAGAGATAACTCTGGAGAGATGTGAAAACAATGATGAGACTTACAAAGAGATTGCTTAACCAGGAGCCAATCATCAGTAAATTATTTTAATTTATATTTCCAGAAAACGGCTCAATGATTCCAGTTGCCTTGCTACAGCAGTAGCTAGGAGATTTATCTCCAATTCCTGGAGATGTGTGTACAATCCTAGAGAGTTGGCAACGTCAACTGGAACGGAAACAGTTCTCTACAGCAAAATAAAAAGAAGTTGTTTTGGAGAGTTTTGTATGTTAAAAGACTATTGTTCCAATAGCACAAATCATTCCAGGAACACAGCCAACTGGATATATCAAAGGGGATTTCCATTTACTAATGGCTCAATAACATTCACAAAGGCTGCTTGACCAGTCTCTCGAATAATTTACTTTTAAACTATTTGTTTAGTTTTTGGCTGCTGGCATCACCAGGCTACATTTCGTGGGCACAGAGTGTACAGTTACCTTTAAATCAAACACCATCCGTTGGTGCATGTATACAAAACGACTTTACATCATTTTGAAGCAAATTTATTATGATTGCAGGCAACCTTTAAGCAGCCTGGTTTAATTTAGTATAACTGTATTCAGGAGGTGCTCCAATGTGTCTGTACTTGAATAAAGAAACAATTCACGGCTCTCAAGCAGATCAGTTTTATAGTGGCACCCAGACGGTTTTAATGATTTTTGTTTTCATACAACCAAGTCGTTTTTTTTGTTTAGTTTAGTTTAGAGAGACAGGCCCTATGGCCCACTGAGTCCGTGCCAACCAATGATCCCGCACGCTAGCATTATCCTACACACACACACGAGGGACAATTTATAATTTTACCAAAGCCAATTAACCTACAAACCAGTACGACTTAGGTTTGTGGGGGGGAAACCGGAGCACCCGGAGAAACCCCACACAGGTCATGGGGAGAACATACAAACTCCGTACAGACAGCACTCATAGTCAGGATCGAATCTGGGTCTCAGACGCTGTGAGGCAGCTGCTCGACTGCTGCACCACCGTGCCGCCCCGGGATTGAACCAGGGACCTTTCAATCTTCATTCTAACGCTCTCCCAACTGAACATTGAAACAGAACCAGCAAACATTAGATTTAGGCCATGGATGACAATCTTTACATCATGTATTTACCTCTGACTTTTGAAATCTCCCACCCTACAAATTTCAGTATGTTCTGGGTAATTAAGTAGACTAAAAGTAATTTGAAACTGTACCAATTCTGATACAGTTCTACACTTTTAACAAAAAAGGAACCAGCTGCAGAACTTTCTCCTGCCACTGCAATACATAAAAGATTTCCATACATATAAAGCCAATGACTACACTCAAGTGATCTCTTTGCCTCTCCTCTCTTGCACTCGCGAAAGGTTCAACAAACACACTACCACCAGCAACAGTGAACGTCTCCAGTAGTTTTAATCCTCATCCCATGTGACCCGAGATAACTCTACCCTTGACAATCACAGATTAAGACAGAGCAAAAAAACAATTAACCCATTAAAGAAACACACCTTTTAAGCATTCTTTACCGGTTCACAACCAATAACCTACAAAGAAAGAAAAAGTTACCTCAGGCAAATCCCCGATAAAGCTGAAGTCTTTAAAAAGAGTCCTTTACTTTCCAAACAATTGCCATTTAAACTTGAATAAAGGTCTATTTTGTGGCCTCAATCTTTTCCAATCCTCTTTTGTCCTAACACAGAACGATCACTTTTGTGTGATTTTGGAGTATTCGATGTTGCAATAATTGAATGCAAGAAGAGGCAATAATTACTGATGATTAACTTTTTAGTCACCCACAGCTCGACCACTACAAACTCCTGCAAAGAGAACCGATGGATAACATCAATAAAGAGGAAACATGTAGGAAGGAACTGTAGACGCTGATTTACACCGAAGATAGACATGAAATGCTGAAGTAACTCAGCAGGACAGGCAGCATCGCTGGCGAGAAAGAATGGGTGATGTTTCAGATCAAGGTCCTTCTTCAATCTGAAGAAGGGTATTGCCCCGAAACATCACCTATTCCTTTTCTCTGGAGATGCTGCCTGACCCACTATGTTACTCCAGCATGTTGTGTCTATTATCAATTGAGAGCATGCTTCTTAAAGGCATAGCACCAATAAACCAAATGAAACTTTGCAGTTCAAACTGAAGAAAGTGTCCAAGGCAAGGGAGCTTTGAAGCAGACTTGCCCCTTCAGTCATTACGTATAGATTGTTATGGAGGAAGTTTGTTCTTACTAATTATCTGCTGTCCATGCTAAACAAAATTCACAACAATCTTTTTTATTAAACTGAGAAAGGAGATTGTGGTAAGCGAGGGAAAAATAAAATGATCGCCTCATATTTCCTTTGTTGTGTCTTGCATTTATGTAAAATCAAGGAACTGAAGATGCTGGTTTGCCAAGGAAAGACACAAAATGCTGGAGTAACTCAGTGGGTCAGGCAGCATCCCCGGAGTCATAGGGATAGATTGTAAGTATTAGGGAAGGCTTTAGAAACAGAGTTTTAGGAAGAAATTGGAATGGTGAAATGAAGAAAGTAGGGGATACAAAGTCCATAGGTGTAGGAATGGAGAGATTTTGGAAGATTCTGCAACTGGAGGAGTTTGTAGAGATGTGCATTTGTATGTGGGATGTGGATACTGCTGTCTAATCAAATTGTCTTACTCTTGAGAAGGTGGTGGTGAGCCACCTTCTAGAAATGGTCCAGTCCTAGTGACAAAGGTACCCCACAGTGATCTCAGGTCGGTTGTCGTGGGATTGGTACCCAGCAAAGATGATGAAATGGTAGCATACTCCCAGGATGGTGTGCGCCTTGGAGAGAAACTCCCCCAAGCCTGCTGCTCTTGCCCTAGATACAAGATTCAGCACAGAGAAAGGTTCTTGGCTCACCGAGTCTGCACTGACCGTCAGTCACACATTTACAGTAATCGTACATGGGAGGAAACTTATGCCGTGAAAGGGAGAACACTGAAACTCCACACACACTGCACCAGAGATCAGGATTGAACCCAGGTCTCTGGGGCTGTGAGGTAGTGACTCTACTAGCTGTGCCACTGTGCCTCCTTCAAAAAGGCTACAAAGGATGTACATCACAAAAGCTGATAAGTTCACCATGTTAGACAAAAAATGTTGGAGAAACTCAGCGGGCGAGGCAGCATCTATGGCGAGAAGGAATTGGCGACGTATCGGGTCGAGACCCTTCTTCAGCATTTTTTGTCTACCTTTGATTTTTCCAGCATCTGCAGTTCTTTCTTCAACAAAGAGTTTACCATGTTGTTGACTTTTGAGTTGCGTTAGAGCCGCAGGGAAGTAGACCGTGTTCCATCTTGACTTGTCCATTGCAGATGATGGAAAGTCTTTGAAGAGAAAGGCAAGTCACTCACCATCGAAGACCTAGCCTCTGCCCTGCTTTTATAGCCATGGTCCATCTTAGTTTCTGGCCACCAGGTTGATAACAGTGGGGGACTTGAACCTGAAACATTGACTCTTTTCCTCCTCTCCCAGATGCAGCCTGGCTTGCTGAATATTTCCAGCATTTTCAGATTTTATTTCAGGTGCGTAGGTTTTGGTAATAATGATGTCACTGAATGACAAAGTGAGGTGGTTAAGCTCGCTCTTGTTGGAGATGGTCATTACATGGCACGGTGTGAGAAATGAGCTCACAGTAGTAGCCAGCTGACCAAATTGTAGCTTCTGCATAATTGAAATACTGTCGAAGCATGAACAGATGTATTTAGATTGCCTGAGGTTTGTAGGAGTCACACCATTAGCTTGGTGTGTACCCTTATTGAGTACACATGGGCCCATGTAAATGCCCTTGCTGAGGAGGTACAAATGATTGGGAATTAGACAAAATAAATGGAGAAAATTAACTCAAACACAATAAGGAACCTTCAGTCTATGTCTTTACAAATATTTAAAAAAACTGAAATCAGCAAAGCAACAGGACTAATCAATGGCCCCATCTGATATCTGCTTATGGGACCCAAGGCTATTCAACTAATTAAGTTTAGTGAAATAAGGTAAGACGATGGAAGGAGACCCAAGTTTTTGTTATGCTGTAAATAAAGTATATGGGATCTCAACACGAAACGTCACCCATTCCTTCTCTCCAGAGATGCTGCCTGTCCCGCTGTGTTACTCCAGCTTTTTGTGTCCATCTTAAGTACATGGGGTGCAGGTATCTGACGAAGAGGAACAAGCATAAAGGAAAACAACCAGTCCAGTTTGCGAGAATACGGTGGAAATTAAAAAGAATTGCTGGAAATCTAACATAAAAATCAGAAAATGCTAGAAAAGCTCAGTAGGTCAAGCTGGGTGGAATCCCTTTGTCAGAACAGAGGGGTGGAAGATTGCAACCTTCACATGGTCCGCCCTGTTTCGACTAATGCAATCAACTTGGCGTGCATAAACAGAAGATCAAATAGAACAAGTTGTCCTACAACTTTAGGCTGTGCACGCCATACGAAAGAAGAAGTAGTCAGAACAAAGAGTAAAGGTTGTTAAACTGCAGGGAGGGCGAGGGAGGGTGGATTTTTCTATTTGGACAAAATCGCAGTGACCATGGTGTTAAACTGTAAACTAATCATGTGTTCAATGAGTGATTTGGAGCGCCGAGAGAGCGCAGACATAAAACAAAATAACATTAAAAAAAGAATGGAGGAGTTGTGAAATATCGAGCAAGAAGACCTGCCCCTTAGATCAGGGTGGGCACGACCTCCACTTCCATGGTAGGAAAAAAAGCTGAGCCAATCTCACAGATGGACAATTGATTTGGTACAGGCAGAAATTAAGGTACCTGAAGGCGAGGTGTTGATTCTTAAGCTTGTCTTGGGCCAGTTTACCAAAATGATTTCTCCACTACATACATCTTCTGAACCTCTCTGTCTGACACCATGGTGAGATTGCTGTACATCTAATAAGCTTTATGTTGTTAAGCTACATGCTGAAATAATTACTTGAGTGGGTTATGGCTTGTGCTCTAACATACTAGAGTCATACAACATGGAAACAGGCCCTTCGGCCCAACGTGACCACAGGCCCTTTGGCCCGGCCAATATGACCCATCTACACTAGTTTCACATGTCTGCATTTGGCCCATACCCCTCTAAATCTGTCCTACCCATGTACCTGTCTAATTGTTTCTTAAACATTGCAATAGTCGTTGCCTCAACTACCTCCTCTGGAGCACATTCCATACACCTGCCGCCTTTTGCGTGAAAAAGTTATCCCTCAGGTTCCTATTAAATCTTTCCCCTCTTACCTTAAACATATGTCCTCTGGTTGTTGATTCTCCTACTATGGGCTTCACAACCAGATTTGCTGCGAATGAGAATTACCTTACACTTGTGAGACCTCCAATTAGCTTACAACTTAACATTCCAAGCTTTTATGTTGTCCAGTTGTTGCTAAAGATTTCAAAGGACGGCTTGATTATCTGAACTGCTCTGACTAGAAGTGTGTTTAGTCAGGAGCAAACATTCCTGCTTCAGATCTTACAATGGAGGAAAGGTCACTGGTGAAGTAACTGGGGAGTGTTGGACATAAAACAGTAGAATGCATTTAGCAATTGTGACCGAGGTCAAAAGAATCTTGACCATCTTTCTTTGTACAAGGTATGACCACAGCTGCTGGAGTACCTTCCATTCCATGCCTATTGATATCAGTTTGATCAGGACTCAATACTCAGTCAAACTCTGCCTTGATGTCAAGGACAATTACTTTAATCTCCCCTCTGAGAATCCTTCATCCTCCTTAGAGTTGGAGAGTCATACACCATGGAAACACACCTTTTAGCCCAACATGCCCACATCGACCAACATGTCCCATCTTCATTAGTCCCACCTGCCTGTATTTGGCACATATCCTTCCAAACCTACCCTATCAATGTACCTGTCTAAATGCTTCTTAAATGTTGCAATAGATCTGCTTCAAAAGAAAACCATTGTCTACCCTCTAAAAGGAAACCAAACTAGAGCTGTTGGTCCCTCTTCATGTCAGGAAAACACCAGCGCTGGCGATAATGGCCTCGAGTTCACTTCCCGCCAGTGAATGGAGTCGGAGTGTTGGCCGTGCGAGGCGAGTTTCAGCGCATTCGAGGGTCGAGACGATAAAATCGAGGCGTGGCTTGAGTGGGTCGCTAGAGGCCCTTGCGCAGCCTGGGGTAGAGTAGATCAGGCAGCACTCCAGGAAGCCGAGTACATGGGTTGGATGCTGAATGGCGCAGTGGTGGACAGCAACAACACCAAGGCTAATCAGATCCGACAACTCCAATCCAGTGTTGCCGCCAGGACTGCAAGCTTTTATGGCCAAGTTACGACTCAATGTCTTATAAATATTTTGGACTTAAATCTTACAAGATGGTGCCAGAAATATGGAAACTTGTGTACTGTCTCAGTGTAATCTATTATTTCTACACTCTTGTACTTAAGTATGATTGTGCTCTTGTATAGTATGATTTGTTGCTGAACTGTAAGCATAAAAATAATTTAACTGTACCCAAGTACATGTAACAATAAAGTACCATTAAACCATTAGCAAGACTGTAACCACGTGGGACCTCTTTATCTCCAGGCCATTATCTCAAACACCAACACAGGCTTCATCACTTCCAGCTCCCTGCCCTCCCAAGCCTCCAACCTCATCGTTCCCCAGCCCCGCACGGCCCGATTTTACCTTCTCCCCAAAATCCACAAACCTGAGTCCTGGCAGACACATTGTTTCTGCTTGTTCTTGTCCCACCTAACTTATTTCCACATACCTCGACTCCATCCTATCCCCCCCCTGGTTAAATCCCACCCTACCCATGTCCAAGACACCTCACATGCTCTTCATCACCTCCAAGACTTCCGTTTTCCAGGCCTGCACTATTCCTTTGCTCCATAGATGCTGCCTCACCCGCTGAGTTTCTCCAGCATTTTTGTCTACCTTGGACCTCTTTACATTTACTACCAAGCTGTTATCCTCAATGAGGGATTTCAGAACTTTGTTAATGGAGACCAAATTGAACAATGTCATTGCGTGAGTAACTACTTCTTACTATTCTGAGAAAATAACTAATATCACTCACTCCCAGCTACCTCTCCAATGTTTAGTAATATCTGGGAGATTGGCACAAAATGTTACAGCAATTTCCTCCCATACTTCCTCAATAATAATCAGACAATCCTTATCATGCCCATGAGATTATTTTAATTTAAAATTTGTCGAGATGTTCAGCAACCATTCCGGTAACAGTGCATCACAAAACAACTCCCGGATACGTTGCTCCTTTCCAGGTTGCAAGTTACCCAACTTCTCCGTAGAGAAAGTAGAGCGAAAACATCCGACTTAGAACTTCTGCAACTTTGTAGAAACAAAGAACTGCAGTTGGTGGTTTATAGCAAAGATAGATACAAAGTGCTGGAGGAACTCAGTGCTCAGGCAGCTACTCTGGGTCCCAACCCGAAACGTCATCCATCCTTTTCCTCCAGAGATGCTGCCTGACCCACTGAGATACTCCAGCACTTTGTGTCTACTTCTGCAACCTTGACAGGAAGATATCAAACCGTCACTTGGTTCCAATTCTGTACCTGTTTTGCACCATCTCTTGGCACAAAACACTTCCACATCAAATCTTTTCTTGATCACACTGCTGACATTTATTCATTTTGTACCTTTCACCTACACCCTTAAATCCTTAATTGCCTCCGATTTACAAGTTATTCAGTAGTCCTGAGCAAGTGAGTTGTTGCAGATGACACCTTGATAGAATATAAATGAGTCCCTTACATGTTATCTTCTGCAGGTCAACCACTAATTTAGCAAAACTCAATGCCCACTCTGACAGCAGAAATAGAAGAAGAGTTGACAATTCCAGCCTTTGAACCTGCTGCACCATTCAATAAGATCCTGACTGATCTCCGACCTCAGTGCCACTTTCCCACACCAAACGCATACCTTTTGCTTGCTGAATATTTAAAGATCAAGCAATTTCTTGTCCTTCTCGGGAGAGGGGTTATGGATTTAGCCGGCGGTGTCAAAGAAACCTTGGCAAATAAATGATGTGCAATTTCACCTCATGATTTCTCTTGGGAACGCAAGTATT
Organism: Raja brachyura; assembly: GCA_963514005.1. The sequence goes on from OY740788.1 coordinate 14,862,519, forward strand.
AGTACGTACTCTTTGAAGGGATATTGTTCAAGTTTAGTAGCCTCATCAGTTCGTGGAATCTCAACAATGACATGATGGTCAATAGTACATTGTCCTCACTACTCATGACCACATTCAGGATTATTGTTTAGTCTTCTGCAAACTGAGTCATGGAGCAGTCTATTTAACAGAGAGAAAAAAAACATTTGGAAAGCATTGTGAAAGAAAGAAAGAATGAATGAGTCAGATCAATCAAGTAAGTCCATCCAGCACTACAAATTGTTGAGTAAGGAAAGAAATAGTGAAGGCACATCAAAGGTCAAGACAGTTATACAACTCACGAACCCTGCCATTATGTAAACAAACACTGCCAGCTCCAGCTAAATCACAATATGTGACATGCTTTTGAAGACAAATGTCTGACCACATTTATTCCCCCAAAAGTAAACTTTATTCAGAATAATAAATACATACAAAACAAGAACTGTGCAAAAACTCTTCCGACATTCTCAGCAGCTACACATACATTTATTAGCATTATAATTAGCATTAGGAATAAAGACGTAGACTATTTTCTAAATGGGGAGAATCCAGAAATCGGAGGTGCAAAGGGACTCGGGATTCCTAAACAGTTAATCTGCAAGTCGAATCGGTGGTAAAGAAAGCAAACGCAATGCTAGCATTTGTTTCAAGAGGGCTTGTATACAAAAACAAGGGATGTAATGTTGAGGCTCAATAAGGCTTTGGTAAGGCTTTATTGCGGCATTTGGAATATTGTGTGCAATTTTGAGCACCATATCCGAGGAAGGATGTGCTGGCTCTGGAGAGGGTCCAGAGGGGCTTCACAAGCATGATCCCGGTAATTAGTCGGTTAACCAATGACGAGTGCTTGTCGGCACTCACTGGCGTTTAGAAACATTAGGGGGGACCCCATTGAAACATACAGAATAGTGACAGGCTTGGAGAGAGTGGATGTGGAGAGGATATTACCACTAGTGTTGAGAGGCTAGTACTAGAGGTCATAGCCTCAGAATTAAAGGACGTTCTTTTAGGAAAGAGATGAGGATACACTTCTTTAGCCAGAGGGTGGTGAATCTGTGGAAATCTTTGCCACAGAAGGGCGTGTAGGCAGTCAGTGGATATTTTTAAGGCAGAGATAGATAGATTCCTGATTAGTACAGGTGTCAGAGGTTATGGAGAGAAGGCAGGAAAATTGGGTCAGGAGGGAGAGATAGATCAGTCATGATTGAATGGCAGAGTAGACTTGATGGGCTGAATGGCCTAATTCTACTCCTATCCCTTATGTCCTTATATTTGGTAGTGTTCACTAAACTATCATACCAGGCACCCTTGCCTGCTGGTTGTTCACAGTAACTTGCTAACATCTACTCGGGTAGACTAGCGTGGGTGCGGGGTTTTTAAACATACAAAGCAATGTGTGTGACTTATTCCAATGAATGTTGCTTTCTCTTATCGCTAACATTGTCACATTGCACAGCTGTTTAGTTGGAAGCAGCAGCGGCATTTAACGCTATCAGCTGTTGTGTCTATCGCTTCCTCCAGTCTCCATTCACTCTTTAGCCTGACCTGGTGCCCTGGCAATCATCACCTGCAACGAAGAATGTTAAACACTTTCCCAACTGCAGCACACACACACACATTGCTGTGCAAACACGTCACCGAGAGCGCATCTGCCCCACCTCTACCGCCCTTGAGATTATAATCCTCGTTTCCTTCATCTGAACCTGAAGTGTCAACTGTGAGATAGAAAGATTTGAGCACTTAATCCGGGCTGCCATTCTGGCACAATGATAAATCAGTAGACTGGTACTTTGGAAAAGGCATTAACCTTTTCAGGTGGTTGCATTTAATCCCAATGCACAATATCAATGAGCAGGAGAGCTTTCCCTGGCTCCCTAACTAATCCCTCAATCATCATCGTTCCAAAAACAGGTTATTTTAGCATCATCTCACTGCCATTTAAAGGGGTTTCAGTGCACATATTTACCAAAGGGCTTCCTACTTCACAACAATGCTAATACCTGAAGAATGTAATACTTCAGGAATGTATTTCTTTGGCTGGAAAGTATTTTATGTTTTGAGACATTGAATAGCACTATTTAGTAAATCCATCTTTAAGTCAATGTCATATTTATAATTACCCTTAAGTAGACCACCAGCGTATTTCACACAGGGCTGATAGCAAAGAAATTAATTTTGTTTTATTTACTTTTAGAGATACAGCATCGAAATAGGCCCTCTGGCCCACCGAGTATGCGCCGACAAATGATTACCCGTTGACATTAGTTCTGCGTTATCCCACTTTCCTACATACCTGCATGTCTTTGGGATGCGGGAAGAAAACAGAGCACCCGGAGGAAAGCAACACATTCAAAGGAAGAATTCAAAGTGCAAACTCCACACAGACAGCACCCGGGGTCAGAATCGAACCTGGGTCTCTCCAGCTGTGAGGCAGCGATTCTACCAGTTGTGCCGCATGGTTCCTTTGCACATTATTTCCTTTGCACGTTATACCAGCCACATGGCATAACTTAAAGATGGGTTACACTGAATTTCTAAATCAATCGCATGTTCTAGCCTCAATCATTATTTTCCAAAGGAATACCACAGCTACAGCTTTATCGGAGTAGCTTTATCACAGGAACAACCAAAATGTTTACCCAAAATAATGAAAGTACTTGATGTATTAAGCTCCGTTTTATACTCCAATTCATAAATAGGAATAGAATATTACTTTCGAGATAGTGTGGAAACAGGATAAACATACAAACTCTACACAGACAGCACCTGGAGTCAGGATCGGCCCTGGTCTCTTGCACTGCAAGGCAGCAAATCTATGTTGTACCCCTATGCCATGCTAATGTGTGGGAAAAAATCTTGTTCTGTCATTCCACTGAGGATTAGAAAATAGATTTGAGAAACTGAACATGGTGTCCTGCTCCATAACATGGTATCAGGATTGGCATGGACACTGTGGGCCGAAGGGCCCGTTTTGTACGTTACTGTTTTATGTTGCATATCCTAAAATTGATAATAATACTGCACTAACTCATCAGTCCAATGACATACTCTATTTCTAGAGTAGATAGAACCCATGTGTGAGAGTCAGGACAGTGTTCTTGCTGTTCCGTGAATTATTCCAGGTCACCTAAATTGCAGACAAAGCTCCTGTCTACAGAGAGGCTCCCGTTTTGTTGACATCTATCGACTTACTTTTTTTAATAGAACTTTCACCAAATTTGTTGCAGTTGGAGACACAAGGAACTGCAATGCTGATTTACCCCAAATAAAGACACACAAAGTGCTGACGTATCTCAGAGGCAGCACCTCTGGATGACATGGTTTGACAATGTTTTTCAGGTTGGGACCCATGATTGGCAGAACCCCAAGGAATTTCCTGATTACTTGCCAGTGGCCTTATCTGATACATAGAATGTTATCTTTTGTAAATAAAATTCGGACTAAATAGATAGGAGTTTGGAAGGTGCAGGAGAGTTTGATGTACTTTTCTCTGCAAGAGCGGTCAGATGCCAAAAGGGTTTCGGCCCGAAACGTTGCCCATTTCCTTCGCTCCATAGATGCTGCCTCACCCGCTGAGTTTCTCCAGGATTTTTGTCTACCTTCATCTGCTCCAAGCTGGTTACTGGGACTTGTTGAGAGTCTGGAACTTAGTTGCCGTCGACCGGGGACCCCCGGCGGAGGGCGACGGCCCGGGTGTGACAGCAGCCGGCCCTTGTCCCGCCCCACCAGGTGTCGGCGGGGGGGGGGGGGTGGGGGCTCGAACGCGTGGAGTACTTGCGGTTGAGCAAACCCCCCCTCAGCCGGAAGTGTTCATCGGACCCAGGCGCTGTAATCCTTCCCGGGAGCCCTTGTACCACGTGTGCATGGAGTGTGTGAGGCTGCAGCTACTGTTTCAATACCTAAAGGGGCTGCTCCTTGACTTCTGGCTGCATTTTACACCCACCATCCTCATCTTTGGACACCCTGTGCGTAGGGAAGAGAGTGGGGCTGAAGATGTCCTGGTTGGGCTATTCCTGGGCCTGGCCAAGCTGGCCATCCGTGAGTCATGGCGCCAGGCGGAAGAGGGCTCTGCCCGAGCTGGCTGCCTGCCCCTTTTCCGCTGGTACGGGTGGGCTTAGAAAGGGACAACACCCTGTCCACGGGCACCCTGGGGGTTGAATGCATCCTCAATAAGGATTATAACATAATTGTATAGTAGTTTATTTCTGAGATTTGTTTGTATTGCATTATGGTGGTGGGTTCTGGTTTGTTTTAATGTAGTGTAAATATTATTTTTTAATAATTGAATACATTTTTTGATAAATATATATATTTTTTAAGTTAGTTACCAAGCTCTTAGATCTGGGTCTCTGCGCATCCCTCTGCAATTGGATCTTCGACTTCCTCATCCTCAGACCACAGTCTGTCCATATTGGTGGAAATAAGTCATCCTCAATAACAATTAGCACGGGAGCACCTCTAGTCTGCGTGCTCAGCCCCCTGCTGTACTCACTCTATACTAATGACTGTGTAGCCGGACACAGTGCGAACTCCATCTTCAAGCTCGCCGACGGCACCACTGTTGTGGGATGAATCACAGATGGTAATAAGTCAGAGAATAGAAGTGAGATCGACCGATTGACCAAATAGTGCCAGCACAATAACCTGGCTCTCAACACCAGCAAAACCAAGGAACTAATTGTGGACTTTGGAAGGGGTAGGATAGGGACCCACAATCCCATTTATATCAACGGGATTGTGGAAAGGGTAAAAATCTTCAAATTCCTGGGTGTGCATATTTTCACTTTAACTGTTATTTATGTTGTATATATGGTCTATGGTCTATAGACACACTGAGCCTTTATCTCCTCCTCTGTATTATGTTTACATATTCTGTTGTGCTGCAGTAAGTAAGAATGTCATTGTCCTATCTGGGACACATGACAATAAACTCTCTTCTCTTGATCCATTGCACACTGAAGGAGACAAGAAACCACTTACCCAAAGTATGGGGACTCAAGTAAAGAAGCTGAAAACTTAGTAGTCTTAACACTCAAAATGCCCAAAGAATACAGAGCAGCAACCAGTAAAGAGGAATCCAATCTGAACTATATATTGGTGACACAAGCAACTTCAGATGCTGGAATCACACACTGAACACAAAGTGCCAGAGAAACTCAGCGGGTCAGCCAACAGCTATGGAAGACATGGACAGTCAACATTTCGGGTCGGGACACTTCATCAGTCTGACCTTCTAAGATACTCCAGCACGTTGTGTTCTACAGAATTGTATGCTAGATAGTGAAGAAGAGGAGGTTACCTTCAAATTGTATAGAAACAGACCTGCAGTCATGTCTCACAATGAAGTAATTGAGGCAATTCACAAGAAAACGGAGAAAAATTCCAGAATGTCACTTCTAGGGGGAAAAAAACTGAGAAAATTATTTCTAAAAGGGGGCATTTGAAAGCTGGAGACATTAAACAGTGGAGAAACCCAAAATATAAATTAGAACCAGACTTCACCCAGCTGAGCTGTTGCTTTGATGGAGGCTAAAGCTCTCCAATTATTCTCACTGCCCTCCCTTGTCTTCCTCAATAGACTTTCATTTTGTATTTTTTCAACCATGTATCAATTTCCTCATCCAACGTTTACTACTGGCAGTGCTACATCACCAGCCAAGCATTCCAGATCACAGAAACTTACTGTGTAAAAAATAACTTATATTCTTCTCCTCCGTCCTGTTGCCAAAAACCTTAAATCTGCGTTCTGTGTTCAACCACACTCCAGCCAGTGGAAACAATTGCCCCCTGTCTACCCTTTCACAATCCCCTCGTAATTCAGATCATAACTATTTCACCCCTTTGCTCTGGAAAAAAAACCCATTTCATCCAGTGTCTCAGTGTAAATCATCATACAATTTCCCCATTCTAGTAAATCCCATCTTATTTCTCTCCAGGCCATTTACATCCTTCTTAATATTCATTTTTTTCACATTAACATCCATTTTATGTCTTTTTGGCAGAGATGAACATCACTCTGGGACGGAATTATGGCCGTGTGCTGTTGCTCTGACCATTTACTGTCCTCTGACCCTCTGCTGAGACCACATTTCTTTGAGCAACACGCGTCCATATGAGCAATCAGATGGGTCACAAGGCATACACAGACACACTTGAACTGTGCTCTGCAGAAGTGAAGTCATGGAGCCCAGATGCTCCATAATGTGCATCCATCCCCACTTTAACCAAAATTAGATATTTCTGCAACTTTCTCCCGTGTTTGCTCACCCAGCTTCCCTTCTATCCAAATACTGTATGCTACTAACCTGAAGATACACACACAAAGATGGAGTAGCTCAGCAGATGAGACAGCAACTCTGGAGAAAAGGAATGGGGGATGTTTTGGGTCGAGACCCTTCTTCTGACTGAGAGTCAGGGGAAAGGGAAATGAGAGATATAGACGGTGATATAGAACAAATGAATGAAAGATATACCAAAAAGTAACACTGACAAAGGCAACGGGCTATTATTAGCCAAGGGCTAGGTGAAAACAAGTTGCAGACAATGAAACTTATAAAGACGACTTAGAATCTAGTACAACTTAGGTGGAGGAGGGATGGGGTTAGAGGGGATGCAAGGGTTACTTGAAGTTAGAAAAATCAATATTAATCTCATCCTTTCACAAGTTTCACATTATTTTAGTTAACTTTAGGGACACAGCATGGAAACAGGCCCTTCGTCCCAATGTGACCAGTGATCACCCCGTACACAAGCACTATCCTATGCACTGGGGACAATTTTACCAAAACCAATTAACCTACAAACCTGTATGTCTTTGGAGTGTGGGAGGAAACTGAAGCACCCGGAGAAAACCCACGCAGTCACAGGGAGAACGTACAAACTCCGTACAGACAGCGCCCGTAGTCAGGATCAAACCCAGGTCTCCGGCGCTGTGAGGCAGCAACTCCAATACTGCGCCAATGTGCCACCCTCTCTCCACTCCTGCATTAAAAAATTGTTTCTCCAGAATTGTCCATCAGGTTTGATGGCTATTACCAAAACTCCATTGTGTTTAGTCGCAATGACCATTTCTGCATTAGGTTTAGTAGCAGCTACCAATTCTTCATTGGATTTGATGGTCACGGCCAGTTTTTCATTGGATTTGGTGGCAACTACTCATTCTCCATTGCATTTCGTAGGTCGAACACATCGGACAGTAGAAACAAAGAAGTGCAGATGCTGGTTTATACCAAAGATAGGCACGAAATGCTGGTGTAACTCAGCAGGTCAGAAGCATCTCTGGAGAATAATGGTAGGTGATGTTTCTGGTCGGGACCCTTCTTCAGACTTCTGAGCCTTCATTTAGGACTCTCACATATTTTGAAACATTTTCTCTCTGACCACACAATCAAACCACATATCCTTTCTAAAGACTTCTATTAGCAACCCTCGTCTCTTTGCAGAAGAAAGATAGTTCCAGTGTGCTCAATCTTTAACTGATAATTAAAACCTCCTGGGTCTCATTTCATGCTTATGAACATTTATAAATTAATCATGCAGTTCTATGGAGCGTTCCCCAGCACTCATAACACTTTAAAGATTGGAAGGCTGCCTAGAGTTCAGCTCCAGCTTGCAAATTTGAACCCTTTCTTCCTATAACCATGTATAACTTCACATGACTAAGTTAAGCAAACACCAGAGTAATTATGCAAAAAATACTCGATAATTGTTTGCATACTGACACGACTGAAGAGAGAGACCCACAGCAGATCTGAATCGGGAAAACATATGGGGAGGAGGGAGTGGGAACGGCCATTGGTGGCTTCTCGTTATTCCCTTTAAATTAGTAACAGGATGTAGGAGGCAGCAACCGATTCTCTCCCAGACATTTGCTGCAAGGAGCCAGCTTGCTGCAGTGTGAGGTACAATGATGGAGTCTGTTTGGAACACAGGCATGACTTGTAAATATGGGTGGGCAAACTGCAGAAATTGGAATGTAGGGTTAAAGGAGCATCCGATGTACTATTAACTAGGTGCTACGAGTTTAAATAATGATGTGGATGGAGAGACACAAAATGTTGGAGTAACTCAGCAAGTCAGGCAGCATATCTGGAGAAAAGGAATAGGTGGCATTTTAGGTTGAGACCCTTCTTCAGACTGAAAGTCCAAAGTTCAGACTCACAATCTGAAGAAGGATCTCGGCCCGAAACATCTCCTATTCTTTTTCTCCAGAGATGCTTCCTGACCTGCTGAGTTACTCCAGCATTTTATGTCAATATTTGCTGTAAACCAGCATCTGCAGTTCATTCCTGCACATATCGATGGAGGGACCTGGGGCAATATGTTTAAACAAACTTTTGAAGGTGGAAGAATAAACTGACATGGTTATTCAAAAGAAACTTGCAAGGCCACAAATGGTGGCACAGAATACAAAAGGAAGGATATTACAACAAACCTCTGTCAAACCCAGGTTAACTGGGGAACAAAGTCCAATTTGGGGCATTACACCTTGGAAGGAGGAGAAGGCCTTAAAGAGTTTACAGAAGTTGCTTGGTGACATCAATAAGTGTGCAATGGTCTACTCACCTCCAGGGTTAAAGTCTGGTCCTGCATCTCTACCTACCTACCCGAGCTGCTGCTGGGGTGTCCAGCATCAAAGATGTCTTCAGCATGGATCATTCTATCTCTGGTGAGATTGTACTCCATTTGCTTCAAGGGGACCCGATCCCCATCATCCCTTCTACATGCCCATCTCTGAAAGCTGGCACCCCCTCATTTGCAAGATGCCCATGTCCCACAACCTCTCTGCTCTAGAACAGTTCCACAGGTCAGCGGGACTTCCCACTGAAGCCGCTTCAAAGAGCGCAACTTGGTAAACTGTTGGGACTGATGGCAGATAAATCTCCAGGGCCTGATTATCAGCTTCCCAGAGTACTCAAGGAGGTGGCCCCGAGAAATCATGGAAGCACTGGTGATCATTTTTTTAAAATGTTTTTTCAACTCTGGATCAGTGCCTGTGGACTGGAGGGTAGCCAATGTAACGCAACTTTTTAAGAAAGGAGGGAGAGAGAAAACAGGGAATTATAGAAACATAGAAAATAGGTGCAGGAGTAGGCCATTCGGCCCTTCGAGCCTGCACCGCCATTCAATGTGATCATGGCTGATCATCCAACTCAGTATCCCGTACCTGCCTTCTCTCCATACCCCCTGATCCCTTTAGCCACAAGTGCCACATCTAACGCCCTCTTAAATATAGCCAATGAACTGGCCTCAACTACCTTCTGTGGCAGAGAATTCCAGAGGCTCACCACTCTCTGTGTAAAGAATGTTTTCCTCATTTCGGTCCTAAAGGAATTCCCCCTTATCCTTAGACTGTGACCCTTTGTTCTGGACTCCCCCAACATCGGGAACAATCTTCCAGCATCTAGCTTGTCCAACCCCTTAAGAATTTTGTAAGTTTCTATAAGATCCCCCCTCAATCTTCTAAATTCCAGCGAGTACAAGCCGAGTCTATCCAATCATTCCTCATATGAAAGTCCTGACATCCCAGGAATCAGTCTGGTGAATCTTCTCTGACCCCCTCTATGGCAAGGATGTCTTTCCTCAGATTTGGAGACCAAAACGGTACGCAATACTCCAGGTAGACCAGTTAGCCTTATATCGGTAGTGGGGGAAGATGCTGGAGTCAATTATTAAAGATGTTATAGCAGCATATTTGGAAAGCAGTGATCGGATCGGTCAGTCAGCATGGATTTATGAAGGGGAAATCATTCTTGACTAATCTTTGGAATTTTTTGAGGATGTAACAAGTAGAATGGATAAGAGAGCAAGTGAATGTGGTATATCTGGACTTTCAAAAAGCATTTGACAAGGTCCCACACAAGAGATTAGTGTGCAAAATTCAGAGCACCTGGTATTAGGGGTAGGGTATTGACATGGATAGCGAACTGGTTGGTAGACAGGAAGCAAAGAGTGGGAATTAACGGGTCCTTTTCAGAATGGCAGGCAGTAACTCGTGCGTTGCTGCAAGGTTCGGTGCTGAGACCCAATTTGTTTTCTATATAACTATAACAATATATATATTAACTATTTAGACGAGGAAATTAAATGTAACATCTAAGTTTGCGGAGTGGGTGGTGGGTGGCAGTGTGGGCTGTGGGGATGATGCTATGAGGCTGCAGGGTGACTTGGATAGGTTGGGCGAGTGGGCAGAAGCATGGCGGATGCAGTATAATGTGGATAAATGTGAGGTTATCCATTTTGGTGGCAAGAACAGGAAGGCAGATTATTATCTGAATGGTGTCAGATTAGGAGAAGGGGAGGTGCAAAGAGACCTGGGTGTGCTTGTACATCAGTCACTGAAAGTAAGCATGCCGGTACAGCAGGCAATGAAGAAAGCCAATGGCATGTTGGCCTTCATTGCAGGAGGATTTGAGTTTAGGTGAAAGGAGGTCCTGCTGCAGTTGTACAGGGCCCTGGTGAGACTGCACCTGGGGTATTGTGTGCAATTTTGGTCCCCTAATTTGAGGAAGGACATTATTGCTATTGAGGGAGTATAGCGTAGGTTCTCCAGGTTAATTCCCGGTATGGCGGGACCAACATATGACAAAAGAATGGATCGACTCTGCTTATATTTGCTGGAATTTAGAAGGATGAGAGGGGATCTTATAGAAACATAAAATTCTTAAGGGTTTAGACAGCCTAGATGCTGGGAAAATGTTCTCCATGTTGGGGGAGTCCAGAACCAGGTGTTACAATTTAAGAATAAGGGGTACGCCATTTAGGACCAAGATGAGGAAAAACGCTTTCACTCAGAGAGTTGTGAATCTGTGGGAATATCTGCCACAGAAGCCAGAGGAGGCCAATTCACTGGATGTTGTCAAGAGAGAGTTAGATATCGCTCTTAGCACTAACGGAATCAAGGGATACGGGGAGAAAGCAGGAACGTGGTACTGATTTTGGATGACCATGATCATATTTAATGGCAGTACTGGCTCAAAGGGCCAATTCCTGCAGCTATTTACTATGTTTCAATGTTAACAACACTTCATCTTCTACCTGACCACTTCACAGCCTGCATTTCTGCACACCAAATTCTCCAACTTTAGATAACTTCCTCTTTCTTTCTGTTTATATCTGGACTGGCTTTATTTTCCTGCCATCCTTTTTTAAAAACATTTCCATTCATTTGTATAGTCTGGTCTGCTAGGCATGTCCCAGTAGCCCAGACGAGACAATATCATTTACTTTATAACATTAACATTACAGACAAAGGAGCTGCAATGCTTCATAATGGTTAGATTATTTCAGGCTGTCAAAAGAATTCCCTGTGTCCTACCAATTGCCCCTCCTCCACCTTCTCTGCTGCTTCAACTAACTTGTTGTCCCTCTTTCTCAATTGTGACAAAGTGTGTCTGACCTGACATGTTAACTGCTTCTCTTTCCATAGATGCTGTTTGGCCTAGAGTGCTTCCACGCTTCTCTTATTACAGAGCCCACTTGTAGGCCCGTTTGCAGTCTTCAGCCACATCCCCGGAACCATACCTGGTTCCCGACTCCTGCATAAGGCTTCTCCGGAACAGCACCGCCGGTATAATTTAATCTAAGACGAACCCGCAGACAACTGCAAGGATCGCCCCAAACATCAACTATCAACCCAGGAACAGAAAACTCATTGCTTTCTATGGAAAATGCTGTGCGCAAATTGGCGACCACAACCTACATTAGAGCTTGTCCCGCTGAGTTACTCCAGCACTTTGTGTTCCTCACAAGACAAGCAGACTTTTATTGGGCAAAGGTATAAAGCAATTGAAAAACAAAGTAGGTGAATGAAATTGGAATGCATTTCAGCCACGGGCTAACTGTGCAGTGGGAAGTCTCATGGGGCTGAATGGCCTACAGCGGTGCTTCCATTGGAGCTTTCCGTCAATGGACCTTTCTTTACTTATGGAACAAAGTCAAACAAGATTAATCCATCATGTCACAGTTTAATTCAGTTTTGTAACTTCAGTCTTCTTGCAGCCATTTCAATAATCTCAGTAGGAAATGGCCTGATTAGGCTTCTTGTTTCTACCGGTCTTTAAATTAGACTGCTTTCTTACTCCCACAGTAATTCAAAACAAAGTCTATTTTTACCAGCGGCAGAAGGGTGGGCTGTGAATTTATCCATTTTGTAAAGGCAGGCAAGCAGACTCGAGCATTTAACTGGCGAGTCCATTATTCAACTTTTATCAGCCTCTGCACCTCATCACTCCAGCTTGTATCAGCACCATGCAATCAGGCCCACACCCTCCTCCCTTTTTGTATTCTTTTCCCCTTGTGCAAAACATTTTAAGAATCAATTCGAGCAGTTTAACAAGCTTCTCTCCCTCGTCGCCACCCCCGCCAACAGCCTTTCTTTAGCAACAGAAGGAAACCAGATGTTTCGTTCTGTATTACACAATTTAAAAAACCGTGTCGATCTGCCCCTTTCCATCAGAGGCAGCAAGCAGTCTGGATGCTGTTCTTGCTGCTCCTTCTGATGAACAAATGAGCATCTAAAGTCAGCGCCAACTACTTCAACTGTAGCATCCTTCCTGAAAGCAAACACCCATCGTCACAGACTCCTGATGACCACACCTCAAGATTTGGGGGAGCTTATGTTACAGTCTAATTGTGTGTTGCCTTACTCCAGTCACAAGCACCACCATCCAGTTATTTCATTAAACTCCAAACATTGAAGGACAATTTGGAAAGAATACCTTTACTTAAGCAGAACTGTACCTGGAGGTATTTTTTAAATCCAAATTTAGGTTTGGAGTGTGGATGAGTTGCCAAGGTTACAAGGCGCCAGTTGTAAAAAAGGCACAGGATATTTTAGCCAGGAGGTACATTTGTGAGAAGAATTGCACTTAGAAAGGACTTAGGAAAGAAAAAATCCCCTGCTTCATGAAAAATGAGATGGATATGGTAATCATTTGGGGAGCTGTTAATGGGACACAGGGCAAAGTGGTATGCAAACTACCTGGGTAAACTTGCAAAAGAATTGGCATCTTGAGAAATATTTCATCCTTGGCCAAGCAAACACCATGGGCCTCAGTGCTAAGTAAATAATAAAACATCAATAAATTAAAAAACGAATAAACCAATTGACAGGCCAGTAGTTGCAAGCAGCTGGTTCACTGCTCACATAAACCCGGCAGACACTTGCCTTGTTAAGGCCTTCCCACCGAGAGGGGTCAAAGTCAGTAATAAAAAATACCATCCTTTCACTCCTACAACAAACTGTCCACTCCCACTGCCTGCTGTTGTTTATTTTGCTGAGTGTCATGCAATCACACTGCATGGTGATAAATCCTTTGGCCCACCGAGTAAGTGCTGACCATCAAACATGCCTTCAATCTAACCCTACGCTTGCCCATTGGGGTGTAGACTGACTGCTCATCCATAGGGAGGGGGGGGGGGGGGGGGGGGTAGGGGGCGATCCGACACCTCTCCCCAATCTTTGCACATCCCCAATCCTTTCCACTCGCCACTTTAATCTCACGTTTCATGTATTATGTGTTTTATGTGTTTTATGACTGTTGGCAGATCAATTTCCCGACAGAATAATGACATTCTTACTTGCAGCAGCATAAGAAGCCTGTAAACACAACACATATGGATAATGTATAATCAACAGGGACGAAAAAAAAATCAAACATTTAGGACTTATGCAAGAAAAACCTCAACGTTTTTGGTGCAATCAAAGACAATCCATGGTTCATAGTTGATAGTTGTCTAGTGTTCAGGAGCCTGATGGGAAGAAGCTATTCTAATTTCTGATGGTCATGGTTTTCAGACTCCTATACCTTCTTCCCAATGGTAGGATTGAAACGATAGTGTGGCCAGCGTGGTGTCGGTCTTTGATATTGTGGGCTGCCTATTTGAGGCAGCACCTACTACAGATCCCATCAATAATAGGGAGGGGAGTAGCGAATAGACAATAGGTGCAGGAGTGGGCCATTTGGCCCTTCGAGCCAGCACCGCCATTCACTGTGATCATTGCTGGTCATCCACAATCAGTACCCCGTTCCTGCTTTCTCCCCACATCCCTTGACTCCACTATCTTTAAGAGCTCTATCTAACTCTCTTGAAAGTATCCAGAGAGGTAGAGAATTCCACAGATTCACAACTCTCTGGGTGAAAAGGTTATTCCTCATCTCCGTTCTAAATGGCCTACCCCTTATACTAAACTGTGCCCCCTGGGTCTGCACTCCCCCAACATCAGGAACATGTTTTCTGCCTCTAGCGTGTCCAATCCATTAATAATCTTATATGTTTCAATAAGATCCCCTCTCATCCTTCTAAATTCCAGTGTATACAAACACAGTTGCTCCATTCTTTCAACATATGACAGTCCCACCATCCTGGGAATTAACCTTGTGAACCTACGCTGCACTCCCTCAATAGCAAGAATGTCTTTCCTCAAATTTGGAGACCAAAACTGCACCCAATACTCCAGGTGTGGTCTCACCAGGGCCCTGTACAACTGCAGAAGGACCTCTTTGCTCCTATACTCAACTCCTCTTGTTATGTAGGCCAACATGCCATTAACTTTCTTCTGTACATGCCTGCTGTACCCTGCATGCTTACTTTCAGTGACTGATGTACAAGGACACCCAGATCTCGTTGCAGCCGTGTTAGTCGGTCAGTAACCATGACGGCACTGTCGATCACCCTGTGTAATCTCCTTCATTCTTGGGCATTTTGAGTTGCTGAACTAAATGATGCAAACCAGTCAATATGCTCTCTTCTGTAAACCTGTAGAGGTTCAAAAGAGCATTGTACCACTTGCCTATAGGAGGGGCAATTTACAGTGGCCAATTAAACTACCTACCTGCAAGTCGGGATGTGGGTGGAAACCGGAGCATCGGGGGAAAACAAGGTCACAAGAAGAACTTGTCAACCCCACACAGACCGCACCAGAGATCAGGATTGGACCCAGGAAACTGGAGCAGTGAGGTAGTGGCTCCACTGGCTGTGGCACTGTGCCCCCTTCAGACACGAGTTTGAGTCTGTATCCAGCGATCTGAACATGCAATCCAGATTGATACTCAAGGTGCACACAGTAATGCCACATGGTCAGAGGTGTCATTTTACAGAGACGGATCTAAAGCAAGACCACCCTACCCAAGCAAAACGCCGTGAACCTGGTTTGATAAAGAGCAGGCGAGCTTTTCCTTGGTGTCCCTGCCAAACTTTATTCTCAACCAGAAGAGCAGCGAAGATCACCCACTACTCCGATCCCGCTCCAGCAATTATAAAGATCATGACTCATCTTCTGCACAATTTGTAAGCATTATCGCCATCTCCATTCATTTCCTTCATGACCAGAAATCTATCAACCTGTTTTGAATTAATACAACAGCTGACCCCCCACAGCTGTCCATGGTAGAAATATTCAACGGTTCACGTCCTCAGAGTGATGAAATTTCTCTTAATCTCTGTTCCAAATGACTTGCTCCTTGTTCAGAAACTCTGGCAACCCCTCGGGCTTGGCCCACACTCCTCAGCCAGAGAAAACAACCTCCCTGCATCAGGCTTGTCAAGCCCATTCAAAATTTAAGTTTCACTGAGATCTCCTCTCCCTTCTTCTAAACTCGAGTGAATACAGTCCATTAAATCGCCACTCAAATGTCAAACATGCCATCTCTGGAACAGTTTGACGAATTATCACTCCATGCATCCTCACTCCATGTAAGTTCACTCTTGGGCAAGGAACCAAAACGGTCCAAAATTGATGTAATGATGAAGTTTTATAAGGCACTGGTCATGCCGCATTTCGGTCTGGTCTGACCAGCTGTTTTGGGCCCATATCGGAGGAAGAATGTGCTGTCTTTGGAGAAGGTCCAGAGGAAGTTTATGAGAATGATCCCAGGGAAGATTGGGTTGACATATGATGAGCGTTTGATGGTAAGGGCCTGTACTCACAGTTCTGTTCAGAAAGATGAGAGTAACCTCAGTGAAACTTACTGAATAGTGAAAAGGCCTCAATAGAATGAATGTGAAGAGGATGTTTCCACTAGCGGGAGAGTTTAGGACCAGAGGCCACAGCCTGAGAATAAAAGGATGGTTCCACAAAATGCTGGAGTAACTCAGCGGGACTGGAGAGAAGTAATGGATGACTTTTCGAGTCGAGACCCTTCTTCAAACTGAAACATAGAAAATAGGTGCATAAGGAGGCCGTTTTGCCCTTTGAGCCAGCACCGCCATTCATTGTGATCATGGCTGATCATCCACAATCAGTAATCTGTGCCTGCCTTCTCCCCATATCCCTCTATTCCGCTAGCCCCTAGAGCTCTATCTAACTCTCTTTTAAATTCATCCAGTAAATTGGCCTCCACTGCTTTCTGTGGCAGAAAGTTCCACAAATTCACAACTCTTTGGGTTAAAGAGTTTCTTCTCATCTCAGTTTTAAATGGCCTTCCCTTTATTCCTAGATTGTGGCCCCTGGTTCTGGACTCCCCCAACATTGGGAACATTTTTCCTGCATCTAGCTTGTCCAGTCATTATATAACTTTCTATAAGATTCCGTCTCATCCTTCTAAATTCCAGAGAATACAAGCCCAGTCTTTCCAATCTTTCCTCATATGACAGTCCCACTATCCCCGAGATTAACTTTGTGAACCTACGCTGCACTGCCTCAATAGCAAGGATATCCTTCCTCAAATTAGGAGACCAAAACTGCACCCAATACACCAGGTGTGGTCTCACCAGGGCCCTGTACAACTGCAGAAGGACCTCTTTACTCAAATCGTCTCGTTATGAAGGCCAATGTGCCATTAGCTTTCATCACTGCCTGCTGTACCTAGATGTTTACTTTCAGTGACTGGTGTACAAGGACCCCCAGGTCCCGTTGTACTTCCCTTTTTCCAAATCTGACACCATTGAGATAATAATCTGCCTCCTTGTTCTTGCCACCAAAGTGGATAACCTCACATTTATCTACATTATACTGCATCCGTCATGCATCTGCCCACTCACTCAACCTGTAACCTCCTAGAATCCTCTTCGCAGTCACACTACCAACCAGCTTTGTGTCATCTGCAAATTTGCTAGGGTTACTTTTAATTCCATCATCTAAACCATTAATATATATTGTAAATAGTAGCAGTCCCAGCACCGACTCGCCACTGCCTGTCATTCTGACAGGGACCCGTTTATTCCTACATTTTGTTTCCTGTTTGCCAACCAATTCTCTATCCATGTCAATACCTTACCCCCACTACCATGTGCTCTAATTTTGTCCACTAATCTCCTCTGTGGGGCATTATCAAAGGCTTTCTGAAAGTCCAAATACACTACATCCACTGGCTTTCCTTCATCTATTTTACTTGTCCCATCCTCATAAGATTCCCGTAGATTAGTCAAGCAGGATTTCCCCTTCATAAATCCATGCTGACTTGGACTAATCCTTTTACTGCTGTCCAAATGCGCCATTATTACCTCTTTAATAATTGACTCCAGCATCTTACCCACCACCAGTGTCAGGCTAACTGGTCTATAATTCCACATTTTCGCTCTCACTCCTTTCTTGAAAAGTGGGATAACAATGGCTACCCTCCAATCCACAGGAACTGATTCTGAATCTATAGAACATTGGAAAATGATCACCAATGTGTCCATGATTTCTTGAGCCACCTCATTGAGTACCCTGGGATGCAGACCATCAGGCCCTGAGGATTTATCAGCCTTCAGTCCCATCAGTCTACCCAATATTTATCGCCTAATGCAATTTTATTTCAGTTCCTCTATCTCCCTAGACCCTCTGTCCTCTAGTACATCTGGGAGGTGTACTAGAGGACAGATCCAAACAAAGTACCTGTTCAACTCTTCTGCCATTTCCTTGTTCCCCATAATAATTTCAACTGTTTCTTCCTTCAAGGGACTTTACTAATCTTTTTCTCTTAACATACCTAAAGAAGCTTTTACTGTCCTCCTCTATATTCTTGGCCAGCTTACCCTCATACTTCATCTTTTTACCCCGTATTGCCCCTTTTGTTACTTTCTGTTGTTCTTCGAAAGTTTCCCAATCCTCTGGCTTCCCGCTACTCTTTGCTATGTTATACACCTTTTCTTTTAGTTTTATTCCATTCCTAAATTCCCTTGTCAGCCATGGTTGCCTCTTATTCCCCTTAGAATCTTTCTTCCTCTCTGGAATGAAATGATCCTGTATCTTCTGGATTATGCCCAGAAATTCCTGCCATTGCTGTTCCACCGTCATTCCTGCTAGGATCCTTTTCCAGTCGACCTTGGCCAGCTCCCCTCTCATGCCTCATAGTCCCCTTTGTTCAACTGCAACACTGACACTTCAGATTTAACCTTCTCCCTCTCAAATTGCAGGATAAAACCCATCATAAAACTTATCACTAAAGAATGGTCTCGACCCGAAACGTCACCCATTTCTTCTCTCCAGAGATGCTGCCCGTCCCGCTGAGTTACTCCAGAATTTAGCGTCTACCTTCGATTTAAACCAGCATCTGCAGTTCTTTCTTACACAATAAAAGGATGTACGTTTAGAAAGGAAATGAGGAAGAATTTCTTTAGTCAGAGGTGGTGAATCTGTGGAATTCATTATCTCAGACGGCATGGGTTATGGGGAAAAGGCAGAAGAATGAAGTTGAGAGGGAAAGATAGATCACTCATTATTGAATGGCAGTTTAGACTCGATGGGCCAAATGACCTAATCCTGCTCCAGAAACATGAACATTCCCCGTTTGATCTCAATTGCAATAAGAAACCTTTAATTCCATAATCTGCACATGCCTCTCCTAATAAAGTCGTGCAAATCATTTGCCCTCCTAATCACTTAGTATTGGTGTTGGTTTACTTTTGTCACATGTACCGAGATGCAGCGAATTACTTTATTTGCACGCTATCCCGTCAAATCATTGTCTACGCAAGTACAATCAAGCCATACACAATTACAACAGGTAGTGCAAAGAGATAGAGTACAGAGTATGGTGTTATCGTATAATAGCGTTACAAATGCAGAGAAAATGCAGATTTTTTTTTTTAAGTGCTAGGGCCGCAATGAGGTGGATTGGAAGATTGGAATTACATCTTCATGCTGGTCTTCGGTAATCTGTGTACCCAACTCAAATTCTAACCTTTGAACCAATACTTTCCTTATCTCTGATATGCTACCAAAATGGTTCACTTCCAATTTTCCCACTATATTTCATCTGCCATGTCATTCACCTCCCTCACTCGTCTTTTTCATATGTCCTTGAAACCTCAATACTTATTTTTCCATATCCAATATAACTAAAAGATATTCTAACCATTATTACCCTGTTGTTTGTGGGCATATGCTAAGCACAAATACATGGCATTAATTGCAAAAGTAGATTGTTGATCGTAAAGTTAGTTGTCTTGGTTGTGAAAGCTCATTTTATTCTGCTCTTACATGCTTCAAAATGAAATATATATATTTTAATACATTTCAAATTAATCATTTTGAGTAGATCTCAAAACGGAAACCACTTGAAAATTTTGGAGGCGTCTACTCCAATCATTGACATAGCAATTCCACTTAATCCTATGTCATCAATAATAACAAAGTGCCTTTTTACAGCTTATTTAAGCTTATTTACAGCTTAGAGAACAAAATACTCTTAAGATGTTCATAGGAATGCTGTCAAGCCACATCAGAGCAGGTAGCATAGAACTCAATCTAAGGGAAGGTTTTAAAGAGTATCTTGAATTAGGTGTAGAGAACCACAAAGGTGCGGAAATGAGAACCCTGAAAGCCATCACAGCAACAAATACAATGCATGTTACAAGATCAAAACTGGAGGATTGCCTCCAGAGAGCTGGTAAGTACAGAGGAGGATACCTCAAAACAGTGACCATAATATTAGAAGTCGATGCATTTTTTAACCAGAAACATAAATAGACAAGGAGCACGGAGTCAAAATGTGAGCACAACTATGTGCCCAGGGAGCAGAATGTTTTGGGGGGGGGGGGGGGGGGGGGCTGCAAGTTTACAGAGAACCAGGAAATTTGGCCAAAAGTTATTGCAGCAAAAGAGAGAACACATATGGACAAAAGCAAGACGAATTGTTTTAAATATGTAAATATATTAGATTGCACAAAGAGCAGGAAGATAATATCAGCGAAAACCAGTTATGCAAATTACTCGTATGCACGGTGAAATAATTCAATTTTCCTATCTAACGTTTTAGAGGTGCCTGTTTGTTAACCACAGTACACATTAACTCTTGAGGGATTGCAGATCAACTTGGATAACTCGTGAGTGAATCAGCATGATATGATGGACCAAATGGCCTCTATCTTTGCTGCAAGCTTGTAGCAGCACAGTTATAAGTAAATGACTGCATGAGACAAAAGCCAGGTCTTTGTTCAAATGACTTATTTTTATGAAGTAACCTTTCCATGATAGATGTGTGGCAATGGTTCGCCAGGGATGTCTACCGAGACAGACATCAAATGCTGTTGGAAGATCATCAACTCAGTGAAAGACACACCTTGGTCTGCCCGAAACCGGTTGGTCTTGCATAATACTAGAAACTTACCATGACAATATATTTTACTGCAATTGGTTTATGATTACCAAAGAGTAGTCCAGAAAGTAAAATGAGTAGATATGACAAAACAAGTACGTGTACTGTGTAAAACTTTCCAGACATTGTACATTAATCTGCAACAAAGATAAAGCTGTAAACACTGAACTTTCTCTGACTTCAACAATCAATTCTTCTCTTCCTGCAGATGCAGCTTGACGTGCTGAGTGCTTCCTGAATTTTCTGATTTTGTTTCAGATTTCTATCATGTGCAGCTTTTTTGATCTTTAGATTTTCTGCAACGTCTTGTTTTCAGTAATCCTCGGGAAGAATGCTTACTTCTACGTGGGAAAGTTGGGACTTCCATTTTCTTTCCAAAGAATCTCAGCCAATTATTGAGCGCAGTAGTGAGGGAATGCTGCACTGTTGGAAATCCCGTCATTAGGAAGAGACCTCAACCCAATCGGCTCTCATAGTTGGATGCAAGGGATGCTATGCTGGTACTGTATTGGACAAAACTGGAGTTCTTCCCAGCTACCAGAACATTATTTATTCCTCTAAAATAACTGATCTGGACATTTAAATCAATGTGATAATCAATTAAAAAAAAAATCTGCTGGAAATCCAAACCAAAAGTAGAAAATGCTGCAAATACTCTGCAGGTCGGGCTGCATCAGTGGGAAGAGAAACTAAGTTAATATTTCAGTTTGGAGACCCTTTGTTAGAACTGAGAAACCAAGCACAGTTTGGTTCCTTCTGCGTGGAGTAGCTGTGTTCAAACCGCAGTGGTGGTCCTGAGCTTCCTGTTGCTTGCCACTTGAATTCTCCATCCCATTCCCACTCTGACCTCTTGTTCTACATCACACTGCTCCCACACTTTTTTCTCTGGGCTCTTCATATCTATTTTTTTCATTTTCTTAATTGCTTCCATTCACTCATTGTCCTGATGCAGAATTCTTGAGCTGAAATGCTGATAATTCCTCCCCCCACCCCACCCCCCCCCCCCCACCCCCGCACAGATGTTGCTCGTCCCCCTGAGGTCCTCCGGAAATTTGCCTTTCGCCCCATTTGCTCACCAATTGGATAAACTTGTGCACAATTAATCTCCATGTTCACACAAGTTTACCCTCATCAGAGAATCCCCCTCCCCCACCCTTCCTGCAGTTTTGCAGAAGATAGACACAAAGTGCTGGAGTAATTCAGCGGGTCAGGCAGCATCACTGAAGAAACCTTCAAGTCTGAAGAAGGGTCCCAACCTGAAACGTCACCCATCCTTTTCCTCCCGAGATGCTGCCTGACCAGCACTTACTCCAGCACTTTTTATCTTTCTTCGGTATAAACCATCATCTGCATTTTCTTTCCACATTGCTGCTTTGCAGTTCCAATGAAGGGTCGCGGACCTGAAATGTTAGTTCTGTTTCTCTTCCCACGTTTGGCCTGATCTGCTGAGTATTTCCAACGTTCTGTTTTTGATGTAAATCAACACCATTTGTGAGATTCAACTGCGTGCACAGTTGCGGCTCTACCCCCCAGCAATATCACAGAGATCAACTTCAAATAGATGTATGCGTAGGAAAGAACTGCAGTTTAAATCGAAGGTAGACACAAAATGCTGGAGTAACTCAGCGGGACAGGCAGCATCGCTAGAGAGAAACAATGGGTGACGTTTCGGGTCGAGGCCCTTCTTCAGACTGATGTCAGGGGAGTGGGGCAGGACAAAGATTGAATGTAGTCAGAGACAGTAAGACTAATGGGAGAACTGGGAAGGGGGAGGGGATAGAGAAGGAAAGCAAGGGCTATCTGCAGTTAGGGAAGTCAATGTTCATACCGCTGGGGTGTAAACTACCCAAGCGAAAGTTGAATATATTTAATTAGCTTTAAAGCAGTTTGAAACACTCCGAGACCAAGAAGGATACTCAGTACATACAAAGTGTTCCTTTGTTTATCTTCCTCTCATTTATTATATTTTCTCTCCGTTTTTCCCCATCCCCGATAGGCAAAGGGAACGCTATCCTGAAAGTTCAATGATGTGCAGTATTATTGTTGGAGTACAGTGCCTGTAAACACAGTTCCTGTAAACTGGTCCTCCTCGAGTAAAGACTTGCTCCTCGAAGATGCCTGGGCTAATATTCAAGAAAAATAACCAATCATGGATTGCCTATCCAGAAACAAGCAAAATTTATTTCAATAGAACACAGTAACTACAGATGGCGGAATCATGAGCAAAAAACAAGGTGCTAGATAGAGGAACTCACTGGATCAGGTGGCATCTGTGAAGGGAACGGACAGGTGGCGTTTCATGTTGGGACTCTTCAGACTGATGGGGTAGGGGAAGAAAAGTGAAAGAGAGAGGGAGGTGGGTCAAAGCCTGGCACGGTGGATACAGGCAAAGGAGCAGGTGATTGGCAGAGGGGGAGAGTAAGTTACCAAGACTAAAAGTGGGAAGGAATGAAAAGGGTGTCATATGAGCAGTGGCACATAAAGCTGGAGGGAGGGATATGGGTGAAAGGGGACAGAAAGGAGTGGACAGAGATGGAGGGGGAAATGAGGAGGTAGGGGACGAGCATACGAAGGTGGGGGAAAAGTGTAGTGTGACTAAGATTTAGTTTAGTTCAGTTTAGAGATTCAGTGCGGAAACAGGCCCTTCGGCCCACCGATAAGCATCAACCAGTGATCCCACACACACTATCCCACACACACTAAAGACAATTTACATTTATACCAAGCCAATTAGCCTACAAACCTGTACATCTTTGGAGTGGAGATGGTGGGAGAAATGAGTATGCACCTTGGTGGGGGGGGGGGGTGGGCAGATGTATTTCAAAGCTTGGCATCAGTTTCCAGAGTAGCAAAACCCAGTTCTTCAAATTATTTTACTTCACAGCAGCCTTCGCCTGCGTTCTCCTACTTGCCCAGCCTCCCTCACAAACACCCCTCAACATCGGGAATGGGGCTGCCAAGATGGAGTGGTGGTTTAATTTCTGACTTTTATCCAGTTCTGAGGAAATGAACACTCGGATTAACTGCGACCAAGCAAAATAATTCACAGAACTTCACGGTAAGTAACATAGACTTGGATCAAATAATTGGGAGCTTATCATTGGAACCCCCATAGGGATCAGAGGCTGAGACCCTTGGTATGTTGTTACATAGCTGTTTCGGAATTTGCAGGTTGAATCTGTAGACACAGCAAGAAAACAAAATATTCCAGACCTGGGAATCATTTTGGCACTGTTCAGACAGATTACCCTCAGAGATCACCTACCATTTGTGTAACTTGATACTGAAAGGAAAAAAAAAAAATCTAATCTTGATGTGCAGTTTCATACTGGAAACACAAAAGATTTTTTTAAAGATTGCACTTCTGTGAGCCATTTATTTGAAGTGCATCCACTGTTGGAGGAAATGTGGCAACGAGCCTGGGACTGCATGCTCACACAAACATCAATCTGGTCAGTTGTCTTCATAATTTCAGTTGAGGGATCAACATTGACCATAAGTTTAGAGTTTAGTTTAAAGATACAGCATGGAAACAGGCTCTTTGGCCCACCGAGTCCGCGCTGACCAACGATCACCCGTATATATGTTCTATCATAGCGTAGAAAACAGGCCCTCCGGTCTAATTTGTACACACTATTCTACACACCAAAGACAGTGGACAATTTACAAAAGCCAATTAACCTACAACCCTATACGTCTTTGAAATGTGGGAGGAAACCAGAGCATGCTGAGAAAACCCACAAGGTCACAGGAAGAACGTACAAACGCCGTACAGACAGCACCCGTAGTCAGGATCAAACTTGGGTCTCAGGCGCTGTAAGGTAGTAAATGTACCGCTGCACCACTGCCGTCGCACAGAAGGCAAGGAGAAATCCTTCCCCCCCCCCCCCCCCCCCCCACTACACAAAGGTAATTTCCGGCAAAATGATTCACAGAACCATGGGTTAATGGCTCATCATGAGGTTGTACCTCCGACATTACAGCACTCCCTCCGTGCAACATTGGAAGTGGAGGTCCAGATTTGGTGTTCTTATTGGAAGATGGGAGTTATGGAGAGATACAACATTTAAACAAGCCTTCCCCCCCTCCCCAAGGGTCTCCAATGAGGTAGTAGGTAGTTCAGGACCGCTCTCTAGTCATTGATAGGATGGTTCAGTTGCCTGATGACAGCTGGGAAGAAACTGTCCCTGAATCGGGATGTATGAATTTTCACACTTGTATACCTCTTGCCTGATGGAAGAGAGGAGAGAAGAGAGAGTGACCAGGGTGAGACTCATCTTAGATTATGCTGGTGGCCTTGCCGAGGCTGCGTGAAATGTACATGGAGTGTATATGAAGACTGATGTTTGAACTGAATGAGAATGGATCTCACATTCCTTCTCTTGGCCAGTTTTCAATAAGGAGAGTATGGGAGGGCTCAGTGGGTAAAATGTATAAGGCGCAATGCTTTGACATTCTTCAGAGATCACCTGAATGGGAATCAGCCCACCCCTGGCCACCACCTTTCCATTGTCTGGTGACTTTCCAGGGTAAGAGCCTGGACTAGTTTGGAGGAGAAAAAAAAATTCAAATCATTGAAATAATTTATTTTTCCTGAAAATATCTGTGCTTTCATGAGAGAAACATTATTGTTTTTACCAATAATCCCAAAGGTAATCAATGCATAGCAGAAAACCCATTGTCTTTGCTGCGGTGTGGGAGGATGGGATGCATGTGGTTGGGTAATGTTCTTATCCATGAACGCCTTCAAGACCATCCTTGAACTCACCCCTTTGACCATGATTTTGGTCACCTGCTCTAATAACACATTACATGATTTGATGTCAAACTTTGTCTGTTGAGATCCTCTTATGTTCTGCAAGCCCATTTGTTCTGTTAAACAGACTATACAAGTGCCATTCGTTCCACCTCTTGGAATATGTTCTTCCACAGTTGCCCACCCTAATCAAGACAGAATCTTTCAATCGTGTCCCAGAAGGTACAAACCAACGTCCAGTTACAAAGCATTACAAATAAACTCCCAGTTGTGTCTCAATTAAGAAAAATAGATTAAAGTCTTGTCCAAACCAAAGTGCAAAGTTGTCCCATTTGTTACCAGAAACTGAAACAGTCACATAATGTCCCAGCCTGGGAACAAACCCATTAAATTGTTCTTTTATTTCCCTCACAGTCAGTGCTGACAGACTCCACTTAGAAGCAAATAAGTGCATCAATATAGCTCTAAGCTTTGAACTTCACAAAATACATTGTGAAGTTCAATGAAGCAACAGGGAAGTGATCATCCCTGAAATGGTTTGCAGGAATGGTTTGCAGCAGGTTTGCACAGGGACATCTTCACAAAAAGGAAAGCGATACTGAGCTATTTGTCAGATTTCCGTGATCAGGTCATTATCATTTGGATTTTTGTTGGAGTGTTCCATCAAGAAACAAATTTTGATGGTGTCAAGGTATTGTGGGCCATTAGTAATAACTTCCAGCTCACTTCAAAATACTGAAGAAGCAGTATTAAAGCTTGATCTAACGTTTCATCCAAAACACATTGGCAGTTCAGCATTGTCTCTGGAGGAGCTTCAATCACTTGAAGCCACAACAGTCAGAGGCTGGAGGGCCTCCAGCGAGTACTGCCAATATAGTTCTTGTGTGCATACTTAAAGCACCTTTAATAAAGGAAAACAATCCAACACACTTTGCGCGAGACAAAAAAAAAGGCAACCGGCCATAGAATTAGATGTTAGGAGGGGCAACCAAACATGTGGTCAAAGAGGTTGGTACGCAATTGCCAAAGGCAGATCGAAAGAGAAGTGACAAATGTGGGCATAATGGAGAGCCCTCAGGGGAACCGCAGGAATGGAAACATTATGTGATGAGATGAGGGGGAGACTCAAAGGTATTGGGGTCCAGGATGGCGTTGATGTCTTAATACATGGACCCCCTAACATGCAGGTCCTACAAGTGATTGGGAAGACAAACAACATTACTCATGAGTACCAGAATGCAGATGCCTAGCTTCGAATCTATAGAACTCCTGTTGTGATCGCACCTGGGATATTATATACAGGTCGGGTGTCTCAACCCAAGCATGGTGTGTGTATTACAGGGAGAGAGATTAAGTGGACCGGGTCAAGGCTTTTTTGGGAAGAGTGAGTGGTGATCTCCTGGAGACATCGAACATTTCTTTTGGGTCTTGATGGGGCAAGGGAAGGTAGGTGTCTGAAGATGGGTCTCGGCCCCCTTCCTTCTCTCCAGAAATGCTGCCTGTCCTGCTGTGTTACTCCAGCTTTCTGTGTCTATCTCAGATGTTTACCTGCCTGGGATGCACAGAAACAGGGATCATGGTCTCAAAAGAATAGGTCAGTCATTCAGTACAGAGGGGAGACAATTTTCACCCAGATGGTAAATATTTGGGTTTCTTTATCCCAGGAGGGTCAGTTGCTGACTATATTCGAGACAAAAATTAATAGATATTTACATATTAAGTGAAGCAATGGATATAGGGTTAATATCTCACTGGGAAAGTGAGATAAAAGATTGCCTGTGATTGTATTGCAGTCAGAGTCACAGAGATACAACATGGAAAGTGGCCCATTATTCCAACAACTCTGTGCCAAACAGCGTACCCATTTACCCTAACCCTACTTTAAACCATTTCATTTCCCACTTTATCCAACACCTGAATGGGCTACTTCAGCTTGTATTCCTTATGTTGTGTGAACATAAGGGATCCAACTGTGAAACACAGAGGGTGGAGCAGGAATCAATGCAGGTCAGCAAGGGTGACAAGGCAAGCGTGGAATGGGCAATGGGCCTCATGTGGGAGAAGGAGCATCAGAATGTTGGATGCATTGAATGTTGGATGCGCAGGACGAATGGTGTAGGACACTAGAACATCACACCTAGAGATAAAAGAAGCAAAGGTTGTTTAGAGTTGTGGCTTTGTTTCACAATGGTTGTGAAAGATTGCAGCAGGATCTGGATCGATTGGCCAGGTGGGCGAAGGAATGGTTGATGGAATTTAATACAGAAAAGTGTAAAGTGTTGCATTTTGGGACGTCGAACAAAGGTAGGACCTACACAGTAAATGGTAGGGCTCTAGGTAGTGTTGTGGAACAGAGGGATCTAGGAGTACAGGTGCATGGTTCCTTGAACGTTGAGTCACAGGTAGACAAGGTGGTCAAAAAGGCTTTTGGCGCTTTGGTCTTCATCAGTCATAGTATTGAGTAAAGCATTAAAGAAGGAACTGCAGATGCTGGAAAATCGAGTGTACACAAAACTGGAGAAACTCAGCGGGTGCAGCAGCATCTAAGGAGCGAAGGAGATAGGCAACGTTTCGGGCCAAAACCCGAGTAAAGCAGTTGGGAGACCATGTTGCAGATGTATAAGACATTGGTGAGACTGCATTTAAAATATTGTGTTCCGGTCACCATGTTATAGGAAAGATATTGTCAAGTTGAAAGGGTTCAGAAAAGATTTACAAGGATGTTGCCAGGACTAGAGGGTGTGAGCTTTAGGGAGGATAAGGGGGGGGGGGGGTGGATCTTTTTGAGGTGTACAAAATCATGAGAGGAATAGATCGGGTAGATGCACAGAGTCAGGGAATCGAGGACCAGAGGACATAGGTTCAAGGTGAAGGGGAAAAGATTTAATAGGAATCCGAGGGGTAACTTTTTCACACAAAGGATGGCGGGTATATGGAATAAGCTGCCAGAGGAGGTAGTTGAGACTCAGACTATCCCATTATTTAAGAAACAGTTGGACAGGTACATGGAAGGACAGGTTTGGAGAGTTATGGACCAAGCACTGGCAAGTGGGACGAGTGTAGCTGGGGCAATGTGGGCAAGTTGGGCCAAAGAGCCTGTTTCTACACTGTATCACTCTATCACTCTCTCTATGACTCTATGAGGAAGAGTTTGAAGGTTGTAGTTTTTTTGTAGGAAAGAGACTTTCGCAAAAAGTCTCATAAATGACAATAGAATCATGACCAGACAATCCTTTTTTATAAAAAAGACACAACGTGCTGGATTAACAGCGAATCAGGCAGCATATCTGGAGAACACGGATAGTGATGTACAGTGGGGAGTGCAGAGGGGGGCGTGGAGGGTAGGAAAGCTGGTGGATCAACAGCTCATATTTTGCTTGGATAGCTTAAAACCCAACAGTAGTTACATTGAATTCCGCAATTGTAGGTAACTATATAACCCCCTTCCTCTCCCACCCCCACACTCCCCTGTACCCCACCTGGACTTGCACCTATTTCTGTCCTCCCCTTCCACCTACAGTGCCCTCCACAATTTTTGGGACAAAGACCCATCATTTATTTATTTGCCTCTGTCCTCCACAATTTGAGATTTGTAATAGGGAAAGAAAAAAGATTTTAATAAAGGCAATTTTTATACATTATGGTTTCACCATGTAGAAATTACAGCAGTATTCACACATAGTCCCCCCATTTCAGGGCACCATAATGTTTGGGACACAGCAATACCATGTAAATGAAAGTAGTCATGTTTAGTATTTTGTTGCATATTCTTTGTATACAATGACTGCTTGAAGTCTGTGATTCACCGACATCACCAGTTGTTCAGTGTCTTCTCTGGTGATGCTCACCCAGGCCTGTATTGCACCCATCTTTAGCTTATGGCTGTTTTGAGGGTTAGTCTTCTTCAGTTTTCTCTTCAGCATATAAAAGACATGCTCAATTGGGTTCAGATCGGGTGATTGACTTGGCCACTCAAGAATTGACCATTTTTTAAGCTTTGAAAACCCCCTTTGTTGCTTTAGCAGTGTGTTTGGGATCATTGTCTTGCTGTAGAATGAACCGCCGGCCAATGTGTTTTGAGGCATTTGTTTGAACTAGAGCTGATAGGATGTGTCTATACACTTCAGAATTCATTACGCTACTACCATTAGCAGTTGTATCATCAATGAAGATAAGTGAGCCAGTACCTTCAGCAGCCATACATGCCCAGGCCATAACACCCCCACCACCGTGTTTCACAGATAAGGTTGGATGCTTTGAATCTTGGGCAGTTTCTTCTCGTCTGCATACTTTGCTCTTGCCATCACTCTGATACAAGTTAATCTTCGTCTCATCTGTCCACAACACCTTTTTTCCAGAACGTTGCTCTTTTAAGTACTTCTTGGCAAACTGTAATGTGGCCATCCTATTTTTGCAGCTAACCAGTGGCTTGCATCTTGTTGTGTAGCCTCTGTATTTCTATTCATTAAGTCTTGTGCAGACTGTGGTCATTGACTAATCCACACCCGACTCCTGAAGAGTGTTTCTGATCTGTCAGGCAGGTGTTTGGGGATTTTTCTTTATTATAGAGAATTCTTCCGTCATCAGCTGTGGAGGTTTTCCTTGGCCTGCCAGTCCCTTTGCGATTAGTAAGCTCACCAATGCTCTCTTCCCAATGATGTTCCAAACAGTTGATTTTGGTAAGCCTAATGTTTGGCTGACGCCTCTAACAGTTTTATTCTTGTTTCTCAGTCACATAATGGCTTCTTTGACTTTCATCGGCACAACTTTGGTCCTCATGTTGATAAACAGCAATAAACGTTTCCAAAGGTGATGGAAAGACTGGGTGCTGAGAGCTCTCTTATACCTGCGTTAAGGAGGCATTTAAACACACCTGAGCAATTACAAACACCTGTGAAGCCATGTGTCCCAAGCATTATGGTGTCATGAAATGAGGGGGGGGGGGGGGGGGGGGGAAAGAGAGAAGATAATGCATAAACACAGCTGTAATTTCTACATGGTGAAACCAAAATATATAAAAAATACCCTTGAATAAAATCTGACAATGTTCACTTTAACCACATGCGGGTTTTTTTTCCATTACAAATCACAAATTGTGGAGTACAGAGGCAAATAAATAAATGTCCCACACATTATGGAGGCCATTGTATATTCCTTCTGTTGGCTTCACTACTCTTAACAACCCTTTAATCATCTTTTGTCTCACAGCTTCTGTCTTTACATCTCTGGCTTACGTCCAACAATCTGCCGATCATAAAACTTCCTTCACCTGTACCAACCTACTACTGCCTGCTGTACTTTGTACTGCCTCTCCTCGCTTCCAGCTTTCCTTCCAATCGCCACCTTACAATCAGTCTGAAGAAGGATCCCAACCCAAAACATCACCTATCCATGTTCTCCAGAGATGCTACCTAACCCGCTGAGTTACTCCAGCAATTTGTGTCGGTTTTTTTTTGCTAAACCAGCATCTGTAATTCCTTGCTCCTATAATTTTTTTTTAAAATTTACAGGCTACTGAGTTACAAATATTAGCTAACATCTCAGATAAACGATTTTCTTTATATCAACTTTTCCTGTTGTCATGGGATTAGTTTTGTCCAAATTAAGCATCAGGCGAGGTAAGAGTTTAAGGTTTCAACTGAGAGTCATCCTGAAGATTGTCCGTCTGAAGCCTAGCCCAAAATTAAGTGAAAGCTGCAACTGGTTTGGGGCTCCAAACTTTATCCATCAAGTGACGTACTTGAACCGCTTTGTAGCTGGTTCTACTTGCTTCTGGGCACCGTCAAACCCCAGGCTAGGCTTCTGAAAAGTGAGTCGTGCTAAAACCGTCAACGCGCAGTGTCTTCAACATAAAAGGCGTTCATTTAACACATCCGCTGACCTGGGAGATGTCTGCCTCCCTCACAGAAACATCACAGACATCAAGCGAAGCTTAGCTCCCCCCACCCCCCAAACAACCAGTGCACCGACTCCCAAGATAGGAGACGCTTCTCTGTTACTGCTGAGACTGCACTTCTCCGCTCACCCTTGCAAAATGTTTCACGCGTGTGGCAAGTTGTTACATTCTGTCTGGCTTGGTTTGATGTGCGGCCGCCGTGAGAAGGAAAAAAAATCGCTGCGAACTTACCCAGCTCTTTAAACTCCGTCCAAAGCCTCTGCCGTGCTCCCGCAGACGGTTAACAATGAGGTACTTCTGAATGGTGAGAGAGCCGAGTCCCAACACACCGTGCATATCCTCCAGTCTACTGACGCCACTCCCTAGCTACAGTACAGCCTTTGGCTAAAGCAGCACTTTGCTGAAAGGGCTTGGATCGGCCTCCCTGGCCTCCAGCCAGCCACACAGCTGAGTTGCAGTCACATCACCACTGCAACAATAAGCATGAATCAATGTCCCTGGGTCCTGAACACTTTATTTTCTTTTTTCCCCCATAACTAGTTCCTGAGATCACGAAATATATATATATTTCAAATACGTCAGCAGAAGAGTCTTTGGACCCTGGAATCTCAACCAGTGGTGCCTATTTTTATCGGAACCACTGTGTTTTCTTTCAGTTGTTCCATTTTCGGGCTCAAGCCCTGCATGCGAGCAAAAGTAGCCGAACAAGGCTGTAGCCTGCACCCCGGGTTACCTCTAAAGGCTGCACAGCCATTACAAAGCACTAGAAGGCGCAAGTGAGCAACTGAAGCTCTCCAACAGCGAGAAGCTGTCAACATTTCAGATTACCGGACTGCAAAGGCTCTTGATCTGGTGCCAACCAGAAGCAAGGAGGCTAAAGAAACATGTCCTCATCACACTTCTTCGGGAGGAAGTAAACGCTGTGTTAATAAAAGACTTGCATTTATAAAAGAGCCTTTCACAAAAGAACATCACCTCATATTCTACTTTGGGAGCTCACTACCCAACATTGAATTCTTCAATTTTAGGTAATTACACAACCCGACCCCCCCCCCCTCGCCCCTGTGCCCCACCTGAACTCACAGCTATTTCTCCCCTTTCACCTACATACCTCCCTCTAGCTTCACAATTCGTAACTCTTCAATCCTTTTGTTTCACACCTTCTGTCTTTTTTATCTCTGGCCTTTATCCAACCATCTGCCGATGAAATAACTCCTCATGTATTACGCGCCAGGCCTTGTCCTGCCCTCCTCCCTACGATCTTTCTCTCCCCCCCTCCAAAAAAAACACGGAAGGAACCCGACCTGAACATACCTTACCTATCGTGTTTATTGCTCACAAGCACCAGATATGAACTGGAAATGTTAAAAGTCTTACTAGTAGTTTAATAGGCAACAACAACAACAAATAAGTATACAACAAAATAATCAGTTATTCTAAGTAAACTGGATTATGACTTCAGCAATTTAGAGTGCAAGATCCAAGTGCATGGAACACCTTACTAGTGTAAAAAGTGTGTGGTGATTCAATGCTGAGATTGGGATATGATGCGGGGTGGTTCAAGAGCATGGTGGTTAATGGGAAGTATCCAAGAGTTCAATCGATCGCCCATTCACACCAGTTCCATGTTATCCCACTTTGCGCATAACGAGATCCCACCAAAACTGCAGGGAATTGATTATTAAATTTATAAATGGTGGATGAAAGATAAATGTTGGCCAGGAAAAGGACTTTGTTTTATTCAGAGTTCAATGTCTCAATTATCTCTGAAGAAGGGTTTCGACCTGAAACGTTGCCTATTTCCTTCGCTCCATCGATGCTGCCTCACCCGCTGAGTTTCTCCAGCATTTTTGTCTACCTTCTCAATTATCTCTGCAGTGCAGCACTCCTTCAATGAGGTGAAATCATAAATTCAGCACTTTGACCTCTGGAGTGGAATTGGTCCTGATTGTCTTTGGATTTATGTTGACACCAGGAACTGCAGATGCTGGTTTACGAAAAGGACACAAAGGGTGCAGGAGTAACTCAGCATATTAGGTAGCATCTCTGGAGAACATGGATGGGTGACATTCCAGGTTGAGACCCTCATTCAGAATCCAAATGTTACCGATCCACGTTTTTCACCTGGGTGGCCTACAACAGTGGTGTGAACATTGAATTCTCTAATTTAAAGTAATTTCTACTTACACTGCCCTCCCCTCCCCCTCACCCACCCTAGTCCTTTTTTTTAACCAGTTCCACAGTTCTCCACATAGTTACCCTCTTGAGATCACACCTTCCCCAGCCAACAATGGGCGCACCAGGCACTGTCCCACTTGAGGTCATTTGTGGCTGGCCTCGATTGATCCTGGTCTTCTCTCACCTCCAGCTCTTCACTTCCACCCTCTACTTTCAGTCTGAAGAAGAGTCCCAATCCGAAACATCACCCATTCTTTTTCTCCAGAGATGCTGCCTGACCCACTGCCTGACTCCTGTACCTTGTGTCTTTTTTTGGATTTATGTTGTTCAGGTAGAGGTACAGACCTTCGTAGCTATTCCACACCATGACCTTCACAAAATGTAAACCACTGCACGCATTTAGTTTGTCTAATTAGTTCTTGTGCTTGAGAATACTTTCAATTTTTGAAAGATAATTGATAGTAAAATTGCACTACAGTGACCAAATTTAGAATTTTATGGTCCAATTCACAGTCCTATCATTTAACAGGTAGCAGTGGGACTTCTGCGGAAGTGACTCACAGGATAACACAGCACATCATTGTTTGGTGGTCATTGCACAATTATGGAAATGCCACTTCCTTAAATGTGTTCTAAACTAAAGAACGCAACCTGTAGAGAATCACGTCCGATATAATGACTTACACAAATCTTCCAAATGCCTTGAAGTGTCGGTAGTGCCAAAGTGCCATAGATAATCAGGAGCAGAAACAGGAACAGCAACACACCATCAGTCTCTCGGACTGTAGCCACCTCCCCACTAGGTCACGGTTGATTTATACTTCAGTTGTGCTTCCTAGTCTTTTTTAATAAATAATCCTTGATACCCTAACCCCACAAACACCTTAATCTTGATAACTCCAATTACCTAGCAGCACCCATGTCCTTTTAGGGAAGAATTCCACATTTCCAGTATCCTTTTCCTGAAAGGACTGGCTCTAATTTTAGGATTGTGACATCTTGCTCTGGATATTTCCCCACAAGAGAAAATAATTGCACTGCACTTCCCCTGATCAATCTTTTTATAATTTTGAGCACCACAATCATATTCCTCCTTGACCTTATAAACTCATGGAAATAAATTCCACGTTTATGGTCTCTCTATTCACAATTTAACCCTTTAAGCCCTGATATCAGTCCAGGAATCATTATTGCACTTCCAAAGACCAATATACCCTTCCTGAAAAAAAGGACAGAATACTGGTGTAACATCAGGTCAGCCAGCATGCCAGGACAGTCAGGCGCGTTTTGGGTCGGGACCCTTCAAAGAGTCCCAACCCGGAACGTCACCTGTCCATGTTCTCCAGGGATGCTGCCTGGCCTGCTGAAATTCTCCAGCACTTTGTGCCTTTTTTTTGTAAGACAGCACCTGCAGTTCCTTGTTTCAACTTCTATTCTCTTCCTGAGTTGTGGTATGCAGAGCTGAATACGGAATCCAAATCGCAACACGAAGACATGCGCTTCGACCTAATACATCCAATGCCCCATCCAAGCCAGTCCTATTTACCCGTTTGGCCCATACTACTCAAAAGCTTTCCTATCTATCTACCTGTCCAAGTGTCTTTTAAATGCTGTTATAGTACCTGCCTCAACTACCACCTCTACCAGCTCATTCTGTATACCACCACCCTCTGTGTGAAAAGGTTTTCCTTCAGGTTCCTATTAACTCTTGCCTCTCTCACCTTCTCCCCGTCTCCATTCTTATTGTCAACAACCACACACTTACCTCTTCCGAGGCACAAGTAGCACAGAGTTAGATTTAGCTCTTAGGGCTAAAGGAATCAAGGGATATGGGAAAAAAACGCGGTACAGATTTTAGATGATCAGCCACAATCATATTAAATGGCGGTGCTGGCCCAAAGTGCCGAATGGCCTACTCATGCACCTATTTTTCTATGTTTCTATGCCCTGGGAGATGCAGCATTTCAACCTGTTCCCATGGCCAAGAGAACTGACTTCTGGCACTCCCAGTGCAGCAATGATGGATCGTTGTGCTGTTGAGAATGTCATAATTGTGGAGCAGTCATTTTGTGAAACGTGTTACATTGTAAATCTGTCATCTTGTCCCACACATCATGATCATTCACGAGTGGTTGATACCATTGTTGCTCTTTGCCCACCAGTGCATGTTATGAATGCCCATGAGAAGGTGATTGGGAAGAACATGAAGCCCAGAGACGTCTCATCAATTATTATAGACTCATCAATTATAGATTCATCTTCGGCTCATCAATGACTTGATACATACCGACAACAAAAATAAAATGAAACTCTCTTTCTTCCTCTATTGTGAAATAAGATTAGGAAGAAAATAATTTTTTTAATCTATTATTTAGAGTGCAGCTTTTTGAACGAGAAGCACAATGTAGCCCTTTCTTAGTTTTCCCATAGACTTAAAGATCTTTCACTTTCCAACTAAATATGCAATCCCTTTTGAACATGACAGACACTTTTTCTGCCAGTACATTCCAGACCGTATCATCTCATAGAAAACACAACACTGTGTGCTGTTATATACGTCAGGTGATTCAGGCATGCAGCACAGTGGTGCATTAGTCAAGCCTCTGTCCATAGCAGCAAATAAGTGGATTCAAGCCTATTCTTGGATGCTGCCTGTGTGGAGCTTGCACTGCTTCTCCCTGCTACTGTGTAGATTTTCTCTGGGTGCTTCAGTTTCCTCTCACATCCCAGAGGTTAATCGACCACTGTAAATTGCCTACTGTGTCAGTGAGTGGCAGAGTTAGTAGGAATATGGCGAGAATTAGTGTAGAACTAGTGTAAATGGGTGCTTGATAATTGATGCCAACTCATTGGGCTCAAGGGCTTGTTTCCGCGCTGTGATTCTTTGATTCTTTGAGAATCTGCTTCTTGTTTAAGGTAAATTCACATGAATGTTGAAACGGATATTGTAATAACCGGAGCAATTACAACACAGTCTGCTTTGAGGATGAGAAAGCCAACTTGTCCAGGATGTTGCTGGCATGCACTGCATACTTTGATGGATTGTCGCCGGAAATGATACATTACGTAGCACTTTGCACGTGAATTTTAGCCATCGTACACCAGCAGTGAGTCATTTTTAGTTCCAATGACCACCCAATCCACTGAACAAAATTCCAGTCTAATCGCTGTTGCTTGAATCAAGCATGCCTGTCAACCTAGCCTTGACAAAGTGCTGAAGGATGTGCACAGGGCCACGTGTATTAAGGGAACTGGAAAAGCTGCATCCTAGTAATGCCCCTGGGACAATGAAGCAGCAACAGTACCGGAATCGCTCATGTAACAAACTTCCCTGCTCCTGGTCTGCAGCTAAAAGCAGGATTCCTCTGAAGTTTTTAACCTCTTCAGAGATGGACTATGGACTATCAGATGTTTATATTTTCCAGATATATGAACGCAATGATTGGAAATTTGATAACTTGAACCATGTTCTGTGTCTGGGAGCTAAGTGCTACATGTACATTGCAATGATCGTAAGACCCCCACCTTGTGCCTACAATGCACCTCATACTTTGATGTAATCAATGGAGTCTCTTGTTGCAGTTTCAAACCCCAAATCTTTCAATTATAATCTCAACATTGAGTTACTTCTGCAAGAAAGTTGGCATGTTGCCATGCCATGTGCATGTTGTGAATGGCATGTTGGCCTTCATAACAAGAGGAGTTGAGTATAGGAGCAAAGGGGTCCTTCTGCAGTTGTACAGGGCCCCAGTGAGACCACACAGGGGTATTGTGTGCAGTTTTGGTCCCCTAATTTGAAGAAGGACATTCTTGCTATTGAGGGAATGCAGCGTAGGTTTACAAGGTTAATTCCCGGGATGGCGTGACTGTCATATGCTGAGAGAATGGAGCGGCTGGGCTTGTATACTCTGGAATTTAGAAGGATGAGAGGGGAGTTCATTGAAACATATAAGATTATTAAGGGTTTGGACACACTAGAGGCAGGAAACATGTTCCCGGTGTTGGGGGAGTCCAGAACCAGGGGCCACAGTTTAAGAATAAGGGGTAAGGCATTTAGAACGGAGACGAGGAGGCACTTTTTCACACAGAGAGTTGTGAGTCTGTGGAATTCTCTGCCTCAGAGGGCGGTGGAGTCCGGTTCTCTGGATACTTTCAAGAGAGAGCTAGATAGGGCTCTTAAAGATAGCGGAGTCAGGGGATATGGGAAGGAGGCAGGAACGGGGTACTGATTGTGGATGATCAGCCATGATCACATTGAATGGCGGTGCTGGCTCGAAGGGCCGAATGGCCTATTCCTGCACCTATTGTCTATTGAAACTCAAATGTCAGTGATGGGCCACTTAGATGCTCCCCTGCCTTTGCAGATACCATCACAACGTTTAGCATGTACGATCGCAACATTTTGCAGATACTATCGCAATGTTTAAGAAACATTTAGATATGTACATGATATGTTTAGTGGGATACTAAACTAAGTGGGACCCATTGGGTAACAGTCGCACGGGAGGCCTGGTCCCCCAACGCAACCCATTCTCCAACGCAATATTCCACCACTCACCCATTCCCCCAATGCAACCCAAACCCAAACACTCAGCCATAGCCCCTAACTGCACGGGCACGGCTCATTCCTCCTCATCCCCCAGCGCTCCCTCCTCCTCCTCTTCATGTGTGGGAGGGGAGGAGTGTGGGGTGGGGGGAGCGGTGTGGGGGTGGGGGGGGAATGGGTGTGGGGCGGGGCGGAAGGTTGTGGGGGCGGGGGGTGTTGTGGGGTGAAGAGGGGTGTGGGGGCGGGGTTTGGGGGTGGGGAGGAGGGGAGTGGGGGTGTGGGGTTGTGGGGGGAGGAGAGGTGTATGGCTGCGGGGGGTTTGTGGGGGAGGGGACTTGGGACGAGGGAGTTGTGGGGGTGAGGGGGTGTATGGACAGGGGGGAGGGGTGTGTGTGGGCGGGGGCGGTGCGGGAGGGGGCTGTGTGGGTGGGGGGGTGTGCGTGTGGGTGGGGGAGAGGGCTGCGTGGGCGGGGTAGGGGTTTGTGGGCGGGGGGTTGTGCGGGCTGGGTTGTGGGGGGGAGGGGTGTGAGGACAGGGTAGTGGGGTTGTGGGGTTGTGGGGGGAGGGATTGTGTGGCCGGGCGGGGTTGTGAGGGGATGGATGAATTGGGGGAGTTTTGTGGGGGCAAGGGGGTGTGTGGGTGGGGGGGGTCATGTGGGGCAGGGAATGTGGGTGGGGGGTTGGGGGAGGGGGGAGGGGGAGTGTGTGGGCAAGGGGGATTGTGGGGGTAGAGGGGTGTGTGGGAGGGGGGAGGGAGCTCGGAGAAACAACGGGGAAGAGCCATGGGGTAGAGTTGGGGTAACAAGATCAGAGTTTTAGTTATGTATAAGAGAGACAGACAGACAGACAGACAGACAGACAGACAGACAGACAGACAGACAGACAGACAGACAGACAGACAGACAGACAGACAGTCAGACAAAATGATGGGACTAGTGTAGCTGGGACATATTGGTGTGGGCAAGTTGGGCCGAAGGGCCTGTTTCCATGCTCTGTGACTCTAAGACTGGGTCTCAGGAACATGGTCCACTACATGGAACTGAGCATATAACCCAAGCTAGAATGAGTACAGTACAGAGTGATACTGTTGCTGACGTGTTGTGGACGATACAGTAAACCAAAGCGTTGTCCGCCAGTCAGTTGGAGTAAAAGATCCAATGGCACTGTTTCAACAAAGAGGAAGGGAATTATGCTGTTTCCTGGCCAATATTTAATAAACGTAGTTAAACCAGGTTGTCTGATCAGCATCACATTATCCGTTGGACCTTGCTATGCACAAACTGGCTGCTGTATTTCCAACATTACAATATAAGTAAATACATGAGACTCAAACGACTACAGATCCTGTACTCTGGAGCAAATTTACAAACTGGAGAAACTTAGCGGGTCCATCAAAGCCCTGCATTAAACTGGAATATCCACCATCTCTCTGCCTCCACAGATGCTGCCTGGCCCACTGCCAGTAGTTTATTCTTTGAAGAATACAGTATTTCACTGCTTCCGATACACCTTGGGATGCCCTGAGATTGTGGAATTTTAGTGCCTTCTTAAATTCTTTCCCACCTCAAAGTAGAGAAGACAATACAAATCTCAAACTGAACCACAATTAAATAATCACAGGATACAACCTGGAAGACAGCTTAAGTGAAGAGGCTGCATACAATCTTATAAAGCAAGAAGTTATGAGTGCTGTCAGATACAAGTCGGACTTTTAATGTTTAGCACCGTTACTGACTGCTCAGTGAGAGTAGCAGTGGTACTTTTAACCAGACAAGCTTTCATTAGCTAGGACATAGCATATAAGCAAGAAAGCTATGGTACAACTTAGTTGGACTACAGCTGGAATACTGCGTGTAATTCTGGTTACCACGTTAGATGTGAAACATGGTTCCATTGGAGAGCGTGCAGAAGAGATTTACCAGCATGTTGCCTGAGATGGAATGTTTCAGTTACAAAGAGACTAGGTTTATTTTCCTTAGGGTGGAGCAGGCTGAAAAGGGACCAATGAGGTTTACAAATTTTGAGGGCATGGATAGGACAGATAATGAGGAACTTAGTGGAGCTTTCTGTGACCAGAGCGTGAAGGTTTAAGATAAGGAGGAGGAGATTTAGAAGAGATGAGAGGAATAACTTATTTTCATCCAGCAGTTGGTTGAAAACTGTAACACACTGCATGAGGGCATAGTGGAGGCAGGTACTTTCATATCATTTAAGTATTTACATTTCGACAGGTTGGGTGAGTCGGCAGATGCATGGCAGATGCAGTTTAATGTGGATAAATGTGAAATTATCCACTTTGGTAGCAAAAACAGGAAGGCAGATTACTATCCAAATGGTGTCAAGTTGGGAAAAGGGGAAGTACAAGGGGATCTGGGGGTCCTTGTTCACCAGTCAATGAAAGTAAGCATGCAGGTACAGCAGGCAGTGAAGAAAGTGAATGGCATGTTGGCCTTTAACACAAGAATTGAGTAGAGGAACAAAGAGGCCCTTCTGCAGTTGTATAGGGCCCTAGTGAGGCCACACCTGGAGTATTGTGTGCAGTTTTGGTCCCCTAATTTGAGGAAGGACATTCTTGCTATTGAGGGAGTACAGCGTAGGTTTACAAGGTTAATTCCCGGGATGGCGGGACTGTCATATGCTGAGAGAATGGAGTGGCTGGGCTTGTATACTCTGGAGTTTAGAAGGATGAGAGGATATCTTATTGAAACATATAAGATTATTAAGCTATAAGATTGGACAAGCTAGAGGCAGGAAACATGTCGCCGGTGTTGGGAGAGTTCAGAACCAGGGGCCACAGTTTAAGAATTAGATGTAAGCCACTTAGAACGGAAACGAGGAAAAACTTTTTCTCACTGAGAGTTGTGAGTCTGTGGAATTCTCTGCCTCAAAGGGCGGTGGAGGCCGGCTCTCTGGATACTTTCAAGAGAGAGCTTGATAGGGCTCTTAAAGATAGCGGAGTCAGAGGATATGGGAAGGAGGCAGGAACGGGGTACTGATTGTGAATGATCAGCCATGATCACATTGAATGGCGGTGCTGACTCGAAGGGCCGAATGGCCCACTCCTGCACCTATTTTTTCTTGTCTATTAGCATTTAAAATGCAATGGCAGAACACACCATGGGCCAATTGCTGAGAAAATGGTAATAGTACAGATGATGACCAACATAGCAGCGGTGGGATAAAGGGTACATTTCTGACTCTATGATTATGTTTTACAATTGACATGGTGGTGCAGGGGCAGCACAACGGCACAACAGTAGAGTTGCTGCCTTAGAGCACCAGAGACCCAGGGTCAATCCTGACTATGGGTGCTATCTCCAAGGGGTTTGTATGTTCTCTCTGTGACCATGTGGATTTCCACTGAGTGCTCCCTTTTCCACCCACATTCCAAAGATGTGCAGGTATATAGATTAATTGGCTTTTGTAAATTGTCCCTAGTGTGTAGGATAAACTAGTGTATGGGTGATTGTTGGTTGCCGTGAACTCAGTGGGCCAAAGGGTCTGTTTCCACACTGTATCTCTAAACTAAACTAAACTAAACTAAATTACCAGTTAGGGATGTACCAGCATGGGATTAGCACAGTGATCACTGCTGATCACTCACAAAGTGAAAACTCCAATTAAGCACATGCAAAATCTTTTAATTCATTCTTAGGATTTGTGCATTGCTGGCAACCTTAAACATTTAGTGTCTCTTATAGTAGTCGATCATAGATGATGAAGACTCAACCCGATTTATCCCCCACTCTTGTAAAGTTTGATACCACAACCTAAGAAAATCTATCAACCTCAGGATTGAAACTGTTCATTAACCCCGGGGCACAAAGGCTGAAGGCCTGGAGAGAATAGAAGTACGGCTTGCTGGTGATCCAAATGAGGTGATGGGTGCAACAGACCTTTACGGCCAGGTACAGCTTGCACTGTGTAAAATGGTGGCAAAAGCTGGCACCTATTGCATGTGGACTCAGTGGGCTGTTTCCATTCATGGGGAACTTAATCTGGGATTGCCTTTACGTATAGCAATATAGCGAGACACGTGTTGTGAAACAGTAATCTTTATTGTGTTATACAGAGAAAGCTCACACACGACGGGGGAGGATTGTCCCATAGTTCTATATCTATATTACTAAAAGTCTGATCTTGACCACTCCATGTTGCTCTGTATATTGATTTTAGAAAAAACACTGCCACTTACGGCTGTGATTTTTGGTCATCTTTGAGTAAGTCCCCCTCCGCATGACAAGAGGATTTTTTCCATCAATTAAAAATAAAAGTAATTAGTGTTTAAAAAATGTTGAGGTTCTCTCTCCTGAAGGCCACACCCCTTCCGGAGGGACTATAAAACCCGGAAGTGTTGAGTGCCTCAGTCAGTCTCTGCAAGATGGGGGAGCGAGAGGGTCACGTCTCTCAGTCGGAGATGTGAATAATACTGAACACATGTCTACTAAAATCTGAGTGGTTTTACTGACCTGTCAGTGCCCTTAATGTGGTTTGAAAATATAGTTTGGAAATGCTAAAGCTGTGTTGCCTTTGGTTTTGAAATGCTAAAGCTGTGTTGCCTTTGGTTTGGAAATGCTAAAGCTGTGTTGCCTAATTAAAGTTGCCTTTCCTAATTAAAGTTGCCTTTCCTAATTAAAGTTGCCTTTCCTTCTATATAATTAAAAGTCTAATCTT
Organism: Raja brachyura; assembly: GCA_963514005.1. The sequence goes on from OY740788.1 coordinate 14,905,115, forward strand.
GACCACTTCCTGTTTGCGCTTTATATTGATTTTAGAAAAAACGCTACCACGTACGGCTGTGATTTTTGGCCATCTTACTCAGAGTCCCCCTCCGCTCATCAGATGCTGCGGATTTTTCCCATCGATGAAAAATAAAAGAGTTATTACTGTTTTTAAAATGTTGAGATTCTCTCTCCTGTCAATCACACCATGAAGCCCACGCCCCTTCTGGTGGGAGGGGGGAGGGACTATAAAACCTAGAAGTGTGGGCGTGGCTCAGTCTCTGCAAGATGGAGGAGGGAGACGTCACAACTCGCTGTCTTTAAAGGCCTTGCACCCTGCTTGAAGTGGTATGAAACTGCACTTGAATTTGGTGGCCTTGCACCCTGCTTGAAGTGGTAAGAAACTGCACTTGAATTTGGTGGCCTTGCACCCTGCTTGAAATGGAAGTTCAAGGAATAGACGTGAGTCAACTGCCAGCCCACCAGCCGTGAGTGAGCTGCCAGCACAACAGGCTTGAGTGACTAAGCCGCCAGCCCAAAATTCCATTCGGCCCACCATGTCCATACTAGCCCACTGGAAACCAGTCCCTTCAGCCCACAACACCCATACTAGCGCTGCAGAAAGCCCCCCCCCTCCCCCCCCCACCTCACCACTAGCCACCAATATTGGAATTGGTGGAGAGGTGGAATATTGCATTGGGGGACCAGCCCTCCCGTGTGATGCTGGGACCCAACGGGTCCCACTTAGTCTAGTATATATATATATCAGGGCACGCCCCTAAGCCACGTGACAACTTCTTCCTGCCAAACACACTCACGTGACCCTGCCAGTCCTAGGGCCGAGGGTTTGCCCAGTAAGTGGCCTAACCACCAGGTGGCGCCACAGCAATAATCTCCCTGATCTATAGGCAGAAAATGTCACTGTACCTTGGTACATGTGACAATAAAAGAACCATTGAACATTGTCAGTACATCTAAACTTCTGACCTTTTGTTGAGTGCTACCATGAGACCTTCAGCTTCCACCTCAGCGCACAGACAATGTAAAGCTCCATTGGAACGACTTGCTCTGGCAGTGCAGAACATTCCTGGATGGATGGATGATGTGAACTCATGTCCCAGAACTAGCTGTGAACCCACAACCTTCTGACTTGGATAAAAGAGAACTACCAGGTTAATTAAATCAAGCACTTAATGGGGATGAATGCAGTCAATAGTGGAGACGAGGGAGAATCCTAGATGCCACTTCCATTACCACGATAATCAACCAAGATTACCAAAAGACATGTATCCTCCACAATCTCCAAGGACAAGAGGTGAATTTGTGTTGAACCTTCTTCCTCACCAGGGAAGACTAGATTGAGTTAAGTGGTGGCTGCCGTGAACAGCATTCAGTAGTTATTCCATCTCCATTAGTCTGTGAAGTTCTAAGTTCACATCTCTCGGTTCAGAATGGATGGTGAGGGTAAATACTTTTACAACATTTACCGAGAACTACATTTACATGTCTGTTGTGCTGCTGCAAAGAAGAATTTAATTGTTCTGTTTCGGGACAGATGGCAATAAAACACTCTTGACTCTTGAAGTATTCAGATCATCACTCAAGAGGCTGTAGACCACATGGACTATGACTATATAGAGCTGCAGATTATTTACAAGGCCTTGTTTACTTATTGTATGTGTATTGTGCCATCAAGGGTGTCCTTTGTCAATTGGCAATAGATTTTGAAAGTTGCTGGCATATTTATTTTCTAATTTTACTTCGGAGTCACGTGAGTGACTACGTGAAGACCCCGCCAGCACGCATGCGCGACATATCGTCGTTCGCATGCGGAAGCGACAGTCGGGAGGAGCGGGGCTCCTCCAGCGTAAGTTATTCAAAACTTACGAACGGTAAGACTCACCGGAGTGGTGAGCGCGGCGAATCGGAAAGAGCAGCGGCAAGAGCTGCTGCCATAGAGAGCAGCCAGCAGCGTGCCGCTTCTCCTGAGCTGCAGGTGCTACCTGCAGCTCCCGACTTCTCGCCCGGGAGGGCCGCTGGTTCGCCACGGACAGGCGGTAAATCCACCCGGAAGCCGGACGGGACTGCCGACTCAGCTGGGTCCAGTCCCGAGGACACCCCGTTCGCTGTTAGCGACGGAGGTCGTCTTACCCGCATGAAGCGGATGGTGGAGCTATTGCTCCAGCGTGACCTGCTTTTGCAGGGGCAGGGTCACGGTGGGCCTCTTCGCAGTCCCACGGCAGGATCCTATTATGGACTGCCTAATGTCTCACCCTCTTCGCAGGGGAGCATTGGGGGTCAGAACTGGGCTGACCCTGAAGAGGGGGAGTTGGCTGAACAACCAACAGTGTCAGGGGTGCAAGAAGAGTTACTGGATATGGTAAGCAAACATGCAGTTCCTTCTTAAAAAGGTCTACCTATCCACCCTAAGCTGGCAGCTAGTATCAATTATATGACTACAAACCAGCTTCAGGAGCAAGCCATCAATGCTACAGCTGATAAGTATCTTGCTCCTGAAAATTGTAACTCGCTGATTGTTCCCGCGGTGAATAACCCTATTTGGGGGAACATGAGCCCTACGATTAGAGGGCAAGGAGTCAAACTTCAGAGGATCCTGAAGCTTTTGACCGCCGGAATTACGGCAGTGGCCAGAACTGCGGTGGGTATAGAGCTACCGGTAGAATTACAGGATGCTCTGGCCTTACTGTGTAACACACAGTTTGAGATAATAACTACAGGAAGAGCATTATCAAACCAGCACTCAACCCCAAAATTGCGGGGTTATGCAAACCAGGTAACGCTCAACCACCAAATCTGCTGTGCGGAGATAACCTCCCCAAACAGGTGAAAGACCTGGACGAAGAGGCCAAGGCCATAGGCCTGATAAAGGTACCCAGTACCTCCAAACCGCACTACCAACAGCGACAGCACCCCTACACACCCACCGGTCAGCGATATCACTACAGATCGTCCGGTGGTGAAAGCTCGAAGGCCGGCCCACCTGCACAACAGCCTTTTTTAGGCCATGGCCCAGCCCGGCCTTCTTGGAAAATGCGCCACCCCTACAACGCAGCAACTCAACAGAAGAAATAACGGTGGTATTGGACCGCAACACCGGCAATACCTTGGAGGTAGGTGGGTCTGCCTCCCCCAGGAACATCATTTGTCTAAATTCATCTTATGGGGGAGGCCGGTTGCACTTGTTTTATGAAGTATGGCGCACTTTTACCTCTGATCCTTACATACTCGGAAGTATTCAGGGCTATAAAATTGAATTCATTTACGAACTCCCTACCCCGGTCCAGCATTCGCCTAGCCGAAAGTTTATACTTTCACAAAAAGAAAGAACGGCGGGCCATGCTGAACTATTAAGACTAATTAGCAAAGGGGTAATTGAGAGAACCACCAGAGAATCACAGGAGTTCGTATCTAATATATTTACCAAAAATAAAAAGATGGCGGATGCCGCATAATCATAGACCTGACCGAACTGAATACTTCTGTTCAGTATGTTCATTTCAAAATGGACACTTTCGACACAGCCAGACAGCTAATAACTAATGGGTACTACATGGCATGCATTGACCTCAAAGATGCATACTATTCAGTACCAATACACAAGGATCATAGGAAATACCTTAAATTTATCTGGATGGGACAATTATGGCAATATAAAGCCTTACCCAATGGGTTATCATCAGCACCCAGGCTGTTCACCAAATTATTGAAACCAGCTTTGGCCTATTTAAGGAAACAAAATCATACTGTTATGGCCTACCTTGATGATATCCTCATTGTCGGGGAGAATTTGGAAACGGCTACATTGGCAGTTCTAGCCACAAAACATCTCTTTCAAAAGCTGGGGTTCATCATACATCCAGATAAATCAAAGTTGGAACCCTCTACTACCATGGATTACTTGGGGCTCACCATTGACTCGGTGCAAATGTCTACCACCTTACCACCGAACAAGGTGGTGGACTTGATAGAAGCTTGCAGAAGCCTTACTGGCATCAGGGATCCATCCTTACGGCAGGTGGCCATGGTAACTGGGAAGATAGTGGCTGCTTTTCCCGCAGCGCAATTCGGACCACTACATTATCAAAACCTACAAAGAGCTAAAATTATAGCTCTCAAAAGTCATGCATGCCATTTCGACAGGCCTATGAAGTTATCAGAAAAGGCAAGAGTTGAATTAAATTGGTGGATGGAAAATGCTCAATTCTGTTCCAAACCCATTACTATCATGAATCCCTCGGTTACATTACAGACTGATGCCAGTGTTAAAGGTGGGGAGCAGCTAATACCACCACTAGTTGTGGTGGCAGATGGAGTGCACAAGATTTAACCCTGTTGGGAGCACTAGGGATTAATTATCTAGAAATGCTGGGAGCATTTCATGGACTCCGGGCCTACTGCTTAGATATGCACCAGTTGCATGTACGGTTACAAATTAATAATACCACAGTGGTGGCCTATATTAATCATATGTGTGGAATAAAATCGATATCATGTGATGAATTGCCTAATTACATCTGGCACTGGTGTCTGGATAAAGAGATTTGGATCTCAGCCACTTACCTTTCAGGTAAACTAAATACGGTGGCGAACACCAGGTCACGCAATTCAACGACAACATTGAATGGATGTTGGATCGGGACCCGGGGCCAGCAGCGATGGATGTTCTCGCTGCATTGGGGGGGATTGTTGCTATGCATTTCCCCCCTTCTGCCTCATCAGTCGGGTCTTACAAATAATTAAATAGACTCCGCAACGGGTATTTCGGGTTTCCCGACTGGCCTACCCAACCATGGTCCCCAGCAGTACAAAGATGGCCGCAGAACACTGCTTTCGGATCCTCAAACGGCCGGGCCTGTTGGCACACCCTGTGACGGGTAAGTCATCCGTGCCATGATCGCATGAACCTATTGATGCTGATTCTGAACAGGCCATTTCTGGACTTCGGACTCTCCGACAGGGCGATCAATGTCATCACATCGTCGTGCAGGGAGTCCACCAGGGACAGCACTGACATTTGTCAGAAGATGGGAGTGTTCTGCTTAGAACAAACACTTCATATGACTCGGCCACCCTTCATTCCATGAAGGTTTGAGCTACAGTGCCATTAAATTTGCAAGGAGTGCCCTACCTACTAACCTGGACCGAGGGAGTGATCACCTGCCTATAGGATCACACCCACTGGTATCAAACTGATGAGGGGTATTAATTCTATTCCCCCAGGACCAGATACACCCATTCATGGGACTTAGGCATAGAATTTACTATGCTTCGAGGATGGACACCAATATCGGGGCTCACTCTGGATAACTACATATAATATGGTTATGTTTATGGCACTTGTAACAGCACAACGGGTCCAGTCTTATAAAGCTAAGTATGTATGCCATGGGTTTACCTATGGTAGATAACCTTTCTGATACAGGGGTACTCAAACTATATCGACCCAGTTCCTCTGGCCTAAAATTATCATTCTGGCCTACCCTGCAGATAGTCGTCTCTGCATTGTGACATATATTTTACGATATAGAAGGAACCAAGAATCTAGGGGCTCGGAGAGGACTTTACCCATAAGCCACAAACGCCCTCATCATAAGGTCACAGTGCAGCCACTTCGAGTTGGTTTAGGGTGGTATTGGGTGCAGCGGAGATGGACACTGATGATTAAATCTCACTCCACCAGGGCTGCATCCACGTCGGCGGCTAGGATGATGGGAGTTCTTATGGACCACATCCTTGCTACAGCGGGTTGGAGCAGTGAACGGACTTTTCAGCACTTCTATTATAAACCCGTGGCCGCTCCTGAGACATTTGCAGGGGGAATATGTTAAGTTTTCTGTTACATTATTTGCCCAATGTGGGGCATATCATTTTAGGTATGATTAAATACCTTCTTTGTTTTTCAGCACAGAATCATGTCTGAAATACGTTCATCCTCCATCACTAGCATGGCAGTGTGTGAGCTTGGACTCGTTCCAGGGCATGAAATCACAGAGCTTTGAAATCTTCACGTAGTCACTCACGTGACTCCGAAGTAAAATAGTAAGATTAAATGAGAACTTACCAGTTTGAAGTTTGATCTTTATTTTATGAGGAGTTACGATGAGGGATTACGTGCCCTCCGCTCCCAGAACCCTCTATTATAAAGTTCAACTGGTATGGAAGTTCTCTCTTATCTTACTATATTAGTCTACGTTGCTATCTGTGATTTCACACCACTGCTTTGAAGAATGTCGCGCATGCGTGCTGGCGGGGTCTTCACGTAATCCCTCATCGTAACTCCTCATAAAATAAAGATCAAACTTCAAACTGGTAAGTTCTCATTTAATCTTACTATTATATGACCTACTTATACACCAGTTCATCTTCAAACTGTTCCTGTGCTCCTAAACCAGAGGCCGAATATTTGGCCCATCTACCTGATGTTGCCTCTTTGGAAGTACTACCTCAATCCCTCAGTTATTCCTCTGCGCCATCACATTTTTCCTTGTTAGCATCTGTAACAGTCAGTTTTGAAAGTTATGAAAACCCTTTCCACAAACCTTCCAGGCAGCCCATGCCAGATTGTTATAACATGTTTAATATAAAATAAAACCCTATCTTCCCCTCTGGTTCTTTTGCCAATTATCTTAATCTGCACCCTTTGGCTACTGACCCTCCTGCCAATGGAAACAATTTCTGCCTTCTGCTAAGACCCTCCAGGTTAGATCGATTTATACTTTGCTAATCAGAAGCATGAAGCTGGAAATAGCTCCAATTACGACTGCAAACACAGCAAAGAAACCTTAAGCCACGGTACAGAACAAAGGGAACCAGCAAGAGTTAAATGACTGATGTTCATGGTGAGAATTGGACCTGGAAATTGACGGAGAACTTGTTTCCACCACAGAAGCGAGTTTACTGATTCTTATCTTCAGAGAAGCATTTTTGTTTAAGGGGTCTTTGCTTAAGGCTGCACTAGCTTTCAAATATCCATCTATCCCAGAACAATTACCTATTCTTTCCTCGGTTCATGCATGGTTTGCTTTTCTCAATTTGGCGCTGATTGAGAGCCAGATGCTTCCTTTCCCTCACCCCTCCCAAACTCCTGTTCTGTAGTCCAGCCCTGATTTATGTCAAGGCGAATGGCTGCCTCAGTCAAGCACAAAGCGAGGGCCAAGCCTCTGTTCCTCCCATTCACAGTGGTTGTGTCTGAAGAGTGCGCAACAAAGAGGAGAGCAGGGAACAAAAGAAACACCCAGCGAAATGCCTCATGGAATCAATCATCCTGAGAGATGAAGATAGGAGCTGAATTGGCCTGAACAAAACAAATTATGAAGACAGAAATGCTGATGGGGGCTCCGTTACAAGGAAGGGGGATGAAGGGAAGTTCGATCCATTCACAGCCTGCAGACGTAATTAGAATAATAACAATCATAGTAAGGGCCTCAGATGCTTCCTTTTCCTCACCATATGTTATCGCAAGACACCGCTCACTTGTTTCCCATCTGGCTCGTACAAGTAGTGCCGGCCCAGTTGCATTACAGGAAAGACAACACTTGGAGACTAAAGACAGATAAGCAGCTTGTAAACATAAAACAAACGTACCCCAAACTTCCTCATCTTTAAAGATACCTGACGTTAAAGGCAAAAACAAGATCTAGAAAGCGATAAAGAGAGGGAAAATGGAGAACAAATTCTCCTTGTCAAAAACAAGATCTTCTTGCATATGGCTTGCACATCCTAAAGTTGTAGGACAACTTGTTCTATTTGATTGTGCATGCCGGGTTGATTGCATTCGTCGAAACAGGGAGGACCGCGTGAAGGTTGCAATCTTCCACCCCACATTTACATAGAAAAGGAAAATAAACTACTGGACACGTGAATTAATACAGGAAACAATGGAAATAACCAGCAGGTCAGGCAGTATCTGTGGTGAGGCAAAGAGAATTAATGTTTCAGGTTGATGAAAAATCACTGACTTTGCCTGCATCTTACATTTATATCGCAATTTTCACAACTTTGGAATATCCTGATACACTTTATATGGAACAAAGCAATACAATCTACCCTCGTAATTATGGATCTGTTTATAACGGAGGGGCCTGTTTATGGTGGTAGTAGGCGGACAGCACACAGCGCCGCGATGGGCAGAGGAAAGGTGGCAGCTGGGCGAGAGCGAGCAGTAAAACATTCTTGAAGAGCGTTGAATTGGGCACAGGTTTGCAGCGGCTGCAATCACAAGGTGTCCCGGGCTGTTGGATGCAGACATATCGATTATAGCGGACAACCATCAATGACGGACATAATTTCCTTCCCCCACCTCCTATGGTCCATTATAACAAGCGTTTACTGTATTTGGAAGTGTGGTTACTGTTGGATGGTAATAAAATAGCACACAACATGTTCCCACAGACTACAATGTAAAGTGCCACCAAGTCAGCAAATCAAAGGCATTCGTGGAGGAATAAATATTGATTAGGAAATTGCACCAGTGATTCTTTACCCAACATGACAAAAGTAGACAAAACTACAATGTAATACCTCATCCAGATTTCAGGTAGTTCAACTTTTATCTCCGGGAACAGTTCTTTCTGTATAAAAGCAATATTTTCATTAGCCTTTCTGAATATGCCCTGTGCCTATCCATGCCATATTATTGAAGTTCATGATTCTTTTGGTCTCTTTGGACTTCTTCAGCAGCAACTGTAGAAAGTCCCTATGAGTGGCTACCCAAAGATGTATGTATATATACGGACCCAAATAAAAGGCACAAGAACATGCATTTACCTAGCTCCTTTCACAATATTCCAAAGACTTTTGCAGTTGATGACCTTCTGACACAAGGGAGAATATTTCAAGTGCTAAAACTGAAAGCTTTATTTTGACCATGTCAGAGGTGACATCTGTCTCTCTTTCACAAACGTAACTCAAGGACGATCTGAAGACCGTTGACTATTTGAGACAAACACTCACTTTGACTGCAAAAAAACTACCATTGTGTTAAAACTATAATTCCACTGCATCTTTAGAAGCCATTGCCCAATATCATAATAGACACAAAATGCTGGAGTAACTCAGCGGGACAGGCAGCATCTGAAGAAGGGCCTTGACCCAAAACGTCACCCATTCCTTCTCTCCAGAGATGCTGCCTAGCCCCGCTGAGTTACTCCAGCATTTTGTGTCTATCTTCGGTTTAAACCAACATCTGCAGTTCCTTCCTGCCCAATATCATAATCCAAGTCAAGTCATCATCAGTGCTAATCTTCATGCAGTCAAAGGTTCGATCCTGAGAATCTTGCTCTGCAGAGCACACATATACTTACACCACCAACAGAACAGACTAAAGGGTCTGTTTCCATGCTGCATCTCCAAACTAAGCTAAACAAGGCAACTTAATCACTGCGAAAGATACCATCCTGGGAACCTTATATTTATACTGCTAAAAATAACCTCCATGAAATAATACACACACGCATACACAGTTACACACATCATTGGAACAACACAAAATCACACATCGCATGCACGATTAAATTCATCAATGAAACACACACAAAGCAAAACCTACAAAACAGCACCACGAATGATACACGAATTAACAGCTGCAAACATCACCACTGAACCACATATACCTTCAAGCTGACAAAAATGTACTTCAACTCTCAAAGCTGTTAAACGTAACAGTGAAAAGAGGGAAACACTCTCACAGGGAAAGCACACGACCATCGAACCACACGTCCAAAGGTCCACCATCATTCCCACACATCTTCAATGCTGAACTTATAAATACTGTGATCAAACCTCTCACAGGCTTGCATTGTAAACACTGACATAATTTCACTCGTGTAGACTTTCATACTGCCAAATCACCATAATCAGATACATCTTCCCACAGCCATGTCATCACCAATGTACAAAAGCTTGTTGACAGGAACAATTTGAGTACTAGCCTGGTTATCATGGCACTTACTGGACCACAGAAAATCTGGACTAGGTAAATTGTTCCCATATCATCTTCCTCTGAGCAAAATAACTGTTCTTTCTAGGTACAGACACTCCCTGGGGCAATGCAAGAGTTCCAACAACCCTTCAGAAATACTGTCATCTCAGATTGCAAAAAATTTAATGGTAGGTTAATTCGCTACAGGTTAGTACAGGTCTCAGTTAACTTTAGATCTTGAATTAGTTAATTAGTATAGATTCATTCCACAGACTCACAACATGTTGGATCAGAGGAGTTGCCAGATTTTAAAATGTTGGTGCAGAGCATTACAACTAGGTTATTAAAGGTTTTAATTTGAGTGTGGCCAATAAGCCTACAAATCTGTATGGCTTTGGAGTGTGTGAGGAAACCGCAGCTTCCCGGAGAAAATCCACGCAGGTCACTGGGAGAATGTACAAACTCCATACAGACAAGCACTCGTAGTCAGGATCGAACCCGGGCCGCTGACTCTGTAAGGCGGCAACTCTACCACTGCGCCACTGTGCCACCGTGACATATTCAGATAAGAAATGGAACTGGGTTTAGTAAAGCAGAACTTGAGAGCAGAAGTAAAGTGTTGGAGTGAATGGCAGTCGGGGGGGGGGGGGGGGGGGGGGATATGATAGCAGCCAGCAAGGCACAGGGTTGGAAATCCTGTTCATTATGGTGGAGGGAAGAGGGAGGATTGCCAAGTATTTGCTCCAGAGAGAGATGCAGGGTTATAAAATCCTGTTCTGTAGAGTGTAGGGGCAGACAGCGCTGCTGAAAACAGCACCTGAAAAGGATGAAAAATTGTGAAAAAAACCCAAAAAAGAAACAAAGTGCTGGAGTAACAGTGGGTCAAGCAGCATCTCTGTAGGACATGGATAGGTGATGCTTTGGGTCGGGGCCCTTCTTCAGACTGATTGTAGTGAAGGGAGTGAAAGATGGAAGGGAGGAGGGGCAGCACAGAGTCTGGCAGGTAATAGGTGGGGTGAAGTTTGATAGGCAGATGGTTGGACAAGGGCCAGAGATGAAAAAGATAAAATGTATGACACAAAAGGATTGAAAAGTTACAAATTGTGAGGCTAGAGGAAGGAATGTGGGTGGCTAGGTGGAATGGAAGGGGGAGGGGTGAAATAGGTGCAAGTCCAGGAGGGGTAACATAGAAACATAGAAATATAGAAAATAGGTGCAGGAGGAGGCCATTCGGCCCTTCGGCCCTTCGAGCCAGCACTGCCATTCATTGTGATCATGGCTGATCGTCCCCTATCAGTAACCCGTGCCTGCCTTCACCCCATATCCCTTGACTCAACTAGCCCCTGGAGCTCTATCTAACTCTCTCTTAAATCCATCCAGTGACTTGGCCTCCACTGCCCTCTGTGGCAGGGAATTCCATAAATCCACAACTCGGGTAAAGGTGTGACGGAAGAAATGGGGGGGGGGGGGTTGTTTGTAGTTCCTAAAATTTGAAAATGGAAATATTGCAGCTGGGCTTATCATAAGGATAACAAACAACAAATAATGGGTGAGAGATATTTATTAATCTGGAATTGATAAAACTCCAGCTGCTGGAAACCTGAGCAAAAATCTTAGCATCATACAGCCTGGGAACAGGACCTTCGGCCCTACTCACCCATGCCGACCAAAGTGCCTTCCCGAGTTAGTCCAATTTGCCTACATTTAGCCCATTTTCCACTAAACATATCCTATGCACAAACCTGTCCAACTGTCTTTTAAACATTATGATTATACTTGCTTCTACCACTTCCTTTGGCAACTGATTCCGTATACCCACCATTCTGTGTGAACATGGTGTCCTTCGGGTCCCTTCTACATCTTTCCCCTTTTATCTTAAATCTGCAGCCACTAATTTTAGACTCCCCTACCCTGGGAAAAAGACTGACCATCCAACTTATCTCTGCCTCTCATGATTTTATAAAATTGTATAAGGTTACCGTGCACCTCTTTCCCTGCATGGAACGCACTCCCAACCAACCCAGTTTCTCCTTATAACTCGAGTCAATTCCTGTGAATCTATTTTGCACTCTTTCTAACAATAATAACCTTCCTGTAGTACGATGACCAAAACTGCACAAAACACTGCGGTGGCAATCTCATCAATGTCTTGTATAGCTGTAACATGACATCACAACTCCTGTACTCAATGTCCCACTGATGAAGGCAAGTGTATCAAATGCCTTCTTTACCACCATCTCTATCTGTATTACCTCTTTCAGGATACCCACACCCTAGGTATCTCTGTTCTACATCATTCCCCAAGGCCCTCTAATGTTCTGTTGGTCTTGTCCCGATTTAACATCCCAAAAGGATAGCACAGTGGCACAGCTTACAGAGCTGCTGCCTCGCAGCACCAGAGACCCAGGTTCGATCCTGACCTCAGATGCTGTTCGTGTCGAGATTGCACATTCTCCCTGTGACTGCATGGGCTTCCTACTGGTGCTCCGGTTTCCTCTCACATTCCCAAGGACATGCAGGTTTGTAGATTCTTCTTCTTCTTCTTGCGTATGGCGTGCACAGCCTAAAGTTGTCGGACAACTTGTTCTATTTGATCTTATTTGATTGTGCACACCGGGTTGATTGCATTTGTCAAAACAGGGCGGACCACGTGAAGGTTGCAATCTCCCACCCCGTTTGTAGATTAATTGGCCTCCATAAATTGCCCGTGCTGAATAGGAAGTGAATGAGAAAGGGAGATTAAAAAATAACTAGTTTGAACTGGTGATCGATGGTTGGTGTGGAGTCGATAGGCCGTAGGGCCTGTTTCCATGCCGTATCTTTCAAACAAATAATCAAACTACATCATTTCGCACTTGTCCAAGTTAATTTCTATTTGTCATTCTTTTGTCCAATTGATTGACAATGACAATAGACAATAGGTGCAGGAGTAGGCCATTCGGCCTTCGAGCCAGCACCGCCATTCAATGTGATCATGGCTGATCATCCCCAATCAGTACCCCGTTCCTGCCTTCTCCCAATATCCTTTAAGATCCTGTTGTAATCTTTGATATCTTCTTCACTATCCACCACAAATTACATTTTGGTGTCATCCACAAATTTAGTAACATGTAATCCAAACAAACCTAAGATAGACACAAAGTGCTGGAGTAACTCAGCGGGTCAGACAGCATCTCTGGAGAAAAGGAATAGATTACATTTTGGGTCAAGATCCTTCTTTAGACTGAGAATCACAGGAAAGGGGAAATTAGATATAGATGGCGATATAGAACAAATGAATGAAAATTATGCAAAAAAGTAACAATGATAAAGGAAACACGCCATTGTTAGCTAGGGGCAAGGTGAAAACGAGTTACAGACAATGAGACTCAACAAGATAACTTTGATGCTAGTATGGAGGATGGGGGAGGGATGGAGAGAGGGGTGTGCAAGGGTTTCTTGAAGTTTGAGAAATCAATATCATACCACTGGGCTGTAAGCTGCCCAAGCAAAAGTATGAGGTGCTGTTCCTCCAATTTGCATTTGGCCATACTCTGACAATGGAGGAGGCCCAGCACAGAAAGGTCAGTTTGGGGATGGGAAGGGGAATTAAAGTGTTTGGCAACCGGGAGATCAGGTAGGTCCAGGCCAAAGATCCTATAGCGGAGCAAGACAGGCCACTCCTGCGAAATGCAATGGGCTGAAGTGTAGTACGCAACGGAGCGGAAAGTGTAATTTTTTTTTTGTTCATTTCCGTAACTGGAACCTACCCGACCCGACCCGACTCGCAGTGTAAACTGTAATCGGGGGAACAGTTTGTGTGTGTGATATAGGGTTAGATTCATAATTCTGTTAATTCTTGTTAAAGAATAAAATGTTTATAAATTTTGACTGGTAATTTTCTTTTTTAATGTTTTTAAATCATTTCTTTTTAAATGGCTCATATGCTGGGTTTGAGTTGATTTTGTATTACACTTGCACTCTGTAATTCATTCATCTAATCACGCTGTTCACAACTGCAGTATTTGGGAAAATAATAGCAATATGAAGATACCAGTTGCTCCAGCCCTGGAATGTTACTTAATGTTTTTGTGTCTATGGAGTTGTTTCTCAACAATAAGATGGGTCTTGTCTTCCCAATAGCCAGAAAGTGGAATGAGATCTGTCTGTAATGGTGGGGTTATCTAAATTAAGTATTTCACAAAATTAAAATTGTTTGAGCAAGATTTACAAATGATGTATAACTTAAGGATGGTTTTATTCAGCGAGCATACAATTGATATTATTTCGAAGTCACATGAGTGACTACGTGAAGAAGCCCACCAGACCGCATGCGCGTCAATACGTCTAGCGCATGGCGCTATTCAGAGCAGTTCCCGCACTGCTCTGCAAGGTAAGTCAGTTTTCTGTAGGCCGTTCTATAGCGGGCATCCAAAAAAGTAGCCGCTCCACTGGAGCTACCATAGGGTATATTTTTGCCGCAGTCTCCAACGTGAGCAAGCGGCTCAAGTTATAGGGCTTCATGCGGCTGTTGCCGTTAGTTTACACGGCAGGGACAACCCAGTTCAGAGACCGATAGGCTCGTTAAAAGCTGGGTTTACAGCTGTAGCCGTTATAGTCTTCAGCAGATGGCCCTAATAATAGAAGCTGCCGACATCACAACTCCATTTGCGAGCAGGCAGCCAGAGATACAAATTCAGGAGCTTACATTCATAAATTGCGGGTGTTACTGCATGAGATTTTCAGCAGCAGGTGAGTTTTTAAAATACCGCTTAGGTAATTTCAGCCTGCTGTAGCACCAAACAAATTTAACTGAGTTGCTGCTACAGCTATGTTATACCACATATAGTGTATTCATTTAATTGGATGGCTATAATAGACTTGGCATTTATAACAGTTGCCACTGGGGCACTTTTGTGACTATCATAGCCGATAGCATTCTATGAGCTATAAACTCCACACAGATCTATCTGTGGTCAGGATCGAAGCCAGGTCTGGTGCTGTAAACCCAGGTCTCTGGCATCAGCTCTACCAGCTGCACCATTGTGCTGGTATCCTTTGGTTTATAATATCAGTTCAGGTTTTATTCTTGGCAATATCATAAATATGTATTATCATGCCAATTTAGTTTATGTTTTAAAAGAGAAAAATTACAAGGAACATTTATTATCACTTACACCAATAAAAAGGTGTAGTGGAATTGGACCTGCCATGGCAGTCCAGACCCCCTGGCTTGGGAAGCCTTGTTTGAGCTGTGCCTATCAGTCACCTGTGGCAGCTACACCTGGTTGCGTCATGGTAATTTCTGCTCATTAGAGGAGACTGTGGAAGATTCCTTTCCAAAAGACACCAACTTTATGCATATCAATAAAATGATATGCATAAAGTTGAAAAATAGGTTTTTGCCTATGACAAACGTCATTGCCTATGTCAAACACCTGACAGGGTTGCAGCATTTCTCCCACTCTGTCTCACGTATGGGGGCCAGAGGCGCTCCAGTCCTTCCCTGTAATACTCCGTTGGCACCGGAAGGGAGCAGGACTCGGAGTCACTAGCACATGCAGCCTGTTTGGTAAATGAGGATACCAACAGAGCATGAATCAAATTCTAAACACAAGGAATGCACCGTCTTATGAAGGCATGTCAGGCAGCAACTCCTGGTTCAGGGTTGCAAATTTTCTTCCCACTCAAATGAACGGAGTGGTGGAGATGGTGCTAAAGTATATGCACATACGCCTGAAGCAACGCCTGGTTCAGGGTTGCCATTTCCTCCCACTCGATTGAACGTAGTGATGGAGATGGTGCTAAAGTATATGCACACATGCCTGAGGCAGCTCCTAGTTCAGGTTTGCATAAGTCCTCCCATTCGGATGTATGAAGTATGAAGATGGAGCCATATATATTTTGCCCCGTATTACGGAAGCATACGCAGGCAGTTCAAGTCATATACCTGCAGCTGCCCTGGTTTCAACGTTCGCATTTTCCTCCCACCCGAAAGACTACCAGAGATGGTGTAGCAAAATATGCTCGGTATAGAAGCATGCACAGACAGTTCGAGGCATACGGATATGGCAACACCTGGTTCAGGGTGCAATTTTACTCCCACTCTAAGAGAGTGTCATGGGTCAATACAGACTAACTCTATACATGTGCCTGAACATGACTATGTGCCGGGATCCCATGCTTTAATGCGTGATGTACGTCAATCACAATCACATGAGCCCACTGTGGGCTCTTGCCTCTAAAATTGCTATTCCCTCAGGGATGGGTAAGCCACCATAAGAGAAGTTGACTAGCGGCATCAGCTATCTAACAGAAAATGATCAGCATGATGGACAGAGTCTGAAAATGGAACTTCGCTGAAGCTCCAACAAAGGAAAGCGACCTGGGGTTAGAGACGCTGGTATGTAGGTCTCATTATTAACCTCCGTAAACTCCGAAATGGAGCATTCTGTCGGCCCAGCTTGGGTTTACTACCAGCATGGGTTGTCTAGTCGTTTTACTGTCTCTGGGATAAGATCAGGTTGATGTAGACATTGGCAAGGTGCCTTACACAGTAACCTCTGTAAGTTCCAAGTAGGAACAGTTTGGTTACCCTGGATCAGGGTAGACCATCATGAAACTGGCTGGCTATACGAGTCACAGTGACCAGAGAAGCACTGCTTCATTATCTATGAGAGGTTATCAGACTGGTCAATAGAATAGTAAGATTAAACGAGAACTTACCAGTTTGAAGTTTGATCTTTATTTTATGAGGAGTTGCGAAGAGGGATTTCGTGAAGAACCCGCCAGCACGCATGCGCGACATTCTTCAAAGCAGCGGTGTGGAATCACAGAACCAACAAAAAAGAAATGACTTGTTATGGTAAGATTGAAGAGACTCTAATTACCAGTGACTTTATGATCGAGGGTTGGGAGCGGAGGGCAGAAATCCCTCATCGCAACTCCTCATAAAATAAAGATCAAACTTCAAACTGGTAAGTTTTCGTTTAATCTTACTATTTCATTTCGGAGTCACGTGAGTGACTTCGTGAAGACTTCAAAGCTCTGTGATTTCATGCCCTGGACAACGTCCATGCTGTCACACACGCCACTGTAAGGATGGATAGGAGTAATCAAATTTTCAGACTGCTTGTACTGAAAAATAATAATATTTATTAATAACAACAAAAAGAAAAGACCCCTCACTGGGGAGTAGTCGAATGTTCTCGACCCGCATTCAGCACGGCCTCTGCGAACATTCCAGGAGCGGTAACAGGTTTGTTATAAAACCGCTGAAAGGTGGCTTCACTGGCCCATCCCACTGTGGCAAGAATATGGTCCATGGGCACCTCCATGACCTTTGCCGCCGACATTGATGCAGCCCTGGTGGAATGTGATTTAAAGACATTAGTGTCAATACCTGCTTCGTTCAAGACGATCCTGAGCCATCTGGAGATCGTCTGTGCCGTCACTCTATGGTGAGGTTTTTTTGTGGCTGATTAGCAGGTATTTTTCCATTCCCCTTAATTTCCGCGTCACTCTTATATAGTGGCAGATATGGGTGGCTAAACATAGCCTAGCATCAGCGGGGTATGCTGGAAACACCAGCTGCAGCCCTGTGTATCCAGGTCTATGCTGCTTAAGTAATTAATCAACAAAGAAAATAACCTTCTCTGGGGTAGAGATCATTCTGTCAATCTTGACCTTGTGAAGTGTCTGTACCCTTTGTGCTGAAGTAAGTGCCAATAACATCACCAGCTTCAGGGTGAGTTTGTCCAATTCAAGCCCAGCCATGGGCGACCACGTCCTGAGTAGGGTTAGTACTTTCCCAACGTCCCAGGTGACGTTGTAACGGGGTCTTGGCGGATTGGAATTAAATATTCCCCGCATCAGTTTGGACACCAGTTTATTGGATCCTACCTCAATATTGAGGTAGAATGATAGCGCACGCCTGGCGCTATTGATGGCACTGTAGCTGAGGTGTTCGTCATGATGCAACCCCGCAAGGAATTCCAGCATATCTGTGATTGAAACGGAGTCATATGCAATGTCCAAGCGGCCGCAGTAGGTTTCCCATTTCCTGATATGCGTTAGATATTGCCGTCTTGTGGACTCCCTGCATGATGCTCCAATTGTATCCATTGTCCTTGATGAGAGACCATACTGCAGTAATGGTCTGTTCAGAACCTGCAAGCCAATAAATCCAAGTGACTATGGCAGGGATGTAGTTCCCCTGTAACAGGGTTTGTCACCAATTGTGGGCAACCCTCTAAGAGGACCCATGGTAGACTGATCATTCCAAGGACCACCGGATACCACGGCTGAGTAGGCCAGTCGGGTATGACAAGAATGCCTTTAGCAGCATCTAGCTGGATTTTCCGCAATACCCGACTGATGAGGCAAAATGGAGGAAATGCATAGAAAAACCATTTCCCCCAGTCTAGCGAGAAAGCGTCCATCGCCATTGCCCCAGGATCTGGTTCTCATGATATGTATGTTGGTACCTGATGGTTCAACCGTGATGCAAAAAGGTCAATATCCGGTTTACCAAATTTGGCTGTAATTTTGGCGAATATTTGGGGATTTAACATCCACTCGATGTTGTCATTAAATTTCCGTGACCTGGTGTCCGCCACTGTATTGAGCTTACCTGGTAAATAGGTAGCTGAAATCCAAATATTCCGTTGTATGCACCAGAGCCAAATTGTATTAGCCAATTCATCACATGAAATTGACCTGGTACCGCCCATATGATTTAGATATGCCACCGCAGTGGTATTGTCTATTTGGAGACGGACATGAGTGTCAGTAAAGTTTGAACAATAAGCTCTAAGTCCGTGGAATGCTCCTAGCATCTCCAAATAATTTATCCCTTGTGATAACAACAGGGTAGATTCAAGGGTGTCCCATCTGCCTCCGCAACTAGTGTAGTTGTCCGTAGCTCCCCAGCCATGGGAGCTTGCGTCTGTTTGTAAGTATACCACCGGACGAGGCACAATGATGGGTTTAAATGAGTTATGGATGTTATCAATCCACCATTGTAACTCAATTTTTGCCTTAAGTGGCAGCTGCATAGGTCTATCAAAATGTCCAGCATTCAATTTTAACGCTGAAATCTTGGATCTTTGCAAATTTTGATAATGTAAAGGTCCGAATTGAGCAGCTGGAAAAACTGCTACGATTTTCCCAATCACCTTAGCAGTTTGTCTGATTGATGGTATACTGGCGCAGACCAGATTCTTACATGCTTGAATGATATCCCCAACTTTGTTAGCTGGTATGGTGGCAATCATGCGATTGGAATCCACCGTGAATCCCAGATAGTCCATGATCTGTGAAGGCCAGAACTTTGATTTATCTGGATGGATAATAAATCCCATTTTTTGAAATATTTCCACAGTGGCTGAAACTGCCAATTTTGCTGATTCCTGTGTATACCCAATGATTAGGATATCATCCAGATAAGCCATGACCATATGATTTTGCCTCCTCAGTGTTGCTAGCACTGGCTTGAGTAATTTGGTAAACAGTCTGGGGGCTGTGGTAAGCCCATTGGGCAAAGCTTTGTATTGCCAAAGTTGATCCATCCAGGTAAACTTCAAGAACTTCCTGTGATGTTTCTGAATGGATACTGAATAGTATGCATCTTTTAAATCAATGCATGCCATGAAGCAGCCCTCAGAAATCAAAGATTTGGCTGTTTCGAACGTGTCCATTTTGAAATGGGTATATTTTACAAACGTATTCAAATGGGTTAGATCTATAATAACCCAACATCCACCATCTTTCTTGGTTTTTGTGAATATGTTAGATACAAATTCAATTGGTTCGTGTATAGTTCTTTCTATCACGCCTTTCTCTTGTAGTCTCAAGATTTCAGCATAGCCTACTGCTGTTTCCTTCCTGGAAAGTGCCAATTTGCGATTTGGCATATGCTGAGGTGGAGGAATTTGACCATTTATGGACTCAATCTCATGGCCTTGAATACTTTGTAAGATAAACTCATCTGAGGTGATGGTTTCCCATGCCTCTTTAAAAAAACCGTAGTCTACCCCCAACATGTGAGGTTAGACATGCAGGTGCATGAAATCCAGACCGCCTTACCTTACTGCCTTACCGGAAACCGCATCTTCCATGCTGGCCGCTGTGGGCCTTGCCCTAAAAAAGGCCTGGGCTGTTGAGACTGTTGGTATTGAGGAGGCGCCGGAACGTAGGTCCTTGCTGGCCTTTCGGTTTGACCTCGTGGCCTGAAAAATTGTGTTTTCTTGGTCGTTTGTCTGGTCAAGGTGTGTGACCTCATAAGACCCACTGTCTTGGCATGGTCATCTAAATCCTTGAGCTGCTTCGGGAGGTCTTCTCCGAACAGCTGTCTGGGTGGTGGTGTTGGGAGTGCTCTGCATAGCCCCGCAAATTTGGGGTTTAATGTAGGCTTGATGATGCTTTTCCGAAAAGCATTTATCTCATATTGCGTGTTGCAAAGTAGTGCCAGAGCATCCTCCTGTTCGGTGTTCAAGTCCACACCATCCACCGACCTCGCAAAAGCGGTAATCCCAGATGTGAGCAGTTTCAGGATTCTTTGTAACTTCACTTCCTGAGCTCTAATGCCTGGGCTAATATTGCCCCAAATAGGCATGTTCACAATAGGTAGCAATGTTACAAAATTTTGAGATTTTAAAAATCAAGTCTGCAATTTATCCCATCAGATAAAGCATAAAAAGAAGTTTAATTTGACACCTAATTTACTTTCATATCTTCAGTATTAAGAAAGTTATGGCCATTTTCATACTCAGAAATGAGCATCTTGCTTCCCATTGCCTTTCAATTGACTTAACTCAAAAGCTGTGATCTGGAAAAGTTAAAAGTCCATAACATTCTTAAAAATTAAGAGAACTCAATGAAATTTTCAGTTATTATAGATTGAAGCATTTTGAAACAAATATTAAAAATCTTACTTGGATTACCTGAAATTAAAGCATATAATTAGTTAGTTATCTAATTGTAGCTAATTACAAAATTCAATGAGTAGATCTAAACATCTATCAATTTCTTAAGAAAAGATAAACTTTTTTAAAATTGCCTAAGTGTCCAAATAACATTCACACAATAATCCACAATATAACAATTTTAAAATCTCATTTTCATGAATTTCTGGGCCAAATGGAAGGAATTTAGTGTTTTATGCCTGTAAATTAATGGCCATTTAAATCAACTAGCGAGTGGGTTTTAGTGGAATGCGGTGGATTATAACGTTGCGGTTAGCGGTGAAGTCGGGGGGAAAAATACTGGGGGTTCATACATTTTTTGGGGACCCCATTTCGCAACATAAAAATATTATTAATGCCTCCCGAAAAACCAACTTTTAATATAAAAATAAAGTATTTACCTTTTTTTCTCCCCTACGGAAAATGCTTCCGGTTGTCTGCGCTCACGGCTTTTGAAGGTGATTTTTAAATTACTCTAGTTAATAAATAATGTAGAGTAATTTAAAAATACCACCATTCATGAAATGTCGGAGCGATTTTTCTTCAGCAACCAAATCGCCCAACATTGATCGATTTGTCCTGCCTGTTGAAAAACGGCACTTTAAGCCCGCCCCCCTCTGCAAGGCGCGAAAGTCACGCACACGGGGAGCGGCAGAAGTGCAGCGCCGGTAAAGGTACGTTTTGTAACATACCTACAATAGGCACATTGAGCGAGTTACAATTACCCGGTGCCTTGTGTCTGTTCATGGCCACCGCAAGGACCTCCTCCTGTAGCTGATGGTTGGTGAGGAAATCAATGGTAGCGGCCAGTTTGGTATTGAGGGGTTGTCCCAATGATTCGGGTAACGCAAACTTGGCTGCCACGTCCAGGTGTTCTTCCTGGGGGACCTCAGGTGCTACTGGTGCATGTACCAAGATCTCCTCTTCTTCTGGCTGCCTCATGCTATCCATTGATGATGGGGATATGTCCATGAGTCCCCTGGAACTGCGTGTTTCCCGCCTTTGATTTTGCAGGATTTGTTCCATAATCCTCTCCATCCGATCAATGCTCCCTTCATTGTGCGTGAATGGGCGGTCAGAGTCCTCATGCCCGAAGGAACTTCTGAGGCTCCTATCATCGGCCCGTCGAGGTAATCTCGGTGCCGTGACGAAAAATCGCTACCAGCCGCCTCAGCGAAACTGAACGACTCCCGTGCGGATCTGCTCATACGCCTCCTTTTGGCTGAGCTAGGTCTGGCTGCCTCTAAGGGCATATGCGGTGTGAAGTCGGCACCCAACGCCGCAGCGTGGTGACCCGACATCCGCGCGGGCTTGCCGACTGTCCTTTTCCTGGACCCAGACGGCGTACGGTCCCGTCCTGCTGCCAACGGGGGATGTGGTGACCGTGGCGAGACTCCACCTGTGTGAATCCTCCTGGTCCAACTAGGTGGTGAGTCCACACTGGCCCTCCCTGGTCTGCCAGTGGACTCGGGTCTCGCTAATCCACCAGTCCGCAATCTTGCGGCCTCTGGTGAAACCTCTGCCCGAAAAGGGCTAGGTTGTCGAGCTCTATCCCTGGCTCTTCCACGAGGGCTCAGGGAGAAGGGCCGTGCAGCAGCACATGAAACCCGTTTGCTCGCATCAGCCAACGATCCTGTTGGCGATAATGAAATGGAGTCAGGGTCTACCTGCTCCGGCGCCGTACCGACTTCCTGCTCTGCGGGAACCCCGCTTGTGCTCAGCTGTGTCGGTGATTCGGGTCCTGTGACTACAGGGCTCACCGATTTACGTGCCTTTTTCCCGGCCCGTCTAGCGGGTGCTGTCGTGGAAGAGAGCTCCGGGATGGGCAGCCGGCGACTCTTTACGGATGTCCTGCGGCCCGTACTCCTCTTATCCATGTCCCTGTTGGAGAGAAAAAATACTCAAACCAGCAGGAACAACCAATTTAAGGTTGTCTGTACTTACCTGAGTGGCCCTTATGAAGGGCTGGTGGTGAGCTGCGCTCCACCTCCAGCGGTCGACTGCAAATGCGAGCGACGATATGTCGCGCATGCGTGCTGGCGGGTTCTTCACGAAGTCACTCACGTGACTCCGAAATGAAATTAAGTAGTTGAAGTTTTTCCTCAACATATGGTTTATTTCTCCTCAGTTAGCAGAGTTACTGGTTCATTGGAATCTTCATTGCTATTTTCTCTGGGACAGGCAGTTACCAGCAGGAAGCTCGTCTGGCATATATTATAACTTTATCTGACCTGCAGGTTAATGTTGTGAATCAACAATGTATTCATAATAATCCATAGGTTCTCAATACCAGTATTCCTGATTGAATGGTGCGTAGAACAGATTGTGTTATGCACCCTGGAGATTTAGACATGTAGTCTCAGTCAAAGGTCTGCGAGGTAATTCTTGATTCAGCTTTGCATTATACTCATCTCCACTCTGAAGGGAAACGCTACATATTCATCTTGGCTCTTAGTCAAGAGTTGACAAGGAACTAGTTTTCTCACATCTAACGGAAACTGTGGTTCAGCTCTAGTAATTAGCTGTTGATTATATACTATCAGCGATATGTATGAATAGCTAGATATGCATCTTCCGCGGGTTGGCGAGCCCCACAAAAAATCCGTTCGTAGAATCAGCGGTTCCAAGTACATTCAGTGACAACTCATCCAAGGATGTGTGGTCTGACCAAGGACTAGAGGGGTATATTTCTCAAGATTACAGAAATATGGTGCAGGCCTAATCGGGTTAGCATTAGGCTAATCAAATTGTGGGTTCACTTACCCAGTTTAAGATGGATGATTGGGTGTCTGCAATTTAATTAACTCAGATAATCGATCTTGTAGTTGCATACTCTGTCATATTTATACACATAGGCACAGTTTCTGCTGTTTTATAACAAAGCTAGTGGTGAAAGCCTATGCTGCCCTTCTCAGATTAAGGGCATGATGTCACCAAGTTTTGGGTGTTATGTAAAATTGCAAATGATAAATCTTATGCATTGTCGGTAGATATTTTTGGCAACATTACATTTAAGGCAACATGGAATTTAACAGTACTAGTTTGCCTATTCAGTCACGCCATGGTAGACGGCTGAAACAACTCTTATTTACTCCTTCACGTGTGACGGCTGGGACAGCCTGTCTTCTCACACAATCGTGCAGAGCTAGCTGGCCGAGAAGCTTGTGAACAACATATGTGAGTCAATTCTATATGGAAGTAACAAAGGTTTTGTGGCTTCCAGTTTGAGCCTAGAGAAACTTTATGGGACAGCACAATTCACAGTTCCTGTGCTGCTTTGTCATTTCTGTTATACCATAGTGGGACGTAATTGATTAGTTCCTCACCCACTATTCTCTAACGTTATGCAGGGTGTCTTTTATTTCCCCACCCTAATACCCTACACTCATTGTAGTGTGCGATGTATATCAGTAATTTGTTGTGCAAATATTCCTCAAAATTTCCCTAATGGGACCAGTATCTTAATAAAGATTATGCTTTCATCAGCTGATCTCAGTATTAAGAACACATCCTTGCTCAATCTCTGGCCTAGTCTCCTCGTCATACTGACATGAGGGTAGCTTGTTATAGAAATAATCTCATAAGCAAATGAGCAGGATTATGTGCATTTGAGGTTGACAGCATACCCACCACAGCAGAGATCAGGGATGTCATTAGGTATACAAGTACACTCAGTTGCTAGTGCCTATGATATGAAAGATAGTTATTTTCTTTCAATACTCTCAAGATATTGCTGATGGCTCATTAGCAGCCAATACAATGGTTTTCACTTTCATCATGCAGCATGAGGTTTACATAATAGAAACATAGAAATTAGGTGCAGGAGTAGGCCATTTGGCCCTTCGAGCCTGCACCGCCATTCAATATGATCATGGCTGATCATCCAACTCAGTATCCCGTACCTGCCTTCTCTCCATACCCTCTGATCCCCTTAGCCACAAGGGCCACATCTAACTCCCTCTTAAATATAGCTTAATATAATGCAGCTTAATAAATTATAAAATTTGGTGGAATATGTCTGGATGTTTGCAGATAGAATTATGCACATTGTTGCATAAGTTATTGTCTAACTCAACAGTCTATTGGGACTACAGGCCAGTTTAGAGCAATGGCGAGCTTCTTCACGTAATCCCTCATCGCAACTTCTCATAAAATAAAGATCAAACTTCAAACTGGTAAGTTCTCATTTAATCTCTCTATTAGATTGAGCTGGAAAGAACACACATACATGAATGTGATATAGATGTATATAATAATATAACACACACATTTACATTTCTTCCAATTTTTATATCCACTGATGAACCTTATTTGGGATTAGACAAGGGACAACATTAAATTAAAAAAACATTCTAAATCTCCCCGCAGCTTCACTCTGGTGTCTCAGCCGTGCTGATCCGGGCCAGACTCCCCGCACGCTGTGGAAGGAACATCTTTTTGCTTTTATTATGATTTATTTCTCTTTTTAACACTGAATATCTGATAACGACACATTAGCTGTATATGGCACCAATATTGCACCAACCCACTGAATTTTAAATAATTCATAATAGAAATCCATGAACATGGTTAACACTTTATTTCTGACATGCATAGTAAGATTTACATAATTCACATTATTCTGTGCGCGAGATATACAGGGTTGTAGTGTTCAGCATATCAGCTAACCAGTGAAAGTGATGTACAATCCAACACAATGATAGCCCCACCCCTGCTTACACCAAAGCGCAAACGTCCAACATAGATACAATAATAAATAAATCGCCATTTGCATAACAAATCACAATTTCACACAATGTACATAAGACGGCAGTTATTTGACAAATGCTTCGCAATTCGGTGTAGGAGATCATGTCGGCGAGTATTCTGGACCCACTGTCGACATCTGAAATTACAGAATATATCATGCAATCAATATGTTCTTATTCTGTATTAAATAACAGAAAGGTAGAAAGAAAATGCTCTTTACAAGGATGTTGCCATGAGGCAACTAGTAGTCCTGCACCTATTCCAGCACTATCTAAATGGCGTCAAGTTGGCAAAAGAGGAAGTACAACAGGATCTGCGGTTCCTTGTACATCAGTCTATGAAAGTAAGCATTCAGGTAATGGAGCAGCTGGCTCATACACTCTGGAGTTTAGAAGGATGAGAGGGGATCTTATTGAAACATATAAAATTGTTAAGGGCTTGGACACACTAGAGGCAAGAAACATGTTCCTGATGTTGGGGGAGTCCAGAACCAGGGGCCACAGTTTAAGAATAAGGAGTAAGCCATTTACAACGGAGACAAGGAAACACTTTTTCTCACAGAGTGGTGAGTCTGTGGAATTCTGTGCCTCAGAGGGCGATGGAGGCAGGTTCTCTGGATGCTTTCAAGAGAGAGCTAGATGGGGCTCTTAAAAATAGCGGAGTCAGGGGATATGGGGAGAAGGCAGGAATGGGTACTGATGGTGGATGATCAGCCATGATCACATTGAATGGCGGTGCTGGCTCGAAGGGCCAAATGGCCTACTCCTGCACCTATTGTCTATTGAAGCCTCGACTGTATCTGAGACAAAGGGGAGCACCCAGCTCTAAGATCTGAACTATAGTGAGAGTTCGGGCAGACTTAATAAAATTCTCAGTACAAGGATGTTGCCATGAGGCCTCGACTGGATCTGAGACAAAGGGGAGCACCCAGCTCTAAGATCTGAACTATAGTGAAAGTTCGGGCAGACTTAATAAAATTTTCAGTACAAAACAGAGTCAATATGTTCTTATTCTGCATTAAATAACAGGGAGGTAGAAAGAAAATGCTCTCGAGGAGATTTTTACAAGGATGTTGCCATGAGGACTCGACTATCTGAGCTCTATGGTCTAACTACATTGAGAGATTGGACAGGCTAAATAAAATTTTCAATATGCCACAGAAGTAATAAATGTTTTCTTACCTTTCCTCCTTAACGGGGAACCTGGAGAAAGACAAGTCGGGTCGCCTACATTGCCGATTGGAGCAATTTACCGCAGAGCATAAATCAACACTAGTAGACGTGGACGCCATGGCCAAAGCGAAGATTCTTTGGATTCGAGAGCGGAGGCGGAAGCAAAGATCCTATCTTTGGACGGAAGCAAGATGGCTGAAGCTGGTTACGAAAATGGGTCCTATAATTACCCATGAATCTGCCCATGACCGTACTACATGTTTTGCGTAGGAGTAGTCCATCTTGCTCTGCTATAGGATCTTAGGTCCAGGCGGGCTGAACGAAGGTGTTCAGCGAAATGATCACTCAGTCTAAGTTTGGTCTTGCCGATGTATAAGGGTCCACACCGTGAACAATGGATACAGTAGGTGAGGTTGGAGGAGGTGCAAGTGAACCTCTGCCTAACCTGAAAAGACTGTCACAGACGAGAAAACCTGCCTGGCTCCAGAACCATGCAATCTCACCTTCCAGTCTATCACATGGGACCTTATGAAATACATTGCCAATTGGGGCTCCTTCACCTGTATCCACCTTACTTGCCAGACTTTGCTGCCTAATTCAATGATTTGCTGCAGCACTGTGTTTTGTTTTGTAAACCAGCATCTGCAGTTCCTTGTTTCTCCATGCTAGATTTAAAATGTTCAACGTAGGTGGGAGGGCAGGAATGAGGGAGGATGGGGGAAGTGAAGGCTAGTGTAATTGGACCAGGAGCATCAATGGGCATTATAATCAATACATTTGGTGGCCAACACATCTTGGATACTGATTTGAGCTATAATCTGTAAAATCACAAGGATGACAACTTTAACTCTCAGCTCTACATGGGTGGTGAAAGCAGTACTTTCATAACATTTAAGAAATATCTAGATGAGCATCTGAATTGTGATGGCATTGAAGGTTACGGACCACGTGCTGGTACATAGTTTTAGTGCAGATGAATAATTGATGGTCGGCATGGAAATGGTGGGCCAAATGTTCTGCATCTATCTACCTATATATTATCTATATATCATATACCTATTAAAAGTCTGATCTTGGATGTGTGTGTGTTTGTTCATGTGTGTGTTTGTTCATGTGTAATCACTTCTTCGCGAAAAAACAACGTGGTAACGGTAAGATTTTTACATATTCCGGTAGAGATTTGTCCTGTGGAGTCCAAATTCAATTTATTTGAAAACTTCAGGCTCTATTTCTCGACATTACTGAAAATGTTTCAAAATACTTTGAATTTAAAATGTTTTTTTACTGTTAAATTCATTCCTCACAGCTTCCAACACTTTGATACAAAGTTGCAAGACAGGAACAATGGCTGCAATACTCCGAACTTTTCAGCTCAATGGCATCTCACAGCAAGTGCGCCCAACATTTGCAACAATGTTGCCATTCATAGCTACTGGCCGGACAGGAGGGGGAGGGTCAATTGGTATTGCAATTGGGGATTGGGATTTTATTTTTTAACTTCAGTGTTGGTGGAGGCTCATGAGCTATGAGCTTTGCTGAGGAGTGCTCGAATCTTACCTTCACTTTTAAATAACTGAAAGTCTTCCAGTGTGTGCGCAGTGCGCCCGGTATCCTCTCTTGTGGGATTTGAAATGACCACGGCACTGAGGCTAGGTTTGGGGGCGGGAGAGAAGCGGGATTAGGGGCAAGGACTATGCTGCAGCCTCGGCCTCTCCCTCCCCTAGGTCCAGGCCGCTCGGCCCGTACCCCCCTGACAGCTCCTGCCTCAAGTATAACTTCATTGCCGATGTGGTGGAGAAAACAAGGCCGGCGGTGGTTTACATCGAGATCCTGGGTAGGTGAGAAGGACGAGGAGAGGGTAGGGATGGAGAGGAGGGGGCAAGTGAGGGAGTTAGGGAGTGGGGGATAGAGAGGAGGGCAGTCGGGGAGCTGAGGAGGCAGATTGGGGGATGGGATAGGGGGGAGGAGAGGAAGCAGAGGAAGTGCTGGGGATGAGGGGGTATGAAGGAGGATAGGGGTAGGAAGGATGGTGAGGTAAAGGAGGAGGGGAGGGGGAAGAGAGAGGAAAGGAGGGAGGGGTGAGGGGAGGAAGCAGAGGAGATTTGGTGGAGGGTGGTGAGAGGGAGGATAATGCAGGAGGGGAATAGGGACTGAAGAGGGAGCATGAGGCATTCACATTGATCTTATATTTTACAAGTTATTGCCATTTTAAACTTTAAAAACGTCGTAGTCGCACTCCCACTTTCCGGCCGCGTCTGCACAGTTGGGTGAGGATTGCCGTGACGCACATGACAACGGGGATCTCTGGCGACACAACGGGAACCCATCAGCCGCGCCCGCGCAGTTGGGGGTTATGGGTGAATGGTGGAATATTGCGTTGGGGGAACGGGTCCGCACTTGGTCTAGTATATATATATATATATTACAAAAACTCTCATCTTGTTGGTTTGTTTGTATGCGTGCATGCTTGATCCCGAAACTACGCCAAAATGCCAGCACTACTATTTTTGGCCCACCTTACTCACCATTGACCTGGGGTGTGCTATGGCAAGTTTCGTTCAGATGTTATATTTTACAAGTTATTTACATTTTAAACTGCCCGTTAGCCGCTTACGACGTCACAACATCACAATGGGACACTGAATTTAATTTACATTAAAAAAATTGCGATTTTCAAAAAATCAGTTTTAATCAAATCCTTCCGTTTTCATTCACAATTATGTCACAATGGGATCCCGAAGCTTATTTACATTTTTTTATAAAATCGCGATTTTCTAAAAAACTCTATTTTAATCAAATTCTTCTGGGGAGGTTTCATTTAAACCAAAATAATTGCAGTTTTCATTTTGGGTGTGGGAGTGGTGGGATAGAGGGGAGGTGAGGAGTGGGAGAGCAGGGGATAGCGGGAGAGGAGGGGGTTAGGGAGGGGAGAGGAGTTATGGAGGGAGGGAGTGACTGAAGGAAGGTGAAAGGAGAAGGAGGAAAAGGTGAGGGAGGAAGCGGGGAGGAGAGGAGGAGAGGGGAAAGAAGAGGGAGGGTAAAGAGAAGGGGAGAGAGTGCTGGGGAATGAGGGGCAATAGAGGAGGATAGGGGTAGGAAAGATGGCGAGGTAATGGAGTAGGGGAGGGGGAACAGGGAGGAGGGGAGAGAGGGGGCGAGGGGAGGAGGTATAGCCTGCAAAAATCTTATATTTTACAGGCTATTGCCATTTTGAACTTTAAAAATGTCGCAGTCACACTCCCACTTGCTGGCCACGCCTGCGCAGTGGGGGGAGGGTTGCCGTGACTCGCGTCACACCGGGGACCTCTGGAGTCACAACAGGATAGCGTCAGCCGCTCCTGCAGATTTGGGGGCTATGGGTCAGTGGTGGAATATTGCCTTGGGGGACGGGGCCCAACGGGTCCGCACCTGGTCATGTGACTTTATAATCCATTGTAGACCAGAACAATCAGTCTCAAACTTGTTGGATCTTGCTACCAAACCGGCACAGTACAAAGGGTGGCACAATGGTGCAGCTGGTAGAGCTTTGCCCTCACAGCGCCAGAGACCCGGGTTTGAATCTGACCTTGAATGCGGACCGTGTGCAGTTTGCACGTTGTGGTCCGGTGGTTCATTTGTCTCTGTAAAATAAGTTCCCTCAAATGTGTAGGAAGTGGATGATAAGGTGGAACTACATAGAACTAGCATGAACAGGTGATCGATGGTCAGTGTGGACTCAGTGGGCCGAAGGGCCTTTTTCCATGCTGTATCTAAAAACTGAAAAACCTAAACTAAAACCGCATGATGGGCACATGTGTGCATAAAATGCTGCATCAGAAAAGAGGCGCATTATCTTAAGCGTGTCAACATTTGTATAACAAATGCCAGGCTTGCTGCCGTTAAAGCCCTGTCTCACTGTACGAGTTCATTCAAGTGCTCTCCCGAGTTTAAAAAAAAATCAAACTCGTGGTAAGCATGTAGAATGAATGTAGCGGGTACGTTGGAGTTCGGGGACGTCTCTTAGCGGCTCGTAACCCTAACGACAGGTACTCGGGAAAAACAGTAAGCTCGGGAAAACTCGTGAAGATTTTTCAACATGTTGAAAAATGTCCACGAGAGCCCCGAGTACCTACGAGCGGCTATTACCGTAAATCTCCGGGTTCAAATCAGGGCAAACTCGGGAGAACTCTTTGAATGAACTCGTACAGTGGGACAGGCCTTTTACTTAAATCCCGAAAATCACAAACATCAACCTCATTCCTAAGAAGGCTCAACTATTTCTCACAGCTATTACCAAAGGGAAAACTGGACAGGAAACAGCAAACATCAGGCACACACTGCCACTTGCAGGACACACATGGTATTGTATACAGAGGAAAACAACAAAACAATCCGCACTTTGACCAAGAAAGTTTTGCTTAGCCTCAGAATCTAGTGTCACGAATCCAACATCAATTATGCACCAGTTGAAACCTGGCTCACGGTGCCTGCAGTTATTCTAGGCAAATACAGCTGCAAAGTTGTCAGAAACTTACCCAGGACTGCTGTTGCAACTATTTTCTTACTTGTTGTGTAGCCATTCATGTTGTGTAGCAACTAATATGCGCACAAAGGCTCCCACAGATAACAATCAGTTAATTACCAGATCAGCTGCTTTCTGGTGGTACAAAAGCAAAATAAAACAGCAAATGGCAGAAACACTCAGTGGGTCAATCTGAACTGAAATTTGATATAAAGTAAGCTTTAAAAAAAATTAAAAACAGTGGTTTTAGAATACAAAAGGCCTTTTTGGAGGTGGTGTAAGTGGAGTATAATTATAACAGTTCCACAAAAATGTGGAGTCATTGGTGAAAATCAGATATAAAAATACAAAAACCATTCAAGATTACGCTCATTGTTGAGTCTCGAAGCTACAATGTGATTGTCTGAAGATTAGTTGTCATTCCTCGAGTTTTGATTGAGATCTGTTGGAACAATGGGAGACTTAGGACAAAGAGTTGCGGATGAACAGTGAGACCAGTTCAAAGGTGATATAATCCATGAAGTAACAGGTGACATGAAGCTTGAGTTGTTCATTCTTGTGTTTTCTGGTGGTGATGGTTGAGGGATAAATATTGACCCTGACAGCAGGGAACTCGCGAGTTAAAAACAAAGTGTTGGGGGAATTCAGTGGGTCAGGCAATATTTATGGAGGGCAATGGATACACGATGTTTGGGGTTGGGAGCCTTCTTCGGAATAAAAGGTCCCGACCAGAAACATCGTCTGTCCATTTCTCTCCTCAGATGCTGCCCGATCCGCTGAGATCCTTTAGCAATCATTTTTTACTTAAGATTCCAGCATCTGCAGTCTCTCATAGAAAATAAGTGCAGGAATAGGCCATTCGGTCCCGGGCCAGTACCTCCATTCAATATGATCATGGCTGATCATCCAAAATCAGTACCCTGTTCCGGGGGGGGTGGGAAGGGCATGTCCCACCTCCCATGGTACGGAGCTTTTGCATTTTTCAGCTTGAAATTGTGCAATCTGGTGCATACTGTAGCAAGTCTTTTAACTTACACTTGAATGCAATATATATGTTTTAAATTGGATTAGCTACGAATAAGGTTAGGCTAAATTACATTTCCAATTTTATACCACAGTAGAGCCAGGCTCTGATCAACAAATGCAGCACATGAATGATCCTAGTATATTTATGTATGGAAATCAGATTATAATCAAGCACTTGGCTCATGTTGACCAACTTAGGCCTCACTGCACACCTGGTACTCTCCTGACCCTGGCTCCAGTTGCATACCTTCACTCATTCCTGACCCCGAGTCCAGCCTTACACCTGGCCCCCTTTTCTACCCTGATCATAGCTGCTTACCTGCTTAGGTTCCCAGTGCTGAACACTCCCATTGTCCCAACTGCACACCTAGTACTATTCCAGACCTTGACTCTGGGTACACACTTGGTCTTGTTCCTGGCCCCTCTGCCCACATATCTGGCCCACCCATAAAGCCCCATATCTGACCCCCTGGACTTAACCTACTATGTTCAAGTCTACAGGTACTTATCTAATCTTTCATGGGTACTTCACAGACCAAATTTTGTATAACAAAATTTGCTACATCCATTGGCTTCCTTGTTTCTATCATGCTAGTTACTTTGTCAAAGAAGTAATCAATTGGTTAAACACAATTTCTCACTCAGCTGTATAAGTATTCTGTTACCATTTCCTTCATTTTCCTAACAAACTGAAGACATTTTTACCCCCCAATATTTTCAGTATTTTGATGTCTTCCTCTCAGCTAGGATTTTTCCGAAATGCAAAGTCCAATAACTATATATTTACGCAATAATATTCTATTTAATGTAATATTGAGAATACATGATATTTTCTGATATCCATAGCACAACTATGATAAAAAGATCTTTGTTTTGATTGCACCTACCAACATGCATACATTATATTACAGTTAATATGTACCGAGGGTAAATTTTTGTTTCAATGCTCCGCATTCCCAATTACTTTTCCATTGAACTAATTGAAATCGTGAAGTTTAAAAGGCATTAGAAAAATAAAACCTCCGGAATGGATGATATTCATTATGTGGTTGGTTGGAGTCAGTATCAGCACAATTACTATATTAAACTTTGTATCTTCAGATGTCCTGGTACAAGCTAAAACTAAACACAAGTAATAACTTCCTCATACATCCCCTTGCAAGTATCTCTGTCACTCATTTAAAAGATGCCCCTTCTTTGAACAAGCTCTTAAACATCGCATATGAATCAGTTTCCATCTGATTACACTCCTTGAAGATGTTTATCTATGTGTTCAATTAATAAAACAAAGAGATTGGGGACATTTCTATTCAACCAGTCAAAGGAATTTGGGGGGGGGGGGGGGGAGGGGGTTAGAAATAGTCAGTGAGGTAAACAAACATAATAGTTGAGTGGCAAATGACAATAATGCTACCTTCCCAATATTTAACTGAAGGAAAGAATGGGTTATCGGGAGTGTATGTTGTGACAGACCACCGGACACCTTGCATGTCATTTTAATATTACACTTATCCCAACACCCTGGATATTCCAGATTAATAACTTAAGGTTTTGTCAACTCAGGCTAATTACAAATCGATAAAATTAGCCAACTCCGAAACACGAAGCGCTGAGCATTGGGATCCAGACATCACGGACAACTGGACTCAGTTCTCCGCTCACATCTGGCAGTGCTCTCAGTCTGAACATCTCTCTCCTGCTGCTCGCCGGCCTCACTCATGTCAGCCGCTTCCCACAAATCCTTAATTTTTGACTGTCACCGGGAGCAGGACATTGCCGTGCTGGGTGATACTGTATGGCATTCACTGCCTGGTCTGTGTCTTTCCATGAAAATTTGCATGGGGACATGCTTTGGAGGTGTGTGGCGGTTGTCGGTCAAGTGAGAATAATGGAGAGAATAAGAATGCTGCTGTCTTGTCAACAGACGCGCACATAAGCAGTTCAGGAGCCGCAAAACGTTTTTGAAAGTGAGGGGGGGTGGGGCTGAGCGATCACTCATCACCGGCCTCGGGGGTACCCGATGAGGGAGCAGAGCGGCCAAGCGGGGGGAGGGTGGCACAATTATTATTTTTTCCTGTTGTTCGACCTCCAAAAACTGTGGGATAATACAGGCCATCCCCCAACTCAAAAAGTGGGGGGATATATACCCCCCCATCTCTCTCCCTCTCCCTCGCTCTCAGGGCCGACCCCCTCTCCCTCTCGGGATGCACCCTCCCTTCCGCTCGATGGCTAATCACAGCGCTTCGTTCACTGCCTCATATCTCGACTGTGAACCGCGCTGTGAGCGGCCGATGAGCGGAGGGGAGAAAGGGTTTTGGGGGGGTAGTCGGTTTCTGTCCCAGCTGGTCATGGTTTTGCCGTGCTCACTGTGCGTTTCTTCTGAGATTCTGGATGGCGGAGGTCCTCAGAAGAAGAGAAAAATATGCCTGCGGGCCGGATAATTTCAGGTTATTAAGCATGTCTCGCCAAAAACATGGAGGGGCTCCAGCCCTCCGGTTCTGCGGCCCTTGCAGTTGGTATTAGTTTTGAAATTCTCGTTGATCACAGAATTTCTCAAAACAGAGCGTGAGAAATTCGGTGATCAGCGTGAGAGTGTGAGAATTGGGAGAAATGCGTGAGTCTCACGCTCAATGCGTGAGAGTGGGCAGCCCTGTAAACACCACTATCGTGTCTGCATCCCCTACCACCCCTGGCAATGCGTTCCTGACCCCCACCACTCTCTATATAAAAAAACCTGTCCTGCATATTTCCATTAAACTTCTCCCATCTCACCTTATAACTATGCCCTCTAGTGTTGGGCATTTCCACCCTTGGAAAAGGCTTTGACTGTGTACCCTATATACGCCTCTCATAATTTTATATACTTCTACCAAGTCTTCCCTCAATCCCCGGACCTATCTTTGCCTATGTGTTCCACAATCACCAACAACATCCTAACCACGGTGTCACAATCTCTTGTGCACTAACAGTGCCTAGAAATATCTCCCCATTACCTCCCTTGGCCCCTCTAAATTGCCATGTTACGTATCCAGCATCCAGTACTGGATGAACAAAAACGTTCCCAATTAAATAGTAGAAAGACAGAAGCCATTGTCTTCAGCCCCTTCCACATACTCTATCCCAAGCCACTGACTTTGTTCTTCTCCCTGATAGCTCAAGCAGACTCACTTTGCAAACAATATTCTTATTTGACCAAGGCAAGCTACTCGCCATATACAGCACCATAATGTTTGGGACAAAGACCCATCATTTATTTATTTGCCTCTGTACTCCACAATTTGAGATTTGTAATAGCAAAAAATCACATGTGGTTAAAGTGCACATTGTCAGATTTTTATACATTTTGGTTTCACCATGTAGAAATTACAGCTGTGTTTATACACAGTGCCCCCTCCCCCCCCCCTCCCATTTCAGAGCATCATAATGTTTGGGACACATGGCTTCACATGTGTTTGTAATTGCTCAGGTGTGTTTAATTGCCTCCTCAAAACAGGTATAATTGAGTTCTCAGCACCTAGTGTTTCCTCCAGTCTTTCCATCACCTTTGGAAACTTTAATTGCTGTTTATCAACATGAGGACCAAAGCTGTGCCAATGAAAGTCAAAGAAGCCACTATGAGACTGAGAAACAAGAATAAAACTGTTAGAGATATCAGCCAAACCTTAGGTTTTCCAAAATCAACTGTTTGCAACATCATTAAGAAGAAAGAGAGCACTGATGAGCTTACTAATCGCAAAGGGACTGGCAGGCCAAGGAAGATCCCCACAGCTGATGACAAAATAATTCCCTCTATAATAAAGAAAAATCCCCAAACACCTGTCCGATAGCTCAGAAACACTCTTCAGGAGTCAGGTGTAGATAGAATAGAATAGAATAGAATGCCTTTTATTGTCATTCAAACAGCTTGGTTTAAACGAAATTGCATTTTCTACAGTCTTAACAATTACAAAAAAACCCAAGACCCATACTTTACACAAACATCCATCACAGTGAATCTCCAACACCTCCTCACTGTGATGGAAGGCAAAAGTCTTATCTCTTCCTTTGTTCTTTTCCCGCGGTCCAGCAGTCCAACTGCAGCGTCGAGGCGAACTGGGGCTCCCGATCTTAAAGCCCCCGGCAGGCGATTGCAAATCCCGCGGCCGTTAAGCCACGCGGGGCGATGATAGGCCCCGCTCCAAGTCCTTTAAACCCCGCAATTCCAGCGGGAGAAGTTGCCGTTGCGGGAGCTCCAAAAAGCGGTCTCCCACCAGGGACCTGCGAGCTCCTAATGTTACCGTCCACAGGGCCTGTGGCTGGAGCCTCAGAAGCTCCGAAGTCCGGTCGCAGCCGCGCGCCACCACAGCTCCTCCCGCTCCGAAGACGGCCAGCTCCGCGATGGCGAGTCCGCAAGCTCCGCAACTGGAGCCCTTCAGGTTGGTTCCAGTCAGAGGCCGCCGCCGGCTCCACGATGTTAGGCCCAACGACATCGGAGACCCGACAGGGAACGAGTCGGGTCCCCGAACAGGGAAGAGATTAAACCATTTCCCCCCCCCCACCCCCCACATATACACCGATAAAAAAATAATAAAACTAGAATCAAAACATACATTTAACAAGCCGAAAATTTAAAAAAGACAGACAGACTGCAGTCGAGCTGCTGCCGTTAGGCGCCGTCACACCACACCCCAAATTTGTCAATGACCACTGTCACCATGAACAGAAATCGAGAGGCTTCACTGCAAGATGCAAACCACTGGTTAGCTGCAAAAATAGGATGGCCAGGTTACAGTTTGCCAAGAAGTACTTAAAAGAGCAACCACAGTTCTGGAAAAAGGTCTTGTTGACAGATGAGACGAAGATTAACTAATATCAGAGTAATATGATTGCAAGAGCAAAGTATGGAGGAGAGAAGGAACTGCCCGAGATCCAAAGTATATCATCTCATCTGTGAAACACGGTAGTGGGGGTGTTATGGCCTGGGCATGTATGGCTGCTGAAGTTACTGGCTCACTTATCTTCATTGATGATACAACTGCTGATGGTAGCAGCATAATGAATTCTGAAGTGTATCAACACTGCTCAAGTTCAAACAAATGCCTCAAAACTCATTGGCCGGCGGTTCATTCTACAGCAAGACAATGATCTCAAACACACTGCTAAAGCAACAAAGGAGTTTTTCAAAGCCAACAAATGGTCAATTCTTGAGTGGCCAAGTATATCAGCCAATCTCAACTCAATTGAGCATGCCTTTTATATGCCGAAGGTGAAGAGGACTAGCCCCCAAAACAAGCATAAGCTAAAGATGGCTGCAATACAGGCCTGGCAGAGCATCACCAGAGCAGACACCCAGCAACTGGTGATGTCCGTGAATCAGACTTCAACAGTCATTGCATGCAAAGGATATACAACAATAGAATAGAATAGAATAGAATAGATATAGGATCTCCAACACCTCCTCACTGTGATGGAAGGCAAAAGTCTTATTTCTTCCCTTTGTTGTTCTCCACCGGTCCTGCAGTCCAACTGCAGTGTCGAGGCGACTGAAGCTCACAATGTTAAAGCCCCCGACGGGCGTTGGTAAGTCCAGCGGCCGTTTAAGCCACGCGGGGCAATGTTTGGCCCCGCTTCGAGTCATTTAAACCCCCCCACACATATACACATCAAAAAAATAATAAAAATTAGTACCAAAAACATACATCTAACGGACAAAAATTAAAAAAAAGACAGACTGCAGTGGAGCCGCTGCAGTTAGGCGCCGCGACTCCGCGAAATAATAAACTAAACTTACTTTCATTTATATGACGCTGCTGTGTCCCAAACATTATGGTGCCCTGAAATGGGAGGGGACTATGTATAAACACTGCTTTCATTTCTTCATGGTGAAACCAAAATATATAAAAATGGCCTTTATTAAAATCTGACAATGTGCCTTGATCATCATGGAATGGTGCTTAGAAAGAAAATCTAAGCCATTTTAAACACAAGGTATTTTACTTAATCCAGTATTTTTGTTTCTTGAACTGAAGCCAGAAAAAAAACGTTCCTCCTTTATTTGGCTGCTTAAGTCATTCAGAAAAAATATTTTTAAATTGTCTATGCAAACTTCATAAACTTTCAAGCCTTGCAAGGGATCTTTATAGTCATAGAGTGATACAGTGTAGAAACAGGCCCTTCGGCCCAACTTGTCCACACCGGCCAACATGTCCCTGCTACACGTCCCACCTGCCCACGTTTTGTCCATTTCCCTCCAAACCTGTCCTATCCATGTACCTGTCTAACTGTTTCTTAAATGTTGGGATAGTCCCCAACTCAACTACCTCCTCTGGTCTGAAGAAGGGTCTCGACCCGAAACGTCGCCTATCTCCTTCGCTCCTTAGATGCTGCTGCACCCGCTGAGTTTCTCCAGCCTTTTGTGTACCCTATCTCCTCTGGCAGCTTGTTCCATACACCAACCACCCTTTGTGTGAAAAAGTGACCCCTCAGATTCATATTAAATCTTCCCCCCTTCACCTTAAACCCATGGTCCCCTGGTTCTCAATTCCCCTACACTGGGCAAGAGACTCTGTGCAACTACCCAATCTATTCCTCTCATGTTTTTATACTCCGAAAGAAGATCACCCCTAATCTTCCTGCACTCCAAGGAATAGTCCCAGCCTACTCAACCTTTCACTATAGTCCTGGCAACATCCTCGTTGCCAGGATTAGAGAAAATGTGTTCAGTTCAGTACAAGTCGAAAAACCCTAGTCTTTCCCTTGGCACACATTACGACGTTACCAGAAAATGCCAGCAATGAACAATTATTTGACGCACTAATCTCAGGGAAGATTTATTTTTACCTTTACATCTGCGCTTCAGATTGATAGGTTTTTTTTTGTTTCATGTGTAGTTTGTGATCCTGTGATTTTAAAATCCCTTCCATAGATGAGAAACAGAAAAGCATGGAAATACTCAGGTAGCCAGGCAGCATCTGTGGAAAGAGGAACTGAGTTGGTTTAAGATAAAAATCTCTTATTCAGATACTCTTTCTCTTGCCATCTTCTTCTTTCGTGTGGTGTGCACAGCCTAAAGTTGTAGGACAACTTGTTCTATTTGATCTTCTGTTTGTGCACGTTGAGTTGATTGCATTAGTCGAAACAGGGCGGACCACGTGAAGGTTGCAACCTTCCACCCCTCTCTTGCCATCATACTGCCTGACTGGTGAAATTGTTCCTGCATTTTGTTTCAAATTTTACATTTTGTTTCAAACATCTGTTGTGTATTTGATTTTCATTCCAAAGACTTAAGTAACAAAATTTAGGCTGACACTCCAGTGCAATACTGAGGGGCTGCAAGAACCACAAAGGTAACCGTTAAGATGATTCATTTAAACCAGACCTCGTCAATTCCCTCATCTAGGCATAAAAGATTCAGTGATACTATTTCAAAGAAGAGCAGGGCAGACACCACAGTATTTTGTATTAATCTCTTAATATCACTAAAAGGGGTTATCTCGTTGTATATCCTTTCCTAGAACTTGCAGAGTTCAGGTTGACTGCCACATTTCCTATCTTACAACGCTGGCTATACTTCACAAGAACGGCTCTAAAAGTGCTTTAGCATGCTTCCTGTGAAGTAATGGAAGATCTTTTTTTTGCACATTTGGTCGAGGTTGTGGAAAGCTGGGATGTAAAGGCTAATTCCATCGCCCACGTACATTCTGAGAGCCTCCCTTACTAGTGTTGATGAGGTTGCTTTCAACTGTTGCCTTCACCAGTGCATCATTGAATGTATATTAAGGCTTAAAATGCTTTCTTTCAGATTAGGCACCAATCAAGCCCACTGAGATGGATGTACAAGAATTCATGACCTGACCTGTAAAATAATTTGGGCCCAAGAAGCCATGATGCAGCTCTATAGGACTTTGGTTAGACCTCATTTGGAACTTTGCATGTAGTTGTGGTCATTACAGGAAGGATGTGGAGGCTTTGGAGAGGGTGCCGAGGAGGTTTACCAGAATACTGCCTGAATTAGAGGGTTGCAGCTACAGGGAGAGGTTGAATAGACTTGGATTTCAAAGTCGAAGGCATAACTTTAAGGTGGAGGGGGTAAAGTTTAGAAGAGATTTGCAGGGCAGGTTTCGTTTTCACAGAGGTTAGTGAGTGTCTGGAACACATTGCCAGGGTTGCTGGTGAAGGCAGATATGATTGTGGTGTTTAAGAGGCTTTTAGATTGGCAGAAGATACAGTGCTGGAGTAGCTCAGTAGGTCAGGCAGCATCTCTGGAGAACATGGATAGGTGACGTTTTGGGTCAGGATCCTTCTTCAGGTAGGCAAATAGATATGTTGAGAATTGAGGGCAATAGATCATATACAGGCAGAGATTAGTTTAGCTTGGCATTATGTTTGGCACAGACATCGTGGGCAGAAGGGCCTGTTCCTGTGCTGTTCTATATTCTATATGGGAGTAGAAAAAGTACAATGCAGGTGATTCTCTGGCCTAATAGAATAGAAAAGAATGGAATCAGATGAGTGGCTGAACAATGGTGGGAGGGCACTGGAGAAGGATGCTGTGGTCAGCTGCTACAAGACTAATGGCAGGCTTTGACAGATCCTTGAGGAACATCCTTGTGAGTTGAATTTCAATCAGTTAAAAGCATTTGGAGTAACTGGAAAGAGAAATGAGAAAAGAGAGATCAAACATAGTGCAGTGCTTTGTATAGATGGGACGTCAAGCATAGTTTTCTTTAAAATTAAAAAAATGAGGTTAGGAAACAGTTAACAATGTTAGAAACAAAGAACTGCATAATACACAATTGTGCTGGAGTAACTCAGCAGGTCAGGCAGCATCCCTGTAGAGCATGGATAGGTGACGATTTGGGTCGAGACTCTTCCTCCGACTGAAGTAGGGCCTCAAACTGAAACGTCACCTATCCATATTTTCCAAGTGAAAATAAAAAAGGGGAGTACGTTTTGATACAATGTAAACAATAAGCCTGGTTAGATGGCATCTGGAGGGGGGTGTATCGATCCAGACATTACACATAGGCAGGATTCTGCTGTGTCAATGTTCTGGAATCTAAGGTTCTGAAGGTAGGGAGAGGATTCCACTGCTCAAACCGCTGTATCATACCGTACATGGAAGCAACTTTATTCTTGATATTTTGGATTCTTAACTTATTTTATTTATTTATTTATTTATTTTGTTAGAAGTAGGTACAGTAATGTGGTACCCAAGTACCTGATACATACACGTTACCATTCTTGTACAACTTCTTATTTTTAATTTAATAATAAAAGAGCAGTGATAGAAAAAGAAAAATAAAGAGTGTTGAGATAGATAGACAAGAGTAGAAACAGATAGCGAGTGACAAAAAGCAGAGATAAGAAGCTAAGGAGATGGAAAAAAAAAGAGAAAATAGAAAGAAAATAAATTAGGAGAGATATACCTATTTAATATCTTTACCCATCCGTCACCCGGTTCTGAACCATTTAA
Organism: Raja brachyura; assembly: GCA_963514005.1. The sequence goes on from OY740788.1 coordinate 14,946,881, forward strand.
TTTCTGTTATGTTATGTTGCACAATATGCTTGTAAGAAGTCGATAAAAGGAGACCAAATCTTTAAGAATTGGTCCACTTTACCTAGTAGGAGGAATCTCATTTCTTCAAGATGTAGCGTTTCCGACATATTTGAAATCCACATTTTGAATGTTGGCGTGGATGCGTTTTTCCAAAATTTAAGTATAAGTTGTTATGCTGTTATTAAACCATAATTAAAGAGAGCTTCTTGGAACATAGTTAATTTACGTCCCTCTTCCATTGATCCGAAGATAATCAGTTCTGTATTGGAGTTCAATTTTGTGTTGAATAGTTTTATAAATGTTCCGAAGATTACATTCCAAAATTTATGAAGTTTTGTACAAGAGACAAAGGAATGTGCTATAGTGGCATTTTGAGTTAGACATTTGTCACCAATGGGAGAAACATTTGGAAATATTTTATTCAATCTGGTTTTCGAGTAATATAATCTATGCCTTACATTAATCGAACATTTATGTACATATAATAGTTTTTTTCCCCCATCTGTCTTTCAGGATTTTTATCTATTACTCTTGTTTCCAATCCCTTCCAATTGCCTCTGTCGTTGGAGTTTCTATATTTAAAATTATATTATATAAATATGATATTAAATTGCCTGATTCTGCCTTTCTGTTCATTCCTTCCTCTAATAAATCTGAGGTTAGAGTTTGATATCCTAGTATATATTTTTTCAAATAAACGTGAATTTGAAGGTATTTGAAATATTGGTTACTTTTCAGATTATATTTTAGTTGTAGTTGTTGGAATGATAGAAGTTTTCCCATTTCATACACATCTCCAATCATTTTAATTCCTATTCTTTCCCAATGGATAAACGTTTTATCAATAATAGATGGTTTGAATGAGGGATTGTTAACTAATGGGGAAAGTTTCTTAATTTTAAAGTTAATTTTATTTGTTTCCAAATTCGAATTATGCTGTGAATAATTGGATTCTTCTTATATATTATATTAAACATAGAAACATAGAAAATAGGTGCAGGAGTAGGCCATTCAATATGATCATGGCTGATCATCCAACTCAGTATCCCGTACCTGCCTTCTCTCCCATAACCCATACCCCCTGATCCCTCTAGCCACAAGGGCCACATCTAACTCCCTCTTAAATATAGCTAATGAACTGGCCTCAACTACCTTCTGTGGAAGAGAATTCCAGAGATTCACCACTCTATGTGTGAAAAATGTTTTTCTCATGTCGGTCCTAAAGATTTCCCCCTTATCCTTAAACGGTGGCCCCTTGTCCTGGACTTCGGCAACATCGAGAACAATCTTCCTGCATCTAGCCTGTCCAACCCCTTAAGAACTTTGTCGTTGGCCCCCCCTCAATATTCTAAATTCTAACGAGTACAAGCCGAGTCTATCCAGTCTTTCTTCATATTGTTCAGTTTCATCGGAGAAAGAAGAATCGCTCCTATATTATAGGGGGAACAATCCTCTTTCTCCATTCTTATCCAATCTACTTGTTGGGCAGAACTGTCCAACCAGTAAATTATATTTTTAATATTCACTGCCCAATAGTAGTACAACAAATTAGGGCATGTCAGTCCCCTGGATTCTTAACTTAACCATAGAAGACAGAGGATAGTGGTAGAAGTTAGTGGTGGCTGTAGATCAGCAGCCACTGTTGTCCGGCAGGGATCTGTACTGGGACCTATGTTAATTGATATATATATAATCAATGATTTGGACATAAATGGATTAGTAAATTTGCAGATGACACAAAGATTGGTGGAGTTCTGGACAGTAAAGAGGCTGTTGAAATATACAGCAGGATAGAGATTAGTTGCCAATATTGGCAAAGACGTACAGGTTCATAGGTTCATTGGCTTGATGTAAATGTAAAATTTGTGCCTAGTGGGTGTAGGATGGTGTTAATGTGCCGGGATCGCTGGTCGGCGTGGACCCGGTGGGCCGAAGGGCCTGTTTCCGCGCTGTATCTCTAAACTAAACTAAATTAAACTGGAGGTGAAATGGAACTGGAGTTAAATTCAGCCAAGTGCGAGGTATTGCATTTGGTAAGTCAAATGTAAGATGAAAGTATACAGTTAATAGCAAGAGCCTGAGCAGCATCTATGCACAAAGAGATCTTTGGGTCTAGGTCCATAGCTCTCTAAAAGTAGCAACAAAAGTGGATAGATTATGAAGAAGACGTATGGTATGCTTGCCATCATCGGGACATTGAGTATACATGTCAGCAAGTCGTGTTGCACCTTTGGTTAGACTACATTTGATGTGTATGTGCAGTTCTGGTCACCCCATTGCAGAAAGGCTTTGTGGAGGGTGCAGAGGAAGTTTACTGGGATGCTGCCTGCATTAGAGGGTATTAGCTATAAGAAGCGGTTGGACAAACTTGGTTTTCTCTAGAACACCGAAGACTGAGGGGAGACCTGATCAAATTATATAAAAATTAAAAGAGACATAGATAGGGTGGACAGTCAGTCTTTTTCCGAGTGTGAAAATGTCAAATACCAGAGAGTATAGCTTTAAAGTGAGAAGGGGAATGTGCAGGGCAAGTTTTTTTTTTAATACAGAGAATGGTGGGCGCCTGAAATGTGCTGCCCTTGACGCATTAGAGGCTTTTAACTGAGCATATGAATATGTGGGGAATTAAGGATATGGTTCATCTGCAGGCAGTTGGGATTAATTTAATTAACATAGTGCTTGACATAGTCATTGTGGGACAAAGGGCCTGTTTTGTTCAGTCCTGTACTGTTTCTACATTCCATATGCACTAATTCATAAAAAAAAGCATTAAGGCATGAGGAATTCTCCTTAAAATATTTCCAAACAGCATCATGACTTGGAATTTTTCCATAAATTGAAAATCTAGGAACCCAGCTCCTCAAACCTGTACCACTATTTAATGCTGATACTTGGATGATCTTTATGTTATCTGTCTACTCACCATATCCTTCAATATACTTTGCAATCAAAAATCATGGATTTTTAGAATTATTCACTGAATTGGCCTTGTATGCTTTGTATGCCTCATACCTTTTACAATTCCCCTTTGTAACCCAAACCTCCCGAACTAACCCTTTAACACCAATCCTTCCCAAAAAGGAAGTTTTATCTCCTTGCCTTCTCAAATTCTTAAAGTCAACGTCACCCTTTAACAATTTATATTTCAGGGGAAACATGCCGCATGCATAGATTCTCTCTCTCCTTTTGTTATCTGATCAATCTGTGTTCCCTTCCACCCAAGGCCAAGATTAAAAGGTGCAATGACGAGAATTCTACATTGTTCTAAATGCCTAACTAGGCTCTGCAGTACTCCGTCAAAACTGAAAATTGATGACGCCTTTTGATGTCCTAATTATTGCAATTATTTCTTCTGTCAACCCTACATTTTAATATGGAGGGCACACAAATGTCTTTGTTCCCAGTTTTGTGTCATTTAAAACATTTCTTGAATCTATGCTTCTTTGAGTAAAATGTGACCAGAAACTTGCTGAAATTGATCTGCCAGTTTCACACTCGATGTTTCTTTGCAATTTTATGTTCCCATCTACATTACTCACTTTCCCCACAGTTCCTCATCAAAGGCATGTTGATTCATTGTAGAGTACCACATACACAGTGCCCTCCATAATGTTTGGGACAAAGACCTATCATTTATATATTTGCCTCTGTACTCCACAATTTGAGATTTATGTTAGAAAAAAAATCACATGCAGTTAAAGTGCACCTTGTCAGATTTTAATAAAGGCCATTTTTATACATTTCGGTTTCACTATGTAGAAATTAGAGCAGTGTTTATACATAATTCCCCCCCCCCCCCCCCATTTCAGGGTACCATAATGTTTGGGACACAGCAACGTCATGTGAATGAAAGAAGTCATGTTTAGTATTTTGTTGCATATCCTTTGCATGTAATGACTGCCTGAAGCTTGTGATTCACGGACATCACCAGTTGCTGGGTGTCTTTCTCTGGTGATGCTCTGCCAGGCCTGTATCACAGCCATCTTTAGCTTATGCTTGTTTTGGGGGCTAGTCCCCTTCAGTTTTCTCATCAGCATACAAAAGGCATGCTCAATTGGGTTCAGATCGAGTGATTGACGGCCACTCAAGAATTTATCTGTTTTTAGCTTTAAAAAACTCCTTTGTTGCTTTAGCAGTGTGTTTGGGATCATTGTCTTGCTGTAGAATTAACTGCCAGCTAATGAGTTTTGAGGCATTTGTTTGAACCTGAGCAGATAGGATGTGTCTAAACACTTCAGAATTAATTATGCTACTAACATCAGCAGTTGTATTATCAATGAAGATAAGAGAGCGAGTACCTTCAGGAGCCATACATGCCCAGGTCATAACTTCCCCACCACTGTGTTTCACAGATGGATCTTGGGCAGTTCCTTCTCTCCTCCATACTTTGTTCTTGCCATCACTCTGATACAAGTTCATCTTCATCTCATCTGTCCGCAAGACCTTTTTCCAGAACTGTGGTTGCTTTTTTAAGTACTTCTTGGCAAACTGTAACCGGGCCATCATATTTTTGCAGCTAACCAGTGGTTTGCATCTTGCAGTGTAGATTCAAGAGAGTTATTGTCATGTGTCTCCGATAGGACAATGAAATTCTTGCTTTGCACAACAGAATATAGTAGGCATAAATAAATACAGAACAGATCAGTGTGACCATATACCAATGAATATATATATATATATATATATATATATATATATATATATATATATATACATACACACATACATAAATAAACAGATAAAGTGCAATGGGCTATTAATGATCAACGTTTTGTTTGAGTTGAGTTTAATAGCCTGATGGCTGTGGGGAAGTAGCTATTCCTGAACCTGGATGTTGCAGATTTCAGGCTCCTGCACCTTCTACCTGAAGGCAGCAGGGAGAAGAGTGAGTGACTAGGATAATGTGGATCCTTGGTGATGCTGGCAGCCTTTTTGAGGCAGCGACTGCAATAGGTCCCCTCAATGGCAGGGAGGTCATAGCCGATGGTTACACAAAAAGCTGGAGAAACTCAGCAGGTGCAGCAGCATCTAAGGAGCGAAGGAGATAGGCGACGTTTCGGGTCGAGACCCTTCTTCAGACTGGTCAGGGATCAGGGAAACGAGAGATATAAACAGTGATGTGGAGAGATAAGGAACAATGAGTGAAAGATATGCAAAAAAGTATTGGTGATAAAGGAAGCAGGCCATTGTAAGCTGTTTGTGGTGTGAAAATGAGAAGCTAGTGCGACTGGGGGGGGGGGGGAGATGGAGAAGGAATGTCAGGGCCAGAGGGAGAGGTGGGGGGGAGGCAGTCTGGGTTAACAGAATTGAGAAAATTCAATGTTTAAGCCCAGAGGATGCAGACTCCCCAAGCGGAATATGAGGTGCTGTTCCTCCAACTTGCGGTGTTGATCACTCTGGCCGTGGAGGAGGCCCAGGACCGAGAGGTCGGATACGGAGTGGGAGGGGGAGTTGAAGTGCTGAGCCACCGGGAGGTCGGGTTGGTTATTGCGGACCGAGCGGAGGTGTTCGGCGAAACGATCGCCCAGCCTACGCTTGGTCTCACCGATGTAGATCAGCTGGCATCTGGAGCAACGGATGCAGTAGATGAGGTTGGAGGAGGTGCAGGTGAACCTCTGTCGGACTTGGAATGACTGCTTGGGTCCCTGAAAGGATTGGATGGGGGAGGTGAAGGGACAAGTGTGGCATCTCTTGCGGTTGCAAGGGAAAGTGCCCGCGGAAGGAGTGGAGCGGGAGGGAAGGGAAGAATTGACGAGGGAGTTGCGGAGGGAGCGGTCTTTGCGGAAGGCAGACAGGGGGGGAGATGGGAAGATGTGGCGAGTGGAGGGGTCACGTTGGAGGTGACGAAACTGGCGGAGGACTATCTGTTGTATGCGCTGGCTGGTGGGGTGAAAGGCGAGGACCAGGGGGACTCGGCCCTTCTTGTGAGTGGGGGAATGGGGAGAGAGGGCAGTGTTGCGGGGTATGGAGGAGACCCTGGTGCGAGCCTCATCTATAGTGGGGGAGGGGAAACCCCGTTCTCTGAAGAACGAGGACATTTACGATGACCTGGTGTGGAACACGTCATCCTGGGAGCAGATGCGGCGTAGACGGAGTAATTGGGAATAGGGGATGGAGTCCTTACAGGAAGCAGGGTGGGAGGAAGAGTAGTCCAGGTAGCTGTGGGAGTCAGTTGGTTTGTAGTGGATGTCAGTCAGGAGTGTATCACCTGCAATAGAGATGGTGAGGTCAAGGAATGGTAGGGAAATGTCGGAAATGGTCCAAGTATATTTGAGTGCCGGATGGAAGTTGGTTGTGAAATGGATGAAGTCAGTCAGTTCTGCGTGGGTGCAGGAGGTGACACCAAAGCAGTCGTCAATGTAACGGAGGTAAAGGTCGGGGGTGGGGCCCTGGTACGCCGAGAACAAAGATTGTTCGACGTGCCCGACAAAGAGGCAGGCGTAGCTAGGGCCCATGCGTGTGCCCATAGCTACGCCTTGTGTTTGGAGGAGCATTAATGACCTTCTCCTCAAGGTCATAGCCGATGATGGACTGGGCAGTGTTTACAACTTTTTGCAGTCTTTTCTGCTCCTGGGCGCTCAAGTTGCCGAACCAAGCCATGATGCAAGCAGTCAGCATGCTCTCTACTGTGCACCTGTAGAAGTTCGAGAGTGTCCTCCTTGATATACCGACTCTCGGTAGTCTTCTCAGGAAGTAGAGGCGCTGATGTACTTTCTTTATAATTGCATCAGTGTTCTCGGACCAGGAGAGATCTTCGGAGATATGCACGCCCAGGAGTTTGAAGTTTTTGACCCTCTCCACCTTCGACCCGTTGATATAAACAGGACTATGGGTCCCCATCCTACCCCTTCCAAAATCAGTTCCTTGGTTTTGCTGGTGTTGAGAGCCAGGTTATTGTGCTGGCACCATTTGGTCAAACGGCCAATCTCACTTCTGTACTCTGACTCATCTCCATCAGTGATACGTCCCACAACAGTGGTGTTGTCAGCGAACTTGATGATGGAGTTCGCACTATGACCTGCTACGCAGTCAAAAGTATAATGTGAGTACAGCAAGGGGCTGAGCACGCAGCCTTGAGGTGCTCCCGTGCTGATTGTTATCGAGGCTGACACATTTCCACGAATACGGACAGACTGCGGTCTGTGAATGAGGAAGCGAGTATCTTTAGCCTCTGTAGGACAGGGGTCATTGACAAATCCACACCCGACTCCTGAAGAGTGTTTCTGATCTGTCGGACAGGTGTTTGGGGATTTTTTCTTTATTATAGAGAGAATTCTTCTGTCATCAGCTGTGGAGGTCTTCTTTGGCCTGCCAGTACTTTTGCGATTAGTAAGCTCACCAGTGCTCTCTTTCTTCATTAATGATGTTCCAAACAGTTGATTTTGGTAAGCCTAAGGTTTGGCTGATGTCTCTAACAGTTTTATTCTTGTTTCTTTGATGGCTTCTTTGTCTTTCATTGGCACAACTTTGGTCCTCATGTTGATAGACAGCAATAAAAGTTTCCAAAGGTGATGGAAAGACTAGGTGCTGAGAACTCTCTTATACCTGCATTAAGGAGGCAATTAAATACACCTGAGCAATTGCAAACACCTGTGAAGCCATGTGTCCCAAACATTATGGTGTCCTAAAAAAGGGGGGGGGGGGGGAAGACTATGTATAAACACAGCTGTCATTTCTACATGGTGATTAGAAATTGGGACACTTCTAAAAGAGTGATGGTGAGAGTTCAATTCATGCATGCTCTTGTTAGCCTTGACAACATTTTTTGTGTCCTCTTAGGCCACAGGCGAGGTTCTAGTGGACTGGAGAACAGCCAATGTTTATCTAAGCAGGGAAGTAGAGATAGTTCAGGAAACTATAGGCCAGAGCCTCACGTCTGTGGTAGGATTATTTGGGATATGAGTTATTCACATTTGGAAGAGAATAGGCTAATTTGGGACAGTCAGCATGTCTTTATCCAAGGCAGGTCATCTTTTACAAACTCAATTTGAGTTTTTTTGAGGTGACAGAGGTGATCGATAAGTGGATTTTAGTAAGGCATTTGATAAAGTCCCTCATGGTATGCTGGGAGAAGATGGATGGGATCCACAGTGACTTGGTTGTTTGGATTCAGAATGGGATTACTCATAGAAGACAGAGGGTTGTAATGAAAGGATGTTGGTCTGGTTGGATGTCTGTGACCAATGGAGTTCCGCTGGGAACTGTGGTGGGATCCGTGTAGATATCCCGGAGATATATAGAGGACTTGGGCGACAAGGTAGAGCAAGGGACCCGGATTCAATCCTGACAACGGGTGCCTGTCTGTGCATTCTCCCCGTGATCTGCGTCGGTTTTCTCAGAGATCTTCGATTTCCTCCCACGTTCCAAAGGAGTACAGGTTTGTAGGGCAATTGGCTTGGTATAAATGTGTAAATGTAAAATTGTCCCTAGTGTGTAGGGTAGTCTTAATGTGCGGAGATTGTTGCTCGGTGCGGACTCGGTGGGATGAAGGGCCAGAGTCCGCGATGTATCTCTAAACTGAACTTAAATACATAAATGTAGATGGGTTGCTTCGTAAGTTTGTAGACAACAGCAAAATTGGTGAGGCTGCAGACAGTGAGGAAGGTTGTCAAACGAATAAGAGATTGGCTACAGCAGTGGCAGATGGAGTTTAGTCCGAGCATGTGTGAGGCATTGCACTTTGGGAGGTTAAATGTAAGGGGAAAACATACAGTTAATGGCAAAACCCCTCATAGTATTGATGTTCAGAAGGATCTTAGGGTCCAAGTTCATAGTACCCTGAAAGTGATAACACAGAAAGTGGGAAAGAAGGCTTATAGTATGCTTATCTTCATAAGTCAGGGCATTGAACAACAAGTTATGTTTAACTCATTACAGGAAGGATGTAGAGACTTTGAGAAGGCACTGGTTAACCAGAATGTTGCTGGTTTAGTGTGTATTAATTAGAAGGTGATGTTGGCCAAGCTTGGATTGTTTTTTTCTGGAATTTCAAAGGTCGAGGGGAGACCTGACAGAATATATAAACTTATGAGAGGCAAAGATAGGGTAGATGGTCAGAATTATTTCCCCAGGATGGAAATGTCAGACCATAACGCACAGCTTTAAGTGATAGGGGCAAAGTTTAAAGGAGATGTGCGGCACGTTTTGTTTTTAATTACGGAGAATGGTGGATCCCTCGATAATGCTTGTTCGGAAGCTTTTAGATATGCAAGGAATGAAGGGATATAGAACATGTGCCCGCTGAGAAAATTAGTTTAACAGTATCATGTTTGGCACAAACATTGTCGGCCGAAGGACCTGTTCCTGTGCTGTATTGTTCAATTAATTGAAAAGGTGAATGTAGTATTTTCCCTCCAGGGTAGGCAAATCAAAAACACAAGGGAATAGGTTTAAGGTGATAGGGGAACAATTTAATACAGACCCGAGGGCAACTATTTAACTCAGTTGGTCATAGGTAAATGGAATGAGCTGCAAGTGGTTGAGGTAGGTACAATAACAAAATTTTAAAGACTTTGACAGATACATGGATTGGAAAGGTTCAGAGAGATATGGGGCACAGGTAAATAGAACTAACATAGATGGGATATCAATAGGGGCAAAGTTGGGCCGAAGGTGGCCAAGTACATACTCTTGTTATTCAAGTGTTTTAACACCTACCCAGCCCAGTCATTTACCTGCAACCCCATTAGCTTTATTTTTACTTAAAAGTCTCTCGTGCAAAATCTTACTAAATTCATCCATACATATTTTCAACTATTTTAACCACCGACTTCCTCAATAAAGTTAACTTAAGTTTATTGAATGCGAATAACCCTTTATAAATATGCACTGTAATTAAATTTCTCAAATTGTTTTCCCTTATGGATTCTAGGAACTTTGATATTACAAAGGTAGACAAAAGTGCTGGAGAAACTCAGCGGGTGCAGGAGCATCTATGGAGCGAAGGAAATAGGCAACGTTTCGGGCCAAACTTTCATGTACAATTTTCTATCCCTCCCCTTTCTTAAATACTTGAGTTATATGACTGATATTCCAGTTTCAGGGACCAGTTTTTTAAACTATGAGCATTTTAGAATATCATGGCTACTATGCCTATGCACTACCCTCAAAACTTTGGTGGAAACATCAGGTCCTGAATTTTGGTTGGCATTTTGAGTTGTTTTTTTTCACTTCCTATTTTAACTTTAGCAAGTTCAATCCTTGATTTATTGGTAGTCTTGGAATGTCAAGTATATATATATTTTTTTGAACTAAAGTGGTCTCCAGGCCCTATTTGAAACCTTAGATACTAAAGCAAGACATGGGAGTAATCTCAATGATATCCATAGTACTAGAATAGAGGCAGAGAGATCTGTCATATATAGTAGCCAACACGAGTGCACCAAAAACAAGGGCATCTTTTTCCATCATGTATCACCACGCAGACACCAGACAAGGAAATTTTCATTGAGTGCATCTCAGGCACTTGGGCAGAAACAGATGACAAATTCTCTGCCACACAAATGATCTAAGATTCCATTGCACTGGATAGAAATTCAAATAGTGAGAGTCATAAATGGGGAATGTGTCTCATGTATAATGTACACTAACCCAAAAGGTATTCAGAAATTTCAACTTCACTTTTAATAAATAGCTTATGTCAGAAAGACAATGTAACTAATTAAAAGGGTAAAGCATCACGCTTAAGATATCCCATTATGTTTTATTAATAAAACTTAAAACCAGTCAATTTTCATTTAGACCTGCAGATGAAGCTCAGAACCACTATGTGACAACATAATTGTTTTTATATACATTGTAATCTTAATACAGACCTTTTATCCATTGAAAACTTTCAATTATCCAACAAGGTCAATTTGAGCAACATAAATAACAGAAAAGTAGGAATCGATGCTTTAAAAATAAATTTGAATCGAAAGGTAAATTGAATCTGCAAACTTCAAATTCCTGACAGACTACACAGAACCATAGTATAGCAGCTCAGTGTTATTGGTCTGCTTAAAAACCTCAGCTGTTCATCTCAAATTCATCTTCAATATTTCAAAATCTATGATGAAGCATGTACAATTATGGAATCAGGAAAGCTACAAATATATTTAAAAAATAAAATTGAGTCTCAAATAATAAATTGCTTATTTTCACACGAATGTCACACTGTCTTACGAACTGCATTTGCAGGTCTGTTCAAGAGCATAATTTATAGAAATGCTGTACAGAAAGGCCACTGAAAGCTGCTTTATACATAGCTTTAAGTTAAATTAAGGCTTCACTTCCCATAGGTATCATGTCGATTGAGAATGATTTTACTAAAAAAAACGCTCAATGAAGTTAGCTACCAAAGTCTAAAGCATGATACATACAGGTAATACAGGAAACTCAGGAGCAGAAGAAGAAAGACATTACCCTTCCCAAGTTTTACTTATCTTCCACAAAAGCAATGGCACCCATACAATGACCATTCTTTATGTGTGAATTTAAAACGGAGAGTGCAAGAAGGCCATTGAATTAGGGGAACGTTACAGCCAAATAGAAATGTGCACAATCCGATGAAAACATCTCTCTCTTCTGCAAAGGGGAGATAACTTGGGGTTGCTGGCTGAGTTGGAGTAGGTTGGGAGTCAACAGATAGGAACTAGCAGCAATTCTTGCTGACATTTTCCTGGCCTTCTCTTGTACCTATAGTGTTTCTGCTGACCGAAGCTAACTGAGCACACAGGAAGAAGTCAGAGAGGAATCTCTGATATGTAGGGCTCAGTACAGGAAGCTTGAAGAGTAGATTGTGTGCTTTGTAGGAAACTCGAGTATTCAGTCTACTTAAAATGGTTGTTTTATTTTTTTTTCATTCCATCGCTGAATCTTATAAAAGTTGCAGAGCAGAAAGATGAACTGAGTGGAGAGGCTGATAAGTGATGCACACATTCTGTCCCACCCCATCCACAGATGCTTCTTCAGGGCTGACGTTCAAATGCCTTTCTTTCACAAAATTCGGCTTTCAATTTAGTCAAAAACTTTGCTTTGATTTTGTTTTCCATTCTCTTCTGCAGTCCTGATAACTTATGTAACTTCTCATTAAAATGTGTCCTTGGAAGGAAAGTGAGGGAAATAGGGCAAGAGGCAGTAAGACACACAGTGGTTCATATAGATGTGGCTTTGTGAAATCCTTCTTCCCAATCAGTAATAATACATCTGGCACAGGCAAACCCGACATCAGCTCCAGCTCCAGCAATTGCCTGTGGAATCTAAAATCTGTGCATTTAATCTCAAAAACCACTGTACTGAAACAACAACCTCCAATAGAGACCACCTGGTCCAGATCAAAATTCTTTCCAGCATAGCATCTGCTGAGTCATTGCAGGCTTTGTAAACAATTCCTTTATTTCATGGGGCATTCCTCCTTTCACTGGGAGCATTATGGCTCAGAAATGCTTGGGCATCTCACACTGTTCACAGCGAATCAGGGCCGGATGGTTGAGGAAGGTACAGGTGCTACAGTTCCATTGAGCACCTTCATCCTCCTCTTGATCAGGCACTGGCTTTGATGGTTTAACTGCAGATTTCTGCTCTGTTAGAAACAAAAAGTTAGAGGGCATTGAAAATAATGCATCCTCCCAACTTCCGCAAACACCCAGTTGAATTTATTGGTAAGTTAACTGAAGAGAACTATTTGAGAATTAAATTATCATTTTATCTTACCTACTCTCTCCTACCCATTAATCATCACTTCACGCCCTAGCTTTTCGCTGACTTTACTGCTTTTAGTGGTTCGAGTCATGTTGTTTTTTTCCTGCAAAACCTGTGATTGGTTTTAAAAATATAAAAGTATTTCCACTCCTTCTTATGGAAAAGAAACCAAAACATCCTAAAACACTTTCTTAAGGAGGGAGATTTCAAAGTGTCCTAAAAGAGTGATTACAAGTAGCGTTGTTTAGGAAAGGAACTCCACATGTGGCAAGGCCACTGAATGTGGAGATACCAGCAGTGGGGCAAAATTAAGGGGGGGGTGTGGGAAGCAAACAAAATAATTTCAGGAGTAGACAGGCAGTAGGGGTAACTTGTAGAATCAATTAATTGAATAGATAGATATGACAACAAACCAAGAAAAGGTTTTAAATTGGTGCAATTAGGGAAATGTGAGAACCAAAATAAATTGAACAGAACAAATGTGTTGTACAAGGAGGACTTGGTTCTGGGCAGCAGAGTACTGGACGTCAAAGTTTATGAAGTTTTGAGGAGGCGATCGTGACCCCTCTGGGAGCTACGGATTATATGAACCGGAAGATAAATAAAAGCAGATGTAAAAGTTCCAGTAGGCTGTGCTGAACAATGTTACATGGTGTAAAATAGACACCCGTTACAAACAGGGTGGATACAAGATTGGAAATTAATCTCAAGATTGAAATGGATGGAGAGAAAGTCAACAAACTTGTTCAAATTGAGACAATGACAAAGAAGGGGGTGGAATAATTTCTCAGAGCTGTGCCAGAGATCACTGGTGACAAGTATGTATTTTAAATGTTTATTGTAAGGAAATGACATCTCCTCCAAGACTCCACGTCAGGCAAGGACGATGACAGAAGCCAACAGCGAGCTACATCGTGTGACACACGAGCAAACGAACGAGGCATGGAGTTGAAGCAGGCACGTTGAAAACAGTCAAGAAAGATGTTGGAGAAGTGCAGCTGGAATGATCAGCATTCATGTACAGGATGCTTCAGGTGACCTAAAGGGCACTATACTCTCACAATAAAGGTCCTTAGTTATCCAGAGACATCAGTCAACAACAGGTAATCGCAGGTTCACTGTACTTTTTCTCACATAAGGTGGGTTGTTTCTAAACCTTGTCAATAGATAACACTAGAAATCTATTTTAACTCTGAACTAGCCATCCTTTAAGTCAGCTTGTGCATTCCTTTGATTAATAAACTCACGGAGGATTGATACAAGATACCAATGAAGGGTGGTGATGGGGATATTGCAGTAATCTGCAATTTTATCTTCTCATCGACTGACACCACTTATCCACAGCTGGACAGAATTGTAAAGGATGACTTGGGACTTTGATGGCTAAATGGTGCCATCAACAGGAACAATTACACCCCATAAACCCATTTTCTCATTAAATGTCTATTCAACTCTTTCTAAATAGTATAATGACACATCATTTTGACTAAAGTGAACATCACTTATTAAGTACATATAAAATAATAATACATCGTACATCTAAATTACCGCTGACTAAATTCTCCCTTAGCATAAGCAACATTCAGTCGTTATATAAAACCTGTAGCTTACCTTTCGGTTTGGGTGGCACAGGACCTCGAAATCCCATATTGTCATAAAAATTGTGTATAGCACTGGGGTTAAAGTGTGGTCCTAGGAGGAGAATTTACAGTTTGATAATGTAACATAACATTTATTGGGCACATTACCTTTCACAAAAGGATTCAACATGGCTAAAAAAAATTAATATGCTTTTATATTTCCTTGCTTATGATACTAGAAGGTGATGCAGCTAATGAAAGATGGAGTTAATTCCAATGTAAGAGGCTAATATGCACTCTTATAAGCTTCTGCTCACAAAATGTTCCTTCCTGGCACCCAACTAATTCATAGAAACATAGAAAATAAGTGCAGGAGGCGGCCATTTGGCTCTTCAAACCAGCACCGCCATTCGTTGTGATGATAGCTAATCATCCACAATCAATAACCCGTGCCTGCCTTCTCCCCATATCCCTTGATTCCGCTAGCCCCTAGAGCTCTATCTAACTCTCTTTTAAATTCATCCAGTGAATTGGCCTCTACTGCCTTCTGTGGCAGAGAATTCCACAAATTCACAACTGTGTGAAAGTTTCTTCTAATCTCTGTTTTAAATGACCTCCCCATTATTCTTCGACTGTGGCCCCTGGTTCTGGACTCCCCCAACATTGGGAACATTTTGCTGTATCTAGCTTGTCCAGTCCTTTTATAATTTTATATGTTTCTATAAGATCCCCTCTCATCCTTCTAAATTCCAGCGAACACAAGCCCAGACTTTCCAATCTTTCCTTATATGACAGTCCCGCCTTCCCGGGGATTAACCTTGTGAACCTATGCTGCACTGCCTCAATAGCAAGGATGTCTTCTTCAAATTAGGAGCCCAAAACTGACACAATATTCCAGATGTGGTCTCACCAGGTCCTGTACAACTACAGAAGGTCCTCTTTACTCCTATACTAAAATCCTCTTATCATGGAGACCAACATGCCATTAGCTTTCTTCACTGCCTGCTGTACCTGTATGTTTACTTTCAGTGACTGGTGTACGAGGACACCCAGGTCTCATTGCACTTCCCTTTTTCCTAATCTGACACCATTGAGATAATAATCTGCCTCCTTGTTCTTGCCACCAAAGTGGATTATATGGCATCTGCTATGCATCTGCCCAGTGGCGGACCTACATTTTTGGGACCCTGAAGCTTGAACTGTTATGGGGGTCCCTTCGCAACCAGCAATGAGGTCTGGATAACCACCAGTTATCTTCTTCAATGGGCTTGTTCCACGACAGATCCGGGGGCAGCACCCCGGTGGGGGTTCAGGGGGCAAGCTCCAGCATCCAATAAATTGAAAGTGATTCACAAGCTTCCTATGGTAATTTACATAACAGAAGCTTAATTTTTTTCTAACACATAAGCAGTGAAATAACCCCCAAACGATATATATTTCATGAAATAAACAATAGACACAAGGTGCAGGAGTAGGCCATTCAGCCCTTCGAGCCAGCACTGACATTCACTGTGATCATAGCTGATCATCCACAATCAGCACCCCGTTCCTACCTTTTCCCCATATCCCTTGACGCCGCTATCTTTAAGAGCTCTATTTATCTCTTTCTTGAAAGCCTCCAGAGAATTGGCTTCCACTGCCTGTGGCGGGGAATTCCACAGATTCACAACTCTGTGTGAAAAAGTATTTCGTCATCTCCGCTCTAATTGGCCTACCCCTTATTCTTAAACTGTGGCCCCTGGTTCTGGACTCCCCCAACATCGGGAACATGTTTCCTGCCTCTAGCGTGTCCAACCCCTTAATAATCTTATATGTTTCAATAAATGGCCTCATACAGCTAAAAAAATCTTTACGAAAAATGTTACCTGAAATGTCTCTTTGCCTAGCACTGAGATGAGAAAAAACTTTTTCACATAGAATTGTGAATTTGTGGAATTCTCACTACAGAAGGCAGTGGTCTCGTCTCCTTCAGCAGCACCTCGGTCTCCCTTCCTGAGCTCAGACACCCACTTCTACTCATGCTCACTAAACCCCTCGCTTCGACGATACCTCACCATCAAACTTCTCCTCACACCTAAACCTCGCCTCGATTAAACCGTACCTCTCTAAACCTCACACCTTAACCCCACCTAAACTTAACTAAACCTCCCACCTCATGACTAAACTCCACCTCATACTTAATCCACGCCTCGACTAATCGCCCCCCCCCGGCTGTTGGCAGCGCCTCGCATGAGCGAAACGGCTCCAACCAGGGGGGTGGGACAGAGCGCGGCGCAGGCACACTGCCCGAGAGAGCCGGTGAGAGAGGGGAGGGGCACACACACGCGCTGATGTTGAGTTCGAGCCCCTCCCCGCGGGTGCGGGAGAGAGGCAGCAATTAGGTGTGAGATGGGAGGTTTAGTCGAGTGGAGGTTTAGTGAGTTCAGGTTTAAGTGTGAGGTGAAGTTTAGTTGAGGCGAGGGGTTTGGTCGAGGTGCAAAATCAGATTCATTTCTAGGGGAAAAAAAATAATCGGAAATTCCGATTTAAATCGGAAGAATATCTGGACTAAAGTCGCTACTGGGGCCCCTCCGGGATTTGGAGCCCTGAAGCTTAAGGTTCATTAGTTTCATAGTAGATCCGCCCCTCCATCTGCCCACTCACTCAATCTATCCAAGTCACCCTGCAACCTCCTAGCAGTGTTGTAAATTGTTCCCTAGCAGTGTTGTAAATTGTTCCTCATCATCACCATCTCCCATTATTCAGTATGTCACCACTTACTTCTGTACCTAGTCCAGTATTCAGTGCTTCAAATTTTCATAAACTCGTCATTTGCAATGAACTCATCATTTTTCAGATTTGTGTTCACCTTCCATATGAAAAAAATCTCAGTGCTAATGAGATTTGTCAAAAAATGCTCTTCTCTGTGACCTTGACTTTGGTGTATTAACATCCCTGACTCCTCTGCAGCTTTGGTTGTTGCACACAATAGTCTAAATCAATGGAATTTGTCTTGGTATCTGTACAACCTATCCAGTTATAGCCATGTGAACTCCAGAATTGCACCTCTTATCCTAATTTAACTACCATAACTTGCAGTCTCACAAGGATTCACCTTTGGGCTTCTAGTTAATTTACCATCTGACCCAATTTCAAATCTGCAGAGCTAGGGTCATGCCCCACTGATAATGTGCAGTGTTATCAATCAAACTCTCAAAACAACTCCACTGCTTCTGTGCTGTTGGATTGATTTTAAGTCTTGAAGTTGTGACAGCCTTTTGCTAGAGATTGGAAGAGACAGAACAACTTCAATTACAAACCAATATACAGGCACTTCACTGTATTTTTGGAATAACACACTCAAATTTACTGCAGACAGCATAGTTGGATACATGTCTAATTTAGGCGTTTTAAAATTATACGCTGCTTATCAAGCATGTAACCCACGCGTAAAACGTGATATGCCCGTATTTCTACATCTGGCTGCAACCATCAGCATGCGTTGAAACCTTTAGACTTTAGAGATGCCCATTTTTATAGCAACGTTCTATTTGATTTTAACCCAAGCTTCTTATTCAATATGTTTTCCATTACTCAGACCTCCCATTACAATGCTCACCTATGCCATGTGCTGCTGTATGCCACAGTAATTTTACATGAAATACTTCCAAAGCTCCTGGTCACTTTTACTTCCACCACTGGACAGGACCTTCAGCTAATCCAAACCTCCTGCAGTATTCTAGCACTCAGCAAGAGTTACTCACAAATCAATGAACAAACCCTTCAAAATCCTTGCTTAAATCCCTCAATTGCTTCTGTTCCAATCTTAAAAATACTCTCACCTATTGCTGAGCACCTGACCCCTCATGATTCATGCTGGTTTTGATGCAGCCCAGCCACCTCTTTCTCCGAAAGATGAGAAAATGGGGTACAAAGAGAAGTGGGGGTTGGTCCCAGTACATACACAGATGTCTATGCCTGCATGATTGCTATTGCATTCTTGTTCTCAGATTCTTCAATACACGCTACACACAGTATGGCAAGCTCTTTTTAAGTCATTGATGATTCTGTAATGATGTAGCTGAACTAATTACGTTTTCACAATCAATAGTTTAAAGCAAATCCATTCCAACGTTTAACTCATAAAGCTGTCAGTGATCCTTTAAAACTGTTTATAGAACAGTATTAGTGTAACACAATTTGATTGCTAATAAAATCATACCTTTTGCATGAAATAGGTCAATCTCTTTGGTTATGCAGTCTATATCAATCTGCAGCTGCCGGTTGCTGCTTCGTAACTGCTGCATTTCTTCTAACTGAAAGGCCAAAATGTATATTGGTTGTCATTTCAGCAATTTCAAAGAACCAGCACTATCAAATTAAAAAATCCTTATAACAGGTTTAAATCAAAGTACTGAATATTTGATTTGTAAAAGAAAACAGCTGTGTTTTGCTAATGACAATTCATAAAGTTCTCGAGGAAATCAGCATGACAGGCAGCATCTGGAGAGGGCAATGATCAGAAGACTGAATCTTGCGTATGGCGTGCACAGCCTAAAGTTGTCGGACAACTTGTTCTATTTGATCATGCACGCCGGGGTTGATTGCATTCGTCGAAACATGGCGGACCATGTGAAGGTTGCAATCTTCCACCCCACGACTGAATTGTCATTTGAGTGTTCACATTGCAGTTATCAAACTAATTAAAAGGCCAAAATGTATATGTTTGGCTGGACAAATTATTGTTCAGCAAACAAATTATTATTTTTATAGAACAATTATACATCTTCAGCATTGCATGCTTATATTTAGCAGTGACATGAATTAGTGGCCTTTACTGTGTGGACTAAACACATTTTGGACATTCACATTAAAGAAAAAAATACATGCATCACACATAATCCTTCACTGCTTCAGCTCATCTAAAAAGACCTGAAAGCTGATTACATGTGGTCAGTTAAAGATCTTGCTAATTTGCACACATACTTCTGTGAACTGAAACAGGGAATACACGGATTGAAAAATAATTGACTGCAGATGCTAGAACCTTGTGCAAAAAAAAGTGCTGGTGGAACTCAGCGGACCAACTATGGAGGGAGATGGTTATACAGTGTTTCGGGGTGAGACTCTCCCTCACATGCAAATATTAATTGTGAATAATCAACAAATATATAGGGAACGCCTCCCTATTATTAACTATAGAGGATTTAGAACCTAAAATGTTAACCATTTCTTTTTCCCCCCAGATGCTAACAGTTTCCATCACTTTGTTTTTAATTAAATTTTCTAACATCAGCAATTTGTTGGATTTTCACTTATTCTTTTAAAAAATACCAAAAGGAATTTATATTTTCATTTAGATGAATGGGCATAAGGTGATTAGCGCTACAGGCAAAAGACTGGAAAAAAAGGTCTTGTGGACAGATGAGACGAAGATTAACTGATATCAGTGTGATGGCAAGAGCAAAGTATGGAGGAGAGAAGGAACTGCCCAATATCCAAAGCATACCACCTTATCTGTGAAACACGGTGGTGGGGGTGTTATGGCCTGGGCATGCATGGCTGCAGAAGGTACTGGCTCACTTATCTTCATTGATGATAAAACTGCTGATGGTAGTAGCATAATGAAATCATACTTGACTAATCTTCTGCGATTTTTTGAGGATGTAATTAGGAAAATGGACTAGGGAGAGCCAGTGGATGTGGAGTGCCTTCAGATGTGGGGGACTTTCAGAAAGCATTTGATAAGGCCCCACATGGGAGATTAGTGGGCAAAATTAGGTCACTAATTTTATTAATTATGGTATTGGGAATAGAATGCTGACATGGATAGAAAATTGGTTATCAGACAGAAAACAAAGAGTAGGGATTAACGGGTCCCTTTCAGAATGGCAGGAAGTGACTAGTGGGGTACCGCAAGGCTCGGTGCTGGGACCGCAGCTATTTACAATATATATTAATGATTTAGATGAAGGGATTATAAGTAACATTAGCAAATTTGCAGACAACACAAAGCTGGGTGGCAGTGTGAACTGAGAGGAGGATGCAATGAGAATGCAGGGTGACTTGGGACAGGTTGGGTGAGTGGACAGATGCATGGCAGATGCAGTTTAAAGTGGATAAATGTTGCTAAATTGTGAAAGAAGGCTGGTGGGACATAGAATATCTCACGCTCAAAAAATAAAAGTAAAGAAACTATTTACCCAAGGCTTCCAAATCTTCTTCATTCTGAATTACTGAATGGGTGGGGGGGTGGAGGGTGACGGCAGGTGGAGAGATGGTGGGAAAAACGGCAGCACACCGGGACAAGTTGAATCAGTTGTGATCTTATTGAATGACAATACTTGTTCAAGGGACCAATTGGGGGGGGGAGGGGGGGGGGGGGGAGAGAGTTCCTTTCACAGCTTGTGGGGAGTCTGGTCAGGGGTAGAATTGCGGGGAGGGCAGGAGCATTGAGAAGGAGAGGGTCGGGGATCATGCCAGTAACTCACTCACCTCTGAGTTGCTGGCATGATCCCCAACCCCCTCCTCCTCTCCTCCCCAGCGGCGCTGTCCTTTTACAGCCACTTCCCATCAGCTGCCAGCAATGAGGGATAGACTTGCCTATCCCTCTGTACAACAACATCGTTCTTGATGTTGCTGTACTGAGGGGTTGCCAAGTCTATCTTTCTTGGCTAACAACCTTCCAACTTCGGCTTCCAAGACATGTACATTTTCCTGCCTTATTTTTGGGTAAGCAATAGCGTCTTCATTGCCGGGAAATACGGTATTTAAAAACATATGGCACCAAGAAATCTACTTACCACATTATTTGTACACAAATCCATTCTTCTCTCTGTTTCTTAAGATAATGGCAATCCATGTTTGAAAAAGCCACCAAGAAACTTGCGCTGTGCATGCATAGTATGCTGCTGCGCATGCGCAGTACTGCAAAGGCAGAATTTCAGCTGCCTTCAGTCCGCTGGAAATTGACGGCTTGAAGCATCGTCAACGGCACGTGGACAGCACAGACCTTCGCGTGTTACATGCCCCGCGGATGAAAGGCAGGGAGAATTATGCCTTCCTAAGAGATCGATCTCTTAGATAGGCATTATTGTCCCATGCCTTTACTATTTATATTTAATAATTACCATTTTATAATTTTAGTCAGGGTAGGCAGTGCCTACCTTGCCTACCCTGACGGCACTTGCCTGACTGAGGGATAGCCAAATCTGGCAGCTAATTTACATTCTCTGGCTGGGTGGCTAGGTCCAGTTTCACCCTTGCAAACACCCGAGTCCTGGTAGAATGTCGCCATCAGCAAAGTGTTTGCAAGGGTGAAACTGGGCCTAACCACCCAGCCAGAGAATGTAAATCAGCTGCCAGCAATGAGGGATAGACATGAACCGCACAGCGCATTGTGGGACAGGCGAAGATGGAGGCTCCCCGGTCCTCATTGCATCCTTGAACCATCCCTTGATCCTGTCCCGCCAACCTTTTTTCAAAATTTAACTCAAAATGGAGTACGTCTTCGGAAGAAGGTGCGTCTTCTTCTCCAGGAAATACGGTAAATGGTGTCAAGTTTGGAAACAGGAAGTACAATGGGATCTGGGAGTTCTTCTTCATCAATCAATTAAAGTAAGTATGCAGGTACAACAGGCAGTGAAGAAAGCAGAGGAGTTGAGTAAAAGAGCAAATAGGTCCTTCTGCAGTTGTACTGGGCCCTGGTGAGACCACACCTGGAGTATTGTGTGCAGTTTTGGTCTCCAAATTTGAGGAAGGACATTCTTGCTATTGAGGGAGTGCAGCGTAGGTTCACAAGGTTAATTCCTGGGATGGCGGGACTGTCATATGCTGAGAGAATGGAGCAGCTGGGCTTGTATACTCTGGAATTTAGAAGGATGAGATGAGATCTTCTTGAA
Organism: Raja brachyura; assembly: GCA_963514005.1. Next base: position 14,969,043 of record OY740788.1, read on the forward strand.
ACATATAAAATTATTAAGGGTTTGTACACGCTAGAGGCAGGAAACATGTACCCGATGTTGGGGGAGACCAGAACCAGGGGCCACACTTTAAGAATAAGGGGTAAGCCATTTAGAAAAGAGATGAGAAAACACTTCACAGTTGCGAGTCTGTGGAATTCTCTGCTCAGAGGGCGGTGGAGGCCGGTTCTCTGGATCCTTTCAAGAGAGAGCTAGATAGGGCTCTTAAAGATATCGGAGTCAGGAGATATGGGGAGAAGCCAGGAACAGGGTACTGATTGTGGATGATCAGCACATTGAATGGTGGTGCTGAAGGGCCGAAGGGCCTACTCCTGCACCTATTGTCTCTTGAATTCTGAAGTATATCGACACATCCTATGCTCAAGTTCAAACAAATGCCTCAAAACTCATTGGCCGGCGGTTCATTCTACAGCAAGACAATGATCCCAAACATACTGCTAAAGCAACAAAGGAGTTTTCCAAAGCTAAAAAAAAAAATAGTAAAAATCTTGAGAGGCCAAGTCAATCACCCGATCTGAACTCAATTGAGCATGCCTTTTATATGCTGAAAAGACAACTGAAGGGAACTAGCCCCCATAACAAGCATAAGCTGAAGATGGCTGTGATATAGGCCTGGCAGAGCAACACCAGGGAAGACACCCAGCAACTGGTGATGTCCATGAATTGCAGACTTCAAGGATATGCAACAAAATACTAAACATGACTACTTTCATTTACATTACATTGCTGTGTCCCAAACATTATGGTACCCTGAAATGGGGAGACTATGTATAAACACTGCTGTAATTTCTTCATGATAAAACCAAAATGTATAAAAATGGACTTTATTAAAATCTGACAATGTGCACTTTAACCACATGGGATTTTTTCTATCACAAATATCAAATTGTGCAGTATAGAGGCAACTAAATAAATGATGGGTCTTTGTCCCAAACATTATGGAGGGCAGTGTATGTCTACTATTTGGATATGTAGCGCACACATCCTGGGAGAAACATTGGTATTATCAACCAAGATTGCTCTGCTCAAATTTCTCGAGTGAGATCTGTAGAGTCCGAACCGAGATGTAAATGAAAAGAAAATCAACTAAAAGTAGTGAATCATACCGATGGGATCTGGGAAGCTGAATTTGATCTTTTCATCCGCCGCTGGGTAAGGTCACTTTCCATCTTATTAACTTCACTCTTCAGTTTGTCTAACTTTTTCTTCTCCAGCTCAAGTTCTCGATGCAATCGATCCATTCTGGCCTTCTGATGCACTAACAAAGCTGGAAGGCACGTTACCAAATTAATGTGCAGATCACTTAGAAGGAAAGTTATACTCCAAAAAATGATCATTAAACTTCAGAAAAATAATTCACTTTTTAACTTGGACACACCTTTTGTTTTAACGACTTGGCTTTCAGAAGGCTTACATCATCACACACCCCAAAATAACTACTTTGTAAACAATACAAGTAGATAAAAGTAGAAGCACTTTTAAAATATGAAAATAAAATTTATGTAGAAATGCTTTCCATGCCTGATAAGTGTTTTCCTGCTGCAATAAACTATTGGTGCTACTGAACAATGCCATCAATTTAAAAAGAGGTTTCAGTTATTTGTTTTTGCCTCTTGCTCGTAAACTGCTGACATTAACATCAGTCCTATTATTGCAACCCTAGCCAATTCTAAGCCACAACTCTTTTACAGCAATTATGTTACACCCCTTATTTGTCAATGCTTTCAAACTGAGAATCCCAATCTTCAAATATTTTCTTAATTCTAACTTGGAAATATGCTGACTCATTTTTTCTGATTTTCTAAGTTAAAATTTCTTCCATATTACCTTCACATTCTCCAACTGTTTTTCTAATACAGTTTAATATTTTGAAACTGCTTTCTTCACACTGTTTACATTAGCCAAGCCTCCTGCTTTTAATCCAACTGAATTGTTGATACTGCTCTTCCTCTCTGGACTCTAACTTTGCTGTTATTCAGTTCTGTGCCATATTAGTTCAAATCCTCCTCCACTGAATATCATTTGTGAGCAGGGAGTAAAATAGTATTGCTACAAGATGGAATGGGAGCTGGAGATAGAATTACGGTGCTACAGTACAACATGAGAGCAAGGAAGCAACATACTACTGCTGAAATACTGATAGAAAGTAAAATACACAAGAGTGATGCAGTGCCGTATGTGAAACAAGCAGGAGCAAGAATGTTTCAATTAATTGCATACTGTTCCCTTGCTCTCACAAGTGCTGAATTATTACATCCCAGCAAAGACTATTCTAACGCTGCTCTGTCTGTGTGTGTTTAGTTATAGCATTCTAATAAAACACTTTTAGTTCTGCAAGAAGACACTGCATTCCACTGGCTTTGGCCTCTTGCATGTTATCAACTGGCAGTTGCAATTTCACGATTTTCATTCCACGCTTCTGGAATATCTTCCCATAACCCCCATCTATCTATTTTCATAAAATTCATCCCTTACATTGATGTTCTAGTCATGCCAAATGGTTCTTTGGAAAAATTCTCGCATCAACCAGATAGTGAGGCATTTCCTCTCGTTAAAGATTACTGAAGCCACCCTCAACAGGGAATAAAGCACAAGTTGCAAAACAGCAGCACAGTACAGTACTACTGTCATACTACATGGCATAGAGTAGTGTTAAGAGTGTACTATTTTGGGAATATAGTATAAAATACTGCCAGAACACAGCATAGAACAACAATTACTTACAAAGCTTCAGTAATAAATAGCAGTTGAAAGCTACAGCAGGAAATACAGTTGCAGTGACAAAACTCAGGATTTGTGAAAATACTATAAAACAAGGAGATATAGTCCTGGTACAGTTGTACCATTACAAAAGGGAGTAGCAGTACTGAAAGATGATCCAACAGTAGGCAGTATCGGAAGCATGGAGTCGCATTAGCTGGAAGGCAGCAGTAATTCTGCAATACCAGGGCTTATAGGACAGCAATTCAGCTGTCCTATAATCTAGGCAACAGTTTTATAGTGGGAATGTTACAATATTGAATAGGAATGATGCCATAGATATACAGTCATTCCTAGATCAAGTTAATATAATTATTGATGGCTTCATTTATATCTAACTGGTGTTATTCTGGATTCCATGTGGAGCCACCACCCCACTTTGCCTTTAATGGCACTCCTTAGAGGTCATTTGCATAAAATTCAACTACTTTGTACTGTGGGGTTAGGAAAAAAATTCAGCAATTTCAGCTAGAACGAGTGCCACTTATTCTTCTTATGAAACAGAATTCTTATCAATAATATACGAAGCAAATCATTTTCTGCTCATTTCAGTACCTGTAAGGAATCCATTACCAATGCAAGGTTAATGATGTCAGCATTCAATCGAGTTTTAAAAATTATATGGAAATTAGAACGTATGTAGTATGAAAGAGTTATCAAATTCCTAAGCAAATGACATTTTTTAAACATTTTATACCTTCTGTATAGGCAGCGTCATCAGATCCTGCACTCATTCTTCGCGCTTCATGAATCCGGTCATCGAGGGTTGAAGTAGGGTCAGCCCCTAGCTGCAAATGCTGGACAGGTTCAGGCTCTGCATAATGATCGGGGAGGCTTAAGAGGTTGGAAGGTTCAAACGTTGGGGATGCAACCCCAGGGGAAATAGCAGGTGGCTTGTTTGGTGAAACTGTGATCTTAAAAGTGTACTTGGTATTGGGTTGGGTGACCACAACCCGTGGAGAAGTGGCAGCATTGCAATTGCCCCCACTCCGACTTTTGGGTGGATGATGGCGGATATAGGCAGGCTGAATGAAAGAGGCCTGCTGTGTGCCCATACTGACTTGTCCTGCACCACTTCGGGACGAGGATGTTGACCCTGGATTTGCTGATATATACACAGTGGGCGGATTTCGCAGGCCTGATTCGTCAGCAGCCGAATTTGCCGAGATATAGACTTTTGGCTGGTTGCGTCCAACTATTTCGTCACAGGATGGAGGACTGGCGGAAATGTAGACTTTGGGCTGACCCCTGCCTCCAGGGTGGGTGCTGATGGAAGGTAAAGGTGCTGTGCGAGAGCTGGAGGAACGCATCGTCGAATTATTCCTCTGTGGCGATTCAAGTTTGATTTCAATTTGGTTTTTGCGTGGCCCCGTTGAGATATTCTGTATGTTATACTGACTGTAAATTGAAGGTGCACTGTTGGATGACTGATATGGGGGCAGTTGAGAACTTGTAGGGGAGCTGATAGGCATGTACACATGAGAGGTCTGATGGCTTTGCTGGCCTGGATAAGCAGACTGCTGGGATGAGGTATGTGCTGAACCACACTGTGAAGCTATAGGGCTGTAAAAGCCTGGCACTTGCTCCACCTGTTGATGGGAGTGCTGAGGACTCTGGAAGGCCGGCTGCTGTTGATTGTGGCCAAACTGTGAAGCACTGGTATGTTGCGTAGATATCCAACCCGGCTGCTGTGACATCTGACGTCCTGTACTGCTTTGTGCTGTCACATAAGGCCTAATGTAGATAGCATTACCTTGAGGGCTATTAAGTACAGGTGGGGGTACACCACGTATGTGCAAGGATTTAGGAGCATTATGGCCAGTCTGAATGTTAGGCGCTAGAGTGACCGTAATGGGGTTGAACCTGGGCATTTGTTGAGCTGTGCCCGATATTCCTTTGGAGCCTAATGGCTGAAGAAGTCCAAGTTGCTGGGGCGAAGAAGAGCTGCGACTCACATCCATTGTTCCAAACATATTAAAACCTCCAGCCAATTGAGTTGGCGTTATTTGTGCCTCTTCTGTGGGTTCATAGCTGGTTACAGCAGTCTGGAGTGCCCCATCACTAACGTTATGAGTTAGTGTTTTGCTTCCATTTAATTGACTTCCATCCTTCCAGCGCTGATATACATTCTGGGACTGGACATCCAGATTGAGTTCAGACATGTGATTGTGAAGTCCAGAAATGCTAGAATCATCCAAAAAGTTCAGATCTCCTTCTCCATAAAGATATTTGGTGCTCTCTTGCATTAAAAACTTACAGCAAGCATCCAAATTGTTACCGTTCTGGAAAAAACAGCAAGAGAACGTTAGGAAATAAATTAATTTGCCCCACATTGATCCCAGAATAAAAGCAAAAATGTTTGGAAACATTCAGGTAGTGACTAGAGAGAAATAAATAAGCCGTCTTTCAAATCAATGACCTCTGATATTTTAACCATTGCTCTCTCCTCCCAAGCTGCCTGATTAGCTGAGTGCTTTGCATTTAATGTTATTTTATATTTTTAAACATCCACGGTATTTTGTTTTTGACTCACATTGATATTCCCTCTCTGATGGTGAATTTATGTTTAGAATGCAAAGGAAAATATAGACCAAACAAAAACAATGCTTTGAAATGTTATTCCTCAATTTTCACCTGCTTGTGAAGAATAACAGTTTTCCCATATTAGCAAGGAATATGAATTTTGTGAAAAAAATCAAATGAGAGAATGAAAGACTAGAGAAAGAAAATGGAAGGAAGTCATCGATTGGTTAGCTAGGGTGCACTGAGAATGCCTTACCCTTTTAAACAGTGTCATATGCTACATAAAATGTATCAAGACTAATAAAGCCTATGAAAAGACAGCCAGAATTCAACTGATTAAGCAATTCTTCAGTAATTGCTGATTCCTGAAGAATCAGTGCAAAATAGAAATTATGCATAACTATCAGGACCTTTCAAATATACACCCTTTCCATGATGAACTAGGGATTTAACATTTACAAAAAAATCAATGGACTTGTTCCCACATCAGAGGACAATAATCAAAGTTCAGGACAGTGGAATCAATTTACTCCAATATTACTTCACCTACCTGCAGCATACAGTGGGAGACAACACACTCAGGTACTTCAGGGAACTTTTGCCGCAGGTCATGCAGAACCTGAACATTAATATGTTGGTTTCCCTGGGCCATTCGTATTCTGCCTTACAATGTTGCAAGTCTCATCAATCACAGCAAAACTCTTGTCTCCCATCAGGCATTTTCTAAAAGTTATGGGTTGAAATAATTAATTTCTGAACTTGTAAAAATGCTAACTTAAAACCACAGATAAATCAATGCACACTTCTACAGATTTCACAGAAGTTGTAGTTAATAGTGCATATCCCAATGAACCTTTGTTGGAATTAAACTCCACATTATATGCAATTTTACCAATTCTTCACATAAAATATGCCAGAAATTTGATAACGGCTTCCCCAAAACACTGCTGAAATTAGAGGTCAAATAAACATTCCAACATGAAACTGTCAGAGTTTTGATAGATAAGGGTTATCAATGGTAATGGAAACTTGGCAAGAAGTTTCAGACCAAATTTATCCAACTGAATGGAAAAACAGATTCACAGGGCTGAATTACCCACTTGCACAGATTAATAGAAAATTGAAAGTACATTTCCAGATCTGAAGCCCATGAACATCACAGATGTGTAAAAAAATGGCATGTTGAGTTCCACATTACTGTGGGAAACAGAATAAAAACACCCCACCATCAATTAACATTTGTGCCACACAAGTGTAGTTGCTTTAACTACTTCCTCTTGATGTTCAAAGGCAACCCATCGACGAGTGCCACCTGCCGTTGCACACCATCCTGATTTGAAAATAGCAATGAGCAGTTCATTGTTGTTTACGAAAGAACTGCAGATGCTGGAAAAATCTGGAGAAACTCAGCGGGTGAGGCAGCGTCTATGGAGAGAAGGAATTGGCGACGTTTCGGGTAGAGACCCTTCTTCAGACTGATGTCGGGGGGGGCAAGAAAAAGAAAGGAAGTAGGCGGAGAAAGTAGGACTTGTGGGAGAACTGGGAAGGGGGAGGGGAAGGAGGGAGAAGGCAAGGGCTATCGAAATTTAGGATAGTCAATGTTCATATCGCTGGGGTGTAAACTACCCAAGCGAAATATAAAGTGCTGTTCCTCCAATTTGTGCTGGGCCTCACTCTGGCAATGGAGGAGGCCCAGGACAGAAAGGTCAGAGTAGGAATGGGAAGGGGAATTTAAGTGCTGAGCAACCGGACGATCAGGTTGGTTAAGATGGACTGGGCGGAGGTGTTCAGCGAAACGATCGCCGAGCCTGCGCTTGGGCTCGCCGATGTAGAGTAGTTGACACCTGCAACAGCGGATGCAGTAGATAAGGTTGGAGGAGGTGACCTCTGCCTCACCTGGAAAGACTGATTTGGTACTTGGATGGAGTCGATGGGGGGAGGTAAATGAACAAGTGTACCATTTCCTGCGGTCCAGTGGAAAGTACCCGGGGAAGGGGTGGTTTGGGTGACATCTAGAACCACTGTCTAGATGTCAGCTGATCTACATCGGTGAGGGCAAGTGTAGGCTTGGCGATCATTTTGCTGAACACCTCCGCTCGGTCCGCATTAACCAACCTGATCTCCCTGTGGTTCAGCACTTCAACTCCCCCTCCCATTCCAAATGCGACCCTTCTGTCCTGGGCCTCCTCCATGGCCAGAGTGAGCAAATTGGAACATATTCTGCTTGGGCTTTCTGCACCCCAACGGCTTGAACATTGACGTCTCCAATTTCCGGTAGCCCTTGCTGTCTCCTCCCCTTCTCAGCTCTTCCTCAGCCCTCTGACTCCTCCTCTTCCTTTCTTCTTCCTCCCCCCCTATCCCCACCCTACATCAGTCTGAAGAAGGGTTCCGGCACGAAACGTTGCCTATTTCCTTCGCTCCATAGATGCTCCATCTCCCTCTCCCGCTGAGTTTCTCCAGCACTTTTGTCTACCTTCGATTTTCCAGCATTTGCAGTTCCTTCTTGAACAACAATATGGTGATGGTCTTAGTTCCCTTGATGTTTGTTAGAAGGCAGGATACAGAGAAGCATAGGCTTGCCAGAACTAATGGTGGCATAGCCAGAAGGCCGAGGTGTTTCCAAGTCTGCAACGTTTGCAGAAATAGCTGCAACACTCACTTAAGCATCTTGTAACTGCATTCTGGACAATAAATAAATGCTGTTTTCCTTCAATAAACTAATATCACAGCTGCATAAATAAATACACTGTAGTCTGTGTCTCTGCTTCCCTGGAAAAAAAGAACACTTGGCTGCTTTCATTGCTTGAGAAATGGTGAAGAGCAGGGCTTGCAGCCAGCACTGACTATGCCTGGCTCCATCCCCATTAAACAAATGCTGTTACATCAGAAAAATATTTATCTGAGACAAGACTCTGAAAGCATTTTCTTTGGATCAAACCCTGGTAAACAGTTAATACACATTATACATGGGGATTCAGCACCAAGTGCAGTTTTCAGAGACAGCAAGCTTAGGTAACTGGGACATATTGGTCATCCAATTCAAAAATCTTAAGTACTTTATTTCATGTTTCCATCCTAAACGGCCCTGTACATGTGGAAGTTATGGAAGTTTTCTATGCAGATCTGTGAACCTGTAATAATTATGTGTCGTTGATATGGTATAGCAGTATATGTTTTAGGAGAAATGATGTAATTGCATCATGACAAATTGACAGCAATTTGGCAAACATAATCAATGTGAACACAAATAGAAAAACGTGCAAATTCACAGTTGCACCTCAGCACACTAATTTTTAAATATATATTGTAGATCTACATCGTCAATGTACAAAAACATGAATCAATTCACATGGTATCAGGGTTTTTTCCACACTCAGTAAATGTTAATTGTTTTACTCACCCACTGGAGCCGAATAAACTAATTTTTTGAAAACAAATGACTACTTCCAAAGACTAAACGTGAAGATTGTATGTTTCTGCGATTCTCTCTCTCAGCTTGACTCACTGTCTGATGTAAAAGTAAAAAAAAGTATTGTTAAAAACTTATGCTAATTCATTATCCATATTATTTGTAAAAAAAGATTCAAATAGTTATACATTTCTTCATATTCTTGGTAATGCAAAATGTATGAAACCAGGCACATGTCCATGTATGCAAGAAACGAGGCACAGGAGTAGGCCACCTGGCCCTCAAGACTGATCCGTCTTTCAATATGATTATCGTTGATCCATGTTGCCTCAACTCCTCTTCTGAGCCAGTTCCTCATCGCCTTCAATTTCCAAGCTTTTAAAAATGTATCCACCTCCATCTCAAATACTTCTAATGATCTAGTCTACAATTATCTGTGAGCAAAGAATTCCAAAGATTCACCATCTCTTGCAAAAAGAAATTTTGACACACTTTATACGACAACTTTTAAATAAATAGTTTCATATCTTGTAACTACATCCCCTTAATCGAAATTCAACCCCTAATAAAATCATTCCAATATCCATTCTATCATGACCCCTTAGGTCTTTGGGTCAAAATAATATCACTCCTCATTCTTCTAAACTCCAATGAATTAAGACCAAAACAGCTTTGCCTCTCTGGAAAGTACAAATCTCATCCAAGGAATTAGCCTTGTGAATCTCCTTTGGACTGCCTCCAATGCTACATTATTCTTTTTTAGGTAAGGGACAAAAACACATGTACCATATGGTAAGCTAACTGCTGGTGAAACATTCTCGAGAACTCTCTGCATCCATTCCAATTGATAGAAAAAAAACATTAAAGATCTGAGGGTGTGCATTTTCAAGAGGGTGAGCATTTCCAGAAAACAAATACATTAATTGAAAATATTCAAAAGTCTGATAAACAAAAATATTGTAAAAACAGAGTGTAGAAACAAAGAATGTTGGCTTTCTCCAAAGATAGACACAAAATTGCTGGAGTAACTCAGCGGGTCAGCAGCATCTCTGGAGGAAAGGATGACTGTCGTTTCGAATAGGGACCCTTCTTCAGACTGAACGTAGAGGGCGGAGATGGAGGTGAGGGTGAAGAGCACGAGGAGAGAAAGGACCAGAAATAATCAAGGCCGGCCATAAATGACCAAAAAAGGCAAGGGGGGAGGGGAGCAAGTAGAAGTTACTTAAAATTAGAGAATTAAAAGTTCATACCGCTGGGTTGCAAGCTACACAAACTAAATATGAGGTGCGGTTCCTCCAATTTGCGTGTGGCCTCACTCTGTCAATGGAGATGGCCCAGGACAGAAAGGGCAGTATGGGAATGGGAAGGGAGTTGAAAAGGTTAGCAACTGGGAGATCCCCTCAACCTAAGCAGACCGACCATGTTTTCAGTGAAACGGTCACAGGTGTTTGGTCTCAACCAGGAACACCGCATGCAGTAGATGAGGTTAGAGGAGGTACATGTGAACCTCTGTCAAACCTGAAAGGACTGTCGGGGTCCCTGGAGGGAGTCGGGACATTTTACGCACGATTCAAGTCGGACAACATCACCCCTAGCTCGCTGGCTAACAACAACACCGCCAGCGTGCTGGCTAGTGAGGCTGGAGTGAGGTCCACCGCTGGGGATGTACACATTCTCGGTGACCGAGCACGACGTGAGGAGGACTCTGACGCGTGTGAACACGAGGAAAGCTTAGGCCCAGATGGTATATCTGGGCGAGTACAAAAGTCTTGTGCTACTCAGTTTACTCCAGTGCTCACCACAATATTCAACCTCTCCCTGGCCAAGTCCGTGGTCCCTGCCTGCTTCAAAAGATCCACCATTGTACCAGTGTCAAAGAAGGCCTCTCCAACTTGCTTGAATGACTACCGACCAGTGGCCCTCACCTTGGTAATCATGAAATGCTTCGAGAGGCTGGTCAAGAAACACATCTGCGCCTTCCTCCCTCGCACCATGGACCCGCTGCAGTACGCATACCGTCCGAACAGATCCACGGATGATGCAGTCTCCCAGGTTCTGCACACCACTCTCTCTCACCTTGATAGCCAGAAGGTGGGCTATGTGAGGATGCTGTTCATTGATTTCAGTTCAGCTTTCAATACCATAGTCCCCACCAGACCTGCTGAGAAGTTGCTAGAACTGGGGCAGAACACTCCCCTGTTTGCCTGGGTCGTGGACTTCCTCACAGCCAGGCTCCCACGTGGTCAAGATGGGGAGACATACCTCCAACCCCCTCTCCCTGAACACAGGATCCCCCCAGGGTTGCGTCCTTAGCTCCCTACTGTACTCCCTGCACACACATGACTGTGTGGCCAGGTTCAGCTCCAACTTCATCATCAAGTTTGCTGATGACACTGTGGTGGTGGGCCTGATCGCCGATAACGATGAGAACGCCTACCGGGAGGAGGTGGCTGATCTGGCACTCTGGTGCCAGGACAACAGCCTCCTCTTGAATGTCACAAAAACTAAGGAGCTGATTGTGCACTATAGAAGGGCTCAATATCCGAGGACGTACACGGCGCTGGAGATAAATGGGGCTCCTGTGGATAGGGTGAGCAGCTTTAAATACCTGAGAGTCCACATCACAGAGAATCTGACATGGCCAACACACCGCCGCACTGGTGAGTAAGGCAAGTTAAGGAAATTCAGAGTCTCTCTGAGGATCCTTCAGTGCTTCTACTCTGGGCCTGTAGAAAGCATCTTGTCCGGCACATCTCAATCTGGTTTGGGAACAGCTCTGCCCAGGGCAGGAAGGCTCTGCAGAGAGGAGTGTGTTCGGCCAAACGCACTATGGGAACTACACACGCCCCCCCTGCAGGACCTATACATCAGAAGGTGCAGATCCAGAGCCAGCAACATAATGAGGGACCCCTACCACCCCAGCAACGAACTGTTCCAGCTGCTACGGCCAGGCAAGCGCCTCCGCTGTCACGCTGTGAAAAACAGAGAGGATGAGACGGAATTTCTTCCCACAGGCCATCTGGGCTGTAAACCCTTATCTCACCAGGGACTAATTTACCGTTGTGTTGTGCCTTTTTATTTTATTTTTCTAAAATGTAAATACTGGTTCGGTTCTATTCTACTATGTTCTGTTGTTTTTGCACAATCCGCAGGCATTGCCACTTTAATTTCACTACACATCTTGTATGTGTATGTGACAAATAAAGTTGACTTGACTTGTATAAGGATGTGTTGCATCTCCTGCAGTTGCTGGGGAATGTACCTGGTAAAGTGGTTTGGGTAGGAGGTAATGAATGAACCAAGGAGTTACGTAGTCCCTGCGGAAGGCGGAAAGAGGTGGAGATTAGAAGATGAGATCAGCGGTGGGATCCTTTATGAGGTGACGGAAATGTCGTAGGATGGGTAGGACGCAGAGGTGGTGGGGTGAAAGGCGAGAACCAGGGGAACTCTGTCCATGTTGCTCCTGTGGGGAGGAGGAGCTGGAGTAGAACTACGGAACACAGAGGAGACATCTGTGAGAGCATTATCTACAAGGGGGAATCCCATGTTTCCTGAAAAATGAGGACATCTCATATGTCCTAGTATGGAACACCTCATATTGAGAGCAGATGTGGTGGAGAAGAATTCAGAGTAGGGAATAGCATCTTTGCAAGAGATTGGGTGGGAACAAGTGTAGTCCAGGTGGCTGTGGGAGTTGGTAGGTTTGTAATAGATATCCATTAATAATCGTTCTTCTGTGATGGAGACAGAGAGATAATCCAGGTGAATTGGAGGACAGGGTGAAGGTCTATCTAAAAATGTTGTAAAGTTTAACCATGTTATATTATTTTGTATTACAGTTACCAAGTAATACAACTAGCACAATAAAATATTAAAATCTCCAACCACATTCAAACCTTTTGCAATTGAGATTCTAGATCCTCCATCAGAATGATCCCACTTCAGAAGTATCAAGAGGTGCTGACAAAAAGATGTCAGTCATGTCTTTCAACCATAACATCAAGATTGATTTCAAGACATCAGCCATGCCTTTCTCTGCACAATGTTGCCTGACTTCCTGCATTTTCTGTTGCTTTACTTATTTATGACACAGGAGCCAGTTAGTCTGCATAGACTGATGGGAGTCATTCTATTGGTCCCATCACTATTTCACCAAGCAGGTTAATCTTTCTCAGACAATCCTCCGATTCTTTTTGCCAGTAAACTGCACAAAAGGGTAATTAGCAGCTGCTAATTAACCTACCAGCTACTTTGAGATGTGGAAGGAAACAAGAACACCAAAGGAAATCCATCCAGTCACAGACGAAACATGCAAACGGTGCTATGACAGCATCCAAAGTTAGGATCAAATTCCATTCTCCAGAGTTGTGTTGCACCAGAACGTCATTTCCAAGTACCGCATTTCCCGGCAATGAAGACGCTATTTTTTACCCAAAAATAAGGCACGAAAATTTACCTGCGTCTTGGAGGCCGAAGGTTAGGTTGTTAGCCAAGAAAGATAGACTTGGCTATCCCTCAGTACAGCAACATCAAGAATGATGTTGCTCTACTGAGAGATAGCCAAGTCTATCCCTCATTGCTGGCAGCTGATGGGAAGCGGCTGTAAAGTGGGAAGCGGCTGTAAAAGGACAGCACCGCGGTGGGGGAGTTCCTTTCACAGTGTATGGGGAGTCTGGTCCGGGGAGGGAAGTAGCTCGGGTGGCTGCGAGCGGCCGCCAGGACCAGACAGCGGAACCAGCTGCCACCTCAGTGCCTTCTGCCGACCACGGTGTGCTTCGGCACAGGCGCAACCGGTGGAGGTGGGTGAGTAGCTAATGAACGGAAGGCTGGATGCTCCGTCCTGGGCTTGCTCTCTCTCACTCTCTCTACTCGTCTCAGAGGAGGCAACCTGGGACATGCGACCTGGGAACTGCAGCTAGTCCCGGGGACGAGCAGGATCTGGGAACTGAAGTCAGTCCCGGGGACACGAGGGATCTGGGATCTGCAGCCAGTGCTGGGGCATGCAGACGATGTTGCCGACCCCTGGACTAAACCAAACCCTTGATCCTGTCCTGCCACCCATTTTTCAAAATTTAACAACTGAAATTGGTGGAGCGTCTTTGACGCAGGTGCGTCTTCATTGCTGGGAAATACGGTATTTCTCTTTAATGTTTTCAGCGTCTGCTTTTTTCTCCCCCACGCATCACGTTCCCCTGGCTAACTGTTCCGGATTGATTGTTCATCAGTTTCTCAACCTGTTAATTTCTGCTTAGCATCCGTTTTACTTTTAACCAACTAACAAAATAGGAGTTGCCAGGAATTAGGTGTTGTGCAACAGAGATTGTGTGCAGTATAATACTTTTAATGTAGAATGTCATGAAAGTGGAACTTGCATGGTCACAATTTGGTAACTCAAATTTCACTGTACCTTAATTGGTACATGTCAATAAACTGACTGTGAAACCTTGAACAAGAATACACATGCACATGTTAGCAACCTCAAATACCAGGTACAATAGTCTTGCTCTTTAAAATTGTGAATCATTTTAAGAGCAAGTCAGCATTTTGTTTCTGTATTGTGAGCAACATACAAGAGTGGTATGCAGATAACTGGTGAATCTAGTTTGCATTCTTTCCAACTTAAGACATCCTTGATAGGCAACCAGAACTGCAGAGTTTTCCAAGCGTAATCCCACTAACCTGTACAGCTGTTTCATGATGTCTCAACATTCGTCCTATACCCTTCCTAATGAAGGCAAGCATGCCAAACACCTTCTTTATCACACCATGCACCTGTACTCCAAGATCCCCCTGTTCTGCAACACTCTCCAGGACTCTACCATTTACTGGTCTGGTAACCAGTACCATGACAGATATCATATCAAAGTGACAATCCTCACACTTGTCAAGAGTTAAATTCCATTTGCCATTCTTTGGCCCACTTTCCCAACAGATCTAGATCTTGTTGCAAACAAGACCATGCAGCACACAGTTGGTCACAGACCTCCAATTAGAAAACCAACGCTTTGAGTCCTTCCTCCAAACCAATTTTGATTCCAATTGGCTAGTTCACCTTGGATTCCATGTAATCTAATTTATCAGATAAGCCTACCAGGCAGAACCTTGGTGAGATTCCCTGCCTAATCAATCCTCTTGGTGACCTCTTCAAAATAAACTCACAAACCAATCAGATTTGTGAGACACGATTTCCCAAGCACAAAGCCATGCTGACCATCACTGATCAGTCCATGCCTATCCAAATGTTGGTAGATCCAATCCCTAAGAATCCCCTCCAATAACTTATCCACCACTGACATCAGGCTGTGGTTCCCTGGCTGGTTCTTGCTGCTGCCTTAAATAATACACATTAGCTGCTCTCCAGTCATCTGGAATTTCACCTGCAGCTAATGATGATGCAAATATTCGCAGCAAGGGCCTCTGCAATCTCGTTCCTCACTTCCAACAAGGACGTACTTGATCGTGGAGATATATTACCTTTAATTTAACTTAAAACCAATACCTTCTCTTTGGCAATTCATATATGCTTTAGGTATCCTGCTTTATATTCATTACTTTTTTAACATTTCAAATATTTATTCAATTCCTGTCTGAAAGTTATTTTGCAGTAGTTTAATCACATTTTCAGCTGTATAATTCAATCTGAAAAAATTCTAGCCTTTTCATTCCGATGCCCAAGGTCCTGAATACTGTAATAAGAGTGTTTTAACATTGTCTATGTTCATTCAATTCAGAAAATAGATTCTTATGATTAATAACGAAAACGACCAATCAGAAGAAACTACAAAGGAAATTAAGTATTGCCAAACATAAACCAGTAATTCAAATTCCTCTTTAGCAGGTTTAGAATGGTCCAAAGGGCTGGGGATTTCAACTGCAAGGTTAAAAACATGAAACGCTGTGCTCCTTTGAGATAAAAATGTAGATGAGCAATGAGATAGAGCCGTACAATACCATGACCACTTTAGAAAAGAATGAAAAAGGCTGAAGCTGCTTTCATTAGTGGATGATTCAAGGATTGAAAATTAAAAAAAACAAAAATACACGGGACACGTGGAAAAACAGCAGGGTACGTAAGATTTGAAATTCACTGTGATAGAACTGAATCAGTTTGCTTTTTCAGTAGGTAACAGGAAAAGCAATGGAGAAAAAATAATTTGCAGGGCTAACTGGGGAAAAAAGGCAGAATGTGATTAACAGGATTGTTCTGCCTGAGAGGCATAAACTTAATAAACTATTTAATAGAAAACGTTTTTAAATGGCTGTTTTTGTAGATTTGTGCTTTGAAACCGAGCTAAAAACAAAGGTTCAATTTTTCTCTTTCACTCTGACTCAAAAACATTTTGTATATAAATTACTTTCACAACCTCAGAAATCCCCAACGTGCCTTTGATGTGTAGTCACTACTATATTGAAAGGAATGTGCCAGCCAATTTTGCCCACAGCAAGGTACCAAGTCAGGAATATTATTATCACTAGGAGATGGGCATGGTAATAAATGAGTATTTCTCCTCTCTATTTACCGAGGAGAACGACAGTAGGACGGGGGAAATTGGAGCAGTCACTGGAAGCGTCTTGAGAGCAGTCAGGGTTACCGTCAAAGAAGTACTGAAGGTACTGTCATGTTTGAAGGTAGAGAAATCTCCAGGGCCTGATCAGATCTACCCGAGGACATTGCAGAAAACTAGAGTGGAAATTGAAGGAGCCCTGGTTGAAATTTACGAGTCGTCCTTAAATACAAGAGAGGTGCCGGAAGACTGGAGGGTGGCAAATGTTGTGGCTCTTTTCAAGAAGAGCTGCAGGGAAAATGCTGGGAACTATTGGTCGGTGAGCTTAACATCTGTAGTTGGTAAATTACTGAAGAGTATTCTGAGGGATAGGTTATACATGCATTTGGATGGGCAAGGGCTGATTAGGGATAGTCAGCATGGTTTTATATGTGGAAGGTCGTCTCTCACAAATCTGATTGATTTTTTTGAAGATGTGACCAAAAAAGTTAATGAGGGCAGAGCTGTAGATGTTGTGTACATGGACGCAAGGTAAGGCATTCGACAGGTTTCCGCATGGTAGGCTGCTCTGGAAGGTTAGATCGCATGGGATCCAAGGAGAGATAACTGAATGGATAGCAAATTGGCTCCATGGAAGGAAGCAGAGGGTGATGGTGGAAGTTTGCTTCTCAGACTGGATGCCTTTGACCAGTGGTGTGCCTCCAGGTTTGATGCTGGATCTGTTACTGTTTGTCATCTACATCAATGATTTGGATGAGAACATACAGGGCAATATTAGCAAGTTTGCTGATGATACAAAAGTTGGTGGTTTTGCAGATAGTGAAGATGGTTGTGAAAGATTGCAGCAGGATCTGGATCGATTGACCAGGTGGGCCGAGGAATGGTTGATGGAATTGAATACAGAAAAGTGTGAGGTGTTGCATTTTGGGACATCAAACAAGGGCATGACCTAAAATGGTAGGCCTCTGGGTAGTGTTGTAGAGCAGAGGGATCTAGGAGTACAGGTGCATGGTTCCTTGAAGGTCGAGTCACAGGTTGATAAGGTGGTCAAAAAGGCTTTTGGCACATTGGCCTTTATCAGTCAGAGTAATGAATATAGAAGTTGGGAGGTCATATTGCAGTTGTATAAGACGTTGGTGAGGCCACATTTAGAATATTGTGTTCAGTTCTGGGCACCATGTTATAGGAAAGATATTGTCAAGATTGAAAGGGTTCAGAAAAGATTTACAAGGACTAGAGGGTGTGAGCTATAGGGAGAGGTCGAGTAGGCTGGGTCTCAGTTCCATAGAGTGCAGGAGGATGAGGGGAGATCTTATAGAGGTACACAACATCATGAGAGGAACCGATAGTGTAGATGCACGGTCTTTTACCCAGAGTATGGGAATCGAGGACCAGAGGACATAGGTTCAAGGTGAAGGGGAAAAGATTTAATAGGAATCCGAGGGGTAACGTTTTCACCCAAAGGGTGGTGGTGTACGGAACAAGCTGCCAGAGGAGGTAGTTAAGGCTTGGACTATCCCATCGTTTAAGACACAGTTAGCCAAGTACATGGATAGGACAGGTTTGGTGGGATATGCACCAAGCGCAGGCAAGTGGGACTCATGTAGCTGTTACATTGTTGGCGGTGTGGGCGAATTGGGCCGAAGGGCACTGTTTCCACACTGTATCACTCTATGACTCTAATGGCTTTATTCGTTGTAGACATTGGCGAGGCAAAAAAAAATGTTTAAATAGTATTTTGCATCAGATTAAGCATCAGATAATTTGATGACAAATTGTAAAACAGCTCTGTATTTGGTGAAGCTTGATTTGAAATCATTTGGGTAATAAAAGCCCACATAAGTACTGATATAAGACAAAGATGAGACTCCTTGAATGAGACTTCCATTTCCACTCAGATAAGTCCCAGCTGTGGGATGGAAAAAAAACTCTGCACGACCCAGGCTTTTGAGAGGCTGAGGTCTTGAGTAAAAGTATTGAAGCAACACAACAAAGCCACGTTTATTCCTATTACTTTTAAAATCTGTAATTTATACTAGATAACTTATATTGAGCCTGTGAACAGGAGGCTGAAAAGAAACACTAATTTTACACTTCCCGTACTATTTCACGTTAAATAACCATGAATAGATCGTAATCACTGTCAACTGCAGTGTGTGTGTGTGTGTGTGCCTCGCAGTTAAGAGTGATTATGATATATATATATACACACACACGTGTGTGTGTGTATGTGTGTGTGTGTGTGTGTGTGTGTGTGTGTGTGTGTGTGTGTGTGTGTGTGTGCGCGCACACACACACACACACTTAATTAATCTACTCCATGATCAGAGGTGCAAGATGCAAGAACAAGAGGCTTGTACTTTATATAAGCACCATTAAGAATGTGTGCTTGTATAAAGTAACCAATTCAAATTGTATGTTTTAAATATTAGGTCAAATTATTAATCTTTCCAAAGAAGGCATTACTTTGTGGATGTCAGGAGTATTTCTGAATGAGAAAGGGACCCCTATACTTTCTTTCGCCAAAAAAAAGATTACTGAAGGGCCCAGCTGAGCATAATCCCTACCCCCAGTGCCATAGTTCCTCAAACTCAGAAACAGCTTCTTCTCATCTGTTATCAGGCCTATGAACTGTCCTTGCATAAGCTAGGATATAGTCCAATTCTCATCCTCCTCTTTGGGGACATTGGACTTTGTCTCTAGAATTATTGTGCTGTAATGCTGAGAAATACATTCTGCACTCTGTAACCTTCCCTTAATTTTGCCTATTGTACTCGAGTTTGGCTTGATTGTATTTATGTACAATATCAGATTTGATTGGATAGCATGCAAATTAAAGCTTTTCACTGCACATGACAATAATAAGCCTAAACCTAGTTCCAGTACCTAGCTCACCATCAGGCCCTTTTCTGGTCCAAAGTTCCAGCATCTATTGTGTCATCAGGTCCATTTCTGATGGCCAGAGTCCAGACATTTCTCCCAGCACCACCAGACTATAGTGAGCTTGTAACTTATAGGCTGCTTTTCCTCACAACACACTATTTGCGCCTTCAGGATATCCTTCACACGGGCCTCAAAGGAAGCAATCAGTAATAGCACAGTCTCACGCAAGTTCGTTTTCACAAATGCATCAAAGAGTTTTGGGGAGGGAGGGGGGAGATGGGGTTTAATATTTCCTGTGCATAGGTCACCAACATAAATCTACAAGTCTTTGGGGAACTGAAATAAATTTCCAGTGGGCTGTTTCAATAACATTATATATTTTACACTAACTGTGAAGCTTCTTTAAGTATAATACATACATTTATCAGTTTTATGTTATGTCTTTCCACACTCAAGATCACACTTAATAATCCATTGACCTTTTGGCTGGCAGGAACATGGCCACAATCCAGGCAGATTGTACCTGCACAATCTGGTCTGTTTTCTTTTGAATGAAACATAAACTGGTATTCCATCTCCTTTCTCATAGAGGTCCTATGACACAACGTAAAAAAAAACATGCAGCTCTCTCTGGAATGGTGGCAATCTCTCAATCACCAAGACAGAAAATCTGATCATTCCTACAAGGATGCCAGTGGGAACTTGGTATGGAAAAATCACTGTTGCATTTCTCTGCCTTACAATAGTAACTCAACATTAATTAAAAGAAAAAAGAAAAAATACTGCATATGCTGAACATCTGAAACAAAACAGAAAATATTAGAAATACCCAGGTCAGGCAATATCAGTGGAAAGTTGAAATGAGTGTGTGTAAGCTGCCCAAGCAAAATATGAGAAAGGAAAGATGAATAATTTGACCTAATATTTAAAACATACAATATAAGTTGGTTGCTTTATACAAATGTATTCAGCATTTCCTGTTTCAATTAGCAATTAATAGGTGGCATTGTAGGTTGGAAAAGTACTATATAAAATAGCTCTTTCTTCTTTACTTACCCCAGATTGGTTCATTCTTCTTATGTGACTGACTCCTCCACCTCCCAACTGCATTGCCCAGATCCACAAGATTGTCTGCACAGATGACCAATGTATAAAATTAATTGAAAGTCACATACCTGTATTAACAAATAATTCACATGAACTTCCCGTCTCAATTTAACTTCACTATATTACTTTCAAAACTATTTTCTGATTATTCATAGAATGTTTCCTCTCCAAATCCTTAAAAAGTTACCTGTTTTTATGGGCCTTCTGAGAAGAACACTCCCTACATTTTGAATAAAACATTCACAACATTCAGAAAAAGCACTCCCCTAAATTGTTAACACTTGGCCCTTCCCAGAATGGAGAATGCTTCAATATAAGAGGTTCAAAAGAGTTATAGTGTCAAAAGAAACAGTAGCACACATTTTATTTAAAAGATAATTAAATCCACACCAGAATGAAAAATTGATGCCTTTCACAATGTACAACACCACCACACAAGGGTCACACTGCTAAATAAGTTAATGTTCACACACTGTTTACCAAACACATACCAATAATTAATCAGGTCCTAAGCATTGTAATAGGACCTCTTCAAGCAGTGTACTTTTCATTTGCCCAGAGCTTTCCCATTCCATAATCAAATATTTGAGCTTATACAAGATTTGACCATAGAAGTTATTGATTCTAAATATATATGTGGCTATTCGAGATTCATCAATTTTTGACAAGGGCTTTCTAAAGAATCTCTTGCTTCTACATTCATCCTTCTATAAATGGGTTTTAAAAACTTTCATGTCATCTCCTGCTCTTTAAGAATTTTATTTGACCCTTCAATGACATTCACTTTTAAAAGCGACTAGATTACTGGGACACTTAACATTAAAATAAGATCTGACCAGAGGAAAATTCAAACAATGTGAAATTAACTCTGCAGAAATGATTTAGAATGCAAAGATCAGATACACAGAACGTGCATAAACCATTATATAAAAATACAAGAAAAACACAGAAGAAAAATGTATTGATATGGGGAAATTAAGAAAACATTGGGGCTCATACATAGAAAAAGATTAGTGAGGTTGGGGAAAGAGCACCACAAAATAAAGGAGGCAGTCCTCCTCCACATTATTGAAACATTACTTTCTCTGATTTTCATTAGACATTAGATGCAGATCAAAAGTTGGCCTACAATAATTAGGTGATTGGGGCAGTGGTTTAATCACTCAAACTGCAATAGGACCAACACAGTGACCTGCCGGTTTTCATCTACTGGATTACATCCCAAGGAAGAAACTACCGGTAATCATAATATCCTCAACTGTGGAAAGGACATTTTTCCTAGTTTCATTGTTGGCAAACTATTGGACCCATGTGGAATAAAATTAAGCATATGCATAAAGAACAACCAATGAACATAGATATCCAAAGTAGATCATATTTGATCAACCTTTAACGTTACTCGCAGTAGGGGGATACATGAAGGAAATATAGTGAATGTGGTTTATAAAGATTTACAAAAGGAGATGCAACATATGTGGGTTTTCAAAAATGCTTTTGGTGCATTAGACATGGTCAGATGAAAATAGAATGGGCATTTGCCACTGGAATTAAAGGGAATGATGAAACAGTCAAAGGCAAGTTGGTTCAGGAAGATATAATGAATGGCACACCAGAGTCTCGACTGGAACTTTTATTATTATGTACAATAAAAAATGGATTTAGGAACGAAAGCAGCAGTGAAATCAGTCAATGAAAATAAACCTGGGGAGTACAGCAAACTGCTACAGAGGACTATGCCAGATTCAAAAGGGGCAAAGCAGATGCAATTGAATGTAGAAAAATATTGACTAATATATTCTGAAAAAAGGAAAAAGTGAATCTATTTGAATCAGTATGATTTTAAATTGGTTAAAGAGTGAAACTGATCTAGCTACCAGTACTAGCCAACACGGTTAGAGAAACAGCAAAGGCAATCTTGGTATTGTGTCCAAATGTAAAGAAACTTGTCTGAAACTTCCATATTTGGTGCAGTACAGTTCTTAGCAGGACGATTAAGAAAAGAGAAAATACTTTAAAGCATAGGCTCAACAGGATGTTACTAGTGGTTTACAAACTTAAAGATCTGAAGATATTATATTTATTTATTCATTTTTCAGCCCAGCATTTACAACCTATCTCTGATTTTCTCGAGAAGTTGGGCAGGGAAAGTTTGCTTGATGGGAATCAGTAAATCAATAGAATCTTCTGGTTACTAACCCTCCAATCGATGGGTGGTGTTTTCTCCCTGTCAACTCAATCAAAACAAGTTTTTGCGCATAGAAATTTAATACTTCAGCTGGTAGAGCAGGTAGGTCTTACACAATTAGTCTTTTATAAAGTCACAGTTATACAGAATGGAAACAGGCCTTTAGCCGAACTCACTGTGCCAACTAAGATGTCTATCTGAGCTAATCCTATTTGCTTGTGTTTGGCCCATAATTCTCCTAATGTTTTATTCTCATGAACCTGCCTAAATGTATTTTAAACACTATAATTATACCATCCTCTGCAGCCTTTTCAACATAACCATCACCCTCTACCAATAAAGGACTGTTAAATTAAAACACAATCAAAGAGAAAATTACGGGGAAGAAAGCTTTTGTGTGGATGTTGAACTCCCTGTAACAAACTGTGGTCAAAGCAGAGCCAATAAGTACGCTAAATATTTACTTGATAATTGTTGCAATAAGTAAAAAGCATGGAGAGTTCTGGAATTTGGCTGCGTGGCTTACATGGACAGTTCAATATCAGCACACTTGACAGACAATGCTTAGATGAACAATGAACAATCTCCACTGCATGGAATTTCTAGTTTACACAAAAAATTGACAAATAAAAATCAGGAAATGTCTTGAATAGTCTGCAGCATACTGAAAGGTACAAAATACATGCAAATTCAAGATTTTCCTCTCCACTGTGGTAACATTCTTCCTCGTCAATTTAACATTTTTGAGCCATTGTCAGCAGAGTCTGAGATTAAAATATGCCAATTATTACATGTCAAATCTTAACCTGGGATCACCAGCAAGGGGTTTAAACATAATAACTAGGTTGTTAGACTAGTACAAGACTGAAAGCGTACTGCATAGTTGAGGAGAGTCCATATTTTGGATGAAATGTTGAACCTAGTCTTTCAGGCAACTGTACAACAAATCATAGGGACTATTTCAAAGATTCACTGAACAAGTTATTTTTTTATCCCTCACCCATCTTGGATAAAGCAATATGATTACTGGACATTGTTTCTGTTGTTTTTTTAAAGACAATCCATGCTAAATGGCTGTACTGCATTACCGCAAAATTGTTCAATGGACTGTAAACTGCTCACGAACATTCTGAAATAAATACAAGCCTTTCTTTGATGACCACCAAATGTCTGAGAAAAAATAACTAAATTAACATACAGTGGACTGGGCTCTATATAATAACACTCAAAGATAGAAACTGGTGGCACCATTCATCGTGTACAGCCTTCTTCAATATCATCGAGTTGAAAACGTATCTAGTCAACCCCAATTGTAAAGGGATTAAACCAAAACAAACTATTTATCTCTCCATTGTCATGCTCTGACACAGTTGTTTGCAGCATTGCTTTTTTTTCCCACTTGAGTTCTTCAGTATCTGCAGTACTTTATTTTTAAGATAACTGGCAAAATAAACAAAAGGGGCGAATTTGGCTTGTGATCTGCACTATCTGAAAACTGGAAGCAGATTTGATCCAAACTTCCAGAAATTCTGAAAACAAATAAAAAATAATTGGGCAAATAGGAAGAGTATAGTTAGTGGTGGTAATGAGGTGAGGGGTGCTGAGTTTGTCTTATTAAATAGCTCTATGATCTCTCTATGAATCTATATTTGTTTTAGGTCAAAGAGTAACCAATCATAGCTTTCAGAGTTCAATCAGTACAGCCAGGAGAAATCAGGGATTAGAGTTTGTTCAGGGTACATTGCTAGAGTTGACCAGCGTCCTGCAATCTATTCAGGTAGCATCAAACTATTGAGACATAAATTTGTAGGCTGATCTGAAATCAACTAGTCAAGAATTCCAACCATACGGTGACATGACTTTCTCTCCCGTCTGCCATACTAATGCAAGGTGTGTAGTCTAAAGTACAAGTAATCTGACCAGTTCAGACAGATGCTGTCATAGGGAGACAGAATAGGTTGTAACTTACCATTCTTAGTCATGTCAATATTAATCTAATTTAACTGCAAGTTTGTGCACTTCACATCCGACTACCCTGAAGGAATAATCCAACAACTCATTTTGGCAACTGGTAATATTCATTAACTCTTCATGGGCAAACAGCAACTCAGTTGCAAACTAAGCACATTGATCACAATGATAAGTGAATAAACTCCCATTGTCACTATGGAGACACAAACAACTTTGGTTTTGGTCTAGATTCCAGCAACTGCAAAGTGCTTGAGGGATTCAGCAGGACATGCAGCATCTGTGGAGGCAATAGGTTGGCAATTTTTTAGATCAGTCTGAAGAAAAGTTCTGACTCAAAAGGCTGCCTGTCATTCCCTCCACATATGTTGCATGACCCACTGAGTTTCTCCAGCACTGTTTTATTGCCCACTGTCGCTACTTTAGGTCCACATTCCCCCAAAGCAAGGTGTTTGGACTGACTCTAACATATGCAAATGCTGAATACTCAGGCCACCTTTGCCCATGCTAACAGTTTCTTGCGACGAAGCAGTCAAGCTACACCTTTCCAGACAAAAAAGGACATTAAACGGGGCACATAGTATATAAAACCAAAAATTACAAAGAGTAGCCCGACCGTCAGACACTCAGAGCAAAATCCATGCACTAAAACTCACAGAGAAAAAGTGCTTCAGGCCACATAGATAAGATGTTTGGGAAAGGTCACTCTGGCCACAATAAGTTACTCCAAGGAACGAAAGTGGACTGTCCACACTGACAGGGGCCCAGGCCACACGCTGCAGGAATCTGGGACCCAGCGGCCGGTCCAAATGATGTTCAGTAAATGGGGCCCTTGGACGTGGCAACGAAGCCGAGCTTTCCCCCCTCCCGATATAGGATGCGCTCTGGGGGGCGGGAGAGAACAGTGGAAGCCCCAGAGCCCCGGGCTGGCAGGCGGCGGTGCTGCTGCTGCTGCAAGCCCGCAGCCCCGGGAGGGGAAGGCCTGTGACAGTCGGGGGCCCCGTCGCTGCTCCCGGTAGCTGGGGCGCCGCGTTAACAGGCGCAGCGACAAAAACGCCGCCGCCGCTACTACTTCTTCTTCTTCTTACCGTCAGCGCTGCTGTCGTTGTCGTCGCCGCTCCTCCTCCCTCGCTGCAAGCGGCTCCACCCAGCCAGCCGGATGGCCCTCAGTGGCGGCCGTCGCCGAGCCAAGCGAAACCAAAATACCAGCACAACATGGCGGGGGCGGGGGGTGGTGGGGGGGGGGGGGGGAGGCTGACGGCAAAGCTCGCGAGCGCCCGCCCAGCCTCGCGAGAGCGGCCCCGTCTCGCGACACTCAACCCGCGCCAGGGGCGGGAAAGCAAATGCGAGGGCGCGGCCTCGACCTAGACCGTGCTCCTCCAACGGCAAAGTTGCGATAGCAACTGCTTGCGGGTGTGAGAAAGGTAGGGGAGGGAGGGGTAGGGGAGGGAGGGGGAGAATCAGCAAAAAGGGATAAGAAGCAAAAGATTGGAAGGAGGGACTGAAAGAAAACATGGTCACAGGGAGAATCAATGTGCTAATTCCACATGGACAACAGCACCGGAGGTGAGGATTGAACCCAGGTCGCTGGAGGTGTGAGGTTAGGGGTGCGGTGCCGCGGTGCTCCACCCTTGCTGAGGAATTATATACCGTCCACAGTGCCAGAGTGGAATGGTTATTTCCTTACATAATTACTCCAAAATGGTAAAAGACCTGGAACAATCCCAAGCTCTTATCCAAATGACACAAGATTTTACATGTCAGAAGCGACGGCTGAGCAGCAGCCAGAAAAAGCCACTCCCGTGAGACAGAACAAGTTCCAATGAAGACAAATTTCATAACATCCGCCTACAATGGGCAGGATACAGAGGAAGCTTCAGCCGAGTGTGTTGCAATGATGATGTTAGAAGTTTGCAAAAACGTCTTGTTTGAAGTACCGGCATGCAGACTGGTGTTGTACGAACAAAAGTGATGGGAATATTTAATTCAACACAGGAGGCATTTCAGCCCATCAGGTTGTTGCTGGTTCCCGGCAGAGCTGTCACGTCAGTTTCTTACATAGAAAATAGGTGCAGGAGGCCATTCGGCCCTTCGAGTCAGCACACCCTTCATTGTGATCATGGCTGATCGTCCCCTATCAATAACCCGTGCCTGCCTTCTCCCCATATCCCTTGACTCCACTAGCCCCTAGAGCTATATCGAACTTTCTCTTAAATCCACCCAGTGTCTTGGCCTCCACTGCCATCTGTGGCAGGGAATTCCATAAATTCACAACTCTCTGGGTGAAAACGTTTTTTTCTCACCTCAGTCTTAAATGGCCTCCGCTTTATTCTAAGACTGTGGCCCCTGGTTCTGGAGTCAGAACATTGGGAAGATTTTTCCTGCATCTAGCTTGTCCAGTCCTTTTATAATGTTATATGTTTCTATAAGAAATCCCCTCGTCCTTCTAAACTCCAGTGAATACAAGCCTAGTCTTTTCAATCTTTCCTCATATGACAGTCCCGCCATCCCAGGGATCAATCTCGTGATCCTAGGCTGCCCTGCCTCAATCATAAGAATGCCCTTCCTCAAATTAGGAGACCAAAACTGTACACAAAACTTCAGATGTGGTCTCACCAGGGCCCTATACAACTGCAGAAGAACCTCTTTACTCCTATACTGAAATCCTCTTGTTATGAAGGCCAACATTCCATTAGCTATCTTCACTGCCTGCTGTACCTGTAAGCCAACTTTCAGTGACCGGTGTACAAGGACGCCCAGGTCTCGCTGCACCTCCCACTTACAAAACATAACCCCATTGAGATAATAATCTGCCACTTGTTTTTGCCACCAAAGTGGATAACCTCGCATTTATCTACTTTATACTGCATCTGCCACGCATCTGCCCACTCACTCAACCTGTCCAGGTCACCCTGCAACCTCCTAACATCCTCTTCACAGTTCACACTGCCACCCAGCTTTGTGTCATCCGCAAACTTGCTAGTGTTGCTCCTAATTCCCTCTTCCAAATCATTAATATGTATGGTAAACAGCTGCGGCCCCAACACCA
Organism: Raja brachyura; assembly: GCA_963514005.1. The sequence continues at coordinate 14,996,450 of OY740788.1, forward strand.
TGCCTTGCGGCACTCCACTCGCCACTGCCTGCCATTCTGAAAAGGACCCATTCACTCCTACTCGTTGCTTCCGGTCTGCCAACCAATTTTCTATCCATGTCAACACCCTACCCCCAATACCATGTGCTCTAATTTTAGTCACCAGTCTCCCGTGCGCGACTTTATCAAAGGCTTTCTGAAAGTACACTACATCCACTGGTACCCCTTCATCCATTTTACTTGTCACATCCTCAAAAAATTCCAGAAGATTAGTCAAGCATGATTTCCCTTTCATAAATCCATGTTGACTTGGACTAATCCTTTTACTGCTATCCAAATACCCCATTATTACCTCTTTAATAATTGACTCCAGCATCTTTCCCACCACCGAAGTCAGGCTAACTGGACTGTAATTCCCCGTTTTCTCTCTCGCTCCTTTCTTGAAAAGTGGGATAACATTAGTTATCCTCCAATCCACAGGAACTGATCCTGAATCTATTGAACATTGGAAAATGATCATCAATGCGTCCACTATTTCTAGAGCTACCTCCCTGAGGTCCCTGGGATGCAGACCATCAGGCCCAGGGGATTTATCATCCTTCAGTCCCATTAGCCTACCCAATACTATTTCTCATCTAATGAAAATGTATTTCATTTCCTCTACCCCCTTGGATCCTCTGTCCTCCAGTACATCTGGGAGATTGTTTGTGTCTTCCTTAGTGAAGACAGATCCGAAATACCTATTCAACTCTTCTGCCATTTCCTTGTTGCCCATAATAATTTCACCCGTGTCAACCTTCAAGGGACCCACATTTGACTCTTGCTCTAATTATTTTCCCAATAGCACTGTTACTTCTCCCTTGTGTGCTCTCACTTGACTTTTTTTCCCTGTTGCCAGCCAGGCAACCTTGACAGCTTTTTAGGTTTCCAAATGACAGTTTAGGTGGTCATTTAAGACGGTTTGCATGACGCGCGCGATAATGTGCTCGGACGAAGTGTGTATTTACCAGTCGGAATTATGCTCAATGAAGCATTCACATATTATGTTCAAGAAGGAATTGCAGATGCTGGAAAATTGAAGGTAGACAAAAGTGCTGGAGAAACTCAGCGGGTGCTGCAGCATCTATGGAGCGAAGGAAATAGGCAACGTTTCAGGCCGAAACCCAACCGTCTGAAGAAGTGTTTCGGCCCGAAACGTTGCCTATTTTCTTCGCTCCATAGATGCTGCCGCATCCGCTGAGTTTCTCCAGAACTTTTGTCTACATTCACATATTATTTCTGCTTCAAATAACTCACGAACTAAACATATTCACCAAACAAGACATGATATATGCCACAATGACATGCTGCAAAACTATAATACAACTAGACTAAGTGGGACCCATTGGGTCCCATGTTTACACGAGAGGGCTGGTCCCCCGACGCAATATTCCACCTCTCCACCAATTCCAATATTGATGGCCGGGGGCGGGGGGGGGGGGGGGGGGGCTTTCTGGAGCGCTGGTATGGGTTCTTGGGGTGGCAGCTCAGTCCCTCAAGCCTGATGTGCTGGCAGCTCACATATGGCTGGTGGGCTGGCAGTTGACTCATGGCTATTCCTTGAAATTCCATTTAAAGCAGGGTGCAAGGCCACCAAATTCAAATCAATTTTCCTACCATTTCAAGCAGGGTGCAAGGCCACCAAATTCAAGTGCAGTTTCATACCACTTTCAGCAGGGTGCAAGGCCGCCAAATTCAAGTGCAGTTTCCTACCACTTCAAGCAGGGTGCAAGGCCAGCAAATTCAAGTGCAGTTTCATAACATTTCAAACAGGGTGCAAGTCTACCAAATTCAAATCAATTTTCCTACCATTTCAAGCACGGTGCAAGGCCACCAAATTCAAGTGCAGTTTCATACCACTTTCAGCAGGGTGCAAGGCCGCCAAATTCAAGTGCAGTTTCCTACCACTTCCAGCAGGGTGCAAGGCCAGCAAATTCAAGTGCAGTTTCATAACATTTCAAGCAGGGTGCAAGGCCACCAAATTCAAATGCAGCTTCATACCATTTCATGCAGGGTGCAGCTCCACCACATTCAAGTGCAGTTTCATACCATTTCATACAGGGTGCAAGGCCACCGCATTCAAATGCAGTTTCATACCATTTCAAGCAGGGTGAAACCACCAGAAAACCACACAAAACACCAAACTCACAGTTCAGTAGACATTCAGTGTGTTCAGTTGATTCACAGCTCAGACAGAATCATGACCTCTCCCTCCCCCATCGTGCAGAGACTGAGCCACACCCACACTTCCAGGTTTTATAACCTCTCCCCCTCTCACTGGAAAAGGTGTGGCCTTCATGGCATGATTGACAGGAGAGAGATTCTACACTAATAACACTTTTATTTTTCATTGAAGGGAAGAATCCTCTGCACCTGCTGAGGGGAGGGGGACTGAGTAAGATGGCCAAAAATCACAGCTGTAAGTGATAGCGTTTTATCTAATGTAAATATACAGTGCAAACAGGAAATTACCCAAAGCACCAAAGCCACCATTTGCAGTAGTGCCTTTTAACTTCAAGCCAAAGCAACCAAGCCACCATTTGCAGTAGTGCCTTTTAACTTCAAGCCAAAGCACCGAAGCCACCATTTGCAGTAGTGCCTTTTAACTTCAAGCCAAAGCACCGAAGCCACCATTTGCAGTAGTGCCTTTTCAAGCCAAAGCACCCAAGCCACTACTTGCAGTAGTGCCTTTTAAATTCAAGCCAAAGCACCCAAGCGACCATTTGCTGTAGTGCCTTTAACTTCAAGCCAAAGTACCCAAGCCACCATTTGCAGTAGTGCCTTTTAACTTAAAGCCAAAGCACCCGCCACCATTCGCAGTTGTGCCTTGTAACTTCAACCCAAATCCCTCAAACAACCATTTGCAGGCAGTGCCTTTTTACTTCAAACCAACCATATTTTCATTTTCAAACCACATTAAGGGCACTCACAGTTGAGTAGTCATGTGTTCAGTGTTATTCAGAGAGACATGACCCCTCTGGCTTCCTCCATCTTGCAGAGACTGAGTGAGGCACACCACATCTGGTTTTATAGTCCCTACCCCCACCAGCAGGGGCAGCAGAGAGAAAGGCAAACAATTAAAAAACATTAATATCTCTCTGGTTTTTCATTGATGGGAAAAATCCTCTGGTCCAGGAAGGCGGAAGAGGGCTCCGAGCGAGGTGGCCAAAAATGACGGCCGTAGGTGGCGGCGTTCTCTAGGAAATAGCGGCACAGTGGGCCAAAAGCGGTCAAGATCAGACTTTTAGTAATATATAAGATAGAGATCTCAACTCTTTTTACACATTGCAATTAATGCAATTTTTATTAGTTCTTTCCACTTTTATTAGTTCTTTCCGTTAAAATGAATTCTGTAATAACGTGTCAACGCTAGCAATGACAACGGTTTTAATGTTTCACGTGTTCCCAATTTAATTAATCCAGCTTTATCGACTAAAACAAATAATAATATTGGGAATTAAAACACATTTGATTGCATTCCGTTATCAAACATAGTTAATGTTCGTTCTGAAGACATTTCCAGCACAATAGGGTCAGGGGGTGTGTGAATCAGTGCGGAGTGGATAGATGGCGGGGGGGGGTTAGGTTGAGAAGGCAATTGGTGCGGAATGAATGGATTGTGAGGGGAGAGCATGGGCAATGTCAGTGGTGTTGAATGCGGGGATCAGTACGGGATGGATGGGGGGGGGATAAGTACAGGATGAATGGGGGGGATCAGTACAGGATGAATGGGGGTAGACAAATGCTGGAAAAATTCAGTGGGTGAGGCAGCATCTATGGAGCAAAGGAAATAGGCAACATTTCGGGTCGAGACCCTTCTTCAGACTGTTCCCCCCCCATTTTCCTTGAATGGGGGGATCAGCACAGGATGAATGCGGGGGGGGGTGTCAGTGCAGGATGAATGGGGGGGGGAGATCAGCACAGGATGAATGGGGGGACCAGTACAGGATGAATGGGAGGACCAGTACAGGATGAATCGGAGGGTCTGTGCAGGATGAATGGAAGATCACTACAGGATGAGTGAGGGGATCAATATAGGATGAATGGACATCAGTAAAAGATGAATGGGGAGATCACTACAGGATGGATGGGGGGATCAGTGCAGGGTAAATGGAGGGTGGGTCAGTACGGGATGAATGGGAGTATCAATGCAGTATGAATGTGGGGAGAAGTGCAGGATGGATGTGAAGGGGGGGTCAGTACAGGATGAATTGGGGGACTAGTGTAGTATGGATGGGGGGGGGGGTGACAGGAGAATCAATGTGAGGTGGGTAGGGTGGTGAATAGATTAGGGGGGGAGCACAGGGGATGTTAGTGAGGACTGAATAGAGGCGGGAATGGGGATCAGTGCGGGATGGAGAGGAGGGGTCCCAGGATAAGAGGGGTGGAGAGGGGCATACGAGAGAGAGAGAGAGAGAGAGAGAGAGGGGAAGAGGCAGAGGAGGTGGGGAGGAAGGAAGGTCAGCGGGGAGGCAGTTGGGATCTCGCCACCGCCTCCCCTCCACCGCCAGCCAACAGCAAGGTGCGGGGCCGAACGGTGCAGCTTAAAGATCCTATAGCTATAGCTATAGGATCTTTGGTGCAGCTGCATCAGACGGCGGAAGGAGGCCTACCCCTCCCTCCCGGCCTCAGCGTGCGAGATGGTTTGTTTTGAAAGCGCCGTTAGCGGATTTGCAAGCAGCGGCCACTATCAGGGCGGGCGGGGTGCGGGAGCAGGAGGAGATGGAGCCTCTGTTGCAGCCGCTGCTGCTGCTGTGCGAGACCCGTCATTTGCTCCGACCGTCACCCCGCACCTAGTATCTTTGCCCCCTACTACAGCCGTCCCCGACACGAAACATCACGTTCCTTTTCTCCAGAGATGCTGCCTGACCTGCTGAGTTACTTCAGTTTTTTGTGTCTATCGGTATAAACCAGTATATGCAGTGCCAAGCCGGGTAAAATGACTCACGTTTAGGTTGTCCGGTGGCACTTTGGGTGGTCAATGGCACCCGGGCAACCGTTAATTTTGAGCCCTGACATACCTACACTAAGGTTTGCAGTAATTGTACTAGTTTTTCTTGGAGATGTGGGAAGAAACCAGAGCACTGTGCAAAAACTGTACGTATACGGGAAGGTAGACACAAAACGCTGGAATAACTCAGCGGGTCAGGCAACATCTCTGGAGAAAAGGAATGGGTTACGTTTTGGGTTGAGACCCTTCTTCAGACTGATGTCGGGAGTGGGCAGGACAGAGATAGAATGTAGCCGGAGACAATAAGACTGGTGGGAGAACTGGGAAGGGGGAGGGGATGGAGAGAGGGAAAGCAAGAGCTATTTGAAGTTAGAGGTCAATGTTCATACCGCTGGGCTGTAAGCTACCCAAGCGAAATATGAGGTGCTGTTCCTCCAATTTACGCAGGGCCTCACTCTGACAATGGAGGAGGCCCAGGACAGATTGGGAATGGGAGGTGGAGTTATAGTGCTGAGCAACCAGGAGATAAGGTAGTTTAAGGCGGACTAAGCGGTAGTGTTCAGCAAAACGAACCCCGAGCCTGCGCTTGGTCTTGCTGAAGTTGAAACCTGGAACAGATACAGTAGATGAGGTTGGAGGAGGTGCAAGTGGACCTCTACCTCACCTGAAAAGACTGTCGGGGTCCTTGGATGGAGTCGCCCGGGGAGGTAAAGGGTCAGGTGTTGCATTTCCTGCATTTGCTGGGGAAAGTACCTAGGGAGGGGGTGGGTTGGGTGTGAAGGGACGAGTTGACCAGGGAGTTGCGGAGGGAACGGTCTCTGTGGAAAGCAGAATGGGGTGAAGATGTGGCCAGTAGTGAGATCCCGTTGGAGGTGGCAAAAGTGTTGGAGGATTTATATGCTGTATGTGATAGCTGATGTGGTGGAAGGTGAGGACAAGTGGGACTCTGTCCTTGTTGCGAATGGGGGGAGGGGGAGGAAGAGTGGAACTGCGGGATATCGAGGAGACCCTAGTGAGAGCCTCATCTATAATGGAAGAGGGGAAGCCCCATTTCCTAGAGAATGCGGGAAGAATGTACAAACTCCATAAAGAGGGCACAGAAGGTCAGAATTAAACCCATCCCTTGGAAAAGTGAGGCAGCAGCACCGACTGCTATGCTACCACGTTGCCTGGAAAGAAAACTGGAAGAATGTATGGGAGGTGGTATGAAGGTAATTGTGGGAATCATTGGCTTATTTGTCAATCATTTATCTCCAGAAATGGAGATGGTAAAGTTGAGGATAGAAAAGGTTAGAAAATTTAAGATCAGAGAAGGATAGGTTGTTAAAACAACAGGGTTTTTAATTGCGATGGCAGCCTCGCCAACAGTCTGTCTTTTTGTATTTTTGTTATTTTTAGTGTATTTTAAAAAGTATGTGTTAATGTTCTCTAGTTTGTTTTATGTGGGGGTCGGGGGAAACTTTTTATCAATCTCTTACCTTGCTGAAGACGCAATTGTTTTCCGGATTGTATCTCTGGTCACTCTGCGGCCTAACATCATGGAGCTGGCGGCCTCGCTCGAGAGACTTACCATCGGAGCCTGCGATCCCTTGCCTTGGATCGACGCTCGAACCACAGCCTGCGGAATGTACCATCGAGGAGCTCACAATCTCGGGTAGAGACCGAAGTCGGGAAGTTCCAAAGTCGCAAGTGGTTCGACTAGCCCCAACCCAGGGTTTGTTTGCCCGGCGTGGGGAGCTGAGATCCCCACGATGGAGGAGCTTCATCGCCCCGACGCGGAGGGCCCGACCGCGGGCTATGGGAGCGAAGATCGTCCCGTCAAAGGAAGGCTCGAGGCCCCCGACCGCATGAGGACAAAGAAGTGAAGATATTTACATCACAGTGAGGAATGTGGAGGAGTCACTGTGGTGGATGTTTATGTTAAAATGTATTTTGTGTGTTTTGTTGCTTTTTATTGGTATGATGACTATGGCAAATCAAATTCCTCGTATGTTGCAAAACATACTTTGCTAATAAAGTATGATTATGATGATTATGAAATCACTAGAACTAGTGGAAAATGTTCTATCACAGACTGTTAATCCAGGTCTAGTTTCTGCTGTTCTTGCAAGCATGGTAGCATCAAGTTATATCATCTGGCTTGATCATAATGGTGGAGCAAGGGGTGTCAGGACAATGGATTGCATCGGTGGAATACATAGAAACATAGAAAATAGGTGCAGGAGTAGACCATTCGGCCCTTCGAGCCTGCACCGCCATTCAATATGATCATCCCTGATCATCCAACTCAGTATCCTGTACCTGCCTTCTCTCCCTACCCCCCGATCCCTTTAGCCACAAGGGCCACATCTAACTCCCTCTTAAATATAGCCAATGAACTGGCCTCAACTACCTTCTGTGACAGAGAATTCCAGAGACTCACCACTCTTGTGTGAAAAATGTTTTCCTCATCTCGGTCCTAAAGGAATTCCCCTTTATCCTTAGACTGTGACCCCTTGTTCTGGACCTCCCCAACATCGGAAACAATCTTCCTGCATCTAGCCTGTCCAACCCCTTAAGAATTTTGTACATTTCTATAAGATCCCCCTCAATCTTCTAAATTCTAGCGAGTACAAGCCGAGTCTATCCAGTCTATCAGGACTTTCATATGAGGAAAATATGAAAGTCCTGATATCCCAGGAATCAGCCTGGTGAACCTTCTCTGTACCTCCTCTATGGCAAGAATGTCTTTCCTCAGATTTGGAGACCAAAACTGTACGCAATACTCCAGCTGTGGTCTCACCAAAACCCTGTGCAACTGCAGTAGAACCTCCCTGCTCCTATACTCAAATCCTTTCGCTATGAATGCTAACACACCATTTGCTTTCTTCACTGCCTGCTGCACCTGCATGCCTACTTTTAATGACTGGTGTACCATGACACCCAGGTCTCGTTGCATCTCCCCTTTTCCTAATCTGACACCATTCAGATAATAGTCTACCCTCCTGTTTTTGCCACCAAAGTGGATAACCTCACATTTATCGACATTATACTGCATCTGCTATGCATTTGCCCACTCACCCAGCCTATCCAATTCACCTTGCAGCCTCCTAGCATCCTCACACCTAACACTACCCCCTAGCTTAGTGTCATCTGCAAACTTGGAGATGTTGCATTCAATTCCCTCGCCCAAATCATTAATATATATTGTAAATAGCTGGGGTCCCAGCACTGAGCCTTGCGGTACCCCACTAGTCACTGCTTGCCATTCTGAAAAGGACCCGTTTACTCCTACCCTTTGGTTCCTGTCTGCCAGCCAGTTCTCTATCCACATCAATACTGAACCCCCAATACCGTGTGCTTTAAGTTTGTATACTAATCTCTTATGTGGGACCATGTCGAAAGCCTTCTGAAAGTCTAGATATAACACATCCACTGGTTCTTCCTTATCCACTCTACTAGTTACATCCTCTAAAAATTCTTCAGACATGATTTACCTTTCGTAAATCCATGCTGACTTTGTCCATTAATTTCACCACTTTCCAAATGTGCTGCTATCCCATCTTTAATAACTGACTCTAGCAATTTCCCCACTACCGATGTTAGACTAACTGGTCTGTAATTCCCCGTTTTCTCTCTCCCTCCTTTTTTAAAAAAGTGAGGTTACATTAGCGACCCTCCAATCCTCAGGAACTATTCCAGAATCTAAGGAGTTTTGAAAAATTATCACTAATGCATCCATTATTTCTGTGGCTACTTCCTTGAGTACTCTGGGATGCAGACCTGGGGATTTATCGGCCTTTAATCCGTTCAATTTACCCAACATCACTTCCCGGCTAACCTGGATTTCACTCAGTTCCTCCATCTTATTTGACCCCTGGTCCCCTGCTATTTCCGGCAGATTATTTATGTCTTCCTTAGTGAAGACAGAACCAAAGTAGTTATTCAATTAGTCTGCCATGTCCTTGTTCCCCATGATCAATTCACCTGTTTGTGACTGCAAGCGACCTACATTTGTTTTAACTAATCTCTTTCTCTTCACATATCTATAAAAACATTTGCAGTCAGTTTTTATGTTCCCTGCCAGTTTTTTTTCATAATCTATTTTCCCTTTTCTAATTAAGCCCTTTGTCCTCCTCTGCTGGACAACAATTGTTCATCCCAGTTTGGCAAAAGAATAAATCAGGGAAGGTAGTGCATCCATGGGTAACAAGGGAAATCAGGGATAGTATAAAAACAAAAGATGAAGCATACAAATTAGAAAAAGCAGGAATTTCTCCCAGTCCTCTGGTAGGCTGCTTTTTCTGACTAATTTGTATGCTTCATCTTTTGTTTTTATACTACCCCGGATTTCCCTTGTTACCCATGGATGCACTACCTTCCCTGATTTATTCTTTTGCCAAACTGGGATGAACAATTGTTGTAGTTCATCCATGCAGTCTTTAAATACCTTCCATTGCACATCCACTGTCAACCCTTTAAGAATCACTTGCCAGTCTATCTTGGCCAATTCACGTCTCATACCTTCAAAGTTACATTTGTTTAAGATCAGAACCCTTATTTCTGACTTAATTATGTCACTCTCCATCCTAATGAAGAACTCAACCATATTATGGTCACTCTTGACCAAGGGGCCACACACAACAAGACTGCTAACTAACCCTTCCTCATAACTCAATACCCAGTGTAGAATATCTCCTTCGCTCCTTAGATGCTGCTGCACCCGCTGACTTTCTCCAGCTTTTTGTGTAACCCAGTGTAGAATAGCCTGCTCTCTCGTTGGTTCCTCTACATGTTGGTTTAGAAAACTGTCCCGCATACAGTCCAAGAAATCCTCTTCCTCAGCACCCCTGCCAATTTGATTCACCCAATCTATATGTAGATTGAAGTCACCCATTATAACTGTTTTACCCTTGGTGCACGCATTTCTAATTTCCTGTTTGATGCCATCCCCAACTCCGCTACTACTGTTAGGTTGCCTGTACGCAACTTCCACTAGCGTTTTCTGCCCCTTAGAGTTTCGCAGCTCTACCCATATCGATTCCACATCCTCCAAGCTAATGTCCTTCCTTTCTATTGCATTAATCTCCTCTCTCACCAGCAACGCTACCCCACCTCCTTTTCCTTCTGTCTATCCCTCCTGAATATTGAATATCCCTGGATGTTCAGCGCCCAGCCTTGGTCACTCTGGAGCCATGTTTCCGTGATCCCAACTATAGCATAGTCATTAATAGCTATCTGCACATTCAACTCGTCCACCTTATTATGAATGCTCCTCGCATTGAGACACAAAGCCTTCAGGCTTGTTTTTACAACACTCTTACTCCTTATACAATTATGTTGACAAATGGCCCCTTTTGATTTTTGCCCTGGATTTGTCTGCCTGCCACGATTAATTTTCATCTTGCTACCAATTGCATCTACCCTCATTTTATACCCCTCTCTCTCTGCTCATACATTTAAGAAACCCACCACCTCTTATTCTCTGTTTATTATTTTTTTCATCTTTCCCCCCTACATGTTGGGTCTGAGTGCTTCCCTTCTCTGCCTCCTGCCTGAGACCCCGTCTACTAGCTTTCTCTATTTGAGTCCCTCCCCCCAACCGTTCTAGTTTAGTCCCCCCAGTAGCCTTTGCAAATTTCCCCTCCAGGATACTGGTCCCCCTCGGGTTCAAGTGCAACCCGTCCTTTTTATACAGGTCACTCCTTCCCCAAAAGAGGTTCCAATGATCCAGAAACTTGAATCCCTGCCCTCTGCACCAGTCCTTCAGATAGGCATATATCCTTCACCTTGCTCCATTCCTACTCTCACTGTCGTGTGGCACAGGAAGTAATCCTGAGATTGTTATCTTTGCTGTCCTTTTCCTTAACTCTCTTCCTAACTCCCTAAATTCTCCTTTCAGGACATCTTCTTTTTTTACCTATGTCATTGGTACGAATATGTACCACGACCTCAGGCTCCTCTCCCTCCCTTTTCAGGATATCTTGGACATACATTTCTGTTGCTCCTGTAGATTGTCATCAGTAATGGTTGCACAGTTTTGACCTGCTACATCTGCTCCCAGTTTTCATTTAGTACAATTGAGGTACCACATAACATAGTGGAAGGTGTCCTTGGTTGAAGAAGATGCAGCATTAAAAGTAGATAAGTGAAGACAAGATCAGTCAGGTTTTCCTTTTGTGTTTTTGCCACAACTGACATCTGCACCTTGGAATTCATTCAGTGAAAGTGCTTCTTCGCCACTCTTGGTGATGGACTTTGAAATCCGCAGCCCTCAGTATAATTTCTTTCAGTACAGAAATCCGCAACCCTCAGTATCATATAATTTTACTTTCAGTGCTTCTTTTGAATGTTGTTTGGCATGGAGGAGTATTCATCAGCTGTGCACTGTCAAAAAGATGGTTATAATCAGGAAAGGATTTCCTCTACTATGCTTGACCTGATGTTATGAAACAGCATTGAGGCCAGAGTTGGTGATAAGCGTTGCAGGGCTATTCCCTCTATCTTTACATTGGCGAGACCAAGCAAAGACGAGGCAACTGTTTCGCTGAGCACCTTCGCTCTGGATGTCAAGGCGGACTGGCTCTCCCTTGCTGGCCATTTTAACTCCTCTTCCCATTCCAACTTTTCTGGCCTTGTTCTTCATTGCCAGAGTGAGGCCACATCCAAACTGGATAAACTGCACCTCATATTCCATCTCTGTGGCTTATATTTCCCAATTTCATGTGAGACGGCACTAACCCTTTTTCTTCCCTGGGCAACCCCTCATTTCTCCAACTACTACCCTTCCAATCGCCCCACTCATTTGCCCTCCTTCGTAGGGACTCCTGTCCGCAAGGCTCTCATTTCCCACCTTTTTCCCAACCCGTCTCCTTCCACCTATATCCCTCCCTCTCGATTTACATTTAATTTCTCTTCTCTCTTTATTTGACACCATTCGTCTAATATGCTCAATGCTTTGTCTCCTTTTCACCCCTAGCATTTGTCAGTTACTACACCAATCTGCCAACCAAAATCCCCCCTCACCTGTATCCACCTTTCACTTGCCAGGCTTTGCGCGGCCTCTGACTCTCTTTTTCAACACACTTCTCCCTGCCAACCCCACCCCACCCCACACTTTCTGTCTGAAGGAGAGTCCTGACCTGAAAACATCAATCGTCCATTTCCTCCACAGATGTGGCCTAACACACTGATTTCTTCCAGCACTTTGTTCCAACATCTGCAGTTCTTTGTGTCTCTATTCCCTTTTTCTGACTGGTGGAACAACATGTTGTCCATGATGAACAATTCTACTAGATTAGTATGAGGGACAACTCTGCTAATTTAGGCATTTGTGAGTAGAGTTTGCAAAGTATCTGCCTTATACAAGAGAAGTGGATAGTCTTTTCCTGGTTGAATATAGGTATTACTAGACTAAGTGGGATGCGTTGGGTCCCAGCATCACACGGGAGGGCTGATCCCCTAACGCAATATTCCATCTCCCACCAATTCCAATATTGGTGACCAGTGGGGGGGGGGGGGGGGGGGGGGGAGGGCTTTCTGAAGCGCTAGTGGGTCGAAGGGACTGGTTTCCAGAGGGCTAGTATGGACATTGTGGGCCGAATGGATTCTTGGGCTGGTGGCTCAGTCACTCAAGCATGTTGTGCTGGCAGCTCACTCACTCACGACTGGTGGGCTGGCAGTTGACTCTCGGCTATTCCTTGAAATTCCATTTCAAGCAGGGTTCAAGGCCACCAAATTCAAGTGCAGTTTCTTACCACTTCAAGCAGGGTGCAAGGCCACCAAATTCAAGTGCAGCTTCATACCATTTCAAGCAGGGAGCAAGGCCACTAAAGACAGCGAGTCGTGACCTCTCCCTCCTCCATCTTGCAGAGATTGAGCCACGCCCACACTTCTGGGTTTTATAGTCCCTCCCACCAGAAGGGGCGTGGCCTTCATGGCATGATTGACAGGGGAGAGAATCTGAACATTTTTTAAAGACTAATAACTCTTATTTTTCATCGATGGCTAAAATCCTCGGCACCTGATGAGCGGAGGGGACTCTGAGTAAGATGGCCAAAAATCACAGTCGTACGTGGTAGCGTTTTTTCTAAAATCAATATAAAGCGCAAACAGGAAGTGATCAAGATTAGACTTTTAATTATATAGAAGGCAAGGCAACACAGCTTTAGCATTTCCAGAACAAAGGCAACACAGCTTTAGCATTTCCAAACCAAAGGCAACACAGCTTCAGCATTTCCAAACCATCTTGCAGAGACTGACTGAGGCACTCAACACTTCCGGGTTTTATAGTCCCTCCGGAAGGGGCGTGGCCTTCAGGAGAGAGAATCTAAACATTTTTTAGACACTAATAACTCTTTTATTTTTAATTGATAGGAAAAATCCTCTTTTCCTGCACAGCGGAGGGGGACTCCAAGTAAGATGGCCAAAAATCACAGCCGTAAGTGGCAGCGTTTTTCTAAAATCAATATACAGAACAATAGGAAGTGGTCAAGATCAGACTTTTAGTAATATAGATTATACAACTGAGAGGGAAAGATAGATCAGCCATGATTGAGTGGCGTACACTTGATGGGCCGAATGGCCTAATTCTGCTCCTATAACCTATGAACTGGATGCTTTGCTCAGCCATTTCAGAGGCACTGAAGAGTTAATCATTTTGCTGTGTTCCAGAGTCAGCCTGGGTAAGGACAGCAGATTTTCTCTGTTGTTTGGGCATTAATGAATTATGTGGGGGGTTATAAAAATCTGTGCAAGTTTCTTTATCACCAAGACTAAGACTGTTAGTTTCCAATTAATACCAGATTACTTCATTGATTGAATTTAATTCTACAATGGTCAGGATGAGATTTGAACTCTTACCTCTGGATTGTTTGTCCAAGTATCCAAATTATGTGATCGGTAACTTAGCTATTATGCCACCGCTGAACGTGCAGTACCATACCAATATTATTTTTATTTCTGGCTTCCAGCATCTATTTTTATGTTGTGGTGACAAATATGCGACAGTCACTAATAAATTCAATATGAAATTCAGGGGAAACTTTACTGAGAAAGACGTGAAAAGGCGGAACTCAAAACCAGAAGAAAAAAAGTTAAGGCGTTTGGCATTTGTGTACTCAGTTGGAAAATAGATTAGTGAACAATAGTGAGAAGAATGGGAGTACATGGGGTTAGCTGAGACAAAGTTGTGTGGACATCATTGTCCACATGATGTCTCTCTGTGCTGTAAAGTCCCATGTATTAAATGGAAGCAACTAATACGACACACTGACTTAGTACACAGATACAGTTTCCACTGACATTTATGATAATCTTGAGTATACCGTGTGAAGCAGTGTTAGAAGCAAATTCAGAAACTAGAGAACTCGCCGAGAACTAGAGGGGACCCAGCGTGGCGGGGGGGGGGGGGGGGGGGGGGGGGGGGGGGGGGGCTAAGAAGGAATTTACACATTTTGTAACTTTGTCGGTGCCTTTGTGGCGGCTCCTTTCTGTACTAAGACTTTTACTGTTCCTAAGTGCAATAAAGTATCATCATCATCAGAAATATCAGAAAAGAATGTTTGCCTGCCTGGAAAAAAAACCAAGACTATAGAAGAAGAACAAAAAGACTAAGTGGCTTCCTATTTCAAAGAGCAAGAATGGGTTAACATGTAAACATCTTTATGTGCAATTCAATGAAACCACTCTTCCTGACAATGCCAGCACCCATTGTCCAGCCCCAAAATACCTTGACCTGAGGAGGCAGCCAAGTGTCAAGCACATTGATGAGGTCCTGATGAATAAATAAGGAGAAACTATTATCATCGATGAAATAGTCAGTAACAGACACAAATTTTAGGTGATTACAAAAGAACCAAGAATAAAATGAGGTATCAATTTTTAAATAGTAAGTTGATGTCATCTGGAATCTACCGATGGATGTTGGCTGCACGTTCAGCAGTAACACTGAAAAGGGAATTAAATAAGTACTTGAAGTGGAAACAAATTACGGAGCTATGGAGAAAAAACATAGCAGCACAGTGTGAGTATGAAATTGTTCCACCAGAGGCCAGTGAAGGTACCATGAGCTATGTGGTCTACTGTTTTGTTACAGTAATTTCTGTTGAATAACTTCTACCTGGAGATTCGGCCTGCAAGTCTGCGCGTTTCTCGGCTTGGTCTTAAGATGTTGTAACCCAGCACTCCCCAATTTCTGGTTCAATTTCTTTCATGTCAAGCTGAATAACCTTGCCCCCCCCCCCCCCCCCCCCACCCCACCCCCCGCATTAGTCAACTGCAGTAAATAAATCATAGAACTCCTTTAATCTTTGGCAAAAAAAACAAATGGAAATCCACTGACTTTCAGCCACGAGGAAAGTGAACATTGCAACAACTACGTTTAAATTGTATTAATATTTACACTTATTAGGATATACAAACTACTGTATGAATGAATTAATGCCTTTATGCTCTAGGTCAAACAGCTGCAGCTGTATAAAACAGGGTCAGGCTGCACTTTGAATACTGTGTATAGTTATGGTTGCCACACTACGGGAAGGATGTGGCACATCAGAAAGAGTGCAGAAGATATTCGCCAGGATGTCGCCTGGAATGGAGGATCATTCGTACAAGGAGAGATCAGTAGGTTGGGTTTATTCTCACTGGAACGTAGAAGGCTGAGGTTTGCCCTTGTAGACATTTATAAAACTATGAGGGGTACAGTTAGCGTATCAAGTTTGAATATTTGAAAAATTTCAAGAATTTAGTTTGAAGATAGATACAAAAAGCTGGAGTAACTCAGCGGGACAGACAACATCTCTGGAGAGAAGGAATGGGTGACGTTTCGGGTCGAGACCCTTCTTTAGACAATTTAGTTCACTTGTTTTACTGTTGATAAGCTCACAATTTAGCAAAAATTTCAGGAAGTTGTATAATTGTTTTTCAGAGTTAGAATCCAAGGAATTGGTTGTCTTCATTCCTTCTGAAGTGGGGATGGGGGCTTGACATTGTTTCATGATTGTTTCCTGACATGAAACAGCACCTATCCATGTTCTCTGGAGATGCTGCCTGACTCGTTGAGTTACTCCAGCACTTTGTGTTCTAGCAAGATTCCCGCATCTACGGTTTCTTGCAACTTGTTATGGGGTTAGGAGGGAGAGATACATCAGCCATGATTGAATGGCAGAGTAGACTTGATGAGCCGAATGGCCCAATTCCACTCCTATTCCTTATGACCTTATGTCCATGAATACTTGCTGCCCTGATGATTCTCAGGATTTTGGTCATGTTCTTTCTCGACCTGGTCCCGGATGTCTGTCCACTTGATACAACCAGTAGGCTGTGGGCCGAGCATCGAAAATGTGTCTAGAATTTAACTTTCGTGACTCATGTCTCGGAACTACATGAAATTTTGCACAGATTTAGATAAAATATAATTGAGAAGTCATAACTCGTCAGTGCCAAGAGTTGCACATTAATTAATTAAACTAAGTAGAAAATGAGATCGAAAAAGTAAGCGCCATCTAGTGTCCAATGCCCATATTACTCCATGGGGGAGCCTAATTCCGTGCTGTTGTCTACTTAAACCATATATTATTATACCATATATACATATATATATATATATATATATATATGTATATATGGTATAATAATATATATATGACTTGTGAATACGACTAATCATATATAATTATGTATAATTATATTATATAAAAATAATATGATGAATATAATTATGTGTATTTTGAATGAGACTGCTGCAGAGGTCCGGCTCCTAAACCAGCCTAATTAATGGGCGAGGGCAGTTCCTGTGGGTTCCCCCGCTTACGGAACCCCACTGACTGCCAGTGTACAGAGTGGGAGTCATGGCCATAGTGGCACTGGGGCAGTGCCAGGCTGGGGAACAGACCTGCAAGGCATCTTCCAGTCGCTTTAATAGGAAAACGAATGAGACTGCCGCAGACGTCCCGGGTTTTACCGGCTCATGAACCCACCTAATTAAAGGGCCTGGACAGATCCTGTGGGTTCCCCCGTTTACTGAACCCCACTGACCGCCAGTGTGCAGAGTGGGGATCACGGCCATAGTGGGACTGTGGCAGTGCCAGGCTGGGGGACAGACCTGTAAGAGTAAAAAGTCTCTTATTTCTGATGTAAACGTCACATCCTGACCAAGAGTCGAATGCTCTGATGTTTACTCGATGAGTATTCATTTTAAGTTACTATGAGCCTATATTTATGTTAAAGCCCACCCCCCTCCCCCCATGGTGCCTTTGCAAATGAGGCCGTTACCTATAACATAAAAGAACCCCAAAAGTGTTGCATTGTTTGCGTATCTATAGTTTGTGTGTCTGTGTGTCTGTGTGTTCCTGTCAAAAGTGTATCTGTAGATGTGGATGGATGTGCGTGTGTGTGGATAGATGTATGTGGATGGATGTGTGTATGTATGTATGTATGTGTGGATGGATGGATGTGTGTATGTATGTGTGTGGGTGGATGGATGTGTGTGTGTGTGTATGTATGTGTGGATGGATGTGTGTGGATGTATGTGTGTGTGTGGATGGAAGTATGTGTGGATGGATGTATTTGTGGACGGATGTATGTGTGGGTGTATGTAAGTGTGGATAAATGTATGTGTGGATGGATGTATGTGGATAGATGGGTGTGTGTATGTGTGGATGGATGTGAGTGGATGTGTAGGTGGATGGATGTACGTGTGGATGGATGTGTGGGTGGATGGATTTATGTGTGTACGTGTGGATGTATGTGTGGGTGGGTGGGTGGATGGGTGGACTGTCGCACTGTCATTCACCAGCACACCATAATCATAAGTCATTCACTCATTGTTTAAATAATTCAACACAATAAGCAGTAAAACACTCCACATTAAAAGACTTTATATAATCATTTATTTCCCCAATATTTTGGTTTATATTCCATCTAATCTTCATCTGAATATTCTTCATCAGATTCCAAATTGTTTGTAGTAAGAACGTTTCTGCAGTGAACACACTTACATAATTCTGTACATGGCACACCAAGCTGTTGATATGACCATCTTCCTTTCCCTGTACGTGGCTTCTCACAGCTTGTTTCTTGCATGAACAGTATGTTAATTCTAGCAACGTGCTTGGGGCTGGAGGCAGATCAGCCCAGTCAATGTCCAATTTACCACCTACAATTCTCCACCCATGTGCCTTTGGACTGGAAATTTGTGGAAACTGTTCCAGCCATTTTGAATGTACAGCAGCCTGGTAAAGGAATGAAAAGTAAAATAAATCAGCGTCCTTAAATATATCTTTTCATTGATCAAAATAACATCATATGTTGTTTGAGTCCTATCATTACCTTTCTTCCTTCAAGACCTTGCTATAGCTCGATTTATTGTTGTTGCAGAAGTGACAATAGCACTCGGCATGGTAAAGGGCCTGCCCCATGATGCGAGTTCACCCAAGAGCTCTCACAAGTTTTTAAAAAAAATCAAACTCGTGGTACCTCATCACGAGTATTTTTTTACTCTTGGACATTTTTCACACTGTTGAAAAAACTTCACAAGTTTCTGCGTTTCCCGAGTACCTGCCATTAGCATTACAAGCTGCTACGAGACATCCACGAACTCCGACGTACCCGCTACGCACGTTCTACGTAGTTACCACGAGTTTGATTTTTTTTTAAACTCGGGAGAGCTCTTGGGTGAACTCGCATCGTGGGACAGGCCCTTAACCAGTGATGGAAGCCAGTAAATCTTCCTCCTTTGTTCCCCCGTGGTCGGTGCCTTGAACCCTCCGCAGTAGCCGCTACGGACGGCACTATGTAAACCGCCCCCCCCCCCCCGCACGGAGATGATCCAAACACACTCCGCGACTCCAAGTTCCCCCGGCTTCACTATATTAAGTGATCAGAGCACTTTTTCTCCGTAAGGGATCGTAGGCAGCTCCGAGATTAGATGTTAAAGAAGACTTCTTTGACTTCAACAAGCTGGTATTAGTGACAACTTTTAATTTAATTTGTTATGGATAGACACAGTTTGAGCCCTCAACTTTGGCCTCCAGATCTAATTTTCCACATTATAAGAGGTTGATATTAAATTAAAGTCCATACAGATTAATTTTCATAAATTCAGACTTTAGATCTTACCTTTCAGTTCCAGTTGCTTCACAATGTTTCACTGGTTTTATGACTTGGCTGTCCTCTTTGTGTTGCAGCACCTTAGCAGCGACTTTGCTTTCAAGACGTTCTTCCACTATCCACTTAGCTGCACATTCTTCAGACTTCTTAATGCTTTTCTCACTAAATTCAATGACCTTGCTGTGAGTTTCCAGGACATTTATTCCACAGAACAACAAAGAATCTTCATCGGAGTCTTTAGTAATACTGGCATCAGTGTGCTCCCTGCCCAGCTAGCCTGAAACAAAGCGCGTGATTGGCCAATTGGTTTCCGACTCAATGTCGAGTGTTACGATTGAGCAAAAACGACTCGAAAAATTGGAGGTTTTTCTCATATTTTAAAAATATGTGCAGGTTTTGTTCTTGACAAGTTTCAGGTATGATTTATATAATAATTTTACACAATATGTTAAAAATTCAGGAAGTTCTGTGAGTTGGGTCACGAACTTGAATGAAAAAGCTCTTCGGCCCATAGCCTACAGGTTTGTTCCTTTTTACAGAGACATTTGTCCGCAAGTAATGCACTAAACTATCTACCTTTCACTGGCTTATGCTACCATTTTCCGGCTTGTTTTGCTTTTCAATTTGATAGTAGTTGATCTTAACTTAGAACCTTCTTCAAAACACATCTTCAAAAATAAAGTTTCTGTATCAACTCATCATGATAAAAGGTTGTTTAGTTCTGACAAGTGGTGCAAGTCAGTTAGATTCAAGGAACTGTAGATGCTGGAATGTTGAGAAAAAAACAGCGGTCAGGCAGCATCTCTGGGGAACGTGGATACATGATACAGGGCTGTCAACATTGGGTGACAGTTGGGAGTGAGAAATTGCGAGAGACCAAGCCCGAGGGGGCGTAGCGGCCAAGCCCAGAGGGAGCGTGGAGACTGAGGGGGGGGGGGGGGGTGTCTCCCTCTCCCATTTGCATTTTTCAGCTTGAAATTGTGCAATCTGGTGCATACTGTAATGAGTCTTTTAACGTACACTTGAATGCAATATTTATGCTTTAAATTGGATTAGCTATGAATAAGGTTAGGCTAAATTACATTCCTAATTACATTCCACAGTAGAGCCAGGCTTTGAACAGCACATGAATGATCTTAGTGTATTCATGTATGGAAATCAGATTATAATCAAGCACTTGGCCAATGTTGACCAACCTGGGTCTCACTACACACCTGGTAGTACTGACCCTGACTCCATTTGCATACCTTCTCTCATTCCTGACCCTGAATCCAGCCTTACACCTGCCCCCCTATTCTACCCTGATCATAGCTGCTTACCTGCTTAGGTTCCCAGTGCTGAACACTCCCAGAATCCCAGCTAGTACTATTCACACCTAGTACTATTCCAGACCTTGACTCTGGATGCACACTTGGCCTTGCTCCTAGCCCCTCTGTACTAACAATATATCTGGCCCACACATAAAGCCCCATATCTGACCCACTGGACCTAACCTATTACATTCAAGTCCACAGGTGCTTATCTAACGCGGTAATCTTTTATGGGGCTCTTCACGGACCAAATTTTTTATAACAAAATTTGCTACATCCATTGGCTTCCTTGTTATCTAACATGCTAGTTACTTTGTCAAAAGAAGTCATATATTGGTTGAACACACTTTCTCATCCATAAAATTACTCTCCCAGCTGTATGTATTCTGTGACCATTTCCTTCATTTTCCTAACAAACTACCCTGAAGTCATTTTCACCCCCAATATTTTCAGTATTTTGCTGTCTTCCTCTCAGCTTGGACTTTCTCCGAAATGAAAAGTCCAACAACTATATATTTAAGCAATAATATTCTAGTTAATGTGATCTTGAGATTACACAATATTTTCTGTGGTACTCATAACACAACAATGATAAAAATATCTTTGTTTTGATTGCACCTACCAACCTGCATTCATTATTATATTACAGTTAATATGTGCCAAGGGCAATTTTTTGTTCCAATGCTCCCCATTCCCAATTAATTTTACATTGAAGTGATTCAAATCCAAGTGAAGTTTAAATGACATCAGAAAAATAAAACCTCCGGAATGAATGATATTCATTATGTGGTTGGTTGGAGTCAGTATCAGCACAATTACTATATAAAACTTTGAATCTTCAGATGTCCTGGTTCAAGCTAAAACTAAAGACAAATAATAACCTCTTCACACATTCCTCTGCAAGTATCACTGTCACTCCTTTAAAATATGCCCATTCTTTGAACAAGCTCTTAAACATCACATCTGAATCAGTTTCCATCTGATTACACTCCTTGAGGATGTTCATCTACGTGTTCAATTAATAAAACACCGAGATTGGGAACATTTTTATTCAACCTGTGAAAGGAATTTGGGGGGGGGGGGGGTTTAGAAATAGTCAGTGAGGTAAACAAACATAATAGCTGAGTGGCAAATGACAATTGTGCTACCTTCCCAACTGAAGGAAATATTGGGTTATCGGGGCTGTCATTTTAATATTACACTTATCCCATCCCCCTGGATATTCTGGATGAATAAATTAAGGTTTTGCCAATTAATTACAAATCAGGCTAATTACAAATCAATAACATTAGCCAACTCCGAAACACAAAACGCTGAACATTGGGATCCAGACATCATGGACAACTGGCCTCAGTTCCCCGCTCACATGTGGTAGTGCTCTCCGTCTGAACCAGGGGCCACGGAGCGGTTTTGAAAGTGGGGGGGCTGAGCAATCACTGATCACTGGCCTTGGGGGAACCCGGCGAGGGAGTGGAGCAACCGAGTGGGGTGAGGGTGTGGGAGGGGGGTGACTCCCCCTCTCACGGTAGGGACATTTCGAAATGTTATGTATTAAAATCATGTTTTAGTGCAATGTAGAAGTATGCTTTAAATGTTTTTGTTTGAAGTATTTTTAAGAGGTAACTTTTTAAGGGGTCACTTTTTCCGCACAAAGGGTGGTGGGTGTATGGAACGAGCTGCCAGAGGAGGTAGTTGGGGCAGGGACTATCCCAACATTTAAGAAGGTTAGGACAGGTTTGGAGGGTTATGGACCAAAAGCAGGTAGTGTAGCTGGGACATGTTGGCGGGAGTGGGCAAGTTGGGCCAAAGGGCCTGTTTTCACACTGTATTACTCTATAACTACATTATACCTCCACCATGCATGAATGCTTCAAAATCAAGTGGTCGAGTTTTATTGCCATGTACTCAAGCATAGAAACATAGAAAATAGGTGCAGGAATAGGCCAGTCGGCCCTTCGAGCTAGCACTGGCATTCCATATGATCATGGCTAAAATCAGTACCTCCTTCCTGTTTTTTCCCCATATCCCTTGATTTTGTTAGCCCCAGGAGCTAAATGTAACTCTCTCTTGAAAACATCCAGTGAATTGGCCGCCACTGCCTCCTGTGGCAGAGAATTTCACAGATTCACAACTCTCTGGGTGAAGAAAGTTTGTCCTCATCTCAGTCCTAAATGGCCTACCACTTATTCTTAAACTGTGACCCCTGGTTCTGAACTCCCCCAACATCGGGAACATTTTTCCTGCAGTTATAGTAAGTGAAAATCTAGCAGGCAAGCAGAATGCTTTCTCCAACCACCCCCATTTAATGGCCACTATCTTCCACCGCTTCTATCCAGTGCTTGGTACCTACTTCCGGCAGCCACTGGTTGTCCTCCAGGATGCACCGAGCCGCAGCCTGGTCCTTGCCGGTGACCAGGAGGAATTCGGCACAGAGACTCTCACGGCAACGGCGCAGTGCTTCCGACGGCCCGGGACTCTTGCACTGAGGCTGCTCCATGGTCAGAGCTGCAGCGAGCGACTCGCCAGCCCGGCAAACACTCGCCAACCCCAGCCTCCACCGCTGCTTCTGCTTCCCTCTCTCCCTCCGCCCCAGCTCTCCAACACCCGTGGCCCATGGAGTTGATATGAGTTTTGAAATTCTCGTTGATCACAGAATTTCTCATGACAGAGCATGAGAAATTTGTGATCAGCGTGAGAATTTGGCGAAATGCGTGATTGTCACGCTCAATGCGTGAGAGTTGGCAGCCCTGTTGTCAATGATGTTTCAGGTCAGAAACCTCCTTCAGACCGAATGTGTGTGTGTGTGTGTGTGGGGGGGGGGGGGGGGGGGGGTGGAGACAGCTGGAAGAGAGATTGATGCGGGACAAAACCAGGCAAGTGGAGGGGGTGGGAAGGGGGAGATGATTAGCAGACGGGTGGACAAAGACCTGAGATAAAAAGGAGACAAAGGGTTTAAGATAATGAGAGAAGAGGCATGAATTGTGAGGCCAGAGGCAGGGATGCAAATGGAAGGTTAACCTGCAGAGTTCAACTTGAGATACATGCCTGTGTTTTACATAACCAGCCCATGCACAATACAAAAGAACTCTGCCAGTTATGGACAAGTGTTCAGGTCTCACAACCTGTTGACTTACTTGTGGCCAGCTTAGTTATCATTGCACATAACATTGCTCAGTGAAACCACAAGCTTCAAGGTCAGAGCTAGTTGCTTCAAACTGTTTTTGTTGCAAAGAACCAGATAACAGCGGAATGCAGAAGGAAGCCAGTTAGCGGTCACTGGATCTTTTGAAGAGCAATCCAGTTGGTCCTAATCATTTTCCCACTTATCCGTGCAAGTTCATTCAGAAGGCCACTACTGTAACAGTATCCTCTATCAGGCAGTGAATTAAAAATGCTAGCCACACTCTGCCGAATAGATGGTGAGTATTCTAAGATTTGGTACATAATCAAATGCTTTTTGCAAGTCCACAAACACCATCAGCTGCACTGTACTTGTCCATCCTGTTAGCTCAGAGAACTGAACCTAATTAAACTATGTTGCCATTAACAACCTTATGCTGATTTAATTATACTTGCTTGTCCAAGACAGTATTAGTTTTCATCCAGACAGTTGTTTCTGTAAAGCTTTCCTGTCACTTAGATGCAATTGATTGAACTATAATTGCCCAGTTAATCCTTATCAATCTCTTGCAACAGACTGTACCAGAAGATAGAGGACAGGAAGAAACAGATTTGGAAGCATAAATACTGTGATTGCTGGGGTGCTAGTCACAAACTTGGTTGTGGGAGTTCAGCTTAGTCAGTTGTATTACTGACTAAGTTGAAGGGATGGAATCCATCCAAGTTTGCAGGTGATGGAAAGTCTGGTGGGAAAGCAAAATATATGGATGCAAAGAGCATGCAAAGAAATAAAGACTGGTTAAATTGGGCAAGATGGAATATTAATATGATAATTTTGAGGATATTCACTTTGGTCGGTGGGGGCGTTGCGAGTTGGCTGCCCTGCCAGCAGCGTGTTCGTTATTTCGACTTTTTGGGTTTTTTTTGGTGTGTCTAATGTTCGTTTAGGTGTCTTTTGGTGAGTCTTGTGTTGGGGGTGGTGGGGGTGAAAGGGGGAACCGCTTTCGGTCGCCTCCTCGACGGAGAGGCGACTTTTTCCATGTCGCCTCCTTCGCCGCTTAACAGCTTGGATTGGAGCGGCCTTTCCCGGAGTCGGGGCCGGAGCACCAGCAGCAGGCGCAGCGCGGACTTTTGCATCGCGGAGCGGGACGAAACCTTGCGGGGGGTTGCCAGAGAGGAGTGCTCCGATCTCTGGCCTGAAGACTTTGGCATCATGGTACTGTGGTCTGCGGAGCTTCTAGCCGCGGGCGTGGCGTGGATTTACTATCTGGAGCCTGGGATCCCTTGCCGGGGATCGCCAGAGAAGAGCTCCGACCGCCGGCCTGTGGCCTATAACATCCTGAAGCCGCGGTCTCCTGTAGGAAAATGCCAATTTGGGACCACCAAGCACCGGAGTTTGTTTGAAAGTCCCAACGTCAGAATTTTGATCATCCTGGCGAGAGGGCCTGTACATCGGGCTGTCTGTAACAGCGACTACAGAAGGTTTATGGCCCCGACCACGATGAACAAAGGAGGAGGATCGGCTGAACTGTGTCGCCTTCCACCACAGTGAAGAATCCTGTGGTGGATGTTTGTGTTAAATCTTATTGTATATAATGTCTTCTTTTTAAGTGTATCGCTGCTGGCAAATTTATTTCACTGCACCTTCGGGTGCATGTGACAAATAAAATTGACTTTGACTTTGAATAGAAATAAAATACTATTTAAAATGTTGCCAAACTAGTTTTTGTTAATATACAGACAACAGAAAGGCAATATAGAAACATAGAAAATAGGCACAGGAGTAGGCCATTCGGCCCTTCAAGACTGCACCGCCATTCAATATGATCATGGCTGATCATCCAACTCAGTATCCCGTACCTGCCTTCTCTGCATACCCCCTGATCCCCTTAGCCACAAGGGCCACATATAACTCCCTCTTAAATATAGCCAATGAACTGGCCTCAACCACCTTCTGTGGCAGAGAATTCCAGAGATTCACCACTCCCTGTGTGAAAAATGTTTTTCTCATCTCGGTCCTACAGGACTTTCCCCTTATCCTTAAACTGTGACCCCTTGTTCTGGACTTCCCCAACATCGGGAACAATCTTCCTGTATCTAGCCTGTCCAACCCCTTAAGAATTTTGTACGTTTCTATAAGATCCACCCATGGGATGGTCTTTGTTCCAAGAAGGATGAAGTACAAAGTCTTGCAGCGATGGTGCAGGATTTGATGAGACAGTTTCATTTTCTGCCTCTAAAGTAGGATGTACTTGCCTTGAAGGAAGTAGTTGCCCTGTTAAGCCCCTGTCCCATTTTCACGACCCAATTGGCGACCTCTGCCGAGTTTGCCCTTGACTCATACTCGCCACGAGGTCATAGGTCACTCTTCCTCATGCTCGTTAGTGGTCTCCGCGTACTCGTGGCCTCAAGTAGGTTGCGGCGTTTTTTCCAGCCTGATAAAAAAATGTCCATGAGTAAAAAAAAGGCCAGCATGGAAAAAATTAATATATTTCACTCGTAGGTAGGTCGTAGGAAGTCGTAGGTCGGTAACTGGCCCGAGAAAAAAATGCAAACAGGACATAATTTTATCATGTGATCATTTTCAACTAGTCGTAGTTGACATAGTCGTAGGTCGTAGGCATAGTCGTAGGAGGTCTTTTGCTTCGGCGAGTCAACATGACCTTGACATTTTTTTCAACTCGTCTAGTGTCCACTAAACTCGTGGATTAGGTCGTCCAAGTGGGACAGCCCTTTAATCAATTGCTAAGGAGACAATTTTTCAGCAGATTGACCTTTACCTTGTGCAGCTTAGAATAACAATAGACAATAGGTGAAGGAGTAGGCCATTCGGCCCTTCGAGCCAGCACCGCCATTCAATGTGATCATCCCCAATCAGTAACCCGTTCCTGCCTTCTCCCCATATCCGCAGACTCCGCCATCTTTATGAGCCCAATCTAGCTCTTTCTTGAAAGTATCCAGAGAACCGGCCTCCACCGCCCTCTGAGACAGAGAATTCCACAGACTCACAACTCTCTGTGAGAAAACGTTTTTCCTTATCTCCGTTCTACATGGCTTACCCCTTATTCTTAAACTGTGGCCCCTGTTTCTGGACTCCCCCAACATCGGGAACCTGTTTCCTGCTTCTAGCGTGTCCAAACCCTTAACAATCTTATGTGTTTCAATAAGATCCCCTCTCGTCCTTCTAAACTCCAGAGTGTATAAGCCCAGCCGCTCCATTCTCTCAGCAGATGACTGTCCCGCCATCCTGGGAATTAACATTGAAAACCTACGCTGCACTCCATCAATAGCAAGAATTCCTCAATTCCTCAAATTAGGGGGCCAAAACTGCACACAATACTCCAGGTGTGGTCACACTAGGGCCCTGTACAACTGCAGAAGGACCTCTTTGCTCCTATACTGGACTCCTCTTGTTATAAAGGCCAACACGCCATTCGTTTTTTTCACTGCCTGCATGCTTACTTTCATAGACTGATGAACAAGAACCCCCAGATCCCGTTGTACTTCCCCTTTTCCCAACTTGATGCCATTTGGATAATCTGCCTTCCTGTTTTTGATACCAAAGTGGATAACCTCACATTTATCCACATTAAACTTCATCTGCCATGCATCTGCCCACTCCCCCAACCTGTCCAAGTTACCCTGCATTCTCTTAGCATCCTCCTCACAGTTCACAGATGAACAGATTCTGAACATCCACTTCCATTGAGGCATGCACATTTCTAAGAGGTATTAACAGGCTACTACGAGAGGTCGATTCCTCCAGCTGGAAAATCTAGAACGAGGGAGTAATCTCCAGAGAGGTCAGGCATTTATTATTAGGCAGAGAGTGAAAAGAAATATTTTTACATTGTAGGTGGTAAGTCTTTGCGGTTTTTTCCATTAGCTTTTGGACTTAGTGCTATGTGAAGCAGGGAATTTGCACGACAGCAGCCATGGTATTGAAAAGTAGAGTAGCCTGCAGGGGTCATTGCCCTACTGCTCAGGTTCTTGTCATGATATATTCTTATTTGCAATTCTCTTGTCCTTTGAGACAACATCTGTATCTGAGGCGAAAGATTGTGGCAGCACTTTTGCAACTTCTATCCTTAATTCCCTTCTGACCTTGAATGTATCCCAGCTAGACAGGATGACATCCACTTTAACACTTATTTTTTCATATCCTTTCTTTTTTGTGTCTTGTCCACATTGTAGCAATCTTTTAATTTACAATAGCATTGGCAAAGTGCTCTTCGTGGGTGGGTGTTACTTAGAATAGCAATCATGCTTCTGCCACTGCCAATGGATCTCCATTTTTAACCCATCATTCCCACTGTTCTTCTAAACTTTCAAGTTATTATGCCTCCAACAGACTTTTAGATTTATTTTTATGTTGACCACAAATCTATTCTTGTACTCTCATTTTTGTCCTTTTTCACATGTTTTCCATGTTCAGTCTGATTTCCCGCTTTGCCACAATGACAATATGTTTCCTATCTTCAGCAGAAATGGCCGGTATTTTATTCACAAGAGTCACTGCTTTGGTGACTTAAGCGCAGTATGCCTTGGTTCGTCAGGTTAGAAAGGTACTGAGGATGTCATGCGTGTCAAGCAAGTAAATCCAGCATATATGCAATGGTGCAAAGATAAGGTTATTACTAGCTGTATTACAGTGGGCAGGTGAGTTGGAGCACAGTATGGTAATGTAAAACTGACAAATCGGCTGGAATCTGCAGATTAGAGAAATGCAGGCCATCATGACACATTGATCAGAAAGATTAGCAGGCGTCAGGTGAATCACAGTAGTGTATAGACATATAAATGCCAAGTAACCTCAGTCTCTTCAAATGATACAATGATAAAACCAAAGTTGAGAGATTTATATTTTCTACAAAACTTTTATACATTTAAAAACAAACACTGACACAAGAAACCATATGGCACACGATATAGTAAAGTTCAATGCAAATTATAATATTGGTTCTCAGCTTATGAATTTTATCCCTCAGGACTTTATTTTCATGGTTTTTAACCGGCATCAAATTACTTGTACATCACCTTTGATATCTTTTCTCCAGCCCCATTCAGACATTTCTTTCCCCAAGTATGTAGTATCAATCTTCCCACCAATATGTAGCAATTCATACATACGCACATTGGACTTAATTTGCCCCTCTCTCTCTGTCTCTGCCCCCCTTCTCTCTACCCCCTCCCTCTCTAGACGCGCCTGCGGGTTGGGGGCGATGTGTCAGTGGATAGGGCGGGGATGGGGTAAAAGGAGCCAATTAATAATATTAATGTAATATCAAGGGGGGGGGGATGGTTAGTGTGTGTGGGTGTGATGCCGCAGCCCCCCCCCCCCCCCCCCCCCCGAGGGGACGGGACCCAACGGGTCCCACTTGGTCTGGTATATTATATAATTGTGTTTTGCACAATATTTCTTAAGTTCCCTGAACATCTTGTTGTCCACAAATTTTGGAAGTGTATTTTCAAGTCCAAATTACATACCGCAGTGGTTCCAGCTCAAATCGTTCCAGAATATCACTCCTCATATTTTCCCAGATAATGGAGCAGCTGTTAACCCCTTCTCTTGTTTGCTGTTCTATATTTAGGATACTATTTAATCTGCTATGTGTCAACCGACTCCAGGTAGTGACAGGCTACTTTCTTTGGTGTGCAGATTATGCACAATCTTATCCAGTCTTTCAAAGCATTATATCAATCATTGTATCCATGTAGCTTTTTTTCCAAGTATTTCAACATGTTGGTTAAGCATGTCCCTTTTGAATTCCATCAAAGGACCAAATGGCCTCCTCCTGCACCTATTTTCTATGTTTCTATTACATTTTTGGCCTGGAGTCAATCCTATGAAAATCACTGATCCTATTTATAGATTCCTAGTGGTGTATGTGGTGGTTATTTTGTCCAGGTTTGGATTGCTCCCATGATAGCAATTCCATTTTACTGTCCTTTGCTTGGTAATTGTTTTCCCTATCCCAAAGGATACAACATTTCAAAGGGAAGACCAACATTGATAACTCCTCTGAAAATGAAACAGTCAGTGTGTGACTGCAACAAGACCATTGCAACATTCTGGGATGGGCTGATTAGTAGTATAAATGTTATTGTGTTAGAGCAATTTCCAAAAAGGCTATATGTTCTAGACTATATATGTAGACCTATATGCAGGCTATTCTAGACTGGGTATTGAGTAATGAGGAAGGGTTAGTTAGCAGTCTTGTTGTGCGTGGCCCCTTGGGCAAGAGTGACCATAATATGGTTGAGTTCTTCATTAGGATGGAGAGTGACAAAATTAAGTCAGAAACAAGGGTTCTGAACTTGAACAAAGGTAACTTTGAAGGTATGAGATGTGAATTGGCCAAGATAGACTGGCAAGTGATTCTTAAAGGGTTGACAGTGGATGTGCAATGGAAGGTATTTAAAGACTGCATGGATGAAGTACAAAAATTGTTCATCCCAGTTTGGCAAAAGAATAAATCGGGGAAGGTGGTGCATCCATGGATAACAAGGGAAATCAGGGATAGTATAAAAACAAAAGATGAGGTATACAAATTTGCCAGAAAAAGCAGCCTACCGGAGGACTGGGAGAAATTCAGAATCCAGCAGAGGAGGACAAAGGGCTTAATTAGGAAAGGGAAAATAGATTATGAAAGGAAACTGGCAGGGAACATAAAAACTGACTGCAAAAGTTTTCATAGATATGTGAAGAGAAAGAGACTAGTTAAAACAAATGTTGGTCCCTTGCAGTCAGGAACAGGTGAATTGATCATGGGGAACAAGGACATGGCAGACCAATTGAATAACTACTTTGGTTCTGTCTTCACTAAGGAAGACATAAATAATCTGCCGGAAATAGCAGGGGACCAGGGGTCAAATAAGATGGAGGAACTGAGTGAAATCCAGGTTAGCCGGGAAGTGATGTTGGGTAAATTGAACGGATTAAAGGCCGATAAATCCCCAGGGCCAGATAGTCTGCATCCCAGAGTACTCAAGGAGGTAGCCACAGAAATAGTGGATGCATTAGTGAAATATTTTCAAAATTCCTTAGATTCTGGAGTAGTTCCTGAGGATTGGAGGATAGCTAATGTAACCCCACTTTTTAAAAAATGAGGGAGAGAGAAAGCGGGGAATTACAGACCAGTTAGTCTAACATCGGTAGTGGGGAAACTGCTAGAGTCAGTTATTTAAAGATGGGATAGCAGCGCATTTGGAAAGTGGTGAAATCATTGGACAAAGTCAGCATGGATTTACGAAAGGTAAATCATGTCTGACAAATCTGATAGAATTTTTCGAGGATGTAACTAGTAGAGTGGACAAGGGAGAACCAGTGGATGTGTTATATCTAGACTTTCAGAAGGCTTTCGACAAGGTCCCGAATAAGAGATTAGCATACAAACTTAAAGTACACGGTATTGGGGGTTCAGTATTGATGTGGATAGAGAACTGGCTAGCAGACAGGAGGCAAAGGGTAGGAGTAAACGGGTCCTTTTCAGAATGGCAGGCAGTGACTAGTGGGGTACCGCAAGGCTCAGTGCTGGGACCCCAGCTATTTACAATATATATTAATGATTTGGACGAGGGAATTCAATGCAACATCTCCAAATTTGCAGATGACACCAAGCTGGGGGGTATAGTTAGGTGTGAGGAGGATGCTTGGATTCTGCAGGGTGATTTGGATAGGCTGAGTGAATGGGCAGATGCATGGCAGATGCAGTATAATGTGGATAAATGTGAGGTTATCCACTTTGGTGGCAAAAACAGGAGGGTAGACTATTATCTGAATGGTGGCAGATTAGGAAAAGGGGAGATGCAACGAGACCTGGGTGTCATGGTGCACCAGTCATTGAAAGTAGGCATGCAGGTGCAGCAGGCAGTGAAGAAAGCAAATGGAATGTTAGCATTCATAGCGAAAGGATTTGAGTATAGGAGCAGGGAGGTTCTACTGCAGTTGTACAGGGTTTTGGTGAGGCCACACCTGGAGTATTGCGTACAGTTTTGGTCTCCAAATCTGAGGAAAGACATCCTTGCCATAGAGGGGGTACAGAGAAGATTCACCAGACTGATTCCTGGGATGTCAGGACTTTCATATGAGGAAAGATTGGATAGACTCGGCTTGTACTCGCTGGAATTTAGAAGATTGAGGGGGGATCTTATAGAAACTTACAAAATTCTTAAGGGGTTGGACAAGCTAGATGCTGGAAGATTGTTCCCGATGTTGGGGGAGTCCAGAACAAGGGGTCACAGTCTAAGGATAAGGGGGAATTCCTTTAGGATCGAGATGAGGAAAGCATTCTTTACACAGAGAGTGGTGAGTCTCTGGAATTTCATTTCGGAGTCACGTGAGTGACTTCGTGAAGAGCCCGCCGGCGCGCATGCTCGACATATCGTCGTACCGCGTTGCAGCGACGGCTGGCGGTGGAGCGCGCTCCTCGCCAGCCCTTCAGAAGGGGCCACGGAGGTAAGTATTCTACCTTTAGTTGGTGGTCCTTGTTGTTGGTTTTGTCTTGCAGCAAGGACATGGATGGGAGTTCCAAGGGCCGGAGGACATCAGGACGAGTTCGCCGGTCAACAGTTCCGGGGCCTTTACCATCGGCAGTACCTGCATCGCAGGCCGGGACTCAGGCGGAGATGTGGGTAAGCCCTGTGTTCACAGGTCCAGATCCGCCAGCACACCACAGCTCGGAGGAGTTCGACGAGGAGGAGTGTGGTGTGCCGCCAGAGCAGGGGGACCCTGCCATGGCAGTCAGGTCGTCAGTGAGCTCGCTGGCGACCTCGAGCAGGGCACGTGCCGTTGCACGGCCTGTTCCACTCAGCCCTCCGAGTAGGGGAAGGGCAGGAGCCCAGAAGCCTAACCCTACCAGGGCTAAGGCATTGCCTGACACGGAGGAGCGGTCAGGTTCCAGGGAGAGACCCGGGGCGGCTGTGAGGTCCAGCCGGCACACCCCGACTCTCGACGCCGGGACGGGTCGGTCGAGTCGGGTCTCGTCACGGTCGCCGAGCCCCCCATGGATGGGTGGGCGAGACCATGCGTCGGCAACGTCCACGATGTGGGCAGCCGGCAAGACTGCGCGGGCCCCAGGCAGCCATGCTTCGGCTGGTGCCGACACCTCGCCGCAAGTGCCCTTAGTGGCAGCGGCTTCAGCTCCCGCTAAACGGAGGCGGTTGAACACGCCCGCGCAGGAATCGCGCAGTTCGCCTCGGCGGCTGTTAGCGACAACTACCGGCACCGGCAGGGCCTCGACG
Source organism: Raja brachyura (assembly GCA_963514005.1). The sequence continues at coordinate 15,029,180 of OY740788.1, forward strand.
AGGTGCGGGCCGATGACAGGAGCCCGGTTTTCTTTTCAGAGCCGGAGGACTCCGACCACCTGAGTGTTCAGGGTGAAGGGCGTATTGACCGTATGGAGCGGCTGCTGGAGCTCCTGCTTCAACGTCAACACCAGCAGGGCAGCAACAGGCACAGGGCGTCTTCACAAACATCTACTATCAGCCTGGAGCAGCAGGAAGAAGTCCTCATCCAGGCAATGAGCCGTCACAAGGCTCCATCCAATTGCAACTCCCTCAACGTGCCTGTGGTGAATACGCCGATATGGGGCAACATCAGTACGGCTATCCGTCAACAGGAGGTAAAACTGCAGCGGATCCTGAAGCTCCTCACGGCCGGTATTACCGCCTTTGTGCGGTCGGTGGACGGGGACGAATTGAATTTGGACCAGGGAGATGCCCTGGCCCTCCTGTGCGCGACCCAGCACGAAATTAACGGGTTTCGCAAAACCAGCATCCGCCCAGCGCTCAATCCAAAGTTTGCAGGAGTGTGCAAACCACCGCCGCCGCCCCCGCCCCGTCAGCTCTTTGGGAAGGACCTCTCGAAGAGAGTCAAAGAGCTTGACGAGCAAGCCAAAACGGTGGGGATCATGCGCCCTCAGAGTGCCCACACACCGTCAGGCTCAAAGTCTCCATACATTCGATCACGAGGGTCTGCCAGTACCTCGACGAGGACCCACCCTCAAGCTCCACAACGACAGCAACATCAGACCCAGCACCAGGGGTCTTTTTTAGGACAGGGTCGGCAGAGACCCTGGTGGAAAACGAAGACGCCGCGCCCTCAAGCCAACCCAGCACCTCCACGTCCACACACGCGTGTCAAGGACCGCCGGTAACCACGGAGGTGAGGGGGTCTGGTTCTCTCTTTTCTCTCTGTTTAACTTCACATGTTGGTGGTCACCTTCGGCGGTTTTTGGGTGCATGAGGTAATTTCACTGGTGATGAGTATGTGTTGCAGAATATTCAGGGGCATAAAATTGAGTTTATTAATGGCGACATTCCTCCATCCCAGCACATGCCCGCTCGAACATTTAAAATTATCTGCTGCAGAACAGGCAGCCGGCTATAAGGAATTGTTAAGTCTTGAGCAAAGGAGTGATTAAGAGAGTGGTGCATGAACCAGTTGAATTTGTTTCGAACATATTCACCAGACCTAAGAAGGATGGAAGTTGTCGTGTCATTATTGATCTAACCTGTTTGAATACTTTTGTAACATATTCTCATTTTAAAATGGATACGTTGAAACAACCAAATCATTGATTTCTCATGGTTGCTTTATGGCATGCATCGATTTAAAAGACGCATATTATTCCGTATCCGTCCAGAAATGTGACAGAAGGTTTTAAAATTCATCTGGATGGGGCAACTCTGGCAGTACAAGGCTTTGCCTAATGGGCTCACCACAGCCCTAGATTGTTCACTAAATTAGTGAAGCCAATTATGGCTTATTTGAGACAACGACACCATATAGTATGGCCTATTTAGATGATGTCTTAATTGTGGGCCACACCCTGGAATTGGCTGAACAGGGTGTTGCAGCTGCTGTCAATATATTTCAACAATTGGGGTTTATTGTCCATCCAGAGAAATCAAAGTTCTACCCTGCCCAGGTGATTAATTACCTAGGGTTCACGGTGAACTCTATAAGCATGAGGGTTACCATTCCAATTAACAAGATTGAGGAGGTTACCCAGGTGTGTCAAGATTTAATCCGCACCAATATACCATCGATTCGGCACTTAGCTACAATAATTGGGAAGCTGGTAGCTTTGTTTTCGGCAGCGCGATATGGACCTTTGCATTATCAGAATTTGCAAAGAGCTAAAATTGCTGCGTTAAAACAGAACGCTGGTCATTATGATCGGTCCATGCAGCTGCTGCCCGAAGCGATAAATGAGTTGCAATGGTGGGTGTGTCACATTAGCAACTCATTCAAGCCTATTAGGGAGGCTAATCCGGTGGTATATTTGCAAACTGATGCAAGCTCCAATGGTTGGGGATCCATGAATAATTGCTCTAGTTGTGGTGGCAGATGGGACACCCTTGAATCAACGATGTTGTTAACTCAAGGGATTAACTATTTGGAGTTGCTGGCAGCATTCCACGGACTTTGTGCGTATTGTTCCAAGCTTGTTGGAGCACATGTCCGTCTCCAAATAGACAACACCACAGCAGTAGCATATTTAAACCATATGGGTGGTACCAGGCCAGTTTCGTGTGACAAATTGGCAAACTCAATTTGGCTCTGGTGTGTTCAGAGACATTTGGATTTCAGCTACCTATTTGCCAGGTGAGCTTAATACTGTGGCGGACACCAGGTCACGCAAATTTAATGACAATATTGAATGGATGTTGCATCCTGAGATCTTTTCTAAAGTCACAGCCAAATTTGGTAAACCGGACATTGACCTCTTTGCGTCACGGTGGAACCATCAGGTACCAACCTACGTTTCATGGGAACCAGATCCTAGGGCAATAGCGCTAGATGCATTCTCGCTGGACTGGGGGAAGTGGTTTTTCTATGCCTTCCCCCCATTTTGCCTCATCAGTCGGGTATTGGGAAAGATTCAGGCAGATGCTGCCAAGGGCATCCTTATTATACCCGACTGGCCCACACAGCCTTGGTATCCGGTGGTCTTTGACATGCTCAACGAACCTTGGGTCCTTTTGAAGGGTTGCCCACAATTGGTTACTCACCCTGTCTCAGGGGAGCCGCATCCCTGCCATGGCTATTTAAATTTGTTGGCTTGCAGGTTCTGAACAGGCCGTTAGTCCAATACGGCCTCTCGGCTCGGACCATGGATACCACCGGGGCGTCGTGTCGAGAGTCTACAAGGCGAAGATACCGCTCACATATTAAGAAGTGGGAAGCCTACTGCAGCCGCTCTCGCATCACGTACGATGACGTGACAACAACCGACGTCCTGGAATTCCTCGCGGGGTTGCACCATGATGAACACTTAAGTTACAGTGCCATCAACAGCGCCAGAAGTGCGCTATCGTTCTACCTCAGTTTGGAGGTAGGATCCAACAGGCTAGTGTCCAGACTCATGCGGGGTATATTCAATATGAATCCGCCTACACCACGCTATAATATCACCTGGGATGTCAGGGACGTATTAACCCTGCTCAGGACGTGGTCACCCATGGAAGGGCTCCAACTGGACCAACGCACCATGAAGCTGGTGATGTTACTAGCGCTGACTTCAGCTCAGAGGGTACAGACACTACACAAACTTCGTGTCGACAGAATGACGTCTACCCCCACAGAAGTAGTCTTTTTCATTGACGAGCTACTAAAGCAGCATAGACCTGGGTGCACAGGGCTGCAGCTGAAGTTCCCGGCATACCCCGCAGATGCTAGGCTATGTGTAGCCTCACATATCCGCCACTATGTCAAGGTGACGGCACGCATCAGAGGAATGGAGAGATACCTGCTTGTCACTCATAAGAGACCTCATCATCGAGTGACAGTCCAGACGATATCCATGTGGCTTCCAGTCGTCTTGGGTAAGTCAGGTATCGACACTAATGTGTTCAAGTCTCTTTCCACCAGGGCTGCATCGACGTCAAGGGCGAGGGTCATGGAGGTGCCCATGGACCAAATTCTCGCCACAGCAGGATGGGCGAATGAAGCTGTGTTCCAGCGTTTTTATAACAAGCCTGTTGCTGCTCCTCTACAGTTCGCAGAAGCCGTGCTGAATGCAGGTCACGAACGTGGAGATGTCCCCGCATGAGGGGTTTTGATTTGTTGTTAATAACTCTGCTCTTGTTTTGCAGTATGAACTATTGAGCAAGTTTGTTCCTCCCATCCATCCCTGGTAGTGGTGTGTCAGCATGGACGTGGTCCAGGGCGTGTAATCACAGAAGCTTTGAAGTCTTCACGAAGTCACTCACGTGACTCCGAAATGAAATAGTAAGATTGAACGAGAACTTACCAGTTCGAAGGTTGATCTTTATTTTATGAGGAGTCGAAGTGAGGGATTTCGTGCCCTCCTCGCCCAACCCTCAATCACCTTCATCTGGTAATCTTAGTCACTTCAATCTTACTATGCGAAGTCATTTCTTTGTTGGTTTCTGTGATTCCACGCCGCTACTTTGAAGTATGTCGAGCATGCGCGCCGGCGGGCTCTTCACGAAATCCCTCACTTCGACTCCTCATAAAATAAAGATCAACCTTCGAACTGGTAAGTTCTCGTTCAATCTTACTATTCTCAGCCACAGAAGGTAGTTGAGGCCAGTTCATTGGCTATATTTAAGAGGGCGTTAGATGTGGCACTTGTGGCTAAAGGGATCAGGAGGTATGGAGAGAAGGCAGGTACGGGATACTGAGTTGGATGATCAGCCATGATCATATTGAATGGCGGTGCAGACTCGAAGGGCCGAATGGCCTACTCCTGCACCTATTTTTCTATGTTTCTATGTAACCACGTACCTTTGCAGTTCATTGGCATTACCATTGCCAAATCTCCCACCATCAACAAGTCACCACTGATCAGAAACTCAACAGGTCCAGCCACAAACAGCATGGCTACAAGAAAATATCGGAGGCAGGTTATCCGGTTCTGAATAATTCAACTTCTGCCATCTTAGAGCCTATCTACCAATTCAGTTCTGTTTAGTTTAACATCTACAAGTATGATGGAATACACATAACTTTTGGGATGTGTGTTGCTCCGACAACAATGCAGGTGGTTTGCACCATTGGGGAAATGGAATGCAATTGATTGGCACCATCCTAAACATTTACTTCCAATATTGCATCGTGGCTACAGTGTATAACTTAAACAAAATGTTCTACCATTATTCACCTAGGGTTTCCTAATAGCAGCCCCAAATGCACAATTTCTAACATCAAGGTAACCAAAGGCAGCGGGTGTGTGGAAACATCACCTGCAAGTTCCCTTCCAAGTTGCACACCATCCTGACTTAGACATATATACCTCAGTTTCTGCTTCTAACACTTCAAACTCCCTCCTCAATGGTATTCACAAAACGTTGACAGCACCTCAAGGTAACTAAACCCCATTTTCTCTAGGGCATTAGGAATATTCAATATATGCTAGTTATGCCAGTGATTCCCATGTTTCAAAAAAATGACAGAACTGTGTCCACTATTACAGAACTTAATAGAGAGGAGCAGGTTTGTGCCCATCAGTGTTATAAAACATCAGATTAGTTTCCACTAGTATGTGGCGCTGTATAACATTGACCCATGACCCAGGCCTGTGGCCTACACCATCCTGAAGCCGCGGCCTCCGGTGGGGAAGAACCGATTCTGGACTTACCTGGACTTTAACCTGTCTGTACATCTGGACGCCCGCAGCAGCGGCTGCAGAGGGTTGAGGTCCCAACCACGGGGGAAAATGGAGGGGGACTGGACAAATGTTGTGCCTTCCACCACAGTGATGAATGCTGTGGTGGATGTTTGTGTTCAATTTTTATTGTGTTTTTGTGTGTTCTTTATCATTGTACCGCTGCTGGCAAATTCATTTCACTTGCACTTTATGTGCAATGCGATAAATAAAACTGATTGTTGATTGTTGTTGTTGTTGATGTCTACAATTACAGTACACCAAGACCGACATTTGGGTATGAAACTGGATCTGAACTTGTGTACAGAAGATCAAACTAGCTTCTAGTTATTTCATAATAGGCCCCAGTGATGAATGGGTAAATGAACCTATCCTATCTAGTTCCCTTTTGAAATCTCTAAATAATTATTTTTCACCACAATTAAAATTCCAGATCATAACTAGTTAAAATTGTCCCTTTGTCAAGGTCCCGCTTGACTGGAAGGATTGCATGGGATCCAGGGAGAGCTAACTAATTGGACACATAATTGGCTTGATGGTAGAAGGTAGACGCCAATGGTGGCAGCTTTTTTTTCAGACTGGAGACCTGTGACCAGTGGTGTCCCTCAGGGATCGCTGCTGGGCCCAATGCTGTTGGTCATCCATATCACGATTTAGACGAAATGTAGAAGGCATGATTAGTATGTATGCAGATGACCCTAAAATATATAGTATCAGAGACAGTAAAGAACGGTAGTAAGAATTACAGTGGGATATTAATCAATTGGATAAGTGGATCAAGGAATGGCAAATGGTGTTCAAATCAAACAAGTGGGAGGAGTTCCATATTGGGAAGTCAAGCCAACTTCTGAAAGTGAGCGGACCAGAATTGCAAGTAATATTTGAATTGTGGTTTAATTTGTGCTTTCAAGTTAGAAGTATCTATACCACCTGAACTTTAAAGTTCGACTTAATCACCCACTTTTGTATTCAGCGTGTAATTTTATGAAACCCTCTATATCCCTTTACTAATCATTCTCAACCTGCCCTGTCATTTTTAAAAATTCGTACAGGTCTGTACATCTACTTTAGGGTATAGTGTCTACCCTATACTACTTTAGAGTATAGGATTTCCTTACTCCCTTTAGAACTGACATTTTGCCTATTCCACCTATTTCTGTTAATGTGCATCACTTTATGGGTTCAGCTTCAATTTTAATTTTAGTATTGTACTTTACTACCATTATACTGTCTCTAATTATAAGAGATTCCCTACCCCTGTCTTTGTTCTTTCTAAATGCCTTACATCTTTCAGTACTTAACTGCCGGTCCATTTCTTTGAATAGCCACGTTTCAGTTATCCACATCTGGCTTCTTACTTTCAATTATTGCTTCCAGTTCCTGTTTTGTTTTGGAATCTGCACACATTGGTACACACGCTATTTAATGTTTTCATTAATTCTTGCACAAAATTCAATTTTATGTGATTTCATGGTAATTATATATTATTATAATTATAACTGTCACTCCCGCATTGGTCTCTTCAGCCACAAGCGACGCTACTCCAGCCGAGGTTTGGAGCAAGCAGCCAACAACTTGAATGCATCACCCATGGTCAGTCATGACTGAGGGGGGCCTACGACAAACTATATATAACTATGTTTTTTTGGCATTAACTTCAGTCTCATGCCTAATTCTTATTGTTTATGACTCAAGTTATTTTCTTCAGATTTTCACCAATCACTCCGCACCCTGTGCATCCCTACTCTAAACAAGTCTTAACCAGAACACTATTTAGCCTTTGTTAGAATACTTATTTATTTCCAGTTACAAGGAACCCGATGATACAAATCTTTTGTGGCTCAGTGATAGTGTATGACCAATGGTTACTAGTAAGACAGGTTCAGGTGGTGTAGATACTTCTAACTTTAAATATACACCAATATAGTAAATATAACAACTCTTGCTTACATCAGTCTTTTAGTCACATTCCACTTCTGATTATGAAATCAAACTTCCAAAATAGTTCGTTGAAATCATCGATGTGATCTCTGTTCCGCCTCGCTTGAATTGTTTAGCCTGATTATTGTCACATGTACCGAGTTACAGTGAAAAGCTGTTTTGCATGTTATGCAAACAGATCAGATATACCATACATAAATCCAATCAAGTCAAACTCAAGTACAATAGAGCAAAGGGAAAGCTACAGAGTGCAGAATATAGTTCACCGTATTATCGTGCTTCAGTTCCATAGACAAAGTCCAATGTCCACAATGGGGTAGAGGTGAATCTGAAGGACTGTTCAGAAGACTGATAACAGGGGAAGAAGCTGGAGATGTCTGTCAGTCATTGGAGATCTGCCGAATTACCAGTTTCTTCTGGAAGTAGAAGTGTTGGTGTTCTTTCTTCACTGTCGCTTCAATGTAGTTGGTCCATAACAGATAGTTAGTAATATTAACGACAAGCAACTTGAAGTTCCCAATTATTTCCACCCATTAATGCTGATTGGTGCATCTTGAAGTCAATAATGAATAATGAATCCCTTTGTCTTGCTGACATTGAGGGAGAGCTTATTATCCTTGCACAATGTTCTCTATCTCCTTTCCGTACTCCATCTCATAATCATTCGTGATGCGGCCCATCTCAGGGGTGTCATCTGCAAACTTTTATATGGATTTAAAGCCGAATTTGGCTAGAATTTGGTATGGAGAATAGAGTAGTAAGTACACATCCTTGTGGTGCACCGTGTTGAGTATTACTGTAGAGGAGCTGTTGTTACCAACCCTTACTGATTGCAGTATGTGGGTCAAAAAGTCGAGGGACCAGTGGCAAAGGAGGGTGCAGATTACTTGGTCCAGGAATTTGGAGATGCTTTTGGATGGCATTGTGGTATTAAAGGTGGAGCTATAGTCGATAAATAGGATTCCTTGTTGTCTAAGCGTTTCAAAAATGGGTTTTATGTCAGGGAGATGACGTCTGCTGTTGACCTGTTGCGACGTCAAACAATAGTGGATGAAGGCTGCTGGAAGACTGGAGTTAATATGCGCCGCGACCAGCCTCTCAATGTACTTCATGCTGCTGGATGTCAGAGTCACTAGATGGTAGTAATTAAGGCACGCAACCTTACTTTACTTTTGCATTACGATGATAGGGGACTTTTTGAAGCAAGTGGGGTCGTCAGAAGATTGAGAGGTTAAAGACATCTCAAGGTGTCTCAGATTCTTACCTCTGCCACAGTAACCGTTGGTACAGGCACACCCATGATTGGCGGGGCAGGTGGCATTCCTCCACCAACCTTCTGCTCAAATCAAGCATAGAATGCATTGAGCTCATCGGGAAGGCACCCAGTATTGCCTGTGATACTGCCCACCTTTGCTTCTTAGCCCATTATAGTGTACAAGCCTTGCCACAATCTATGGGTAACCGTGTCATTGCCTCAGGACTCCAATGTGGTCTGAAATTCATTCTTGGCATCCTTAATGGCTTTGCAAAGGTAGTAGATACATTTCTTATACCGCTTGGAATTGTTTGACTTGAATGCTGCAGACTTGGAATTCACTTGGGAGTGGACCTCATGAAGTCTGTAACAATAGTGGCATATTCATCTAGGTTGACTGCAGAGTTCTTGAATATGAACCAGTCCACCGACTCACAGCAGTTGCAAAGGATCTCATCTGTTTCCTCGGACCAGCACCGTATGCTTTCTGTACTGGATTCTCACGCTTCATGTTCTGCTTGTAAGCAGGGAGTGTTATAAGAGTTCTGCTTCTAAACACTACCAGATGATCAACTCAGTATGTAGTTCCTGTAATACCTGATTAACTGTATTAATCAGACCTATGGTTTTGAAACCTGATGCCTATTTTCAGATACTTCCTTACTAAAACCTCCTTTACCTATAATTGGTCACAACTTAAACCACTTCTTCCTCTACCTTTTCAAGTTAATTTTAACATTGCCCCAGGGCATCTCTTAGCTGTATTCCCATGAGTGAACACTCTCCATGACAGATTAATCATCAATTCACCTAATTGAACAATTCTCAATTCATCCTGCTCTCCTCCCCCACCCCCACCATCCATCCATCCATCATCAAGGATCTTCACCATCAGCACCATGCCCTCTTCTCACTGCTACTATCGGGCAGAACATGGAGAAGACAGAAGTCGCGCCACCACCAGGTTCAGGAACAGTTATGTTCTTACAAATGTTAGGTTCTTGAATCAACCTGCACAACTCCCATCCTCCTTTAGCAATGGTGCACCACAGACCACCTCTTGTTAGAGCATGACATTTATTTCCTCATCTTGTTTTGTTCTAATGTCTTTTTTCTTTAAACAGTTGCAGATTTTGTGTAATGTTCATTTATAATGTATGTTTCTGTGTGTTGTCGGAGTCTCTCCCTCTGATGCTGCTGCTGCAAGCAACGATACAATAGAACTTCATTTATCCCAGGAGGGAATCTGTCATAAAAACACAAAATACACGGAACATGAAATTAAAGTGACGAATGGAAAGGATTGGGGATGTGCAAAGATTGGGGGTGGGGGGAGGGGAGTCAGTCTCAGTCTACAAGTAGGTCGGGGTGTTTTTCTAGCCCGATTAAAAATGCCCATGAGTAAAAAAGGTTGTGAATTAGGTTGTGAAAGTGGGACAGGCCCTTCAGGCATGCTGCTTCTGGCACCGACGATGGCTGCCACAGTGTACTGTTCCTTGCTGCTTTGTATGTGTTTGTTAGTCTGTGTCGTCAGTGAAAACCCTACAAAGATTACATTCACGAGAGAGGTACTCATTAACATCGGACATACAGTACCTCCAAACATCGTTCTGGATTTCTCTCACTCGCTGGATTATTTGGACATACTTGTCGGCGGGGCTGTGGCTGCGTTCAAGGTCTTGAGACGGAGGAGGACCCGTGGGAAGCGCTCTGGAGCACTCACCCGACTCCGGCGACGAGGATCACGCACACCACTCCAGAGCATATTCCTGGTAAATGTACGTTCTCTCAATAACAAAGTGGACGAACTGCAACTCCTGCGCCGGACAAACAAGGATTTCTCTCGAGCCGCTGCCCTGTGCTTCACCAAGACCTGGCTGTGTGAGTCGACCCCGGACAGCGCGCTGCAACTGGCTGGCTTCGAACTCCACAGAGCGGACCGCGAAGTGGAGGCAGCGGGGAAATCAAGAGGCGGTGGAATATGCTTCTATACCAACCAGGACTGGTGCAGCGACATCACGGTACTGTCAAATTTCTGCTCTCCCAACCTAGAATCCTTCTTTATAAACTGCAAACGCTTCTACTCTCTGAGGGAATTTAACTCCTTTATTCTTGCTGGAGTTTACATTCCCTCCCAAGCCTGCGTGCGTGAGGCACAAGCGCAACTCGCTGACCAGGTAATGAGGGTAGAGAGTGACTTTCCGGACTCCATGGTCATTGTTTTGGGGGACATAAACAAAGCTAACTTCAGCCGTGACCTTCCAAAGTACAGAGGGTTACACAAAAAGCTGGAGAAACTCAGCGGGTGCAGCAGCATCTAAGGAGCGAAGGAGATAGGCGACGTTTCGGGTCGAGAAAGTACAGACTTCAGGTTACCTGCCCCACCAGAGGGGAGAGAACACTTGCCCACTGTTACACGTCAATCAAGAACGTATATCGCTCTGTTCCCCGGGCGGGTCTGGGTCTCTCTGATCAATATCTAGTTCACCTTATTCCGACCTACAGACAGAAACTAAAAGCTGCTAAGCTTGTGGTCAGAACAACGACAAGGTGCACAAGCAAGGGCTTTGAGAGCCTACAATCCTGCTTTGACTGCACGGGAAGCAACTACAAGCTTTGTTAAGTATACAGACACTGTCATCATATGACAGCTTTTGTGAGGACAGTTGGATTCCAACTAATACCCAGATCTGGTTCAACAACGACAAGCCATGGTTTACTGCAGAACTCAGGCAGCTCCGACAGTCTAAAGAAGAAGCCTATAGGAGCGGGGATGCAGACCTCTACAGGCAGGCCAAGTACAAGCTGAGAAAAGGAATCCGAGCTGCCAAGGAAAGGTACTCTGAGAAGTTGAGGAGCAAGTTCTCAGCTAGTGACTCTTCTTCAATTTAGAAGGGCATGCAAGAAATCACCAGCTATAAGAGGAAAGCGAGGAAAACTAACTGAATGAGTTCTACTGCAAGTTTGACAAGCAAAAACATAACCTTGGTACCCCGTCTCCCCCCCCCCCCCCCAACAGCCAGACCCCAGTTTGCAAACACAGGACATTTCTCCACCCATTCCTCCCCAATCACCACCTCACACCTACTTAAAGCCTGACTCCAGTCTGAAAACACTCCCCTTCCCCCCCCCACCCCTCTCCAATCACCACTTAACACCCAATTATAGCCTGACTGCAGCCTCATCCATTACCCACCACCTCCGTGCTCCCAACATCAATCTGGCCACTTCTCCATCACCAACAATATAAATTGAGGAAGTGGAGAGGCTGTTCAGAAGACAGAAATGCTGGAAATTGCCAAGACCGGACAATGTTTCCCCCTCTACTCTCAAGCTCTGTGCCGAACAACTGGCACCTGCCTACAAAAAACATTTTCAACCAGTCCCTGCAAACCTGTACTGTCCCTGCCTGCTTTAAAGTCTCCACTATTGTCCCTGTACCCAAAAAAGCAAGGATTACTGGTCTTAATGACTACAGGCCTGTTGCACTGACCTCTGTAGTCACGAAGACCCTTGAAAGGCTTGTGACCAAGTTGAAAAATATCACAAACTCCCTGCTGGACCCTCTGCAGTTTGCATATCGGGTCAATAGATCTGTGGATGATGCAGTCAACCTGGGCCTGCACTTCATCCTCCAGCACCTAGACCACCAGGGGACCTATGCAAGGATTTTGTTTGTTAATTTTAGCTCTGCATTCAACACCATCGTGTCAGAGCTCCTACACTCCAAACTCTCCAAGTTGACTGTGCCTGAACCTCTCTGTCGGTGAATCACCAGCTTCCTAACAGACAGGAAGCAGCATGTGAGGCTGGGAAAGCACATCTCGGACCCGCAGTCCTTCAGCATAGGAGCACCGCAAGGCTGCGTACTCTCCCCTCTCCTCTACTCTCTCTAGACCAATGACTGCACCTCCACTGACTCCTCTGTCAAGCTTCTCAAGATTGCAGATGACACAACCCTGATTGGACTGATCCAGGATGGGGAGGAATCGGCCTACAGGCAGAAGTGACACAGCTGGCGTCCTGGTACCTTCGTAACAACCTGGAGCTCAATGATCTTAAAACAGTGGAATTGATTGTAGACTTTAAGAGAGCTCCCCCTCCCCTCACCCCACTCACCATCAACACCACAGTCACATCTGTGGAGTCTTTTAAGTTCCTGGGAACCATCATCTCCAAGGACCTTAAATGGGAGGCCACCATCGACTCGCCAGTCAAAAAGGCACAACAGAGGATGTACTTCCTGCGGAGCTGAGGAAGCACAATCTGCCGCAGGCAATGATGGTCCAATTTTATACGGCCATCGTAGAGTCTGTCCTCACCTTCTCCATCATGGTCTGGTTTGGTTCTACCATCAAGCGCGACACCTGGAGGCTGCAGCGAATCGTTCGATCAGCTGAGAAGATTATTGGCTGCAACCTTCCCTCCATTGACAAACTGTACACTGCAAGGGCCAGGAAGCGAGCGGGTAAGATCATCTCTGACCCCTCTCACTCTGGCCATAAACTTGAATCGCTTCCCTCTGGAAGGCGACTCCGGACTGTCAAAGCTGCCACAGGCAGACATAAAAACTGCTTTTTTCCACGAGTAGTAGTTCAATAACCAAAAATAGGTAGCCTCCTTTTGCTCTGGTATTTTATTTAATTCACATGTTTAATCAATAATAATTTATCGACTGTTGTTGGTGTTATCCCGATACCACTAATCCTGAGAATTGAAGACATCGAATGACTGCTGCTGCGGGCAGTTATGTAGGATACGTAACTAGTATTAAATACAGATCAAGGGTTTGAGAAACATTGAGAATCTATTGTGGGTCAAGAACTAAAATACAGTTTCCATGTTTTTTTTTGGTACTGTTTCTAACTGTGTATAGGTGGGGGGGGGGGGGGGGGGGGAGGGAGAAACTTTAAAAATCTCTTTGCACGGGAGACCCGACTTTCTCCCTGTCGGGTCTGCGTTGTCGTTGGGGCCTAGCACCGTGGAGCGGCCTCCGACTGGGACGACCTGGGGGCTCCAGTCACGGAGCCTGCGGAGCTGCGGACTTACCATCGTGGGGCTAGCCGGCCTCGGAGCGTGTGGAGCGGTGGTGTCTCGCTGCTGCGGCCCGACTCCGGACCTCCAGCTCCAGCTCCAGCTGCGGCCCGACTCTGGACCTCCATCTCCAGCTGCGGCCCGACTCTGGACCTCCAGCTCCAGCTCCAGCTGCGGCCCGACTCCGGAGCTCCAGCTCCAGCTGCGGCCCGACTCTGCAGCTCCAGCTCCAGCTGCAGATTACTGCCGGTGGACTGTCGGGATATCGGGAGCTTGCAGGTCCGGGTGGGAGACCGCTCTCCGGAGCTCCCGCAACACAACTTATCCGGCCTGTGTCGCGGGGTTGGAACGACCCGGAGCGGGGCCGTTCATCGCCCGGCGCGGCTTTAATGGCCGTGGGACATTCCAGCGCCCGCCGGGGGCTCCAACTTTGTGACTTTTGGGCCTAGAGCGGGGCCGTACATTGCCAGGCGCGGCCTCAATGGCCGTGAAACTTAACATCGCCCGCTTGGGGCTTCAACATCGGTAGAGAAATGAGGAGGAGATTCACTGTGATGGATGTTTGTGTGAATTGAATTGTTTGTGTGTTTTTTTAATGAATTGTTCTGTTTGTATGGCTTGTAGAAACGGAGTTTCATTTGAGCCTCTCCGAGGTTTGAATGACAAGTAATAAAATCTAATCTAATCTAATATGAGCTACATTTTGTATCCACATCGTTTTGTATCTGCCCAGGATGTGTTTGATGGAACAATGTCCCCTGCACTTAACAAGTGCTGTAACTTCCATGGATTCACTCAATTACAGTAATATGATGCGCACATAATTCTAAGTTATATGTTTGTTGTACTCTGGGATCTCACTTGGAATACCTTGTACAGTTGCGACTGGCATACGATATAAAAATCTCAAGGCATGATGCAGGATGGGGAAAAAAACTATTTATAGCAAGACTGAAAACATCAGGTTTTCCACCCTTTAAGAAATAATGAACAGTTTGGGACTCCAGAAATCGAGGGCACAGGTTTACGAGAGATGGGAAATGTTTGAGAGCAGAGGGGCAATTTCTTCACGCAGAGGGTTATATTTAGACAAGTACATAGGTCGGAAAGGTTGAGAAGGATATGGGCCAAATGCAGGCAAATGTGATCAGCTCGATTAAGCAACTTGGTCGGCATGGAAGAGTTGGGCCTTATTTCCGTGCTGTCGGACCCTATGACTCTTCATCCTTGTAAAGAGGTGGCCGAAGAGTGATTTAATAGTTTGCATTAAAATTATGAAAGGGTTGGGAAGATGGAGAAGAATCATGGAGAAGTATGCAGAAGAATAAAACTGAGGCCACCAGGGTGGTCAAGCTGAAATGACCTTTGTTAAACAAAATATAACAAACGTAGAAAATTTGCTACACCTGGAATGAATAGAAATGACAGAGATGTATTTAAGGGAAAGCTAGACAAATATACGTGTTGAAAATGAAAGGTTATGCTGATAATTTGGATTTGAAATGTTAGGAAAAGGTTTTATTGGAGGCTGAACACTGGGTGGACCATTTTGCACGATTGGTTTGTTTCTGTTTTGTACTATTAATTTGCCTTTGTCAATAGAAAATGTTTTTGTTACTAACTTTGTGGAAGAAGGAAAATATAATAAATAATCTTTCATTTTGTCAATCTGGAAGCTGTGCATTCAAATAGTGCATTCAAATAGTTTATTTCCTGGCAAATCACAAATGTGAATACAGTCCCGTGAAGACTACAAAATGCCCCAGTCCAAATGTATTTCCTTGGATGTTATCTTCCATTTGAAGATCCAAAAGTTTAGGAAAATGAGCTAGTGTCTAACTTGATTAGTATCTTTCTCAGAATGTTAAAATGCAAAATTATCTTCTATACATTATTAAATGTAACTGAATAAATCCTTCAATATATATTTAAAAATGCAGATATAGCAGTTAAAAAGTGTCTTACCTGCTGGTACAGCAGTTGGTAAAGAAACTTAAAAAAAAAATAAAATCATGCAATAGCATGAAAAGTGTAAGGCACATACATCTGCCTGGCAAAGACTGACTGCAATTGTGAATGTATTAATCTAATCTCCAGAACAGATCCAGAACTGCAGCTTCTCCTGACCAGATTGCAGATCTTTGTGAAATGTTCAATGTAAAAGATGCACAGAAGCCCCATTAAAGTAGCTAGATGTAATCATCCATAAATGTCTTTCAACCATGTGTCATCTTCTTCGTTATGTACACGGTCAGTTCCTTCCACTTCAGATGGAGTCACATACTCTGTAGATGGACCTCTGCCTCCAGTCTTCAGGCCAAATTTTCGTTTCAATAAATGGAACTGATCCTTGACATAGTTATAAAAGTCATACTCATACCGCATTCTTTGGAACAACACTTTAAGAGCTTCCTGTGATGGTTTTTGTTTCTTCACAGTGATTGTCCCGTTTCCAAGTTTTCTGTACTCTGTGATGGAAGCATAAATATTTTCAGTTGTTCTAATAAAATGACAACCCACATGTATGAAAATTATTGCAATAAATATAGCATTTTTATACTGGAATTGTTACGTTAAATTATTTCCTGGCCAATTGAATGATTTTCAGATTTCAATTTTTTTTTCTTGAAATAAAGCAAATGTACCTCAAAGCGCTTGAGGAATAATTTCCAAAGTTACATTTGTGTACATTTTGATGATAATGTCACCTAATGCATAACACAGCATTGTACAATGAGACCAACATATACATGGTATAACATATATGATACAACAGCTAGAAGGAGGAGGGGAAGAGTGGCAGCGAGGGATAGAGAGTAAAGTAGGTAGAGAAAATTGTTGCATTTTTATAATGATTTTTAAAAAAAATATTCTAAAACATCTCAAGAGCAAAATAAAAACATTGTGAAACTAAAGATGGAGAAGGGGAAACTAAAGTTTGGCCAAGTATATTTTAGGAATATCTTAAAATAGAACGAATGGAGAAGAAATTCCATTGTAAGAGGCCCAGATGCCTGAAGGCATGGCAAGGTGAAGTATGAGAGAAATGATTTCAGAGGATCCAGACTTACAAGGAGTACAAGGTTCTTGTTTATGGGTGCCAACAAGACTATGGACATGCAATAAGATAGGGTTGAAGTGAGTGAGAGACGGAAGATGAAGGGATCAGTTTTGGATGAAGGACAGGGAATGGGGAGTCCATCAGGACAAAGGTGGAATTGTAGGTGACAGGATGACATTGTTAAGTTGGTAAGATGGGTAGAGAAATGGCAGGTGGAATTTTATCTTGATATGGGTGTTGTGAACCACTTTGGAAGGACTATCATTTGTATATGCTTTTGAATAGAAAGGCCGATTAGGGATAGTTAGCGTGGTTTTGTAGATGGGAGACCATGTCTCACATATCTGAAAGAATCAAAAAGGTTGACAATGGCAAGCCTTTGATAAGGTTATGCAAGGTAGGCTGCTTTAGAAGGTTAGATTGGACGGGATCTAGAGAAAGCTAAAGAAAGAAATCCAGAAAGACTGGATACATATTTGGCTTCGAGAAAGGAAGGTGATGGTGGAAGGTTGATCAGCTGGGCAAGTGGGCTGAGGAATGGTTAATGGAGTTTAATACAGATAAGTGTGAGACATTGCATTTTGGGAAGTCAAACCATGGCAAGACCTTCACTGTGAATAGCAGGGCCCCAGGGAGTGTTGTAGAGCAGAGGGATCCAGGAGTGTAGGTACATAGTTCCCTGAAGGTGGCGTCACAGGTCAAGATGGCTTTTAGTAAATTGGCCTTCATCAGTCAGGGTATTGAGTACAGAAGTTGGGATGTAATATTTCAGTTGTAAAAAGTGTTGGTGAAGCCGCATTTAGAGTATTCTGGTCAGTTGTGGTCACCTTGCTACAGGAAAGACGTTGCTGAGGGAGAAGATTCACGAGGATATTGCCAGGACTTGAGGGTCTGAGCTATCGGGAGAGGTTGGTCAGGCTAGCACTTCATTCCTTGGAGTGCAGGAGGGTAAGCAGTGATCTTATAGAGATGTATAAAATCATGAGGGGAATAGACAAAGTGAATGTGGAGTCTTTTAACCAGAGTAGGGGGAAAAATGTTTAAGGCGAGAGGCGAAAGATTTAATAGGAACCCAAGGGCAAGTATTTTCACACACAGATGGTGGTGATTATATGGAACGATGACCTGCCAGATGAGGTAGTTAAGGGAGGTACTATAACAATACTTTAAAAACACATTTGCACATGTATATAGATGGGAAAGATTTCGAGGGATGTGGGCCAAAAGCAGGTAGATGGCACTTGCGTATATGGGGCATCTTGGTCGGCATGGAAAAACAGGGCCTGTTTCATGCTGTATGATTATTATTAGTAAGGGGAGGGCATCCACAATGAATAGTTGGGCTCTCAGGAGGACTGAGGAACAACTGAACCTTTGTGTACAAGTCCAAGGATCTCTGAAGGTAGTAACGTATGAAGATAAGGTGGTGAAGGCAGTATGCATGATACTTGTTTTTAAGAGCAGGGGGGGTTATGGTGCAATTTTATAAAATATAGGTCAGGTCATAGCTGTAATACTGTGTGCAGTTCTGGTTGCCACACTCTTGAGGAGGACATGTGTTGGAAGGAACTGCAGATGCTGGTATAAACCAATGTTAGACGCAAAAAGCTGGAGTAACTCAGCAGGTCAGCCAGCATCTCTGGAGAAAGGAAATAGATGATGTTTCGGCTTGAGACCCTTCTTCAGACAGCTTTTTGTGTCTATGTAACATAGAAACATAGAAATTAGGTGCAGGAGTAGGCCATTCGGCCCTTCGATCCTGCACCACCATTCAATATGATCATGGCTGATCATCCAACTCAGTATCCCGTACCTGCCTTCTCTCCATACCCTCTGATCCCCTTAGCCACAAGGGCCACATCTAACTCCCTCTTAAATATAGCCAATGAACTGGCCTCAACTACCCTCTGTGGTAGAGAGCTCCAGAGACCCACCACTCTCTGTGTGAAAAAAGTCCTTCTCATCTCGGTCCTAAAGGATTTCACTCTTATCCTTAAGCTGTGACCCCTTGTCCAGGACCTCCCCCCAACATCAGGAACAATCTTCCTGCATCTAGCCTGTCCAACCCCTTAAGAATTTTGTAAGTTTCTATAAGATCCCCTCTCAATCTCCTAAATTCTAGAGAGTATAAACTGAGTCTATTCAGTCTTTCTTCATAAGACAGTCCTGACATCCCAGGAATCAATCTGGTGAACCTTCTCTGCACTCCCTCTATGGCAATAATGTCCTTCCTCAGATTTGGAGACCAGAACTGTACGCAATACTCCAGGAGTGGTCTCACCAAGACCCTGTACAACTGAAGTAGAACCTCCCTGCTCCTATACTCAAATCCCTTTGCTATGAAAGCTAACATACCATTCGCTTACTTCACTGCCTGCTGCACCTGCATGCCTACTTTCAATGACTGGTGTACCACGACACCCAGGTCACGCTGCATCTCCCCTTTTCCTAATCGGCCACCATTTAGATAATAGTCTGCTTTCCTGTTTTTGCCACCAAAGTGGATAACCTCACATTTATCCACATTATACTGTATCTGCCAAACATTTGCCCACTCACCCAGCCTATCCAAGTCACCTTGCAGTCTCCTAGCATCCTCCTCACAGCTAACACTGCCCCCCAGCTTAGTGTCATCCGCAAACTTGGAGATATTGCCTTCGATTCCCTCATCCAGATCGTTAATGTAGGAGGACATGATTGTTTCGGAGCAAGTGCAGAGATTAGTCACCAGGATGTTCCCTGGAATAGAGCATTTCAACTCTGAGGAAAGGCTGGATGAGCTGGGTTTGTTTTTCTTGGAGTGGAAGAGACTGAGAGGGGACCTGGGGACCAGAATATAAGGGGTAAAATGAGTGTGGATAGGAAATTTTCTCTTGCATGGCAGTTTTATCGAAAACTAGGCATAGATTGAAGGAAGGTTGAAACAAGAGGTTTAGAGGGGGGGAATAACAACATTTACTCAGCCATTGACCAAGTGCTGGTACATTAATATAAATAGATATTCAATTGTTGGCATGGACACAGTGGCTGAAAGGCCTGTTTTTAGCCTGTATGACTAACAAGACCCAATAGCAATAGAAGAAACATGAGACCAACACAAATGTCATTTGCTGTCCAGTTAATGTTTTCAGATTCTTAAGTGGTTCATTAACCATGTTATGATTTTGACCAAATTTTCAGCTGATGGGTATAAAGTTGATCTTTGCTACAGCACATTACCTACCGCCCCTTTAGACATCATTAGGTGGCCATGCATTCTGCTGTGCAAGCGACTTCCTAACCTTTTGTTCTCTTGTGAAGATGCTCTTTAGTTCTTAAGACCAATATTCTCTTTGTTATCAGATAAGGTTTGTCTGATTGTGCTGAGCAACTTCATTCAAGAGCTATCTAATAATCCGATGGAATCTTGTGAATGACAGAATACAAGGCTCTTTGGCACGCCTCTATGACAAATCTAACTTTTCAACTAAAGCTGTCAACTGTAATCTAATTTCTCTGCCTTTTAATATTTCATTCAATTATTCACCTTTTCAAACGTATCCAAATTCCCTTTTAAATATTATAGATAATTTAAATGGAGATGCAAGAAACTGCAGATACTGGAATCTTAAGCAAAAACACGGTGCTGGAGGAACTAATTGCTTTAGACAGCTTCTGCGGAGAGAATGGATAAACAACATTTTGGGTTGGGGCCCTTCCTCAGACTGATTGGAGTGGGGGGAGAAAGCTGGAAAAGAGGTAGGGGTGGGGTACAACCTGGCAAGTGATGGGTGGATACAGGTGAAGGTGGTGGGATTAGCAGATGGGTGGAATAAGTGACAAAGGCTGGAAGTGAAAAAGAACAAAAGGTGTCAGACGAGAAGAGAAGGAGTGAAATGTAAAGTTAGAGGGAGGGATATGGGTGGAAGAGGAGAAAGTGGGGGAGGGGAAAATCAAAAGGAAATGTGGGACTTGGGGATGGGAGATTAATCTTATGATGTTGGGTTTGGGTGACTGGGGTGGTGGAACAATGTAGTGGAGGGGATAGGGGAAAGAAAGGGGGCGTAGGTGGGGTATTGCTTGAAATTGGGGAACTCTATGTTCATATAATTGGGTGGGAAGCTACCAAAGCAGAATATGAGATGCTTTTCTTCCAGTTTGCATGTGGCCTCACTCTGGCAATGGAGGAGGCCAAGGACAATATGGGAATGGGAATTGTAGTTGGAGTTAAAATGGTGACTGGGCATTCCAACTAGCAGAGTGCAAGTGTTTGGTGAAACAGTTGCCTGGTCTAACCGATGTAAAGAAGAACACATCAGGAGCACCGAATGCAGTAGACAAAGTTGTAAGATGAGCACGTGAACCTGTGTCTCACCTGGAAGAACTGCTGTAGCCCCTAGATGGAAGTGGGAAAAGAGGTGAGGGGATAGGTGTTACATTTCTTGTGGGGAAAGTGCCTAGGGAGGGACTGCGTTTGGGTGTGAAGGGATGAGTGAAGCAAGGAGTTGTGTTTTTTATGGAAAACAGAAACAAGTAGGGATGGGAAGATATTTGACTGTTGATGGGATCACATTAATGTGGCGGGATTGTTAGAAAATGATGTGTTGGTCTTGCTCCATCTGAGGGGATGGGGGAACAAGAGCAGAACTGCAGGATATGGAGAAAACACATGAATATCTTTATTCAGGATGTCCTCGAGTGGAAAGCCTTGCCTTGGGAACAGATGTGACGGTGACAGAGAAATTGAGAGTAAGGAGTGGCTTCCTTGAAAGAGGCAGGGTGGGAGCTCATGTGGTAAAGGTCTGTTAATTGTTATGGAGGCAGAGATCAAGAAAGGTGTCAAAGATAGTCCAAGTGAATTTGAGGGCAGGGTGAAGTTTAGTAATAAATTTGATGAAATCAATGAGTTCTATACAGGTGCAGGAGGCAGCCCGTGCAGTTGTTGATGTAGTGGGAAAAAAGTTGGGGTATGTTTGTAACAAGGACTATTCAACATAACCAACAAAGAGACAGGTTTAGCTGGGGCCACATGTGAGTGTCATGACTACAACTTTGAATTGAAAAAAGTGAGTGCTGTCAAAAGAAAAGTTGTTACAACATGGACAAATTCTGCCAGGCAGGAGAGTGTTAGTTGAGGGGGATTGATTGGGTCTCTGTTCAAGGAAGAATTGGAGGGTCCAAGGTCTTTCTGGTGGGGAATGTAGATTAAAGGGAGGAGATGGGGGCCTTAGAATTGAAAGCTACTGAAGTGGCAAAGACATGTGAGGTGTCTTAGATGAATGTGGGATGAGACTAGAAAATGGGGGACAAGATAAAAAATAGTTACTTGGAGATGAGCCTTCTACTTTCCTCTCCTTCATATGCTCATTTACCATCTTCATTCTCTCATTTTCCTTTTATTCCCCCTCCCCTTCCCATCCCGTTCCATCTATATCACTCCCCCGAGTTTACATTTCATTCCTCCACTTCTTTACTTAGTTGACAAGCTTTTCGATTCCCTTTCATCCCTAGCCGTTGGCACTTACAACACCTATCTGCCTCAAACCAACCCCCCCCCCCCCCCAAACTAATATCAAGCTATCACTTGGCAGGTTTTGTCCCATCCCACCTCTCTTTTCCAGCTTTCTCCCCACAATTTCACTGAGTCTGAAGAAGGATCCCAACCTGGAATGTCATCTGTCCATTCCTTCCACAGATTTTGCACGACTTACTGCATGACACCACCAGCTCCCCGTTAGATTGCAACCTTGTCGTGGTCAGGGTGCTTGTGTGTCTCAGTGACCCCTAGAGCTATGCCAGCAGGAGATTCGCCTCCTGTTAGGGTCTCCCATGCTGGACAGGTCGAAGGGTAGAGGCAAGTCGAAGAGCGATCCACTAGTCCTCCAGGTTGGAGGTTGAGCACAGGGCCAACAACCCTGTCTCGTAAAACAAATATGTTACGGAAACAGCAACTGAAGGAATCAACAGAAGTGGAGGACCTTCGTGCTGCCCTACATGCCAGGAGCATAATAGGCAGTAAGTAAGTAAGTAAGTACTGCATGACACCAGCACTTTGTTTTTGATAAACATTTATATAATCTCTTTCCATTTTCATATTCCAAATGTTTGCTGCATCAAATAAACCTAATTTCATTAATAGGGAACGTAGTTATTACTGATCAATCAACTAATGATTACCATCTACTGTTTATCTTGAAATCTTTCATAGTTGAGAAGTGAACAGACTGTGTTCTGTCACAACACTCATTCCTGTGGGCTCCTTTCCAATCCTCTACTTTTCATTTTCTGTGCACTTATTTGCAATAATTTGCTCTTTGTGCTCACTTCCAGTGATCTGCATGCTATTAACATGATCAGTGCACTTATCTGGAATCTATGAGTTCCAATCCAAAACAAAGAAGACATGAAAAATAAATGGCTTATTCACTTGAAGAATCCATTACTCGGATGGTATTTTTCCGCGGGTGTTTCTAAAGTAGATAGCGCAACCTTTAACGGTTAAACCGGGATCTCTGATATTTTGTCACTGCATGTGGACTTGTACAGTTACAATGGATAAAATTGTGCCTCCTGAAAAACATGTTGCCTCTGCTATCAGGTGACTGCAATGGCAACCTTTCTGTTCATCTTCCATAAAATCAAGTGACAGTGAAAGCAGTCCGCTTGATTGTTCAAACTAGCTGACACTGCTGCAGCCTTTTACTGCTGATGTGAGAAACTGCTTGGACTCTGAAACTTATTCAATGCAGTGAGGCAAGCTTATTATGTGAGGCAACAGTTTGACTATCCTCAATGAGCAACAATGCTACAATTTGCATGGGGAACATACCAGTAAAGTGCTTGCATAATGTATAAGTATAAGTATCCTTTATTGTCATTCAGGCCTTTCGGTCTGAATGAAATTTCGTTCGACCGAAATGGCACAGATCACTGTAATTGCAGTGTGTTGGAATCTGCAGAGTTTGAAATCGCCGGACAAAACCACATCATTAACAGTGCAGTACCTGCACTGATCACAATTTTCTGCATGTATTTCAACTTAGCTGTTGTGTTAAATCCTTTCAAGAAAGAGTTACTATTGTAATGTATGATTTGGAAGATTCCACAAGTTGTGGACCAGTAAGAGACAGGATCCACAGGAGCCTCTTTTATAAATAACAATTTCTTAGCCAAAAAAAGGAAAAACATGCAGATGGTATTTAGAAGTTCCCACTATTGCATGGAAACAAACCCACCCACAATTCTTTGATTCAGAAGGTAGTGGGTTTAAACCCCACCAGGTCTTAAATACTATGGCCTTAGTGCAAAGCTGAAGTGTTGCATTATGGAATGCTGTACAGGCAATAGTCATCCTTCAAATAAAACCATTAAACTGGTTAATTTGGTCGTTAATCTCATTTTGTAAACTGGTTGATGTATTCGCCCACATAACAATATCAGCTGCATTAATGTGCAACTCAATATTAATGCAAATTATTTTCTTCATCAGGTGCAGATAAGAGAGGCCATTGGGCTCATCTACTTCATCCTTTGAGAAAGGTTCAAGACCATTGCAAGTCAATATTTAAGTGCAGTTTGAATGATTCTTGAACTTCTGTCTCCACTACATCCACAGAGGGCTTTCAGGAATTGAATGTGGAAAGTGTTTCTCAACAGTATTCCTGATATTGTCTTTCAACAGTTTGCATCTGTGCCCTCTTGCTTTGCATTTGTAATCTAACCTGTAACAATGCTCTCGATTAATCTTTTCCATGTCAGTAAGTGTCTTCTATACCTCAATAATTTGCCTACTTTCAAAGGCTGAAGGATCCAGTTTTTCCAACCTTTGCTTATAACTCAGTCCTTTGACACCAGGGATCAGCCTCATGGCGCTTCTCTGCATCGCTTCCATGGCTTGGAGGTTTCCCTTGTGCCTTGATAAACCGAAAATAAGACAATCACAAAAAACAATTAAAGGGCTGGTTAGTGTGGAATCCTCTGCCCTAGAGTTTTGTTAAAGCAGAGTTCACAAATCCCTTAAAGGGAACTAAATAGTTGATTGCTCTGAAAAGAGGAAAGAAGAGGCACAGAGAATAGGAGAATATAGTAAATCCAGATGGACTAAGGATACTGCAACCTGTGCAGATGTTGATGGGTTTAATGTTCACTGATGTCCTTGCAATGAGGACGAGCTGAGGCAAGAACATTAATACATTTAAGGGAAAGACATGATAAAGAAAGAGATAAATGAATGGTTTAAGACTTTTCTTTTTTGCAGCGATGACTAGCCTGACAATGTCGCTCACATCTGAAGGCCAGTCAGACTTCCCAATTCTTTGCCATTATTATTCTGTCTGTTTCAACATTGGAGAGCAGCAGTGAAGTATTTATTTCCAGCAGTTGTTCCTGGGAAATCTGACCACCAAATAAATACCAGTTTACACCTGCACAGATTCGGAGACTCCATTCATTTCAATGGGAAGCATCAGCTCTGAAGGAAATGGCCATCAGATAATGGGTGAGTTAATTAAAATAAATCAATAGTTTATTTAAAAAGTTTATTTAAGAGGAAGTTAGATGTGGCCCTTGTGGCTAAAGGGATCGGGGGGGGGGGGGGGGGGGGGGGGAGAGATGGAGAGAAGGCAGGTACGGGATACTGAGTTGGATGATCAGCCATGATCATATTGAATGGCAGTGGTTCTTCTTGGTACTTGGTGCAGGCTCAAAGGGCTGAATGGCCTACTCCTGCACCTATTTTCTATGTTTCTATATGTATTTTCTAATGTTTTTAAAAGGTGTCATTCTTAAAAAAAATACTTTAAATAATATTTTAATCTATTTCATTATTTGGCAAGGACGCACTTTTTTTCCATCAGGGATATCCGCAAACATTTCAAATTATGTACAGCTTGACTGAAAAATTATTTCCAGGGACAGGCCTTGCAATTACAGTGGTAATTCTCAGCAGCCAGTTTTGGTTACCACGGCAGGTGAGTAATACGTGGCAAGCTTGTGCATCTTGCTGCCCACTGAGGCGGGCTGGACCAAACCAAAGCATCCATGGGCTGCATGTTGTGCACAATTAAAATCAAAGACATTGATGATTTATATGAACCTGCCAGTGGAGGTGGGCAGGGCCTTAGCTCAGGATCAGCATCAAGTCTAAGTGGGCCAAGTCCTTGGACATTCCTTGAAACTATGTTATTCTCTACTGTTAATTCTTGAAGTAGCAATAATGTTTTGAATAAATGATTACACTGAATGTTAAGTAAAATGTAATGCTCATCTTACTGACAAAACATTTAAGTTGTGCATCTGTTGGCCAGCTGTTGCTATACAAGTAATAAAAGCAGGAGAGAACAGAAACTTGGATGATGTCACTATCAGAGACTGTTAATGTTTCAGAGAGAAGGCACACAAAAGCACAAACTTGGAAAGGTTCTAACATAACTTAAAATACCACAAGAGTTGTACACATTCCCGTAAGAATCAAGGAACAACCAGGGTGTACAGTTATATTATCACCAGGCCATTTATCCAAATATTTCAATTTTTAATTAGAGCAGTTTGAGTATTTGATAATCAGTCTTTCCAGCTGAGGCAGAGGTTCACCTGCACCTCCTCCAACCTCATCTACCGCATCCACTATTCCAGGTGTCAACTTCTCTACATTGGCGAAACCAAGCGCAGGCTCGGCGATCGCATCGCTGAACTCCTCCGCTCAGTCCGTCTTAACCAACCTGATCGCCCGGTTGCTCAGCACTTCAACTCCCCCTCCCATTCCCACTCTGACCTTTCTGTCCTGGGCCTCCTCCATTGCCAGAGTGAGGCCCAGCGTAAATTGGAAGAACAGCACCTCATATTTCGCTTGGGTAGTTTACACCCTAGCGGTATAAACATTGACTTCTCTAATTTTAGATAGCCCTTGTTTTCTCCCTCCTTTCCTTCCCCTTCCCAGTTCTCCCACAAGTCCTGGGTGGGAGACAGGGTGGGAAACAGTAATGGATATATGAGGAATGAAGGTAGAGTGCAAGATAATGGAGTTGCAGTGGTGTTGCTGGGGTGAGGGGGGGGGGGGGGGGGGAGAGAAGTTAGATAAAGTTTGAGAGAGGGTTTGTGGTTAATGCAAGTTCTCAGTTGTGTTAGGCTAAAACTATCTACGAGTTTAAGGAGGCCACAAGCACTAACAGAGGTGAGGATTTAAAAAATATATTTTTTTTTGCCCATTGCTGGCATGGGTACAATTTATTGTCCATCCCTAAAGACCCTTGAGAAATTGTGATGACCCACTTCCTTGAACTTTGTTAAAGGCCTGTAACAAGTTTCTCCATAAATGGTCGGTCACTTAAGTACATGGAAGTACCTTCCTAGAGGGCAGTAGATCTCTGAAATGATGTGGTATTGGAGGCTGGATCATTAGATATATTTAAGTTGGCGACAGGCAAATATTTGCAAGATCGAGGACTTGAGGTTAATGGACACCGCTATTTTTGTGATGGTACGCGCCAGCACACCGTACCAACGCTTCCAAAAAGCTAAAAACCACATTTTCAAATGTTTTTAATTCATCAAAATTAATGGGATAAAAACTTAAAAAAAATAAAATTGATTAGTTAAATTTGGCAGTAAAGCCGCAAAACAGCTCAAGCAGCTTACAGGACAATGATCTGCCATAGACACTAACAGCAAGGAATAATATGCAATCTGGCACCACTTTATCTATGAAAAAAACCCACTGGTTATGGGGAACTGGCATAGACGAGTTGAGGCTAGCATAGATCAGCCAATGGATCATGTTGAATGGTCGAGCAAGTGTGAGGGGCATGGTGGCTGACTCCTGCCCTTATTTTCTTGTGTCTGATAGCTGGAACTATCACATAAACAAATTTGCCAATTGTTTTCAGTTGTGAGATGGGCATTACAGGCAAGGCCAGCAACACTGTCCAAACCTTGGTGCCTTTGAGGAAGATATCTTGTTGTCTGCCTGATCTGCTACCTGATGCTGCCTGATCCACTGAGTTACTCTAGAACTTTGTGTCTATCTTTGGTATAAACCAGCATCTGTAGTTCCTTCCTACACATCTTGTTGAACTACTGTGTAGGAAGGAACTGCAGATGTTGGTTTACACCAAAGACAGACACAAAATGCTGGAGTAACTCAGCGGGATAGGCAGCATCTTTGGCGAGAAGGGATGGGTGACTTTTCGGTCAAGACCAGAAATGCCACCTATAATTCGCTCCAGAGATGCTGCCCGTCCCTGATTTACTCCAGCATTTTGTGTCTTTCTTTGTTGAATTATTGTTTTCTTTCTGATCCTTCCTATCCTTACTACAGGATAGCTACAGGATAGGAAGTTCAAGAATATGCACCCAGCACATGAAATGTTTCGATATTAAGGTATGTAATGTAGGATGAGTGAACGGAAGAGTCAAGGAGGCAATTTACCAGCTATTAGATAACTGAAGAGCAGAGCACGACCAAATGGGCTACTCTTGCTTCTATGTTCCTAAAAAATATTATTTTAAAAACAAATCCCAATAACTTTGAGCTGCCCACTGCTCATTGAGCTTCCCTTGATTTCACTCCAGGTAGGCGGAAGAAGGTCCCTTCTAAACTTTAGAATTTGACCTATTGCAGTGGCTTGGTCAAGGTCAGGAAAAGACTGGACGCCAGGCAGATTCGAAAGAAGCTTTTTAATTGTTACCGCTCGAGAGCACACAAGGACACTCTTATCTCTACCCCTGGAGAGTCTCGACAGCAAACCCCGTAGCAGACCAACGCCCCTGTCCCTCAATCGGTGAGGGGGATGATCCAAGGAGTGGCCTACCCCCCAGGGACCGCCACAGGACCCCCCCCCCCCCCCCCAAGTACCCGAGGTACGCAACGGACAGGAGGGCGTACACGGCGGCCAGCCCGGGTGCACACAACGCTCGGGCCCGGAACAGGCGCCTGATCAACAAGTACGGGGGACGAAGTAGCAGAGGAGGAGGTACCCTAGACAGAGGCCGCCCTCGCTTACGGGGCAGCGCTACTATCCCTTCTCCCATCCCTTCTCGCCGATCGATATCAATATGTGCCGGCTTCAACCGCGCAACTGAAACAGTCTCACGCCGAACCCCCATGTCCAGGATGAACGTCGACAAGCCCTGTTCCAAGACCCGGACTAGACCTTCGTATGGCCGCAGTAGAGGTGTCCGATGTGCATCCCTGCGCAGAAAAACAAACTGGCAGTCCTCCAGAGCAGAGGGAACGTGCGGATGGAAGGACCCATGACGAGAAGTGGGCACTGGCGCCAGCTTGCCCACCGTCTGCCGAAGACGTTGCAGAGCGTCCGAAGGCTGCTCCACCTAGCCACGTGCCGTCGGGATGAACTCCCCAGGCACCGTTAACAGAGACCCATACACCAACTCGGCAGAGGAGGAGGCCAAGTCCTCCTTGGGTGTGGTGCGTATCCCCAGCAAAACCCACGGTAGAGCGTCTACCCAGTCTGGGTTAGTGAGCCTCGCCCTTAGGGCACCCTTAAGCTGTCGGTGAAACCGCTCCACTAGTCCGTTCAACTGCGGGTGGTATGCTGTCGTGTGGTGCAGACGAACACCCAGGAGGCGTGCCGACCACAGCTCTGACGTGAACTGAGGCCCCTGGTCGGAAGTCATGTCCAGTGGAACACCGAACCGGGCGATCCAGTGCGCCAACAATGCTCGAGCACAGGTGGTTGTTGTGGAATTCTGTAGCGGAATGGCTTCAGGCCACCGCGTGAAGCGGTCCACAACGGTGAATAGATACGTCATGCCCTGGGACGACGGCAGTGGCCCCACAATGTCCACGTGAATGTGGTCGAAATGTTTCTGCGTAATGGGGAACTCCTGCAATGGTGCGTGCACATGTCGTTGCACCTTGGTGGTCTGGCACGGGATGCAAGTGCGCGCCCAATGTCCAACCTCCTTCCGCAGGCCGTGCCACATGAAGCGGGAGGCTACCAGGGCTGTTGTCGCCCTGATGGAGGGATGCGCAAGTCCATGGAGCACCTCAAACACCCTGCGCCGCCACGCGATGGGGACGATGGGTCGCGGAACTCCAGAGGAGACATCGCACAGCAGCGTGGTACCCCCAGGACCACAGACAACATCCTCCAACTGGAGGCCCGAAACTGCGGTACGATAGGCGGCCATCTCCTCGTCGACAAGCTGAACGGCTGCCAGGGCGGAATAGTTGATCCCCTCGTTCTTCACCCCACGTCGTTCATCACGCATCGTGATGGATAATAATGCTGTTGCGCTGAAGCTCCCAACTCTATGGACCGAAGAACCCGAAACCTGGTTCCAGTAGGCAGAAGCACAGTTTGCTGTGAGAGGTATCACGTCGGGGTCACCAGTGTAGTGGCCTGGTCAAGGTCAGGAAAAGACCGGACGCCAGGCAGATTCGAAAGAAGCTTTTTAATTGTTACCGCTCGAGAGCACACAAGGACACTCTTATCTCTACCCCTGGAGAGTCTCGACAGCAAACCCCGTAGCAGACCAACGCCCCTGTCCCTCAATTGGCGAGGGGGATGATCCAAGGAGTGGCCTACCCCCCAGGGACTGCCGCACTATGGTTTCTTTAATTTTTTAATAATATTTACTCAAAATTGTTGAGCTTTACTGATAAACGACTTGCGGAAAGGCCTCCCGGGAAATTGCTCATAAAATAAAATGACATAGATCCAACTGTCCAGTCTATGACTTTATCTGGATCCAAGACAACATTTCTGCTCTCCCTGTATCTGATCCCATGGCACCAAGTAAGTGTCCTGAAATTACAAGCCAGCAATTTTCAATAACATTTAACACAACTCCTTTTAAAGCTGCAACCAATCTCAAATCCACCACCATTCTATTATAACACCAGCTCCAAAATGCTGCAGGTGAGGACAAAGTTTTTTCTAATTTTTTTAATTTTTTTTAAATTTTATTTATTAGAGGTAAATACATCAATGTACTTCACATATATACTGTTACAATCATTGTACCCCATAATTTTATGGCTTTTAAAGAAAAAGAATAGAAAGAAAGAGAGTGAAATGTGAAAAGAGTTGTGATAGTGAAAGAGCGCGCCAGAGGGGAGAAGAAATCCATGGTCAAAGAATTAGAGAATTGGGGTTAAAGGGTAGACCCTAAAAAAAGAAAAGGAAAAAGGAAAAATAAATTTAAAAAAGGCAGTTACTATGTTATATATATCACGCAAAAGGAATCCACCAACTCGATAGTTTATCATCCCCCCCTACCAAGGCCCGAGGTACTCCTGCACCCTATCTTTCTAATAATTCTATAAATGCAGACTACGTCTGATAGAAGCATTCTGATTTTTCTTCCAGGCGGAGTCTCATATCTTCCAGATGTAGTGTTTCAAACATAGTTGAAATCCACATATTTAATGTTGGTATAGAAGCATTTTTCCAGAATTTTAAGATTAGTTTTTTTCCTATTATTAAGCTGTAATCAAATAAATTATTTTGATACACATTTAATTCCGAACTACCTTCTGTCATTCCGAAAATAATCCATTCCGGCTTTGGTGTCATTTTTATTTTAAACAGTGTTGTGAAAATTTCAAAGATTTCAATCCAAAACTTTTGAATTTTTGTACAAAAGATGAATGAATGCGCTATAGTAGCTTCTTGACACTGGCATTTATCACAAATTGGTGAAACGTTAGGGAAAAATTTATTTAATTTAGTTTTTGAGTAGTATAATCTGTGTATTATTTTAAATTGTATTAAAGTGTGTCTTGCGTTAATTGAGCATTTGTGCACATTTAATAAGTATTCTTTCCACCTTTCATTGGAAATTTTTATGCTTAGTTCGTTTTCCCACTCACCTCTAATACCTTCCGTTGTTGGTACTACTGTATTTAGTATAATATTATATGTATGTGAAATTAAATTTGCTGATTCCGCCTTTGTATTCATTACTTCATCTAGTAAGTCTAATGGCATTTTGTGAAATTCATGTGCATGTTTTTTTAAATAATCACATATTTGGAAATATTTAAAATACTGATTGTTACCCAGATTGTATTTTATTTGTAATTGTTGAAATGATAATAGTTTTCCCGTATCATACAAATCTCTCAAAGTTTTAATTCCTGCTCTTTCCCATTGTATAAATGCTTTGTCTATAATTGAGGGTTTAAACAATAGGAGCAATTAGCAAGTTTTTAGCAATAGGAGATAGGAGAGATAAGTTTCTTAATTTTAAATTGTATTTTATTTTTTTCCAAATTCTGATTGTACTATGTATAATTGGGTTTGTGTTGTAGTTTGTATTATTCACCGTCATTGGTGAAAGAAGGATCGCACCAATATTAAAGGGGGAGCAGTCCTCTTTCTCCATAATGATCTATTCCGGTTGATGAAGAGAATTATCCAACAATTGAATCATATTTCTAATATTTACCGACCAATAATAATACATAAAATTAGGGAGTGCTAATCCCCCTACTACTTTGGGTTTATTCAGGTGTGGTCTTTGTATTCTATGGGTCTTATAATCCCAAATAAAATTTGTTATATCTGAGTCCAATTTAAAAAAAAGCTTTTTTGGGTAAATATAGTGGAATTGATTGAAACAAGTATAGAATTTGTGGTAGAAAAATCATTTTTATGGCGTTTATTCGACCTACTAAGGACATCGGAAGCGTTTTCCAGAATTTAATTAAATTATGTAGTTTCTTAAGTACAGGGTTATAGTTTGCTTTAAACATGTCTTGATATCTTCTAGTAATTTCAATACCCAAGTATTTACATTTTTCCACAGCTATTTTAAAAGGAAATTGTACGAGATGTGTAGAATCTTTCGGTTTTAGTGACATGATTTCACTTTTATTCCAATTTATTCTATAACCTGAAAATGAACCAAAATCCTCAATTAAATTTAAAATGTTGGGTACAGTGATATGAGGCTTTGTGATGTACAAAAGTACATAATCAGTCCTGAAATTACAAGCCAGCAATCTTCAATAACATTTAACGCAACTCCTTTTAAAGCTGCAACCAATCTCAAATCCACCACCATCCTATTATAGCACCGGCTCCAAAATGCTGCAGGTGAGGACAAAGTTATTTCTAATTTTTAACTACAATCGACACCTTCAGATTTTGGGTTGGTACTCACTGTCCCCGAAAAACGAAGCTTGTTTCAACTTTGTACTTTCATTACATCCTAATGTAAAGTAATACATAGTCCTGAAATCCCATTGGATCGGCATCTGGCTCACTTTTTACCCTTGTTATCTGCAGGCTTTCTCTCTGTGTACCCGTGAGGTTGACCATGTATCACTCGGAGTGTGGGTTGGCGGTGCGGATAGAGCCAAAGTCAAAGGAAGCTAAACCATAAACCGAGCTCTGGTTGCAGACCTGGTCAACAGAGCAACCCAAGCTTAAATTCACCGGGATCTGGTTCCTGTGCTCCCTTTAAACTTACCGATTCAGTGAAAAAATTATACGTGTAACATGTTATAAAAAGTGTGAAGTAAAGGTGTGTTTTGATAATAGAAGTAATATTTAATAGTCTGGAAAAGTCCTCAGGGTGCAGGATTATCAGAGTTTTTACGTAATAAATTATTTCAGCATATTATTGTACATATAACCTAGTTCCCCAGGTCTTGTCACCCTTCAGTGAATGTTTTCTAATGCATTTTACATTTTTTTGGCGTTACTTATATTTCTCTATCGCCACTGTAAATATAATTTCTGACAGAAAGCCTTTGCTTCTGCGTGGGCGCAGCAACTTAATACATACATTATTACTGTACCAATGCCATAATGTCAAACAGAAACCTTACTGTAGTTAACGTGACTGAAGCGTGACACAAGTTCTTCTAAACTTCAAAAAAAGGGGGAAAATAAACATTCTATCTGTGGCATGTTCTATAAACTATAGTATGGGTTTATAAAGAGTACTTGTTAAGTTTTAGTAAGAGACAACATAAACTTACATTCTTTCCAGAACTATTAACACATTTTCTCCTCAGGCGCAAATACCAGCTTCTTGATATTTCCCAACCTGGAACTATTGCCTCTAATATAACATTTAGATATGATTTACGATGGCACAAGAACTGCCTCATGCAAGTCAATGTACAATGATTCATGAGATATCTGATAAACTGGAAGCCTTTCTTTCACATATAACTCACTTAAAAGGGCCGTCATACGCAAGTACTGCCTTACAATTATGCAGAAAAACACAAGACATAATCTTTGGCTACTTCTACAATTTTAGTTTACAGATACAGTGTGGAAATAGGCCCTTCGGCGATCCCCGCATATTAACACTATCCTACACACACCAGGGACAATTTTTACATTTACCAGGCCAATTTACCTACATACCGTATTTGGAGTGTGAGAGGAAACTGAAGATCTCGGAGAAAATCCACGCAGGTCATGGGGAGAATGTACAAACTCTGTACAGACAGCACCCATAGTCGGCATTGAACCCGGGTCTCCGGCACTGCAAGGCAACAACTCTACTGCTGCGCCACCGTGCAGCCCTTACATAATAAGGGACACGGGGTGGTCTTTTGATTCTCTATACGGAGACATTTAATCATGATGAATGAAGGCACATGCTGAATTTTCCTTCAATAGCTTAAACCCCAGATCAGGTTGTGCTATTGTGGTCAATTCCTGCATTCTAAAACTTTTGAATTATCAGGCAATTTAAATCAACTAATTCTGAAAAGGATGTTGTTGTCGAGACATTCTCACATGTCAAATTCAGACCATCCTATTATAATATTGGACTTCCTTTTCCAAGAACACCACCTCTCCAACTCAATGTCTGCTCTCCTGCAAGAGCAAGTTTTAATTACTTTGCTTAGGAGCTGCTTCATCATCTGGTGTCTACCCTGGTCTGATTTATGCTCCTGTAAACAGCCATACAACATTAAAGAAATGCTTAAGATTTCCAGTGCCAGAAGTGTTATGAAAATATCGATTATCATCAACAACTTAAAAATTATCCTGGGCGAGAGAGAGAACAAAGGTCGTCTTTTTCTCAAACTTTTTTTTAACTCCATAATTAGCTTCAATTTGGGTCGGCTGGGAATATATCACATAAATTAACTTACCATTTATTCTTAATTTTCATTTTAGAGCTCTGGGTGTTCATGTTCAGCTTGCAGAATCTTGCAACACAAGTCAACTACTTGGCTCATCATTTCTCATTGTTGAAATCTGATATTTTGAAATATGATATGCATTCTTCTCAAGAGTATAAAAACCCCACAAATTCGTCGCAAATTTTCCAGGCAAAGAGTGAAAGTTGATAAAGAGCTAGTGTGTAGATTTGCAGCATTGGCACAGAACCAGTACTGCATCAAATAAACATCTATGTAGGAACATTCAAGTTTAATGAGGTGTTAGATAAAAACAGTGACAAGATTACCTGTACTGTGATAAAGAGCACTGGCATCTTTAAAGTAATGAGGTAAGAGTCGCTCCAGTAACAAAAGGACGTCTTCAAGCTCTTCTAGAATTCCTACAAGTAGGTAATTCTGATCCATGTTCTCTTTGGCTCGCTGCAGAGCCCATCCCCCTGGGTCCCTACAAAAGGAAGTAGTGACATGGAATTAAAGCATAAAGAGGACAGTTCATTAAGATTGAATATTAGTTTGAAAATTGAATCACTGTAATTAACAAGACAAAAAAAGCACAAACAGGCTATACTGCTCATGTCTCCATCGTGGTGATTTTTTTTTTGCAGGTAAAAAGTTATGTATTTTCCTGGAAATCCACAGGTTGACCTTTTCTATAATGGAATGGAAATATTAGATTGCAAGATTTGGTCAGATGGAAATCATAGATCAGTAAAAAATGACAGAAACAACCCTTCAGTCAACCAAGCTGCCCACAATGCACAAACTTGAAAGGTCTGGATAGAGTGGATGTGGAGAGGATATTTCTACGACCAGTGGACATAGCCTTAAGGGCCTGTCCTACCAGCATCCGACTCCATGCAATGAGCACGATCAAACTAGAAGCGGGGGCTGTGCGGAGGTTGGGTGATCCCTGTACAGGGCCGTTCCCATCAGCATGCGCCTGCATGCGGCAAGCGCGACCAAACCGGCAGCGAGGACCTAGCGGAGGTCGGGTGAGTGGCGCAACGCGGCGCAAAGTGAGGTGAACTTGGAGCGAAGTCTGAATGGTAAGTTCGCCAGACCAGAGAGGGGCACAGAGGCACACACACAGAGGGCCACGGAGCCACACACATAGAGGGTCACGGAGGCACCTACAGAGAGGGTCACGGAGGCACGATGTCAAGACGGTGTGTAATGCGTCGAGGCGACTGCAAGCCGACAACCCGTTGCCGCGCGGAATTTTTGAACATAGTCAGTTTTTCGGAGCCCATGTGCGCGATGTCGGAACGAACTCCGCACAATTCCGCACGGCTCCGGCGATCGAAGTGGGACCGGCCCCGCGACGCCGGATGGCTCAAGCGACCACGTTAGGTTGCGCTCATCGTATGGAGTTGCATGCTGGTGGGACAGGCCCTTTAGAATAAAACGGATGTACCTGTAGAAAGGAGATGAGGAATTTCTTTAGTCAGAAGGCGGTGAAGCATTGGAATTCATTGCCACAGAAGGCTGTGGAGGCCGCCAATAGATATATTTTAAGGCAGAGGTTGATATATTCTTGATTAGGATGGGTGTCAGGGATTATGGAGAAGGCAGGGGAATGGGATTGAGAGGGAAAGATAGATCAGTCAATGAATAATGGAGTAGATTTGATGAGCCAAGTTGCCTAATTTTACTCCTATCACTAATGAACATTAACATTTGCATAAATGTTACATTCATGCTATGACATTCTACGCTATAAATCTGCAAAGGCAAATGAACCTAGAATCCACACATCCTTAAGGCATGGGAGGAAACTGCAGCACGTGGAGAAAAAGCAGAGGAGAACATGCAACACCACAAAGACAGCATGTTTTGCTCAGTTTGATCCAAACATTAATAATGTGCTCACTCTCCCACTACATGTGCCACGGCAGGATTTAAATGAGATAGACACAAAGTCCTGGAGTAACTCAGTGGGTCAGGCAGCATCTCTGGAGAAAAAGGGTTGGTGATGTTTCGGGTCGGAATCCTTCTTCTCCAGAGTTGCTACCTGAGCCGCTCAGTTACTCCGGCACTTTGTGTCTATCTGCAGTATAATCTAGCATCTGCAGTTCCTTCCTACCCAGGATTTAAATGAGTCTCCTTTTTTCATTTTTTCCACCGAGCTTAATTTAAGACACTGATAATTAAAGTTGAGAATTGGTTTGTACTATCAATATTCAATCTGCCTCTGGTGATTTTACAGCCACGTACTGCTGTCATGAACAACCCTCAATTCATGGTCAGAATTAATCTTATTTATTCTAGTCTAACACCACCATTCAAGTCGCCGGCTCTCTTCAAACCTTTTCTCATAGCTCAATCCCTTAAACACAAAGGGTTAGTACTCCCTTTGCAGCTTGGAGAATATCCCTGTGTCCCATGACAGGAAGTGTTCATGGGATAGACAATAGACAATAGGTGCTGGAGTAGGCCATTCAGCCCTTCGAGCCAGCACCGCCATTCAATGTGATCATGGTTGATCATCCCCAATCAGTACCCTGTTCCTGCCTTCTACCCATATCCCCTGACTCCTATATCTTTAAGAGCCCTATCTAGCTCTCTCTTGAAAGCATCCAGAGAACCTGCCTCCACCGCCCTCTGAGGCAGATAATTCCACAGACTCACAACTTTCTGTGAGAAAAAAGTGTTTCCTCTTCTCTGTACTAAATGGCTTATCCCTTATTCTTAAACTGTGGCCCCTGGTTCTGGACTCCCCCAACATCGGGAACATGTTTCCTGCCTCTAGCGTGTCCAAACCCTTGGCAATCTTATATGTTTGAATAAGATTCCGTCTCACCCTTCTAAACTCCAGAGTGTACAAGCCCAGCCGCTCCATTCTCTCAGCATATGACAGTCCCGCCATCCTGGGAATTAACCTATGCTGCACCCCCTCAATAGCAAGAATGTCCTTCCTTAAATTAGGGGACCAAAACTGCACACAATACTCCAGGTGTGGTCTCACTAGGACTCCGTACAACTGCAGAAGGACCTCTTTGCTCCTATACTCAACTCCTCTTGTTATAAAGGCCAACATACCATTCGCTTTGTTCACTGCCTGTTGTATCTGCATGCTGACTTTCATAGACTGATGAACAAGGACCCCCAGATCTTGTTGTACTTCCCCTTTTCCCAACTTGACGCCATTTAGATAGTAATCTGACTTTCTGTTTTTGATACTAAAATGGATAATCTCACATTTATCCACATTAAACTTCATCTGACATGCATCTGCCCCCTCCCCCAACCTGTCCAGTTACCCTGCATTCTCTTAGCATCCTCCTCACAGTTCACAGATGCCAGGCCAGAGCATAAAATGGCAGCCACAGAACTGAATTCCACTGATTGGAAAAGCAGCCATGCATGGTTTTCATTACTGATCCTCTTATATGACTGTGTACATGAGTATAAAGTCCATCATCAATCCTTAGCCTACCACCTTCTTATTTAGCCCTTGTGACACTATTTATTATTTTTCTTTTTTTTTGTTTATAAGCAAAAATGTCCCACAGTCCAGCTCACTTACCTGGTTCCATCTGTAACCCAGGCGGCACTGATATAATTTGAATGAGGGAAGAATATTAGGCGACTTACTCTCTTGAATCTGTTCCATCATTTAATGATAGCATGGCTAACTCTATATCCTGCTTTTATATGCACCCGCATCTATCAATTGCATTGTTTGACAAATATCCATCAGATCTCAGTTAAAATAAACAACTGTCATTTGCAGTGGAGTGTTTCAAACTTAATGCTGAACAGAAATATTTTCTATCTTTAAAAATATTAAGATTAAAAAGACTACTTGTCCACCTCTGTCTCCTACTCTTCACCCACTCTTATCAAAATTTCCGATCAAATTTTGTGTTTAATTTCGTGGACTTAATCTTAAGTTCATCATAATTTATAGGGAACTTTATAAATTTTCTTCAGAAAATGTAAATAACATTTATAGATAGTAGTCAACTATTATCAACTACCTTAATCACTTCAAAAAGCTTAACCAGTATTTCTTCTTGCACCTTCAGTACTCTCCTCGAGAACACTTCACTCATTTCCACTAGCCAATATCAATCAATCAGTATCATTCTTTGGGATCCCTGACTCAATCTATTGTGACCCATTTATTCAACCATCAAAGTTAATCAATCTAAGCGGTGGGAAGGTATGTTAATAATAAAAAAAATAAAAACACTGAATTTGTCTCACCTGCATTTGGGATGCTGCCCACAAAAATATGGGATAATGTAGAATACTCTTGGGTTGTTGCATTCAGCGTAATTTTCTAAAATGCAATCATTGATATCCTGTAGGGAAAGGAGAAAAGGTTACAGATGAAGCAATGCAGAATCATTGAATAACACACATCGCAGGTCAATGCCATTAAGTGTCTTGCCTCAGTGGTGGTTCGGGAGGGATAGTTATCAAATTGACCTATTTCCTAGCACTTCCCCAATGTACTGCAAATTCTTCCCATCAATCTGTTTTGAATTGTTTTCATAACCCCTTCAGGCACTGCATTCTAAATCGCAGTAAAATGCAGGGCTAAAATTATTTAATTGGGTCACCTCTGATTTTTCAGCAAGTATCTTCGAATTGAGAGTGGTTTGTAATTCTCCTCTGACCAGAAAGTTTCCCTAACAATTCTAGCTTCCCCAAAGCTTCGACATCCTTTCTGAGGGCTAGAACTGACCACAACATTCTGTTTGAGGCCAATATGCACTTTGGCTACAACAGCAGCTTCTTTTAAATAACAAAACTGGTTTCTTTACTGACCATATACAAATGTAATTTTTTTTTAAGTACCGGTAAATATCTATATTGACTTAAATGTCTGAAAGATTTTCATTGAGTTTTATACATTTTGAATCCTTTATAAAATAATTATTGGATATATAAAATACACAGTAATGTAGAAGGGAATGAGTACTTGTATCTTCTCTTACTGCCTTGAAAGCATTCAAATCACGATTAGAAGTGAAATATATATATTTTTAAAATTATTTGTTCAAAGGAAGTGGGCATCATTGGCATGATAAACAGAAATATAATTCCCCATACTTGAACAGAGTGCCTATTGACTACACCGTCAACCAATGCACTGCAGGTCGGGTGGTGCCTATGACTTCAGTCACATCAAAGAAAATTGATTGTACATAAACAAAGTCAATTTATTCAGTAAATAGTCTATTTAAAGAGTGAAGGAAATGGAACATGACAAACTACAGCAGTCTTTCTCAATAAAAGAGGTTATTTCATCGGATAAATGCATGGAGAGAGGAATCACTCCGACTGAATGCCTCGCCAGCGGGCACGACCTCCCATGGCCAACCTGGAAGACCCTCAACAGATTACAAGTGGAGCAGGGGAGGTGCAAAGAACTTATGAAAGCATGGAACTACCAGGCAGAAGACACATGCAGCTGTGGAGCAGTACAGCCAATGTCCCACCTGCTGGAGTGTGACGACGCCCCCCAGTGCAGCCCCCAGGACCTGGCTGAACCAACCCGACCAGCTATGACCTGCGCCAGATACTGGCAGAACGACATCTGAGATTGCAACGGACTCGAAGAAAAAGATGTACATGAATCTGCAATATAGTCTTTAACAGACAGGGAGTACTCAACAGGGAGTGGTATTATCACTGTATGCAGCTATACCCCAATTCTCTTCTGAACACAGGAGATAGGAGCAGGAGTAGGCTAACCAGTCCTTCACACCTATTGCACCTTTCAACAAGAGCTAATCTTCTACCTCAGTGTCAAATTAAAAGCACAATTACCATATTCCTTGTTTCCTTAATTCCCAGAAATATATCAATTTCCATTTTGAATGATATAATGAGTGAATCTCTATGGTGCTCCAGAGTAAATTAACCCTAATCAC
Source organism: Raja brachyura (assembly GCA_963514005.1). The sequence goes on from OY740788.1 coordinate 15,069,783, forward strand.
ACAAAACAATATCCAAAATGTATTTTTCCATTGTTGGTTCCTTCAACATATTGATCCAGAAAAGCATGTTTTTCTAGATCTAGAAAAGTATATAATCCATTAAATCACCATCCTTTTTACCAGGCCAGACTTGAATGTCCAATTTATATAGAAACCCAATCTCACCCACGTCACCCTTATAAGGGGCTCCACTTTTTGTCGCAATCCATATTACAACCACAACTTGATGATCTATATTTGCTTTTTATAAATATAAAGTTTAACCTAAATGGTTAAGTCCAGGTACATTTTGAGTACTTAAACCTCCTCAAAAGAGGTATCAGCCATGATTATAAAGTGCTGAACATATGCAATTCAGTAGACTAGAATAAGGACAAAGGGCACAACATGTCGGAGACTGGCTGAGGAAGGGTCTTGACCTGAAACGCCATGTTCTCAAGGGATGCTGCCTGATCTGTTGAGTTACTCTAGCACTTTGTGTCTTTTTTTGGTAAACCAGCATCTGCAGTTCCTTGTTTCCACATTAGAACAAAGGGCCTTGGATTACGATATGGGCATACAAACAGGTGCAGGCCATTTAATTACTTGAGACTGCCATCATATCATCTCATGACTTCTCTGCATTCAAACGCTTTTGTGGGCCTGTCCCACTTAGGCAACTTTTAAGGTGATTGCAGGAGACTATGCAGTCGCCACATGGTCGCGGGTGGTTGCCGGGGTGTCGCTTTCATGGTCGTGAGGAGTTCCAGCATTCTGGAAACTAGTCGCGGTCTCATTATGGTCGCCGCAAATATTTTAAGAATGAAGCCGCCATGGAGAGTAGCGAGAATTCACGCGCCGTAGGTGGGTCGCTAGGAGGTCCTAGTGGGTTGCCAGGAGGTCAAAGGTTCTCGTAGGTTGTAGGCGGTGCTGACCGGTGAATATCATTGGCTCATTGGGGAAAAAAAATGTTAGCAGTAAATTTCAGAACCAAGGATAACCGACCGGTAATGTTAAATGTCCGCCGAGCTTCACAGCCTTGTATCTCTCGCTTCTTAAAAGTTGTCTGACTTCTTATAATTTGTCCCCACTCCTTTTCCCTTCTTCTCCCTCCTCCCCACTCCTCTTTTAAAGGACTTACCGTACACTGTGCTTTAGCCGTATTAATAACAGCGGCAATCTTCCTGTTCATCGCTCTGTGTGTCTGTATCGCCTTGTCTTTGCACCATGTGAATTTAACTCAGACAGCCTCCCCCACCTTGCCCTGTCCCCTGCCTGCATAACAGGCTGCTGAAGGAAGCGCTGTGTGTGTGTGTGTGCTTGTGCGTGCGTGCGTGCGTGCGTGTGTGTGTGGCCTGATAAATCGCCTGACAGGCCCATTACCAGCCACTTCCCCACTTTTGTTGAGACTGCTACCAAATTTGTGGATAGACCCTTGAAAGTATCAATTTATCCTTTGCATGCACAGCCTTTTCAGGAGAGAGTGATGAGGAACAGGGAAGGTGCAATGAGACCTGGGTGTGCTGGTAAATCAGTCACTGAAAGTAAGCATGCAAGTACAGCAGGCAGTGAAGAAAGCTAATGGCATGTTGGCCTTCATTGCAAGACGATTTGAGTTTAGGAGGAAGGAGGTCCTACTGCAGTTTTACAAGGCCCTGGTGAGACTGCACCTGGAGTATTGTGTGCAATTTCGGTCTCCTAATTTGAGGAAGGACATTAGTGCTATTGAGGGAGTGCAGAGTAGGTTCACCAGATTAATTCCCCGGATGGCGGGACTGACATATGATGAAGGAATGGGTCGACTGGGCTTGTATTCACTAGAATTTAGAAGGATGAGATGGGATCTTATAGAAACATAACATTCTTAAAGGATTGGACAGGCTAGATGCAGAAAAAATGGTCCTGATATTCGGGGAGTCCAGAACCAGGGGTCACAGTTTAAGAATAAGGGGTAGGCCAATTAGAACTGAAATGAGGAAAAAACCTTTTCACCCGGAGAGCTATGAATCTGTGGAATTCTCTGCCACAGAAGGCACTGGAGGCCAATTCACTAGATGTTTTCAAGAGAGAGTTAGATTTACCTCTTAGGGCTAAAGGAATCAAGGGATATGGGGAAAAAGCAGGAACAGGGTACTGATTTTAGATGATCAGCCATGATCATATTGAATGGCAATGCTGGCTCGAAGGGCCGAATGGCCTACTCCTGAACCTATTTTTCTCTGTCTTCTATGTTTCTATTTCAATTAATATTAAAGAACTATAAGATTAAAGAATTTTAGCATATGCCCTCAAATGGAACTAAAACATCTTTTTAAAAAAATAGCTCCAACCCCCCCCCCCCCCCCAGAAAATGTACTAGAAAAATCCCCAACTCTGAGAAAAAATAACTCAGAAACATTGAGAAATGAGGAATGAACCCAAGTTGGTAACCACAAAAGGCAAGATAAGATGAATAGCTTCCTGTTTCACCAAACCAGTTTGTTTGCTGAAAACAGTTACAAAGTGCTGTCCAGTGGGTTGGACAGCATCGCTAGAGAACATAGATAGATAAGTGACTTCACCTATCCATGTTCTCCAGAGATGCTGTCTGACCCGCTAAGTTACTTCAGCACGTGGTGCTTTTCTTTTGTAAACTATCAGTTGCAGTTCCTTGTTTATTAGGTGGGTTGCTATTAGTCTCCAACCTATGTGCATAATTAAACACTCAAGTTCAAATCTTACATTAGAATTTTTGGCGCAGTGGTAGAGTTCATGCATCAAGGCTTGCACTACAGTACAGCATAAAAGGAAAGATGCACTGCTAGTGCATTTTTCAGAAGAGACAGAACATCTATACTCTCAGGTGTTTGTAAAAGATTCTATGGTACCGTTCCAAGAACAGCTGACTTTCCCCAATTGTCCTGCCCAATAATTTCTCCAACAAACTTGGTATAATAGATTATATTACTATTTTATGATCTTTGATGCAACTTCACCATGTGTCAGTTAGCTGTCACACTTCATACTGTGACTGCACATTGAAAGTACCTTGTTGGTTGGAATGCCCCTTGGGGGATCCTGAGGCTGTGAAGGGTATCATAGTCGTAGAGCTTTCAATCTCATCAAAATTTGGCAATGATTTTTGCTGTTTTAGATGACTCCACACAAAATGTGAATTGGCAATAATATTAGCTGTTTTCAATAATTTCATACAAAATACAAATCTATCAACTTGGTAAGCTGCAACAGAGTTAAAGCAAGAAAATCCTGTGACAGAAACAAACTTACCAGGTATCGTTCTTCATCTTTCATCCCTGGTGTTCGAATTTGATGATTTAGTTCAGATCGCCAATCCCCAAAACGTCGAAAGAAATAGTTTGACACAAACCGATTAATTGGATCCCTGATTATGTTGATGTGTACAGGCTGCTCCAATCCAAATCTAAAATCAGAAATGTGCATCATAATTGATGGAACTAACCCAAGCCTTACAAGTCTTAAATGTCATCTAAAATCAGAACAAACACTTAATTCCAAAACAGTAACATCTACTGTAATTCCTTGTGAACTACTGAGCATAAATTTAATTCATTGGTGTAACAACCAAATCCCTATTAACCTTCGCACAATCAAAAATGATCTGTGCTATCAAAACTCTCAATGAAAGAACAATAGTAGTGCCTCATGCACTCATTAGAAACACTATTTTCACTAGAATCAAGCTACAAATATTCCTAGTATATCATCTTGAACCTAGAAGATGTGATTGAATAAATAATATAGTGCATTATCTTACACAATGCTCAAAAGACATAATGATCAGCAGCTCAGCAACTGAAATACTGTGACCCGTGCAATGTCAATATTTTTGGAATCAAAGCACAGTAGGATGTTAATTGGCCCACTGTGCCCAGATTAAACCTTCCATTCTGTTGCTACGATATAGCATTGTCATAATATTTATCCAAATTCATTTTGAAAATGATACCTAAGTCAACTTCTACCTTGCTTTCACGCCATGTGTTCTAGATCTTACGTATTTTTGGCAAGTACCTGAAGATTTTGGTTTAGATTTGTATGTATGTCCAACAAATGGAGGATGATTGATGAAATGTGCTTCTTGTTGACGGTAACACAGCTGCAGAAAAAGTCTCTCTCAATAGACTTTTAAGACATATTGTACATTCAATTTCTTTTAAATGTCACTTAAGTGCCACGCGATAACAAATACTGCTTCAGCACTAAATAGTCAACATTATACTTTTTTTAAATGAACATTTATGAAGGATCAAATTTCAAGTTGGAATTTCCTGCCTCAATTTCATAAACATGTGGACCTATGAAAATGAAACTGTTTCATTCCTTTAGCTTAGTGGGAGCATGTTCATTTCTAAGTCAGTAGGTCATGGTTTTGAGCTCCACTACAAAGACTGGAGCACAAAATTCCACCTACTGAGAGGCCACATCATCATTCTGGTGAGAAGTCTCCTGCCTTCTCAAAGGATCCTGGCATTATTTAAAGAAGGACTGTGTGTTATTATGTGTTTCACTGTAACTTACATATCCACGGCGCAGTTATATAACAATAAGGATCCAAGTGGCACGTGCAGCTGAATCTCAACAGATCTGTTGTTAATTTACCTTCACCTCAGGCCAGAAAGTGACTGGATTTACTGACTTGATTGCCATTTGTTGAATTGGCAGCTGGAATCTTCCAGGTGTTCCTCAGCAACCGGCCTCTGCAAGTCACCCAGAGTACACTGAGATTTTTCAGCAAAGCACACCTGTTGAACTGAGTGGTAAAGGGATTCTGGTTGAGCGAGAGCTCTGGGAAGCAATAGGCTCTCGAGTTTAGTCTTGGTCTCGGGTCGGAGGAAAGGATGGAATATTATCAATTTAAATTCTGCTCTCAGGAGTCGCCACGATTGACATTCTTGAAAAAGGTGACTTTTGCTTTCTAGTTAACATGCATCAATCAGCAAAGATAGATTTTTGTTCCTGATGAGGCTTCTTACAAAAATGTTTTATGGTTATTTGCTCCTGACATTATTGTCCTTATATAGTCCTTGCACCGTTGTGAAAGGGCTCCTTTTGTAACAAAACAAAAACTCCCTCATAACTACAGCTCTCATTACCGGCATTATCAATAAAAACTCAGCACCCTTCCCATCTCCTTTCAATAACTTGCAAAACCCAGGTAAATGCTGAAGATAAAAATAAACAATTATATATATCATTCACGTTTTATCCAAAACGTGTTGTCTCTATTCTGCTATCAGAGAGGGGGATAAAAAGTATCAAAAAAATACTAACATATTTCTCATTCTTGATTCTATCGCTTTCCACTTTATTGTCCATCTTCCCATTCTTCCTTTCCCCAACCAATGAGGAAACAGGCTCCAATCCAATGTCACCCTTACACGTCTCTGGCTTCTGCTGGACTCTCTGTGGCTCCCTTGTTCACTTTATTTGTTACACTCCTTTTCTAACCTGTATCCATTATTTCTCCTCTTTTTAGCCTGCGCACCTTGCTGCATTAAAAGCCAGCTTCTTTATAGCCTACTTGTCCAGGAAAATGTTGTATGTATAGATAATATTTCTGTACAGAGCCATGGATTCATCATAAGGAGTACTGTGAACAATCTCCATATTGCATATAAAAATATTGAAAAAGCTTTACAATATAAAAAAAGGACAAGTAGTGTTTCAAAGATTGAATAGACTGGGGCTCTTTTATTGAAAAAGATTGAACCAAAAGAGATCTTCAAATGAGTGAAACTCTTTTGAAAGTATTGACATGGACAACATGTTTGCATTGGCTGTGGAATTCAAAATTGAGAGTTATAAATACTAGATAGTCAGTAGAAAATGCAATAGGAAAGTAGGCAGAAACATCACACAGAGGAACCTCATAGCGTCATTACACAGTGTCAAAACAATAAGCAGTGACCTATAGTGTCCTCCATAATGTTTGCGACAAAGGCCCATCAATTATTTATTTGCTTCGGTACTCCACAATTTGAGATTTGTAAAAGAAAATTCACATGCGGTTAAAGTGCACATTGTCAGATTTTAATAAGGGCCATTTTTTATACATTTTGGTTTCACCATGTAGAAATTACAGCAGTGTTTATGCATAGTTCCCCCCTTCCAGGGCACCATAATGTTTGGGATACAGCAATGTCATGTAAATGAAAGTAGTTATGTTTAGTATTTTGTTGCATATCCTTTGCATGCAATAACTAGTTGAAGTCTGTGATGCGTGGATATCACCACTTGCTGGGTGTCTTATCTGATGATTCCCTGCCAGGCCTGTATTGCAGGCATCTTTAGCTTATGCTTGTTTTGGGGGCTAGTCCCCTTCGGTTTTCTCTTCAGCATATAAAAGGCATGTTCAATTGGGTTCAGATCGGGTGACTGACTTGCTTTAGCAGTATGTTTGGGATCATTGTCTTGCTGTAGAATGAACTGCCAGCCAATGAGTTTTGGCGCATTAGGTTGAACTTGAGCAGATAGTATGTGTCGATACACTTCAGAAATCATTACGCTACAACCATCAGCAGTTGTATCATCAATGAAGATGAGCCAGTACCTTCAGCAGCCATACATGCCCAGGCCATAACACCCCCACCGTGTTTCACAGATGAGGTGGTATACTTTGGATATTGGGTAGTTCCTTCTCTCCTCCATACTTTGCTCTTGCCATCACTCTGATATAAGTTAATCTTCATCTCATCTGTTCACAAGACCTTTTTCCAGAACTGCGGTTGCTCTTTTAAGTATGCCTTGGCAAACTGTAACCTGCTCATCCTTATTTTAGTGGCTAACCAGTGGTTTGCATCTTGCAGTGTAGCCTTTGTATTTCTATTTGTGAAGTCTTCTGCGGACAGTGGTCATTGACAAATCCACACCTGACTCCTGAAGAATGTTTCAGATCTGCCGGAAAGGTGTTTGGCGATTTTAATTTATTATAGAGAGAATTCTTCTGTCATCCGCTGTGGAGGTCTTCCTTCGCCTGTAAGTCCCTTTGCGCTTAGTAAGCTCACCAGTGTTCTCTTTCTTCTTAATTATGTTTTAAACAGTTGATTTTGGTAAGCCTAAGGTTTGGATGATGTCTCCAACAGTTTTATTCGCGTTTCTCAGTCTCATAATGGCTTCTTTGACTTTCATTGGCACAACTTTGGTCCTCATGTTGATAAACAACAATCAAAGTTTCCAAAGGCGATGGAAAGACTGAAGGAAAGACTAGGTACTGAGAGCTCTCTTAGATCTGCATTAAGGAGGCAATTGAAATTACCTGAGCAATTACAAATGCCTGTGAAGCCATGTGTCCCAAACATTATGATGCCCTGAAATGGGGGGACTATGTATAAACACAGATGTAATTTCTACATGGTGAAACCAAAATGTTTAAAAATGGCCGTTAACAAAATCTGACAATGTGCACTTTATCCACATCTGATTTTTTCCTATTACAAATCTCAAATTGTGGAGTACAGAGGAAAATAAATAAATGACGAATCTTTGTCCCAACCATTATGGAGGGCACTGTATTTCATGTAAATCTGAAGTGTCTCAGGACGATACTGTCAACTTCTAAAAACAGATCTTGAATGCACAAGCTTCTGACTCACAGGAAAGAAAACTACCAACTAGCCAAAACTGACACTTTCGAGATACCATAAGATTAACTGTTTGTTAGGAGTCCACATCACTTGTGGAATTTTATTCCAAAAAATCCCAAATTATTAGAATTCTTTTTATAACTATGCCATAGAAAACAGGTGGCTTGTTTTTTTACCTTGTAAAGTTGAGGAAATGGATATGTCGTGTGTACAAGTATGGTTGTTCTCCAATGCTGATGTTATTTACTAATTCCATCTGCAAAATTAAAAGACAGTCGTTATGATACCATTTAGCTCCTAACCAAGTGCTCGCAACTTTCGAACAGCTTTTCCAATAATTTCATCAATAGCTTTCAGGGTTGTGAGAAACAGATTGGGAATACAGTTGCAGGTACAAGGAACTTGTCCTTTGGCACTTTCCTTGTTTCTCCTAACCCACTTGCCCAAATGATCAATCATTCCTTAGCCCTCAACTCCCAACTTTGTTTTCTGAATTCTATTCCTACTAATTTGCTGACCACAGAACTTTCTCTTCCTGGAACCCATCACATATGTATTGTTTCCTCTTTCCGATTCCTCTAGCTTTCACATTGTGAAAAATTGCGCAACCATATCCTGTCCACAAAAATTCAAGTAAATTTCAATCTAGAAATAGATAATAATAGATACTAGACAATAGGTGCAGGAGTAGACCATTTGGCCATTCGAGCCAGCACCGCCATTCAATGTGATCATGGCTGATCATCCCTAATCAGTACCCTATTCCTGCCTTCTCCCCATATCCCCTGACTCTGCTATTTTTAAGAGCCCTATCTAGCTTTCTCTTGAAAGCATAAAGAGAACCTGCCTCCATCGCCCTCTGAGGCAGAGAATTCCACAGACTCACCACTCTCTGAGAAAAAGTGTTTCCTGGTCTCCATTCTAAATGGCTTACTCCGTATTCTTAAACTGTGGCCCCTGGTTCTGGACTCCCCCAACATCGGGAACATATTTCCTGCCTCTAGCGTGTCCAAGCCCTTAACAATCTTATATGTTTCAATGAGAATCCCTCATCCTTCTAAACTCCAGATTGTACAAGCCCAGATTACCACACAAACAGATTACTTTTAATAATCATAAGTACTGTTGATAGAGCATGATTGATGAACAACATTTCCTGCTCAGCTAAGTCCAGTTTGGATTTTGTTGGGACCACTTCACTCCAGATCACACTGCAGCCTTGGTCCAAATACTTGCTAAATTCCAGAGGTGAGGTGAGAGGAACTGCTCAAGACATCACAAAAGGCTGTCAAAACTGAAATCAATGAGCTTCAAGAGGAAAGTACTCCAATGGTTGGGAGTCATACCTTGCTTAAAGGTGGATGCTGGTGGTTGTATAAGATCAATCATTCTAATCCCAGGACATTGCTGTTGGAGCTCCTCAAGGCTGAGTATTAGGCCCTAGCCAGTAACTTCATTAGTCACCATTCTTCTATATTAAAGTCAGAAGTGGGGTTGTTCACTGAAGGCACAGTGGTTAATTCTATTCACAATTTTCCAGAAACTGAAGTAGTTCACAGCTATTTGCAACAAGCCTCGGACAACAATCAGGCATGATCTGATAGGTGGCATGTAACATTCACGCCACTAAAAAGCCAGACAACAACCAACTCCACCCAACAGGAAAGAATCCAAAGACCTTCTGGTGACATTCAATGTTACTATATTGATATGCTCTAAATATCAATATCCTGAGGGGGTCACAGCCAAACAAAAATTCTGCTGGACAAGTCACATTCTCAACATTTATTTCCTCCACCACCAGCATTTGATTCCAGTGTTCACCACCTGCAAAATGCACTGCAGGTACTCACCCAGGCTGCAGCAACAGCACCTCCTAAAATTGAGGAATCTACTAATAATGCAGGCTGAGGGCAGCACACTCACTGGATCCTCAACTCTTAGGGGTTTGCCTCCACTTTGCTGACTAACCTGACCAGGAAACGAGTCAGTGCTCCATCTTCTCTGGTTCTAAACTAAACACTGGAATTTGCCTTTCAATAAGTTTGTGAGATTAGAAGAACTGCAGTAGTTTGGGAAGATGGCTCATCACAAACTTCTCAAGTACAATAAATGCTGTGCTTGCCGGTAGTCTCTACACTCCGAAAAAGCTGAGTACATTTAAAAAAAATCATGCATCTACTCAGAAGATCAACCCGTAAACCATCTCCAACCTTCTTTTCCTTTCCAAAATACTTCTTCACATTGCAGCTTCCTAAATTTATCTTCATCTTATCGAGAATTCCTTGTTGAAACCAACCCCTTCATTTCCCACTGCCCCCACCTAACCCATCCAGGTTCCCAATTGAGGCACAAGACTGAAACTGTTCTGACCAAATGGCCACTTTTATAATTATGATAAACCCAATCCATCCCTCGTTCTCAATCGATTTGCATGCGTGACATAGTTAATCACACTGTGTGATTGCTCCATGGGTGTCCAGCTGGATGGGACCCAAGTTGTCTGGTTCCATTGTTCATTTCCAACAGATGCAGTTGTTTTTTAAGAATCATCAGTAATAATTTCTCTAATTCGTTCATTGTTATCTCTACCATTTTCCGAGGATTAGCACTGGCCCTTTCCTTCTTCTCATATACATATTGCACCACGACAATCTATGAAAACAGAGCACCAGGGACCTGGTGTTGCTGAGCCCCATCTCTCAGATTGCTTGTCAATTTGAAACTGGAAGTAGAAATTTCCACCTCTAAACACTTGGATGGCCAAAGCCAGTTTTAATCTCCCTCTCATCACCATTTAATTGTTCTGTCACTTGCAGCTATGGTGTCAGCTACCAATGATCTAAACACTGAATTCCCTCAAACTTCACTGCTTTCTCTCTTTTTCCTCCATTCATAAACGATCCTGGAATTTAGTGCCATTTATAGGTATGTTATAAAACTTACCTTTAGTGGTGCTGCAGTTCTGTCACTGGCCGTGTGCGCGACTTTGGCGCCTTTAAGGTGGGGGGGGGTTAAAATGCGATTTTCCCTTGCCTTCCGGAGCTTTATTTTCTCGGAGTGCGAGCTTTTCTAAAGATTCGTTCTGACTGCCGGTAAGTTTTTTTTTTAAATCGCCCGACTATTTCACCGCTGCAGTAAAATAAAAATTAGCTCCTAATGCCGTGAACGCCGACAACGGGGACGGATTTTACGTAGGGGACAGATAAATGAAAGTTGTTTATTTTTTTCATATAAACTTGTTTGTTTAGATGACCTTAATCAAACATTCATGTTGCGAAACGGTGATTTATTCCCCATACGAACCGGCAGTGTTTTTCCTGCCGATATGGGGTTTAAATTCACCGCAACCGCAACGCGTTCCAGAAAATCCCACTCGCAAGCTGATTTAAATGGCCATTAATCTACAGGTATTAAACACTAAATTTCTTCAATTTGGCCTATAAATTAATGACAATTAGATTTAAAAATCATGTTATATTGTGAATTCTTGTGTGAATGTTATCTGGACACTTAGGCTTTAAAAAAAATGATATTTTTTTCTTAAGAAATGGATAGATGTTTAGATCTAGTAATTGAATTTTGTAATTAGCTACAATTGGGTAACTAACTAATTATATGCTTTAATTTCAGGTCATCCAAGTAAGATTGTTTCGTATTTGTGTCAGGATGCTTCAATCTATAATAACTGAACATTTCTTTCAGTTCTCTTAATTTTTTAAGAAAGTTATGGGCTTTTGACTGTCCTTGATCACAGCTTTTGTGTTAAGTCAATAGAAAAGCAATAGGAAACAAGTTGCTAATTTCCGAATATGAAAATGGCCATAACCTTTTTAATACTGAAGATATGAAAGTGAATTAGGTGTCAAATTAAACTTTTCATGCTTTATCTGATGGGATAAATTGCAGACTTAATTTTTTAAATCTCAAAATTTTGTAACATTGCTACCATTTACAATAAGAAATACTGACATTTCATCTGGAACTGTTAGTATTTCTCAACGTTCAGGCATATTCTAAAATGCTTTTTGTTTAATGGTTCACGTGTTTTCCTTTTATGTTTCTGCTATACTTAATCATAAGCAATTATTTACTAATAAACTTAAAATACGAGATCAAGCATTTCACATTCTTTAAAAATAGTTCAGATGAAAAACAGATCTAATTAAATGAATCAAATGGCCAAATATTTTGCACATTTTGCTTTGGTAGCCAAAAATAAGCTTTCCTATTGGTTCCAATACTCATCTCGCCTTCCATGATTTTTTAGATGCTTGCCTCAAAGGCAGGAAACATTCGTTGAGATGGCTATTATTAAAAGCTCCTCACTTAAAAGCAGCAGACAACCCACCAGTTACCAATCGCAGATACCCAGCTGAAGCATGTGGATAACATGAGGTCTCTTGTAATGCTCTTCAGAGTTAAGCAGATATTAAAAAACAAATGGCAAGTTATTGAAAAGAGATAAGCAAGGAACCTATGCATAATGCCTGAGGAACTGCACCCCATTTATACACATTATACACTATGAGGAATCCAATATCGAAACAAGATGTTGGATCTCAGCAAAACCATGCTCCTGTGCAAACTGGTGCTACATTTACATAGATTGTCATGGGGCAATATGTATACTGCCAGTGAAAAGTGCCAAATAGATTCAGAAATTCCATTCGTAAGTAGTTCTGGAATTTGGTGCCACTTACCGTAAGAAATACTGGCATTTCATCCGGAACTGCTAACATTTCTCTGCATATTCAGACATGTTCTAAAATGTTTTTTGTTTAATAGTTCACACATCTTTTAAGTCTCTAGTGTACATAATAATAAGCAATTATTTAGCTAAAAATAATATTTGACATGAGGCCCAAGTCTTGCATTTCATCCATTAAAGACATGTTGAAAATGGAAAATTGACCCAATTGATTCAATATCTTGCATATAAAGATTGCAACATATTGAAGCTGGTTCATATTGAAATACAGAAAAGTTTGCACAATGTCTATGCCATGGGACGTTTTCCACAATGAATATTTTCCAGATACTCTCTGTAAGCAAGGATCAGCAGCTCCAAACAACAGCTGGTTTATCAGCAGGTTTAAATAATTTTAAACAGAACAATATGCATCGTGTCATAGAAACATAGAAAATAGGTGCAGGAGGAGGCCATTCGGCCTTTCCAGCCAGCACCGCCATTAATTATGATCATGGCTGATCGTCCCTTATCAATAACCCGTGCCTGCCTTCTCCCTGTATCCCTTGACTCCATTAGTCCCTGGAGGTCTATCTAACTCTCTCTTAAATCCATCCAGTGACTTGGTCTCCACTGCCCTCTGTGGCAGGGAATTCCATAAATTCACAACTCTCTGGGTGAAAAAGTTTTTTCTCACCTCAGTCTTAAATGACCTCCCCTTTATTCTAAGACTGTGGCCCCTGGTTCCGGACTCGCCCAACATTGGGAACATTTTTCTTGCATCTAGCTTGTCCAGTCCTTTTATAATTTTATATGTTTCTATAAGATCCCCCTCATCCTTCTAAACTCCAGTGAATACAAACCTAGTCTTTTCAATCTTTCCTCATATGACAGTCCCGCCATCCCAGGGATCAATCTCGTGAACCTACGCTGCACTGCCTCAATCACAAGATCTCAATTACTCCAGATTTCACCAGAGCCCTATACAACTGCAGAAGAACCTCTTTACTCCTATACTGAAATCCTCTTGTTATGAAGGCCAACATTCCATTAGCTTTCTTCACTGCCTGCTGTACCTGCACGCCAACTTTCAGTGACCGGTGTACAAGGTCTCGCTGCACCTCCCTCTTACCTAACCTAACCCCATTGAGATAATAATCTGCCCCCTTGTTTTTGTCGCCAAAGTGGATACCCTCACATTTATCTATATTATACTGCATCTGCCACCCATCTGCCCACTCACTCAACCTGTCCAGGTCACCCTGCAACCTCCTAACATCCTCTTCACAGTTCACACTGCCACCCAGCTTTGTGTCATCCGCAAACTTGTTAGTGTTGCTCCTAATTCCCGCTTCCAAATCATTAATATATATGATAAACAGTTGCAGCCCCAACACAGAGTTTGTGCCACTCCACTCGCCACTGCCTGCCATTCTGAAAAGAACCCGGTCACTCCTACTCTTTGCTTCCGGTCTGCCAACCAATTTTCTATCCATGTCAACACCCTACTCCCAATACCATGTGCTCTAATTTTAGTCACCAGTCTCCCATGCGGGACCTTATCAAAGGCTTTCTGAAAGTCTAGATACACTACATCCACTGGCACCCCTTCATCCATTTTACTTGTCACATCCTCAAAAAATTCCAGAAGATTAGTCAAGCATGATTTCCCTTTCATAAATCCATGTTGACTTGGACTAATCCTTTTACTGCTATCCAAATGCCCCATTATTGCCTCTTTAATAATTGACTCCAGCATCTTTCCCACCACCGAAGTCAGGCTAACTGGTCTGTAATTCCATGTTTTCTCTTTCGCTCCTTTGTTGAAAAGTGGGATAACATTAGCTATCCTCCAATCCACAGGAACTGATCCTGAATCTATTGAACATTGGAAAATGATCACCAATGCGTCCACTACTGCTAGAGCCACCTCCCTGAAGACTCTGGGATGCAGAGCATCAGGCCCAGGGGATTTATCATCCTTCAGTCCCATTAGCCGGCCCAATACTATTTCTCGCCTAATAAAAATTTCTTTCAGTTCCTCTACCCCCTTAGCTCCTCTGTCCTCAGTACATCTGGGAGATTGTTTGTGTCTTCCTTAGTGACGACAGATCCGAAGTACCTATTCAACTCTTCTTCCATCTCCTTGTTGCCCATAATAATTTCACCCGTGTCTGCCATCAAGGGGCCCACATTTGACTTTGCTACCGTTTTCCCCTTCACATATCTAAAGAAGCTTTTACTGTCCTTCTTTATATTCCTGGCCAGCTTCCCTTCGTACTTCATCTTTTCAGCCCGTATTGCCCGTTTTGTTTCTTTCTGTTGTCCTGTGAAAGTTTCTCAATCCATAGGCTTCCGGCTATTCTTTGCTGTCTTATACATCTTTTCTTTTATTTTTATTCTATCCCTAACTTCTCTTGTCAGCCACGGTTGCCTCCTACTCCCCTTAGAATCTTTCTTCCTTTTTGGAATGAAATGATCCTGCGTCTTCCGGATTATGCCCAGAAATTCCTGCCATTGCTGTTCCACCGTCATTCCTGCTAGCATCCCTTTCCAGTTTACCTTGGCCAGCTCCCCTTTCATGCCTTCATAGTCCCCTTTGTTCAACTGCATCACTGACACTTCCGATTTAACCGTATCCTTCTCAAATTGCAGATTAAAACTAATCATATTAGTTGTCGTTCAGGCCAATGTCAATATTAGTGCCATTCAGGCAAGAGATGCAATGAATTATCTAGCTGACATATGATAATAGCCTGTGTTTGGCTGCAGTGAGAAAAAGAAAACAAAGGCCAACATTATACATGGGATGGTGCTACATATAAAATTATAAAAGATGAAATAGTGGCACATTTGGATAGCAGTAGCAGGATCGGTCCGAGTCAGCATGGATTTACGAAGGGGAAATCATGCTTGACTAATCTTCTGGAATTTTTTGAGGATGTAACTAGGAAAATGGACATGGGAGAGCCAGAAGATGTAGTGTACCTGGAATTTCAGAAAGTATTTGATAAGGTCCCACATAGGAGATTAGTGGGAAAAATTAGAGCATATGGTATATTGGCGGTAGGATGCTGACATGGATACAAATGGTTGGCAAACAGGAAACAAACAGTAAGGATTAACGGGTCCCTTTCAGAATGGCAGGCAGCGACCAGTGGGGTACTCGGTGCTGGGATCGCAGCTATTTACAATATACATTCATGATTCAGATGAAGGGATTAAAAGTAACATTAGCAAATTTGCAGATGACACAAAGCTGGGTGGCAGTGTGAACTGTGAAGAGGATGCTATGAGGTTGCAGGGTGACTTGGACAGGTTTGGTGAGTGGGCAGATGCATGGCAGATGCAGTTTAATGTGGATAAATGTGAGGTTATCCACTTTGGTGGCAAAAACAGGAAGGCTGATTATTATCTAAATGGAGTCAAGTTGGGAAAGGGGAAAGTACAACGGGATCTCGGGGTCCTTGTTCATCAGTCACTGAAAGTACGCATGCAGGTACAGCAGGCAGTGAAGAAAGCAAATAGCATATTGGCCTTCATAACAAGAGGAGTCGAGTATAAGAGTAAAGAGGTCCTTCTGCAATTATACCAGTGAGACCACACCTGGAGTATTGTGTGCAGTTTTGGTCTCCCAATTTGAGGAAGGACATTCTTGCTGTTGAGGGAGTGCAGCGTATGTTCACCAGGTTAATTCCCGGGATAGCGGAATGTCATATGTTGATTGAATGGAGCAGCTGGGCTTGTATACACTGGAATTTAGAAGGATGTGAGGGGATCTTATTGAAACATATAAGATTATTAAGGGTTTGGACACGCTAGAGGAAGGAAACATATTCCTAATGTTGGGGGAGTCCAGAACCAGGGGCCACAGTTTAAGAATAAGGGGTAAGCCATTTAAAAAGGAGATGAGGAATAACTTTTTCACACAGAGTTGCGAGTCAATGGAATTCTCTGCCTCAGAGGGCGGTGGAGGCAGGTTTTCTGGATGCTTTCAAGAGAGAGCTAGACAGAGCTCTTAAAGATAGCGGAGTCAAGGGATAAGCGTAGAAGGCAGGAACGGGGTACTGATTGTGGATGATCGGCCATGACCACATTGAATGGCGATGCTGGCTCGAGGGGCGGAATGGCCTACTCCTGCACCTATTGTCTATTGCAGGTCAGAATGCAGGTAGAGCAGTGTTCGGTTCTCATCACCTTGTTACTCACCCACTGATACATAGGCCCCAAGAGTTGCAAACTGATAATCAGCCTGGATATCATAGTCAAGTGAGTTTTCTTCAACAGATCGAAACTTGGGAAGTGTGTAGCTCACCTGCTCATTTTTATTTGGCCTGGTTTTGTTGTGAATGTCTGAATTTATGAGGGTGAAATGGTTCTTCTCTGCAAGAACCCTCAATAGCTGCACCACCGTCCGGCTTCCACATTTTCCAACTCTGTTGTAAACCAGCTGGCTGGGGAACGGCATCACCTGAACAAATGAAAAAAGGTAAATGTCTAAATAGCTGTTGCAGGATTGTCTCTGCTGTGATGATATTGCAGTCAGTTTGGAGCACTGCAGACTGCAGTTGTTTCACCCACAGGAAGAATTTCCAGACACACATACATAAAGAGACAATCACCTATCTAGTGTACAAGTGTACAATGCAATGGGCTATCGAACAACACGAGTGGTGGAATTCCTGGGTAAAACGTATCCTTTCCATTAATATCACAGAAGTTCCTGAGCACCTATTGCAACCAGATGTTGTCAATGTAGGATGCTGAAAATTAAAAATCTGAAAAAATTCTTAATTGGCTCTGTCCTTTCACACAGCTTTTTTGTACTGTAGTGGCAGGGCTCAAAAGCATAAGTTGTTGTGCTATCATTATCCTATTTCTCCCAATGCTCCACCAAAAAATCAGAGCAGAAACCATATGTCCCCCACATGTAACACACATCAGCCCGATCAGTCAAATAGTGGAAAAAGAACTGCAGATGAGATGATCTTGAATTACTGGAGCATGTCTTCGTGTGAGTGCCTCTGGCGAAGATATGGGGTTCAAACCCTGCCCAAGTCAGTCTCAGCTACTGGCAACTCTGGCCTCAAATTCTGGATTGTGAGACATCCCAAGTGTATGTGTAGCGGGAGCCCACAGTTACCTTCTACCACACAAGACTAGCAACTGTTTGAGCAAGGAAAATGTTTGATCGTGGTCACAGTATGGCCTGGCAGACTGTTGAACAACCAGAAAAAAACATTGAAGGAAAGCTAGACTTTGGAATCAATTATACAATTTCTAAATATGGGGATGAACCAAGTTAAGAGCACAGTCAATGCCAAAGAAGACAACAATGATTGAGATGGCATCAATAAACTGTAAGTTTATTGATGCCATCCCAATCATTGTTGTCAACTTTGGCATCGATCAATAATTCAACAATAATGAGGAATACATTTGGGAGGAAGAAGATGGAGATCATTTACTGTGGAAGGTCCAAGTTGAGCTAAAGTAGGTGGACAAAGGAATCTCAAGTCAAAATATTTCATGTCCGAAAACTCTGCAAGCGAAGCAAGCATTAAGGTTTACTGAAAAACGGATCAAATTGAAAAAATAAAGTTCTGCTAAACCTGTACTGAACCTTGATTTGACCTAATGTGCACAAATGCAAGGGTAATGTATAATAGACCAATCTGTTTTCTCTTGAGAAAAAGCTGCCTAGCGGTAACCCAAGATATTTAAAATTATGAAATGTTCTTATTAAGGGGATGCAGGCAGAATGTTTCCACCTGTGGGGAAAAAACATAACTCAAGGGCATCAGCGTAAGCAATTCACCAAGAAATCCAACACAGAATCCAGAAGAAACATTTGATTCAAAGAATGGTGTTCATGTGGAACTTGCTACCTCAAGGACTAATTGACGCAAATATTATGAAAGTATTCATGTGCAGGTGACAATTAAGAAGGGAACAAAGATCACAGTAATTAAGATGGGAGAATACATACAAAGATGTATTGGGCCAAAAGATTTATCTCTGCATTGCATATCCAATGACATGAATACCTTGGTAGCTCGGGCTGAAAAAAAGCAGTCCAATTGCCACTCAATCTGTACAAAGTGATGCCCTGCTAAACATTAGGTGAGGGCTAGACACAATTCAGACTTTTGACAATCTCTCCTCCCCTGACAGTTACCGACAATACACAATCCTCACTACCACTGCACTTGCAGAATTGAAGATAGTTGCAGAAGTTCTGAAGAGGGCTACAAAAATGGTAGGCTCTTTTCTGTAGTGTTCTTTACTCTGAGGGTAAGAAGTGGAATTTCCCCATTTCCCCCAACCGCCTGTCACTATATGCTCACGAGACTGCTTTCAAAAGTCAGACAGTGTTTGAAGCTTTACACAAGCAAGATTACTAAAACTGACGCTATTAATACCACAGAAGATCCCTGTGTCACTTTTTGAGGATTGAATATTTGATGTTGACACAAGAGAGCCACAGTTCCATGACTAACGTAATGTGTATGGCAAGCCAACCTGCTTACCAAACACTGTGTCTCTGTTCTGATCCAGGCACAGAGTTTGCATACCTGCTGTTTCCAGAACCACTATGCTGTATTCATGCTAAGGCCTAAATGAACGTCTTTATTTGAGCTGAGAACCAGTGCACATACAGAATATGTTACTACATTAATGTGAAAACATGTCTGTTGAAAAGCAGCAGCTCACTAAGGCAGTATTATGTGCACGACCAGATACTACTATACAGACTTCCACTCACCTGAGGCTGAAGGAAACAAAACGAGCGTTATTCTTTGGCTGGTACTAAGAAATTTATTTCTTCCGAATTGCATTTTCTTTGTTTGTTGTGATAATAAAAAATCCTAATGACAACATTTCCATCAGCCTCTACAGTATGTACAAGACGCGTTTTAAGAAACAACTTTTCATTTATAACTGGAAAGTGCTGACAAGGAATGAATATTGATCATTTACTTTTCCTTATTCATGTTCTTGCTGACCCATTTGATTGAGATGCTGCCCTTTACTTTTTTTGATATATGGTAAATCTACTTTTTATAAAATTAGTTTTTTATAATTTGTAAAAGATTCCTCGAGTGTACAGTACCAGAATCCTACAGTAGGCACAATCCTTCATGCTGAACCAGAGGTATACAGCATTCCATACTACTCTACCTCTTACAACCATCTGTTTCTCCAGTTAAATATTTACTCAACCCTCTCTTTAATGCGTCTACAGCCAGACGCTTCCACATATATTTGCTCAAAAAGTGCAGTAGACTTCAGTAAAGCCTCCCATGAGCCCATTCCCCAACATAAACATTCCTCAGTTTCTCTCGGTTTTCTATAGAATGGCAATATATGTGTGGCACCGAGGGACTACTGCACTGTTGGAAGTGCAGTCTTTTGAATGAGTTATTCAACTGAGGCTTCTGTTTGTTCTCTCGCGTGGTCATAAACGTTGTATTATGCTATTTTGAAGAGGAGCTGGGAATTCGCTGTGGTATCTTCGTTCAAACAATGTTTCCAAATACATAGGACAAGATGTTAAAAATCCAAAGTGCCAAATGTCTAATTGCTCCCGGGGGTGATGGGAGCCTTATGCACTCACCTATGCTCCTCCGATGTTGAAAAAGGCTAGGCAGACACGTCATTGAGGTTATCAAGTGGGCGCCTACATTCATCGAAGTTTCGCTGATTGAACCCACAACGTCTCCAGTAGGCTTAGCGGTGCATTCTGGTGTCCCAGAATCACCCCCCTCTGCATCTCTCTAGTCGGCTATTTGGGAGGCCAAATGGGGTATTTTCCCTTCAGCCAGAGCCACTGGCTACTCCGCTCTGCCACCCGTGATGTTTCTTTGATGGCTTGTCCGCTGATCCCCAGATCCTTAATCAGTCTTACGGTAGATGTTGCCCCAAATCCTCATTTAATTCCGTTGTCTAAATCGTTAATATATATTGTAAATAACTGGGGTCCCAGCACCGAGCCTTGCGGTTCCCCACTACTCACTGCCTGTCATTCTGAAAAGGACCAGTTAATTCCTACTCTTTGCTCCCTGTTGCCAACCAGTTCTCTATCCATGTCAATACCCTACCCCTAATATTATGTGCTTTAATTTTGCACACTAATTTCTAGTGTGGGACCTTGTCAAAGGCTTTTTGGAAGTCCAGATACACTACATCCACTGGCTCTCCCTTATCCATTCTATTTGTTACATCCTCAAAAAATTCCAGATTAGTCAAACATGATTTCCCCTTCATAAATCCATGCTAACTTTGACTGATTCTGTCACTGCTTTCCAAATGCCCTGCTATAACATCTTTAACAATCAACTCAAGCATCTTCCCCACTACTGATGTAAGGCTAAATGGTTTATAATTCCGTTTTCTCTCTCCCTTCTTTCTTAAAATGTGTGGTTACATTGGATACCCTCCAGTCTACAGGAACGGATCCAGAGTCGAGAGAACAGTGGAAAATGATCATCAATGCATCCACGATTTCTAGTGTCACCTCCTCGAGTACTCTGGGATGCAGACCATCAAGCCCTGGGGATTTATCTGCCTTCAGTCCCAACAGTTTACCGAACACCATTTCTTGACTAATGTGGATTCCCTTCAGTTCCACCCTTCCACTAGATCCTTGGTCCCCTTGTATTTCTGGGAGATTGTTTGTGTCTTCCTTAGTGAAGACAGAACCAAAGTACTCATTTAACTGCTCTGCCATTTCCTTGTTTACCATTATAAATTCATCTGTCTCTGATTGTAAGGGACATACATTTGTCTTCACAAATCTTTTCCTTTCTACATATCTAGAGAAGCTTTTAGAGTCAGTTTTTATATTCCCCACAAGCTTTCTTTCATGCTCTTAGCCCCCCCCCCCTCTTAATTAACCTCTTTGTCCTCCTCTGTTGTGTTCTAAATTTCTCCCAGTCCTCCGGTTTGCTGTTTCCTCTGGCCAATATGCCTTTTCCTTGGATTTAACACTATCTTTGATTTCCCTCGTTAGTCACAGTTGAGCTGCTTTCCCCGTTTAATTTTTTCACCAGACTGGGATTAATAATTTTTGAAATTCATTCATGCGGTCATTAAATCTTTGCCATTGCATCTCCACCGTCAACTCTTTAAGTATAATTTGCCTGTCTATCCTAGCCAATTCCTGTCTCATACCTTCGAAGTCAAATTTCTTTAAGTTCAGGATCCTAGTCTCTGAATTAACTCATTAACTCATCTCATTGTTGGCCAAGGGACTTTGCACAACAAGATCACTAACTAATCCTTCCTCATTACACAATACCCAGTCTAAAATGGCCTGTCCTCCAGTCGGTTCTTCTACATATTGGTTCAGAAAAACATCCCGTATACATTCCAGGAAATCCTCCTCCTCAGGGCTGCTACCAATTTGGTTGGCCCAATCTATATGTAGATTAAAGTCACCCATGATAACTGCTGTACCTTTGTTACACGCATCCCTAATTTCCTGCTTGATGCCATCCCCAACCTCCCTATTGCTGCTTGGTAGTCTTTATACAACTTCAATAAGCGTTTTCTGTCCTTGGCTATTTTGCAGTTCTACTCATACCAATTCTACAGCATCCAAGCTGATGTCTCGCCTTGCTATTGCATTAATCTCCTCTTCAACCAGCAATGCCACCCCACCTCCTCTTCCTTTTTGTCTATCCTTCCTGAATATCAAATCCCCCTGCATGTTTAGCTCCCAGCCTTGGTCACCCTGCAGCCATGTCTCCGTAATTCCAACTACATCATATTCCTTAACTACTAACTGCTCATTCAATTCATCCACCTTATTACGAATGCTCCTCGCATTATGGGACAAAGCTTTCAGGTTTGTTCTTCTTACCTCCCTTCTACCTTTTCCTCCTGTCCCTCTGTTGCCTTCCATTGCTTCCCACCCCCCTGCCCTGTTTGTTTAAACGTGACATTCGCTTTCCCGTTAACTGCACGCATACGCTTCCACGTTGTTGACTCCAGCCCCCCACAGTTTAGTTCAAACCCACCCCCGTAGCACGAGCAAACCTACCTGCTTGCAAGTAACTGGCCTAATTGCAAGTTCCACCCATAGTAGAAACTTTCATCTCCTTTTGCACACGTGCTTCCTAACTTCAATCCTGAAAGATCCTGTTCTCACTTTTCACATAATACACTCAGATAAATTATTCTCTTATCTGTGAAGAAAATATCAGCAAACCTTGTGACATATACAGGTAAAATCAGCAACTTGCATTTTTGCTCAAATTTTCCACAAAGAACTGAAGCTGTGAAGAGATGATCAATATCCTGAAAGTGTTCAAGAAATCCATCATAATTCTGATATCAGCATCTTTTTGGCTATTAAGAGGAAACTAAAATCACTGCTATTGCCACACGCTTTTCTAGTGTTTCCTTTTTAAGAATTTTGCAATTTCCCATCCACTGCTAAGTTATCTGCAGCCAAAACCCAGTGAAATCAAGATTCCTCTGAATTCTTGTCTTAAATGATAATGTCTTAATTATTTTTGTTAAGTTTCTGCTACCCTTTACAGTATCCTTTGTCAACAGTGAAGTGATTTCAATCTTCATTTGCTTTGAGTGCTGCCTAGCAGAAGCTTGCCCAGTATTCAGGACAAGAACAGACAAATTAATTATCACCCAATCTATCAAACTTTCATCATTGTCACACTACAGAGTGCTTTCCCTTCAAAATTCAACGCAGTTACTTGCCTTAGCTACTCAGATAGCAGTTTCCTAAACCCACAACCTATAGCATCAGTAAATTAAGAGCAGCAGGCATTGGGAAGACAAGTCTCACACCATTCTGACTTGGAATTCCTAAATTCAGGAACTTCTGACCAACTAATGAGGGTGGGCTGTCACCATAGGATATTCAGTAGATCATGGCATCTAAGTGACGTGACTATGGATAGTTTAAATGCTCTCATTCTTCCCAAGTCAAAATTATTCCAGCCTGTACCTCAGCTCAAGGACTGAAGCGAGAGGTTTGAGACCCAGGAAGCCCAACTACAACAAACCCTTTGTAGATTCATTATAGTCTGGATAAAACACTGATCTGCAATGATTTAGTCTATATGGTTTTTTTAAACCCAAAGGTTTTTTTTTAAAGGCACTGAATTTAGAGATATCAACAATAAACTTTTACTGACTTCACTTTTTTCTTCTGAGCAAATTCAATGCTTAACATGCATTTTGCTTGAGATCATTGGGGTAACTGTACACATGGAGTACACAAGATGTTCCCGCTAGGATATTGTTTACAATGTACATATATTTCTCAAAAACCTGGTGTCATCGTCAATTTGTAGATTATACCAAGTGGATCTGCAAGCTAATCAAAAACAGATGGATTGGAACAGGCTAAAGTCAGATAAGGAGTGGCAGAAATTATTTTACAATGAACAAATTGAAATATAACTGCTGAACAACATCACTGTGGTAGTTTAGAACTCAAGACAAATCTGGTATTGTACCTCAAGTAATGAACTTTGTTTTTACATACCAACCATACTTAACTACACTAATTCATTAGTGGCCATTGAAAAGATCCCTTCAGGGCTAAAGTCTGGGCCTTTTGGGATATTTAAAGGAATAACTTTGCTACAAACGCAGTGACAGATAATGCAATGAAAATGTAACCATAATTTATCCGCAAATTTTTAGTGTCTTTTAATGTGAATGTCCCTCCAAAGAACATCTTTCATTAGTCTTTATTCTCTGAAAATGGTATCAGCCATTAGAAAGCCAGGAAGTAAGAAGCAGAATAGAATTACTGTTGCGTCCAAATGAATACTGACGTCTAGGAAACGTAGGTATGAGCAGATAAATTAACATTGAACCGTGTGCTCAGGAATGCAGGCCAAACCAGCAGAGAATCCTTCCAAGATCGTTAGGTATGTTTATTGTCATATCCACCAGCTGCGATTAAATCCCTTATTCACCTGAAGTGCAGAGTAAACAGTGTACATAGAGTAATGATAAATACAACATTAAATACAATGATGAATGCAGTGACAAAGCAGTTACTTTTTGATGATGATCAGGCACCTTTTAAGGCTGCTGTGGGGTGGCAGCCAAAAATTAACAAATTTAACTCAATACAAAACTTGGTGAGATTTGAACTCATCTGACTTGTCAGTTCAGTACAACGTCAAGGATAGTGGGAATAGTTGGGACGCCCAACACCAGAAAAGATGACTCCATTGCATCGGAAATAAGCACTTTCAAATCAATAGTGAAAAATGTTCTATTCCAGATTCAGTGTCAGTGAGAGATTTGAAGGACTCGTTATCAGTGGGTGTTTTGTTTAATTATTGCAAGCTGGCACAAATGTGTCAGCATGACCTGGCACTGATAGGATTGGCCTGGTGCTTACAGTGGCAAGCGGAAAAAGCAATGGCCTAATGTAATCTCTCAATTTCAAATCACTGATGTTAAAATGAGCATAAACCAGTCAATAGCAAGGCAGATCGCAGGGTGGTTTCACCCACCTATTCCAGTGGGAGTCAAGTCTTCTTTATGTCTGCCAGATTCAACATCAGCTGCAGGATGTGGGTCTCAATTGCAAGGCCAGCATTTAATATACTTCTGTAATTCCATCTCACAGTGGTGGTGCATTGGGAAGTGGTGCTAAAGAAACCTTGTTAAGTTGTGGTCATGGGCCTTGCAAATACAACCATGGTGTAGGGCATATTTAGAACGGTGGATAGACAGCAAACAAATAGACAGCTCTTTCCTGAGTGGTGTTGTGTCTATGTGATATTGAGCTGCACTCGTCAATCCAAGGAAAATGAAGAGTATTCCATCACAATATTCACTTGTACCCTTTAGGTGCATGAAAGGCTTTAGGAAATCCGGAGGGGGGGGGATCACAAGGTAGAACATAACAAAAATGTCAGAAGAAGTGTCCCGACCCAAAACATCACCTATCCATTTTTTCCAGAGATTCTGCCTGAGTTACTCCAACATTTTGTGTCTCAATGTAGAAAGTCAAGTTTCTGACCTGTTGTGTAGCTACAGTTTTTACGTGGCTTGTACTAAATGTTTAAAAAAGATGGTGTCTGGATGTTGATGGTTGAGAAGCAGGTGACGCTACTGTATTTGAAGACAGAACTGGTGGAGTTAGACTCTTAGGTCAGACATACTCATTATTTGTCATTTGTGCTGTACAAAGTGTATGCCAAATGATTGTGCAAACTTGAATGTTATTTGAGTCTTGCTGCACATGGGCATGGGCTGCATCATTATCTGAGGAACTGAACAGCATGTTTTTATCAGCGAGATTCCCTACTTTGCACATCACAATGAAAGATGATCATTGACTAAAGAGTTAAAGATGGCTTTGCCTAGGATACTACCCTGAGAACTCCCACTACACTTGCTCTCTGAAATCTCAAACCATTTCCCCTTGAGCTGGAAAATTACATCCATGAGTTTGTACCAGACAGGTGAGCTTTCTATATTGTTCTATAACAATACCTTTTACCTTTATATGGAACGGTTTCCTCTGAACAATGAAATAGTGCGAGTGCATCTTAATTTGGATAGCAGTTAAGATAAAACAAAGCAAGGCGAATACTGAAGAGTAGTGTAAAGCGCCTGTTAGGTTTGTTCCTGAGTATATTACCCAGAACAAATAGCAATATTTCAAGGCAGCACAGTGGCGCAACCAGTACAGCAACTACCTCACAGAGCCAGAGACTCGGGTTCAATCCTGACCTCAGGTTTGCACATTCCCCGTGTCCGCGTTGGTTTCCTCCAGATGCAACAGTTTCCTCCCACGTCCTAAAACATGTGAGTTTGTAGGATAATTGTCCTCTATAAATTGCCCCTAATATATAGGGAGTGTATGCAAAAGTGGGATAACTAGTATGAATGGGTGAATGATGGTTGTCGTAGACTTGGTGGGCCGAAGGGCCTGTTTCTATGCTGCCTCTCTAAACTAAATGTGGCATAACCACTGTTCCATACTGCTCTTTAGTATCGCATTGTTTTGCTTGAACTTATTAATTTTTGCCAGTGTACAAATTGACTAAAGTATTTGCTTCTATCACCGTATTTGACATTCAAATGCTTTGTGTTGCCCTGAGAACATGGAAGGCACGATATTAATTCAAGACCTACCAACTCAAGCAAAACACATACTGTTGGAGGACTGCAAGAAGGAACTGCAGATGCTGGAAAATCGAAGGTAGTCAAAAATGCTGGAGAAACTCAGCGCGTGAGGCAGCATCTATGGAGTGAAGGAAATAGGCAACGTTTCGGGGCGAAACCCTTCTTCTGACTATTGTGAAGGTGGGGGGGGGGGGGGCGGGAGAAAGAAAGGAAGAGGTGGAACCAGAGGGCTGAGGGAGAGCTGAGAAGGGGGGGGAGAATGTAAGGACTACCTGAAATTAGAGAAGTCAATGTTCATACCGCTGGGGTGCAAACTGCCCAAGCAAAATATGAGGTGCTGCTCCTCCAATTTATGGTGGTCCTTAATGGGTCTGGCAGCATTTCTGGAAGGAAATGTACAGATGACATTTCGGAGATAGACACAATATACTGGAGTAACTCAGCGAGTCAAGCAGCATCTCTTGGGGAAATGGATAGGTGACGTTTTGGGTTGGGATCTTCAGACAATGTTTCGTGTTGGTTTCCATCTTCAGACTCAGACCTGCATCACCAAACTCATCTCCTTATATCTCAGTTCTATCTGGTTCTCCCTCCTTCCCAGTTCTTTTCCAATTACATCTGGATTGCATTCCACCACTTCCAATCACTTGGCCCCTATTGTCCACGACGTCCAGTCCCTTTACATCTTCATTCCCCTTCAGAAAGGCCTGAGGGCCCTCCACGTCATCCTAGGACAGAGACCTAACCAGTGCTCCTAACTCTCACTTTTACCTCCGTCTGGCGATTATTGGCCTCATCCTCAACAATTTCTCTATTGATTCCTCTCACTTTCTAAAAATTCCTCAAGGAAATGGGCATTGCTCAAGATTCCAACAGCTACAGTCTCTCGTATCTCTACCTATCAACTCACTATGATCAGGTCAGGGTCCATGATATGCAAGTGCAATAAAATTCATTTATTATAATTAGCATAATAAATGTTTACCCATCATTTTCAGCAGCGACTTAGCTCAATTAAATATAATATTGTTGTTGCAAAAGATGGGAATATTTCAATACAAGCTTTTGAGAATGAAGAACAGAAAATGTTAGAAATATTCCATTGGCTAGGTAATATTTATGGAGAGGGAAACAATTTTAGGTTGATCAAAAAAGAAACAAGTTTTAAATTGCAGAGAAAGGGTGAAGGGGCAGAGTGGACAAAAGGGAAGGCCAATGATGAGATCAATTCATAAGCAGTGGAAAGGCGCAAGCAATACTGTATGATCAGATCTCTGGCATTGGCAAAGGTTTCCCTCGGGATTAGTTGGGAGAATATTTGCCATTTGCACTAAATGGTACAGCAGAATTCCCCTTTCTTATAATTTGAATTTACCTTTTGGGCTTGATGATGATACCCATCCAGAAAAGAGGAACTACCTGTAAAAACAAAACAAAAATAATTATTAATCTGCTACAAAGAACAAATGAAACACAAACAAAAGGCAGGATTAAAATGATCAGAACACATTGTGAGAATTCTGAAAAGGAATCACAATTTATGAAGAGTGTAGATTTTGTTGAAAGCCAAAAGCAGCTCTTTGATTATATAAGCTCTTGATAACAGATCTGCTGAATTTATTCCCACAGTAACAGTGAATGTCACATAATGACAGTCTCCCCAATTATATGTCATTTAGGTTAAGAAGCAAGTGCTAGCTTTGTGCTTTCCCATTAAGGCCACAGCCACTTCATCAAATAGATAAGCTAAATTCCTTCCTATATTTCATCCAAAATTCAGGACGTTTCTAAGTGTTTTGGGATCAAAGTGCAGAATTTGGTTTGACCTTTTGTCGAAAAACAAATACCACTGGTCTCACAACTGACATCAAAAGAGTCATGGGAATATAACGACCATGAACTTGACATAATTTAAATTGGTGTTAAATCCATCATTACATCACTTGGAAGGCTTGTAAACTTTAAAAGCTGGCTTGAGCTTTGATGTATTAAATTGTTCCCTCATGCTAAGAGAGTTTTGACCTGATGCTTTTCCTGATCATCTTCCTCACTTTGGAAAATAACATAATGAAATGTTGATTTTAGTTTAGTTTAGAGATACAGCACGGAAACAGGTCCTTTGTCCCACCGAGTTCGCACCGACCAGCGATCGCCGCAGG
The DNA here is from genome assembly GCA_963514005.1 of Raja brachyura. The sequence goes on from OY740788.1 coordinate 15,098,345, forward strand.
CTAACACTATCCTACACACACGAGGGACAGTTTACAATTATACCAAGCCAGTAAGCCTACAAACCTGTACGTCTGGAATGTGGGAGGAACCTGGAGATCCCAGAGAAAATCCACGCAGGTCACAGGGAGAATATAGAAACTCCATACAGGCAGCACCCGTAGTCAGGATCGGACCCGGGTCTCTGGCGCTGTAAGGCAGCAACTCTACTGCTGGGCCACTATTGTGGGGTACTTCAGGTTTCAAATATGAATCACACAATAATCCACTTCAAATTAATTTAGAAACTCGTGGTCTGAGACACGACACTTGCAACTGACCTTGAAGAAAGTGTCCACAAAGACCTGGCAGTCTCTGTGGCAAAAACACAATTTATTGACGACTGTAACTAGTACTGGGATCCCTGGCTTCTAGTGCTGTGATGTCATCTGACTCAGATGCCAATCAAAATAGAAACTGCTGAAAACACTCAGCAGCAACAGTGAAATGAGAAACCTCGTTAAATGATTCAGGACAAAGACTATTCACCGTTGACTGAAAAATTAACTCTACATCCCTTTCTGTGGATGCTGCCTGACCTAATGAGTGTTTCCAGCATTTTCTGCTGTTACGAAACTTTTCCATTTACAGTTTTTAATTATTTCCATGAAGTACTCTCATAGAAAGCAAACAAAAATACCAATTCTTGATTTTATATGTGTGTGTGTGTGTGTGTTTTATAACACTTTATATATTCAACTAAGTAAAAGCTGAAACATAACACATGATTAAGATAGAAACTGACACTATAAAAAGTTAAAAGAGGTCTTAAAATCCCATATATTTGAAATGTCTGTGTGAAGAACAGAGAACACAAACAAAATATTCGTTGTTTTCAGTTAAAGCAGTTGCTGTACAGTAATTTTGGCTTGGTGTTCCATTAAAGTCACTGCCAGATTCTGCTTGTTTTTGTCCCACCAAACCTATTTCCACATACCTCGACTCCATCCTATCCCCCCTGGTCAAATCCCTCCCAACCTATGTCCAAGACACCGCACACGCTCTTCGTCTCCTTCATGACTTCAGTCCTCCAGGTCCCCACTCCCTCATCTTCACCATGGATGTCCAGTCACTCTACACCTCCATCCTACACCAGGAGGGTCTTAAATCCCTCCGTTTCTTCCTCGACCACAGAACCAACCAATCCCTGTCTACTGATACTTTCCTCGGCCAAGCAGAGCTGGTCCTTACCCTCAACAACTTTTCTTTTGACTCCTCCCATTTCCTCCAAATCCAAGGCGTAGCTATGGACACACGCATGGGCCCCAGCTATGTCTGCCTCTTTGTAGGGTACGTTGAACAATCTTTGTTCGAGACATACCGTTGCCCTATCCCCGAACACTACCTCCGCTACATTGACAACTGCATTGGTGTTACCTCCTGCACCCATGCAGAACTTACTGACTTCATCCATTTCACCACTAACTTCCATCCGGTACTCAAATTCACCTGGACCATTTCCGACATCTCCCTACCGTTTCTCGACCTCACCATCTCCATCGCAGGTAACAGACTACTGACCGACATCCACTACAAACTCACTGACTCCCATGGCTATCTGGACTACACTTCTTCCCACCCTGCTTCCTGTAAGGACTCCTGTATCCCCTACTCCCAATTCCTGCCTCTACACCACATCTGCACCCAGGATGAGGTGTTCCAAACCAGGGCATCGGCGATGTCCTCATTCTTTAGGGAACAGGAGTTCCCCTCTTCGACTATAGATGAGACTCTCACCAGGGTGTCCTCTATATCCCGTAGCTCCGCTCTCACTCCCCATCCCCCCACTTGTAACAAGGACAGAGTCCCCCTTGTCCTCACCTTCCACCCTACCAGCCATCACATACAATATATAATCCTCCGATATTTTCGCCACCTCCAATGGGATCCCACCACTAGCCACATCTTCCCATCTCCTCCCCTTTTGGCTTTCCACAGAGACCGTTCCCTCCGTAACTCCCTGGTTAATTTGTCCCTTCTCACCCAAACCACCCCCTCCCCTGGTACTTTCCCTTGCAACCGCAGCAAATGCTATACTTGTCGCTTTACCTCCCCCCTCGACTCCATTCAAGGACCCAAGCAGTCTTTCCAGGTGAAGCAGAGGTTCACCTGCATCTCCTCCAACCTCATCTATTGCATCCGCTGTTCCAGGTGTCAACTGCTCTACATCGGTGAGACCAAGCGCAGGCTTGGCGATCGCTTCGCCCAACACCTCAGCTCAGTTTGCAATAACCAACCTGATCACCCGGTGGCCCAGCACTTCAACTCCCCCTCCCATTCCAAATCCGACCTCTCTATCCTGGACCTCCTCCATGGCCAGAGTGAGTTCCACTGCAAATTGGAGGAGCAGCACCTCATATTTGGCTTGGGTAGTTTACATCCCAGAGGTATGAACATTGACTTCTCCAATTTCAGGTAGTCCTTGCTTTCTCCCTCCTTCACCTCCCCTTCCCAGCTCTCCCACAGCCTAGTGTCTCCGCCTCTCCATTCTTCCCCCCCCCCTACATCAGTCTGAAGGGTCTTGACCCGAAACGCCGCCTATTCCTTCGCTCCGTAGATGCTGCCTCACCTGCTGAGTTTCTCCAGCATTTGTGTCTACCTACAGATTTTTATGGTGTTTTACCATGGGACACATTGGTAAATAACTTAAATTCAGGTCAATTCAAGTGATTTTCCTTAATTGCAGTAGAAAGTTGACGAGTGACAGCAACCATGAGATTTCAGTGTCACACTATATGCATGGAGATCTTGAAATTGCTGTTCAGCATAATAGCACAAGTAGTTTTATTGTCATTCATACTTCAAAATCTGAACTAGAGCCTCATTGGAATGAAAGAAAGAAAAAAAGAAACACAGATTCAGAATGGCAAACAGTCAATGCAGTTATCTAGCACCGTGGTAACTAGCCAACATTCACATTGTAATAGTTTTAATCCTGTGATATTTTCTACTTGTATAAACAGTGTGGTTTTTACTGTAATAAATTATTTGAATAACACCAGCGACTGTCAGGTTTTAGTCCGTCTTAGGAATACATTGTTAGGCAGAAAGAATAGGATTTATTTTGTGGTTTGATTACATGGATTTTTAAATTTTAACTTTCACATTCACCTAAGATAAAATACATTCAATATCATCTGAAAAAAAGCAATTTGGACAATTTACATCAATACCATCTGAACTTTTACACTGAGGTCTCTGGATTGGGACCTGAACCCACTAACTTTAGAGGGAAACAGCCAGAGAAAAGATGATTGTGGGAACTAGAATACCCTACAAATTTCTGTTCACATGCAGCTCACTACTGGAGCTCACATCTGGTTGCAGTGATTTTATTTTTTTTAAATCACGTTGTAAGTATATCTTACGATCAATTCCCATTTCAGTTAGATGTCTTCATAGTTGAATAGCAAGTAAAAACAGAAAATTGTGCATGTGGGGATGGGGGGGGGTGTGATTGCAGAGGAAAAGCTAATTAGAAAAACAAATTTTAAAGTACAGAAAAGATAATTGAGATTAAATGTCAACAAATCCCTTAACTAACAGTGTATATCTCTGCGAGTTTTAAAAGAGGCAGCACCATTGATTTTGGTCCAAGTATATATATTTTTTTAAATCAGGACTGGGAGTTCAATACCACAGGATATGTAAGATTTCTAAGATAACGGGAAAAGGGGAGGTGAAGTGAATACAATTTACAGAAAGGACTGTTTACAGCTATCAACAACATATAAACTTCCATGTAGATGCCAAAGGTTTAATTACACTAATGTTGGTTTACAGGGAAGATGGAAGACAAAATAAGTCAGGAAAATGAGCTAACAGTTCCAGAAAATGCATAAACAATTATGGTGCCTTTCGACTATCTGAAAATTAATTGCCCCAGAGGAGGTAGGTAAACAATATTAAGGAATGGAATCCTTAAAGTACACAGACGGCTTTTATCTAAACTTTTCTGAAAATTTTTAACAAGAGTTCATTATTGGATCCAGGAAAAGGATATGAAAAGTGATAATACAAGTACAAATAGGGAAACAACATGTTAATAATAACCAGAATACAGCGTGCTTTTAGACAATAATCAAGGACAAGTATGATCAAGGTAGAAAAATGTTTTGTTTTTTAGGGCCAGAGAACAGAACTTTGGAAAATAGAGTGGACAATATCAGAGGGCGGCAATTGCAAGCATTTGAACTGTTGAACTGAGTCCAGGAAAAAAAAATATTCTGCCAAAAAAACAAGCTCACACTAAACACCATTGAGACATAGGCAATGAATAAAGGCAATAGGAAAAACCTAGACCAAGAAAAGACAGGCAACAAGTACTAAAACAGGGCTGCCCAAAGTAAGAAAATTAACAAAACAAGTGCACAAAAGAAGACTATTAAATGTAGCACATGCAAATAAAAACATACAAGTGTTGAAGACTATTAAATGTAGCACATGCAAATAAAAAAGTAAAGCTGGTGTGAGAATAGGGATAAAATCACAATAATCACTTGCAAAGTAGTTATCAGGGTGGTAAAGTAAGGATCAGATTTGAAAGTATATTATCATATTTAAAATAAAACAAGACTATAAAACGCATGGATCAAACAGAAGACGTGCTCATTTAAAAATAATCTAAAGATAGTGGAGGTACTATCACATATTCATATAATCATTCATTAGGTGCAGCAATAGAGGCTTGGTAGATAAAGCTTTGGACCAGTTAGCTCATCAGTGATAGGAATACAGTTAAATAAACTGAAACACGGGTGGAAACTAGTAACAACGAAAAGTCAGCGTGGATTTTAAAAGAACAAGTCTTACTTGCCCAACCTCATTGCATTAATTGAGGTAAAGTTAATGCCCCTGTCCCACTTAGGAAATTAGTACTACGAGTAATCTAGTACTACGATCCAGCCTGCACTTGCCCAATATATTTCTTAATCATCCTTAAGTTTCATTATTAAATCATGGCAACTGCCCAATGTTCACAAATTCAGTTATGCTGCTGCAAGTAAGAATTCCATTGTTCTATCTGGGACATATGACAATAAACACTCTTGACCTTTCAAGACCCTAAGCTCTTCGATAATCTCCATAAATATCCATGCTGCTCTCATCTCTTGAGATGTGCCTGAAAGCTTACCAAGCCATCTGCCATCTGGTTATGTGGATCAGTGTTGACTTTTGATTGTTAGCTTTCCGCCTGATACAGGTTCATAATGCAAGTTCCTGGTGCAATATGCAAGGATTGTTTCAGGCTTGGTTGCAGCAAAAAGAGTAGGAATAAATTTGTCATTCTCAGGTTGGCAGTTTATAAATTATGGAATGCCATTGGATCAGTGCTGGGATTCAATCTACAGCAGCCATATAGATGAGGGCGTGAAATAAAATGCATCCAAATTCACTTTAAATTAATTTGGGAAATCTTTAAATATGATGGAAAGAAATATCAAAATGATATGGAAAAGCAAATTGAATGGATAAAATGTTTCCAGATGGAGTGCAATGTGTAAAATGCAATAATATTTACTCTGGTAAAAATAGAAAATGTACAGTGCCCTCCATATTGTAAGACCCATCATTTATTTATTTGCCTCTGTACTCCACCATTTGAGATTTGAATAGAAACAAATCACATCTGGTTAAAGTGCACATCGTTAGATTGTAATAAATGCCATTTTTATACATTTTGGTTTCATCATGTAGAAATTACAGCAGTGTTTATACACAGTCCCCCCCGTTTCAAGGCACCAATGTTTGGGACATAGCAATGTAATTTAAATGAAAATAGTCATGTTTAGTATTTTGTTGCATATCCTTTCCATGGATGCTTCAAGTATGCGATTCATGGACATCACCAGTTGCTGGGTGTCTTCTCTGGTGATGCTCTGCCAGGCCTGTATTGCAGCCATCTTTAACATGCTTGTTTTGGAGGCTAATCCCCTTCAGTTTTCTCTTCAGCATATAAAAGGCATGCTCAATTGTCTTCAGATCAGATGATTGACTTGGCTACTCAAGAATTGGAAATTTTCTAGCTTTGAGAAACTCCTTCGTTGCTTCAGCAGTATGTTTGGGATCATTGTCTTGCTGTAGAATGAACCAGCAGCCAATGGGTTTTGAGGCATTAGTTTGAGCTTGAGCAGATAGGATGTGTCTATACACTTCAGAATTCATTATGCTACTACCATCAGCAGTTGTATCATCAATGAAGATAAGTGAGCCAGTATCTGCAGCAGCCATACATGCCCAGGCCATAACACCCCCACACCGTGTTTCACAGATGAGGTGGTATGCTTTGGATGTTGGGCAGTTCCTCCATACTTTGCTCTTGCCGTCACTCTGATATAAGTTAATATTTGTCTCATCTGTCCGCGAGACCTTTTTCCAGAACTGTGGTTGCTCTTTTAAGCACTTCTTGACAAACTGTAACCTGGCCAGCCTATTTTTGCAGCTAACCAGTGGTTTGCATTTTGCAGTGTAGCCTCTGTATTTCTGTTCATGAAGTCTTCTGTGGACAGTGGTCATTGACAAATCCACACCTGACTCCTGAAGAGTGTTTATGATCTGTTGTACAGGTGTTTGGAGATTTTTCTTTTTGTTATAGAGAGAATTCTGTCATCAGCTGTGGAGGTCTTCCTTGGCTTGCCAGTCCCTTTGCGGTTAGTAAGCTCACCAGTGCTCTCTTTCTTCTTAATGATATTCCAAACGGTTGATTTTGGTAAGCCTACGGTTTGGCTGATGTCTCTAACAGTTTTATTCTTGTTTCTTAGTCTCATAATGGCTTCTTTGACTTTCAATGACACAACTTTGGTCCTCATGTTGATAAACAGCAATAAAAGTTCCCAAAATTATGGAAAGACTAGAGGAAAGACTAGGTGCTGAGAGGTCTCTTATACCTGCATGAGGAGGCATTTAATCCCAATATCCCAAACATTATGGTGCCCTGAAATGGGGGGGGGGGGGGGGGGTGAACACAGCTGTAATTTCTACATGGTGAAACCAAAATGTATAAAAAATACACTTTAATAAAATCTGACAATGTGCACTTTAACCGCATGTTATTTTTTCTATTACAAATCTCAAATTGTGGAGTACAGAGGCAAATAAATAAATGATGGGTCTTTGTCCCAAACATCATTGAGGGCACTGTATTTTCTCTCTGATGAAAGTATCAACATGAAACATATGCTCTCTTTCCCTCACCACAGATGGTGCCTGGCCTGCAGGACATTGCCAATGTTTTCTATTTTTATTTTTGACTTTCAACACCTGCAATATTTTGCTTTCCTACCGTCTGAGAATGTCCAGTTGCTGAGTTTGTTTAAGACTGCAGTCAATTGATCTCAGGACACTTGACAATCAAAGAATACAGTGATGAGGTTGGCAAGTGAAGGCAAGAGAGAAAGTCATCCACAATCTTACTGAATGGCAAAGCATGCTGGAGGGAGGGTGGTCAACCAGTTTATCCCTGCTCCTATTTATGTTCATGGTTATAACAACTATAATTAAGGTCATATGCCAGTGTATAGCTATATACGTTTCATTTATAAACATATTTCAAGTTTCTTCGCTGGGAAACTGAGAGGGTATATGACTAGGAAGGAACTACAGATGCTGGTTTAAACTGGAGTGTATAGCTTGTGGAATCTGCAAGACCCTTGAAGGCAAATAAGTGAATGTTAATGGTACCCTGCAGAGGCACCTTATTACAGATTAGCTTCTGATTGAAATGTTGCTACCCTAGTTCAGAAACACGAGCATTTGAGAACAGAACGTGCAGGCTTGATCACGAATAACCGTGCAATAGCGCAGAAAGTGAACCATAGCATTTTGCCCTTCAGGCTGCACACAGCTGTTTAAAAAAAAAGCTTATTGATCTTGGAAATGTCGAGAAAATTTTAAGATTTAACTGCCGCTGTTGGCAACCATTAGAGTCCAGTTCAAAAAACATATTTACTGTATTTGGAATTTCCCCAAAATCTGGGAGCGTTAAATATTCAATGACTGAATTTAACTCAGTGTAACACACTGCCAAGCTTTCATCGCTGATGCTATTGCCGCGGAGTACCGGGCATTCAATGGCTCAGCTCCGACAGAGAAAAAGATTGATATTACAGACTGAGACAGGAATTACAACTTCAGGTGCCATGCACAAATATTTACTTTTTGTACTCCCTTTTCTAAAGCAATGGCCAGGGAGAGCCCCAGGAACAATGGTGGCAAGAAAAAGCCACCTATAGTAGCAGAAAGGGGTTTGAGTTTGTGCATCGATGGATGCGGCAGAATTTTGCAAAGCAACTGAAAGCTTTCCTTTTCACATTTTGCTCTCCACATTGACCCCCCATTCCCTCCCTTTCTTTCCCACAAACACAAGACACGGTAGAAACAAGGAACTTTTCTGGTTTACAAAGAAGGACACAAAGTACAGGTGTAATTCAACAGGTCGGGCAGCATCTCTAGGGAATATGTATAGGTGACGTCTGGGGTGCCTTCATCAGATACAGACAAGGTAAGGTGCGCAATGGACTTCCCTACTTTTATTCTGCACCGCTGCTGGTTTACACCGGAAATAGACACAAAATGCTGGAGTAACAGAGGGTCAGGCAGCATCTCTGGAGAAAAGGGACAGCATTGTAATTAGGTAGACTGTTGCCTGGGCATTCCACTGCCCTCAATGGCCAATGCCCAACAATGTTGAGGTGGCTTCTGGACAATATTCCCACACAGGGACTTATACCTATTAAAACCAGGCAACACTTGCAAATGGCTTACTCCAAATCATATATTAAGTAGTTATCAGTCATTTAATTAATTAGGAAACAACTGCAGGTGCTGGAAATCTGAAATAAAACCACAAAATACTGCAAACACTTAACTTCAGACTGTGGAGTAAAATAATTCTAACCACTACTATCACATTGATTTGAATGTCTAACAGTTATCACATTGAATCGCAGAGTTATTAGGTTGGTCCAACCAGAAGATATCATGTCGACTAATTCTGACACCAGTTAGGTTGATTTTGTTCTGTTATTTACCACCTTATATTACTATTCCTGATATTGATTCAAGTTCCTACTGCATAAAACCAAAATAGTAACAGATCACACAATCTCTTTGCATCAGCTCTTGGGTCACGTAATTACACCACTCTCTTTCTCTTCACTCAGCCACGAGACATCCACCCTCTCACGTACACAATTAATTACCATTTGAATGCTACCATTACATCAAAATCCATGTAAACAGTAACCATAACAGTTCGCTGCGCTGAAAAATCTGCACCCCTTCCTGTTATTTTAGCAATTATCTTAAATCTATTTCTTGTGGTTACTGACCTTAATGCCAGCTCAAATAACTTCTGTATGTCTATTCAATTGAGGCCATCACAAAAATGTTAAAAATGATTTGTGCAATAATTGTGGTTTTAATCATAGTGTGAACTATGCTTCACAACTCCAGTGACCCAGATTCAATCCTGCTCTGTAAAGCAATCTGGGTGGCGCAGCGGTGGAGTTGCTGCCTTACAGCACCAGAGAACTGGGTTTGATCCTGACTACTGGTACTTGTCTGCATCAAGTTTGCACGTTCTCCCTGTGACCTGCATGAGTTTCTCCAGGAAGCTCCAGTTTCCTCCCACACTCCAAAGATGTGCATTTTTGTAGACTAATTTGCTTGGTAAAAATATAAATTTGCCCTAGTGTGTGTGTAAGATAGTGTTAGTGTGCAGGGATCGCTGTTAGCGTGGGCTCGGTGGGCCAAAGGGCCAGTTTCCGTGCTCTATCTCTAAATTAAATTAAATTAAAATTAGCAAAGATGGGTTGGATGGATGGCTAATTACCCATTGCAAGTTGTCCGCAGGTGGGTAGTGGAAATTGGGGAAGTTCAGGAGAATAGGTTGAGTATAAATGGGTACATGATGATTAGTGCAGAGTCAGAGGGCTGATGTACCTGGTTACATGCTGCATGGGTCCAATGGAAATTAATTCTTCCATGAAGACCACATTATCTTTAGATTAAATTTATTAATGACCTTTACAAATGGTTTTTACAACCAAATCGCAATGGCCTTACAACAGGCCAGGTAGCTTTGAGGAACAATCATTCCGAAGGGCCTGACCCGAAACATCGCCCATCTATGTCCTCCAGAATTGCTTTCAGACCAGTGGAGTTACTCTAAGTTTATCATTTTTCTGTAAATCAACATCTGCAGTTGCTTGTGTCGTCAGGAACAATCACAGACTGGATTTTAATTTATTTTGAGGGGTCCACACATCTGTTTAAGGTATGCGGATCACTAATAAACAACAAGGCAAAGATCTCAGAAGCAAATTCTTTGTAATGGGTGGAGACTAGAGTGACGGAGGAACAGAATTATTCCTTCAGCATTTTTATTTCCATTTTGCAACTTGGAACTTTTTAATCTTTTTAAATGGTTAAACTTTTGAAGATATAATCTTCTTCCATAAAGGATAGAGGCGGGCAAGTAGCAGCTGAGATGTGCTGAAGAGAAAGCTAGACACACATGCGAGAGAGGAGCAGACGACCTTGGCAATAGGCTGAAAAGAACTATGTGGCTCATTGTTGAGATGGCCATTTCAGTCAATATAGATCTGTTGACTAAAAGAGCCACTGCACTGCAGAGACAACATGTAGTGATGCACGTTGCTCGGGTTCAATAGAGAGCTAAAAACTGTTTATCTTCTGGCAAAATAGGGGCATTGTCATAGAATGTGTTAGAAGTTTTTTTAAATGTTCCCTGCAATTGCAGCACTAATTACCCAAAGCATATGTTATAGGAGAAGATTTAGGTCATTCGGCCCATCAGGTCTACTCTGCCATTCAATCATGGCTGATCTACCCCTCCCTCTTAACCCCATTTTCCTGCCTTCTCCTCATAACCCCTGACACCCGTACTAATCAAGAATCTATCTCTGCCTTAAAAATACAAATTGAAGCAGTAACAAAAAAAAATCCATTAAATGTTTCAGCTAAAAGCAACCTATTGCTCCATTGGTTCAGCAAGTTCCTGCAAGATTTCCTTGAAGTACAACTTTAATCTACTTCATATGGTCACTCAACACTAGCTAAAGTAAGGAACTGTGTATTTGCAGCAATGTGGCGCAGCGGTAGAGTTACTACCTTACAACGTCAGTGACCCGGGTTCGATCCTGCTTTAGTAAGAATTGTAAATCGTCCCTAGTATTCAGGATAGTGCTAGTGAACGGGGATCGATGGTCAGCGCGGACTCACTGGGCCGAACGCCCTGCTTCTGTGTTGCATCTCTAAAACTAAAACTGGTAAATTGATTGGTTAAGTAAAGTATATATTAATATAGCACATAAACAAGCTTATAAGCCCACCATGTTACTGCAGACCATCAAATTCCAGCTGTCAGTTGATATCCAATTGGTTGACATATTTTCCCCTAGGTAGCTCTTTGGTTGGCAAATGATGAATTGGTAAGAGAATCACAAAGGCAATCTTTTAGCGTCTCAATAATCAGGAAAAGCATCAATTACTGTTAAAAAGACACTGAGGTGCATAACAGGAAAGGAGACAGCCAGTCCCAACAAAGTCAAGGACTACAAATTCTGGGTACATTTAAAAGTCGTCTCGTTTAAGAAAGATGATCCACTGGTGTTGGGTAATATGGCTGGTTCATCACCTTGCAATACCAAACAAAAATAAGGAGCAACAGTGATCAAGTCAATGTATTTACGGGTATTGAAATATCAATTTTCATTCGTCTCAACCATTTATCTCGTTGCTTTTTTGACAAGTATGATTCTGCTTATGAAACATCATAACCAAGTTGTGCTATTCAGCACTGAGTTGTGCTTTGTCAACCTTGACAAATGAATAGGGGCTGAAATAAGCCCATGGTTGGGTGTCTAGTCCATCAGTATGGGGGTTAGTTCAGGTGCCTCTGTTGCCTCTGTTGTTAAGCAACAGCAAAATATTAGGTCCACCTTGTTAAATTCGCCACTGCCAAGGAGGGCCAAAGCAGAGGGAACAATCCAAAGTTTTAAAAATTAGGGCGAAGAGAGCAAGTGGACCAAATGCTGCTGGCCCATTACCTAATTGTTCAACAACTACCACGTTACGCAGTGCCTCGATTTTAAACTTTCCAGTCCTGTTTCAAACCTCCAAGTCACACCCCACCCCATCTATGACATTGATCCAGGCCCCACAATACTCCTAGGTTTTATTCATCTTAAAATTAAGTTGCTCCATCACTGGGTGCTGATTTCAGCTATCAAGGTTCTCCATCTTTAGAATTCCCTTTTTAAATACCTGACTCTCAACCTCGTTCTTTCTCAAAAGATTCTTTCTCAAGTTATTGGTCATCAGCCAGGGGTTTTTATCTGTTGAGCATTATTCGTTTAAATTATTAATGTTCTTGTGAAGCCGTTGAATTTTTGTTCTGTCAAGCGACTCTGTACAAAAGGAAAAGTATTATTATTGATAACCTCTACCTTTCTGCTCCTCACATGGAAACATTCTTGGTGTCAAAGTCCTTCATTAGTTAAAAAACTTTCAATCACTCTTCTACCTTTTATTTGCCAGGAAGAGACCCAACTCTAAATGATGACCTACTTTTCATTAACAAAATATAATAATTCAAACATGTTGAAAATCATTTTCTAATTATTTGCTCAGTCTTATTTTTGTCATTTAATACCAGTCTCCTTGTGTTAACCACCTTTCTAATCTGATCTTGCCAGCAAATTTAGAGACTATAATCCAATAACCTAAATATTTGACAGGTATTTTTAAGTTCAAATTTAGATCCCCTGTCAGCACAATGGGAAAGAGACAGTATTTAGCTAAATTGAGTTAAAAGGCTTTTTGCACTGGGAGTTGTTAGCAGGACGAATTTGCTATGAGAAATAGGGATAGCGTAAAATAGAATTGTATTCAAATGAGGAAAATTTTAAAGGGGGGCAAGGACAAAATACTTCCGGTGAACGAACAAAAATAGGACAAATAATCACTGTGTTGCGAGAATAACTTCAGTGCTTAATAATCTAGAAAGTACAGAATGGCTGAAAAAATCTCCGCAGCATGCTTTTGAAAGGCCATCAACCTGACCTCCCGAGAATTCCTGCACGTCCTTACTGCGTCTTGCTGTCACTTGCTTTTTCAGATTTTTCAATGGTCTACTTCCTCCCCCTGTATGTCCATGCTCACATTATAATGCCGAGCAATTTGTCCCCACGGCCACCGTTCATCTTCATCAATCCTCCGCCAAAGCTTCCGGCAGTGTAAACGATGAGAGGCGAGGAGGATTCTTCACGCGATCCCGAGCCAGCCGCTTCTCACAGTCCTGGGATGGAGGTTGCCAGCCAGCGTTTCAGCAGCGCTGAGTGCCTCTTGACCAAAGATCCTAGGATCTCTGCTCTTGACCGACGCTGGCTGCTAGACTACTGGCATTGCTCTACGATTCCTCCACCACCTCCTGGTTCGTTCTTCTTGGGCACCTTACAACCCAGCAGTATGAATATTGATGTTATCTAACTTCAAGTAATCCTTGCTAACCCTCTCTCCCTCTCTCTCTGTCCCTCCCCAACAACCCTCATTCTCCTAATTTCACTGTCCTGATTAATTTTACTCACTGTATGCCTTGTTGTCATCTTCCCCTCGGTTAACAACGAACCGTTGCACATTTTCTTGCTTATCGTCTGCTTTGTTGTTTTCATACCTCACCCTTCCACATCTCCAGTCTTCCCCTCCCCTGTCTCTCAGTCTGAAAAAGGGTCTCGAACCGAAACGTCACCCATTCTTGCTCTCCAGACTCGCAGCGTTACTCCAGCATTTTGTGTCTATCTCCGTTCTACATATCCTCGGGTGGTAAACCGGTCACCTTGCCCACCCATCACCTGCACCTTGACACCCACAAATCTCTGCTGCCTTTCATATCCCCTCTTTGAGGAGTTGTGGGCGGAAAAGAGGAAGAAGGAGAAAGGAGAGCAGGAGAAAGAGAAAAAGGGGGGAGAAGGAGAAAGGGGAGGAGGGGAGGAGGGGAAGGGGTCGAAGGAATGAGGGGCGAGCAGCGGCTGCAGTGCCATTGACAGGAGCCCGCTCGGCCCAGTGAACCCCGAGACCCGGGCGATGGGTGGGCGGCCGATCGACCCCTCGCCCGGCCCCCGCACCCGCGGCTCCCCGCCACCTACCCAGATACTTGCGGAGCTCCAGCAGCAGGGCCGGCGCGCCGCCGTTGAGCTGGTAGCAGAGCGAGGCGAGGCTCAGCAGGAGTACCGAGCCCAGGCACAGGCCGTAGTCCCGCAGCGAACACTTGAGCAGCTTCCTCAACACCATCATCAGCCGCCTCACCCGCACCGACCCTCCTCCCATCGGGCTGCCGCCCCGCCGCCGACTGCCCGCTCACAGATCATCGGCAGCGGCCACCGCAGCGCAGCGCCCAGAGCTCAGAGTGACAGGATCCCGCCCCGTCCCCACCTCCTCCGCTCACAACGCCCCCTGCAGTGCCGGCTGTAGCACCGCACCAAAACCAGACCTCCGCTCACAACGCCCCCTGCAGTGCCGGCTGCAGCACCGCACCAAAACCAGACCTCCGCCCCCTGACGTCCGCGCTCCAGGCAGTTCCTCCACCAGCTGCTGCCCCTGCAGTCCCGGCTCCAGGCTGGACCTCCTGCCGCTGCGCCCCCTGCAGGCCTGGCTGGACCTCCGCCCGCTGCGCCCCCTGCGCCCCCTGCAGTCCCGGCTGGACCTCGGCCCGCTGCGCCCCCTGCAGTCCCGCCTGTATCACCGCACGTCAAGAGTCAACAGTCAAGAGCTATGATCTTTGGTCAAGAGTGTTTTCAAAGGTCTTTTATTGTCACGTGTACCAATTAAGGTACAGTAATATTCGTATTATCATACAGCTATACTAAAAAAAAGCAACAAAACATACAACTACATACAAGTTAAAATAAACATCCACCACAGCGGATTCCACATTCCTCACTGTGATTTAAGATTCAAGGATTCAAGTATTCAAAAGAGTTTATTGTCATGTGTCCCAGATAGGACAATGAAATTCTTACTTTGCTTCAGCACAACATAATATAGTAGGCAGGAATACAGAACAGATCAGAGTGTCCATATCTATATTACTAAAAGTCTGATCCTGCTGTTCTGTGTATTTATTTTTGACAAAAACGCTGCCACTTACAGCTGTGATTTGTGTCCATCTTATGCAGCCCCCCTCTGCTGCGCAGGACAAGAGGATGTTTCCCATCGATGAAAAATAAAAGAGTTATTAGTGTCTAAAAAATGTTGAGATTCTCTCTCCTGAAGACCACGCCCCTTCAGGAGGGACAATAAAACCCGGAAGTGTTGAGTGCCTCAGTCAGTCTCTGCAAGATAGTGGAGCTAGAGGGTCATGTCTCTCAGTCTGAGCTGTGAATAACACTGAACAACTTGCCTAATTAAAGTTGCCTTGTCTAATTAAAGTTGCCGTGCCTAATTAAAGTTGCCTTGCCTTCTATATAATTAAAAATCTAATCCTGACCACTTCCTGTTTGCCCTTTATATTGATTTTAGAAACAAACGCTACCACGTACGGCTGTGATTTTTGGCCATCTTACTCAGAGTCCCCCTCCTCTCATCAGGTGCCGAGGATTTTTCCCATCGATGAAAAATAAAAGAGTTATTAGTGTTTAAAAAATGTTGAGGTTCTCTCTACTGTCAATCATGCCACGAAGGCCACGCCCCTTCTGGTGGGAGGGGGGAAGGGACTATAGAACTAAGAAGTTTGGGCGTGGCATAGTCTCTGCAAGATGAAGGAGGGAGAGGTCACGATTCGCTGTCTTTAGTGGCCTTGCACCCTGCTTGAAGTGGTAAGAAAATGCACTTGAATTTGGTGGCCTTGCACCCTGTTGAAATGGAATTTCAAGGAATAGCCGTGAGTCAACTGCCAGCCCACCAGCTGTGAGTGACTGAGCTGCCAGCACAAGAGGCTTGAGTGACTGAGCCGCCAGCCCAAAAATCCATTTGGCCCACAATGTCCATACTAGCCCTCTGGAAACCAGTCCTTTCAGCCCGCATCACCCATACTAGCACTCCAGAGAGCATCCCCCCCTGCACCCCCACAGGCCACCAATATTGGAATTGGTGGAGAGGTGGAATATTGCATTGGGGGACCAGGCCTCCCGTGTGAGAATGGGACCCAACGGGTCCCACTTAGTCTAGTACCACTATATAAATATATAGTGAATAAATAAACAGATAAGGTGCAAATGAACAGATAATGGTCTATTAATGTTCAGAGTTTTGTTTCATTTGAGTTTAATAGCCTAATAGCTGTGGGAAAGTTGCTATTCCTTTTTTTAAAAATTTTATTTATTTATTCGAAGTAAGTACATCACATTTTAATGGTACCTTTTTACAGGTTCCCAGAATTATTAAAACATTCTTTGTACAACCTTTTTTTTCAGAAAGAAATGAGAAAGAAAGGAGTATCGAAGAGTAAAGAATAGTCTAGTAAGTGTAGTGTAAAGAAAGAAATAAGTGAGAAAGTGAAGCAGAAAGGAGATTCTCACGCGCCACAAGTCGATATATATATATTTTTTTGTTCTTAATCATTTTTCACTCAAACCCAGAAATGTTTATTTTATGGTGTTATTACACCCCATGAATCCATAAGATCAATAAATGGAGACCAACTCATTAAGAAGGAAAGTTGCTATTTCTGAACCTGAACGTTGCAGTGTTCAGGCTCCTGTACCTTCTATCTGAAGGCAGCAGGGAGATGAGTGTGTGGCCAGGATGGTGTGGGTCCTTGATGATGCTGCCAGCCGTTTTGAGGCAGCGACTGCGATAGATCTCCTCGATGGTAGGGAGGTCAGAGCCGATGAGGGACTGGGCAGTGTTTACAACTTTTTGCAGTCTTTTCCGCTCCTGGGCGCTCAAGTTGCCGAACCAAGCCATGATGCAACCGGTCAGCATACTCTCTACTGTGCACCTGTAGAAGTTCGAGAGTGTCCTCCTTGATATACCAATGAGGCGTGAGGCACGGGGAGCACTCCACCATTCCAACCCGCTCGGCCCAGCTGGGATCCCTCGCTCTCCACATTTCTACCCTCCCTCCCCCCCCCATTCTACCCCCCTCTCTCTAACCCCCTCCTTCTCTGCCCTTCTAAATTCCAGAGTATATCTGAGTGGTGACACCATTGAGTGTGGCAGCCTCGCCAGCAGCTGTTTATCCTTTAGTCCTTTTTGTTATTTTTAGTCTGTCTGAAAGTTTGTTTTTGGAGGTCTTTTACTGTTTCTTATGTAAGGGGTGGGGGAGAAGGAGATGGGGGAAACCGTTTTTCTCAGTCACTACCTGTTTGAGGATGCGTCTTTCCTCCAAGCCACATATTCGCCCCATCCTCGCCCCCCCCCCCCCCCCCCCCACGGCCTACCATCTGGATTGGCGCAGCCTTTCCTGCTCGGAGACCGACCAGAGCTTCAGCTTCAGCAGCGGTACAGCACTGGATTTCATCGCGGTGCGGGCTTTGCTTTACCGGGATCACTGTGTTGGAGTTCCGGAGTGCTGGGACTGCCGACTTTAATACCGTGAAGCTGTGGTCTGTAGAGTTTCCAGCCACGGGCGGCGCTGAGTTTAACATCGTGGAGCCTGGGATCCTTGCCGGGGTCGATAGCGTTGAATCTCCGCCCAGCTCGGCCTGTGGACTTCGGGAGCCGCGGTCTCTGGTGGGAAGCGGCCGATTCGGAAACTCCAAGCCGCTGAGAGTGTTCTTCCGTTCGAGGGCCTGAAACATCGGGTTACCGTTGCGGCGACTGCGGAGGCCTCAATTGGCCCTGACCACGGGTGAACATGAGGAAGAGGACTCAACTTTGTTGCCTTCCCTCACAGTGGGAAACGTTTTTTATGTTTTATGTTAAATTCTAAAGTGTTGTGATTATCTTATTTGTGTGCTGCATGGTAACTCAAATTTCACTGCACCAATTGGTGTATGTTGTAGAGGCACCTACTGGTGCTCGTCAGCTTCGAACCCTGCGGTCAGAAACTGCGTGCACGTGACTCTGGGAGGGGCTGCTTTCATGCGGTTTCTGGGCTTTGCCAGCCAGTCGTTCCAGGACCACCGTTGTGGTCGGTTGAGTTTTGTGACCAGTGTTACCGGTGAATGAGAATTGTGAATAAATTTAAATTTAAATTTTTTAAAAATCGCGCACACGGTCAGTGACAGAACTGCAGCACTGTTCAGAACTGAAGGTAAGTTTTGTAACATACCTATATATAGTGCGGTAAACGGGTCCTTTTCAGAATGGCAGGCAGTGACTAGTGGGGTACTGCAAGGCTCGGTGCTGGGACCCCAGCTATTTACAATATATATTAATGATTTGGACAAGGGAATTGAATGCAACTTCTCCAAGTTTGCGAATGACACGAAGTTGGGGGGCAGTGTTAGCTGTGAGGAGAATGCTAGGGGGCTGCAAGGTGACTTGGATAGGTTGGGTGAGTGGGCAAATGCATGGCAGATGCAGTTTAGTGTGGATAAATGTGAGGTAATTCACTTTGGTGCAAAAACAGGAAAGTACTCCATTATCTGAATGGTGGCCGATTAGGAAAAGGGGAGATGCAACGAGACCTGGGTGTCATGGTACACCAGTCATTGAAAGTAGGTATGCAGGTGCAGCAGGCAGAGAAGCAAGCGAATGGTATGTTAGCATTCATAGCAAAAGGATTTGAGTATAGGAGCAGGGAGGTTCTACTCCGGTTGTACAGGGTCTTGGTGAGACCACACCTGGAGTATTGCGTACAGTTTTGGTCTCCTAATCTCCTAGAGGAAAAACATTCTTGCCATAGAGGGAGTACAGAGAGGGTTCACCAGACTGATTCCTGGGATGTCAGGACTTTTATATGAAGAAAGACTGGATAGACTCGGCATGTACTCGCTAGAACTTAGAAGATTGAGGGGATATAGAAACTTACAAAATTATTAATGGGTTGTACAGGCTAGATGCAGGAAGATTGTTCCAGATGTTGGGGAAGTCCAGAAGAAGGGGAAGGATAAGGGGGAAGGCTTGTAGGACCAAGATGAGAAAAACTTTTTTCACACAGAGAGTGGTGAATCTCTGGAATTCTCTGCCACAGAAGGCAGTTGAGGCCAGTTCATTGGCTATATTTAAGAGGGTGTTAGATGTGGCCCTTGTGGCTAAGGGGATCAGGGGGTATGGAGAGAAGGCAGGTATGGGATACGGAGTTGGATGATCAGCCACGATCATATTGAATGACGGTGCAGGCTCGAAGGGCTTGCACCTGCACCTATTTTCTATGTTTCTAATTCCTCTCTGCCTATCATCTCTGCCTCTCCTCTCTTCTCCTTTCTGCCTCTCTCTCTCTCTCCCTCTCTCTGCCTCTATCTCTCTTCACTCCCTGTCTCTGCCCTCTCTCCCCCCCCCCCCCCCCCCCCCCCCATCTCTTCCACCACTCCCTCTCTAGGGAGTGGTATTGGGACCTATGGGTGAGTGGTGGACCAGCCCTCCCCTGTGATGTCGCACCCCCCTACCCCTCACTCTCTACTCCCTTCTCTATCACCCTCATCCTCTCTACCCACTCCCTCCCTAGCTGCACTTGCGGCGTTGGGGGCTATGCGTGAGTGGATAGAGTGGGGGATGGGGAAAGGAGCAAATTAATAATATTAATATAATATAAAGGGTAGGGGGGTTAGTGTGTGTGTGTGTGTGGGGGGGGGGGGTGGTGGTTAGTGTGTGTGTGTGATGCCACAGACCACCCCCTTCTCCCCTCCCCCCTCGTGCAACTGTGCATTGAGGGGACGAGACCCGATGGGTCCCACTTGGTCTAATAAAGTCTAATTTTCTTCCCTCATTTTATTGCCATGTCTCAGATAGAACAATTAGATCCTTCCTTGCAGCAGCACAACAGAATATGTAAACGTAGTACACTGTAAACAATATAATAAACGAGAAAAAAGTTCAGTGTGTGTATTTATACATGTATAGACATATCTATATACACATCAGCAGGACCTCCACCGACAGCACCCCCTGCAGTGGCACTACACATTGGCAGGTTTTCCCCCTGCTGCGCCCCCTGCAGCCGAGGATCCCCCACCAAAGCCGAGCTGTGTTTCAATCACAGCTACCTCTGCAGCTTCGGCCCTCATCGTGCACTCGGCAGTGCCTTCTGCCGACTGCGCCCTCCGTTGCTCTGATCCTTCAACTTGCCTCGCCGCCCCATTGCGCCCTTGCAGCTTGGTATCTGGCAGCAGGAGAGGCCCCAGTGGCTGTCTTCGTGCATTCATTCACCCATCATCCGAATGCTTGGTGTGCTGATTGACGTTGGTTCATAGTTCAGCATCACCTTTAAACTTTCCAACTTTAAACAATCCTCATCCTTTTAACCTTGTTTCTCTACCCTTACAATTCCCTCCAGCTTGCAAGCCTTCTCTGCATCCCAACCCAGTCCGAACCTCAAATTTTGACTGTGTAGGAAGGACCTAGGATGTGGGGTGGAAGATTGCAACCATCACGTGGTCCGCCCTGTTTCGACTAATGCAATCAACTTGACGTGCACAAACGTAAGATCAAATAGAACAAGTTGTCCAACAACTTTAGGCTGTGCACGCCACATGAAAGAAAAAGAACTAGGATGTGTAGGATGGCAGTTTACACTGTAGATACATAATGCTGGAATAACTGTGGGTCATGCAGCATCTTTGGATAAAAGGAATAGGGAATGTTTTGGGTTGAGACCCTTCTTCAGACTATGTCTCTGCCTCCCCATATGCTGCTCGACCCACTGAATCCTTCCAGCAGGAATTTTCTGTTCCAGGTTCCAGCATTTCAAGTCCTGTCTTCCATGTTCCCTTCATGTCCTCCGTGGTAATTAATATCCTGCATGTGTTCACTCCCTCAAATCTGTGCCATTACTCCTGAAATGTAATTAGCCACTGACTACCCTTTGTTCTCGAAAATGACTTGTGTCCATCTAAATTCTTTGAATGTGCTGCTGCTCCCAAATTTGTAACATGCATGGTAGAGTTGCAGCCTTACAGCAACAGAGACCCGGATTTGATCTTCAGTATAGGAGCTGAATAGTTTGCATGTTCTCCCTGTGACCGCGTGGGTTTTCTCCAGGTGTTTCAGTTTCCAACGACTTTCCAATGACATGCAGTTTATAGGTTAATTGGTTCTGTAAATTGCCTCTAGTGTGCAGGATAGAATTAGTGTACGGGTGATCCTTGGTTAGTGCGGATTCAGTGTTCTTAAGGGCCTGATTCCATGCTGTCTCCTTAAAACTAAAACTAAAAGATTTAAGTGCTCTGGCCTCTTGTCATGCCATGACTTTTATTGACTTCAAGCCCAAGCACTCAAAAGTTTCTTATCTCCCTACAGCAACACGGTGTTCGTGGAAAATGATGCTGATCATATCCAGTTCCATTTCACCAGCGTCTCCATTGTCCATCAAAAAGAACCAAATAGGTGAGGATTCTTTGTTAATCATTCTCTTACATTACTAAGGATCCTATCATAGACTCTGTTCTATCCATTCATCTCCCTGACAGGTGTTTGATGTATTGGTGTCACATTTATCCCCGAGAACCATTTTGCTGCACATATGGATGCCATCATCAAGACCAGCAGTTTCCACCTCTGTCGTATGCCCATCCCATCTCAGATCACCTACAACTGAAATTTTGATCCATGCCTTTGTGCATCCTGACTGATCAACCATTGTCCCAAGTCCATTTCTTCCACCCTCCGCATTCTACCCTTGTTTTCAAATCCCTTCAGAGTCTGCTGACTCTGTCCGTCTAATTTGCTACAAGTTTATAATCCTCTGACTTTTGTTCTCAAATTCTCATTTCTTAACTATCCCAAAATCCCATTACTATCAACTATCAAAACTCTTGAACTCCTTCCATAAACCCTTTTCCCCCCATCTAAGATAGTTCTTCAAAAACATCTTTGTGACCAAGCTATAGATTGTGTTCGTATCACATTTTGTTGGATAATGCACTCTCAAAGCATCGTTCTTCATTGCCACGGATGGCTGTGGAGGCCAAGTCTTAGGGTATTTTTAAAGCAGAGATTGATAGGTTTTCGATTAGTTAGGGGGTTACAGGGTGAAGGCAGGAGAATGTGGTTGAGAGGGAAAATAGATCAGCCATGATCATATTGAACAGGACTGGTGGTCTCCTTCTGCTCCTGTTTTTAAGGACAGTACAGCACAGGAACAGACCCTTGTGTTCAGACCCTTCACCCATAATGTCTATGTCGAACATGATGCCTAGACCAACTCTTATCTGCCTGCACATCATCCATATCCCTCCATATTCATGCACCTATCCCAAAAGTCTCCTAAATGCTATGATTGTTCTAAAATCAGGGGTTACACCCTCAAAAGTAAGGGCTTAGTCATCGAATGCAGAGATGTGGAGAACCTTCTTACATTCGGAGGGCAGTAACTCCTTGGAACTCTCCACCCAAGAGGACTGTGGCAGCTCAGTACAATAGACAAATATTCGATAAAATGTTGACGATTGAGATGATCAGGAATATGGGGTTAGTTCGGGAAGGTGGTACTGAGACAAAGGCACAATGGGCCAAATCTAGTTCTCATGTCTCTCCTTCAAGATAGTAATTAAAATCTACCTCTCTGACCAAACACTCTACCATAATTTCTCCCTGAGCAGCTCAAATTCACTTTAATAACACACTCGTCTGTGACCGTGTTAATCAACCTTCTAATCAAAAAGTTACAACATTGTTCGATTTGATCTCAAATGGGAGTAATTAGGAAAATTTGCAATTTTGTCCAACTGTTACTTTATTCTGCTAAACGAAACAAGTTAAGAATATTTACACATACAATACATACCCTCAAGTTACATAAGGTACAACTTGTGATAGACTACATTTTACAAGATTTTGCTACTGGGATGTTATAGTTACATTGTTAAGGAAAAGAAACATATAATAAGTTACTTAAATATTCTCAAATACAAAAAGTGCATCAGTTTAATTTTGTGCTGCTTTTCAGTATTTTAATTTTGCTGGCAACATTTAACATGAGACTCGGACGCTGACCAGGGTGCGTCTCGATAATCTGACCCAGTTCTAAGTAGCATCAAACCCAGATGAAGAATTAGAAGATTATACAAAATGAAATATTGTATAATTATTCAAAATGAAATAATATCAAATATCACAAAACAGCTTGTAATATTAAAAAGCCAAGCGATGGAAATTAGAAGGGATTATTATCTAGAAACAAAAACAGAAAATGATAAAAAACACTCAGCGAGTCAGATAGTAAAAGTGGAGGGAGAAACTATTAACGTTTTGGATCAAAGACCCTTCATCAGAAATAAGCTTATGTTTTAAGTCAGAAAACAGAGTTTGGGAATCAATCAGAGACCCTCCACCTGAACAGATTTGTCAATCTGACACATTGACTCAGTTCCTCTCTCCACAGATGCTGCCTGACTCACTAAGTGTTTCCAGCATTCTCCACTTTAATTTCAGGTTTCCAGCATCTGCACTTTTTTTTGATGAAAGAACCAGAGTTAGTTGTACAAAAGTCCAAGAACTGGCATGAGGGTTACATTGCTACTTTAAATACTTTGGACGCGGAATTCTGGCTGGATTGGGGAACACTAAGTGGATTTGAGTGCGAAAGGGAAGGAATGGGATTTATGGGATCTGGGGCAGAATACATTAATGATTTAGATGAAGAGATTAAAAGTAACATTAGCAAATTTGCAGATGACACAAAGCTGGGTGACTGTGTGAATGGTGAGGAGGATGCTATGAGGATGCTATGAGGATGCAGGGTGACTTGGACATGTTGAGTGAGTGGGCAGATGCAGTTTAATGTGGATAATAGTGAGGTTATCCGCTTTGGTGGCAAGAACATAAAGGCAGATTACTATTTGAATGGTGTCAAGTTAGGAAAGGGGAAGTACAACGAGATTTGGGTGTCCTTGTACATCAGCCACTGAAAGTAAGCATGCAGGTACAGCAGGCAGTGAAGAAAGCTAATGGCATGTTGGCCTTCATAACAAGTGGAGTTGAGTATAGGAGCAAAGAGGTCCTTCTGCAGTTGTACAGGGCCCTGTTGAGACCACACTTGGAGTATTGTATGCAGTTTTGGTCTACAAATTTGATGAAGGACATTCATAGAAGGATAAGAGGGGATCTTATTGAAACATACAAGATTATTAAGAGATTGGACACGCTAGAGGCAGGAAACATGTTCCCGATGTTGGGGGAGTGCAGAATCAGGGGCCACAGTTTAAGAATAAGGGGTAGGCCAGAGAACGAAGAGGAAACCAAATTTTCACCCAGTTGTGAATCTGTGGAATTCTCTGGCTCAGAAGGCAGTGGAGGCCGATTCTCTGGATGCTTTCAAGGGAGAGTTAGATGGAGCTCTTAAAGATAGCGGAGTCAAGGGATATGGGGAAAAGGCAGGAACGGGGTATTGATTGTGGATGATCAGCCATGATCACAGTAAATGGTGGTGCTGGCTCGAAGGGCCGAAAGGCCTACTCCTGCATCTATTGTCTAGTGGCACATGCAGTGACTAAAGAAGACTTTAATCAGTGGAGCATCCATTGTTTTCCATCATGTTCCGAGCAAGTAATTCAATTTGGGGAATTCCTTGCATAACCCAATGAGAACTCTGGTTCGTTACACCTTCATGAGGCTAACCCAACTTGCCATGATCTTGGAGCTGAAGTCAAGAAGTAAAATCCTTCTTTGGGGCCCAGGAACAATGGCAGTGTATGATTCCTGGAATCTTGCAGAAATACATTGAGTTGTAAGGTGGGCGTTCTAACTCAACAACTAACAAATGACACCTGATGAGCTCAATGTTGATTCATTGAATTCGGCCTCCTCAGTCTTGTATGTACAAACATTTCTGGAATGTCCCAATTCCATTTCCACTTTGGAGGATTTCTATTTCATGGATAACAAGTGACACATGGCACAGAGATGCAACATAATTCAGACAGGTCCACAGTCACCAAGACCTCCCGCTAATTTGCAAGCACAATAAAATAATACAGGGATGTGTTTTATGTATTGGAGTCATGGCACACTTTCACTTCAGGTCACAATAATGCATTATTTGTCAAGTATGGCAAAGCGAATAGTATTGGATAATTGCCTGAGGAGTTAACGGAATCAAGCTACAATGAGCGTGGTCTTAGAATGGAGAGCGAGAAGGATCTTCAATGAGTGTGGCCCAGAATGGTCACAGAGAACATTCACACTCTGAGAAGGAACCACAAGTGAGCAGTTGGAAGGATTTTTGTACACTGTGAGTGTGAGCCTACGATGGGAGGTGAGAGGGCTGGCCACACGTTGACAATGGACTTGATCAGCAGTTCTATGGATGTGCTGTACCCGCGAAATGTCTGGTGATCATTTGATACAGCGCTGGTTGATTTTGCAGTGTGCATATGAATGATGGTGGAGAGGAAAAAACACTGACAATGATCTCCATGGAAGCCCTCCCTACCAAAGAGGCAGGAGAGCTTCTCACCATCACCCCACTCTTACCCTAGGCAACTTGATGTTGGGCATTTCAGCTCCACCCCGCTTCTTACGTCACCCATTTCACCGACAGGTCGCACGTTCAAGAATCTGTCACTGGTGGAGAGTGAAGGAATGGAAGACACCTTGTGTCTGTCTTTGTTCACACCTGGTTACCCTGGGCACCTGCCCACCTTACTTCCGTCAGGTTTCTAACTAACGCCTCGGAGTACTGCATCAGATGCTGATGATGTGATGATATATATGCCGGTCCTATGAAGATCAGCTCCGCAAAGACTTGGTCGTTTCTACAACTGTCGACTTTCTGCTCATCTTGTCGAAGGAACTTGGAATCTATATGTCATGTAAACAGAAAGAAAAGTTGTGATTTTGAACGGCTGACTCAGCCCAGCAAGAACACGTAACGTCTAATTAACTCTGTGTTTATTGAATAATTTGTTAATTTCCCTTCAGAGTCCAGGTGAGGGAAGTGTAGGGCAGGAAATAGATAGATGTCATTTGTTCTCATTTTAACAATTTAATTATTTTATTTAGAAACAATTGGAAAATCAAACATCTACATACATCATCGACACTGTCAGCACACATCTTCCCGCCATTGGAAATTTACTTTGCAAGTCATTTCTTTGGAATTTTCTCCTGTCGAAACAATTGTGACTTACTGCTTTTTGATCAATTAAATCTTCTGCAGTGCATTTACCTCGGCCAATGGAATTTATGATGCCCAAAGTTTTAAAACAAAATTAATGATCTCTTAAAATTGCCAGTCTCACACCAAGGACTTGGGATACATTTGCCATGTACGGAGCACATCTGAAACTGAGCCATTGTTATAATTGGGAAATCATGGCTGCCACGATGTGCACAGCAGTACAATAATAGCAATCTGCTATAATTATGTTGGTTTCGGGAGAAATATTGTGCAGCTTGGTCTGACACTCTTCATCGCATGAGATCCTGTACATGCAACATAGAGGGTCTTCCTTTGAGAAGTCGGATAACATAGGACTAGTGTGAATGATGGATGCCTACTAAATAACTTCCTTGTGTAGGAAGGAACTACAGATGCTGGTTTAAACTAAAGATAGACACAAAAAGCTGGAGTAACTTCCTTGTCTGTGTTTCCTGTCCCTCCACTCTCCCAGCTTTCTTTCCTGCCCCTCTATAATCAGTCTGAAGAATGGTTGCAACCCAAAATGTCATCTATCCATGTAATCCAGGGATGCTGCTTGACCCGCTGAGTTACTCCAGCATTAATGTGTCTATCTTTACGAATGGGTGATCTATGGTCGGCATAGACTCAGTGGGCTGAGGGGTCTGCTTCCATGCTGTATCTTTAAATTAAACATCACTCGGACAACAATATTTCAGATTGCGTTGGAGAGTCAGTCTAGATTGGGTGCAATGGACTCGGAAGACAGACATGACCTGATGGCCTTTATTCTGAGAGATTAAGCTGGTACCACTAAACCTACACTGCCACTTAACACCAATCAAGGTAATGTCAGACTATTCCCAGTGATGCCATCTATCAAGTTGCCCTTTTGCTTTTTCTGGTGGCTTCCTGCTGTCTCAGTGATATTTCGACTCCATGGGTCTAAAATCAGTCCCCACAGTAGGTTCTCGGCAAACCTTCCTATCCTGCAATCGTAAACCAACATCTCAATGGAGGCCTCCAAGATGAGTCTCCTCTATCTGTGAGATTGAGTTTCTTTACATATTCCATCATACCTTGGAAATGAAACTAGAGCGAGCTTTCAAACCATTTGCAGCAGAAACGGTTCAGAGCCGCAGTGGTAGACTTGCTGCCTTACAGCGCCAGAGACCAGAGCTCAATCCTGACTACGGGTGGTGTCCGTATGGAATTTGTACGTTCTCCCTGTGACAGCTTGCGTGGGCTTTCTCTGGGTGCTCCAGTTTCCTCCCACACTCCAAAGACATACAGGTTGGAAGGTTAATTGGCTTCAGTAAAAATAGTGAAATTTTCGCCAGTGCGTAGGATAGTGTTAGTGTAAGGAGTGATCGCCGGTCAGCATGGACTCGTTGGGCTGAAGGGCTTGTTTCCCTGCTGTATCTCAAAAGTCTAAATTTATTTACATACATATTAACTGAGCGCTTCTGTTGTGAACTCTTATGAAAAATAAATGCTCTGCATCTGAACTGCAATGGCTACCTCCATATAAATGGACACCTCAATAGGCTTATGTTTTTAATTTGTTAACAGACGGAAATGAAAAAGGGTTGTTTTTTGGTCAATGATTTTAATTATGCATATTGGGCCAAAATTATCAATTGCATCGCAGTTTTGTGGCACCCGGTCGAAGATTAAAGGAAAGGTAGGAGGGGGATGAGTGTGAGTGTGGTGGGAAGATGGAACGGCAAGTGGGGTGAAAGATTATCACTTCCAATACTCACTGCCATTCGATGCTGCTTGCGAAGCTGCTTGACTCTTACAAGATCCAGTGCAACAGCCACCTGCTCTGCTGAATGCTGCAAGTCCTCTGAATATCTCTGTATCAGTGCCATCGGAATCCCACAGCGACCATGCTGAAACATGAGAGAAAGCAGAGTCATTTTAGGTCATATGTTTTAAACTAAAACTGAGCCAATTGGCTATTTTGTTTCTTTTCGTTAGCTTGTTCCCGAGTACTCCAACCAAAAGTTCACAAATGAAATAAAGACACAAAGTGTTGGAGTAATTCATCGGATTGGGCAGCTTCTCTTGAGATCATAGATAGGCGAGATTTCCGGTCAGGACCCTTCTTCAGACACAAAATGTTGCTTAACCATGTTCTCCAGAGATGCTGCCTGACCCACTGAGTTACTGCAACACTGTGTCTTTATTGGTAAGCCAGCATCTGCAGTTCCTGTGTCTACCTTTCATTTGATCGTCTCGTGCACAGGTGCTTGATGGTACCTTCAGTGACACTTGACCATTTCAAACAATCATCAACCCTTGCCTGGTTTGCATTGACCGGTTTCCGGTGCATTAGCAGCAAAACATGTAATGAGATGTCCTATTGGTTACTCACAAGTCAAAAGTACTAAGGGAGAGTTAAAAAAATCCATAATTTAAAAAAAAAAGCCAACTTATCACAAGAGTGATTTCCCCCAACCCTCCACATTCACCCCCATCCCCTTCACTCCAAAGTATTTTTGACTCTCACATTTCCAAACTTTTGGGTGTGCAAGGTTGCACTGCCAGTGCCCCGGATGTTGGAACAGTTTGGTTGTACTAGGTGTAGGAAGGAACTGCAGATGCTGGTTTACAACAAAGATAAATACAAAATGCTGGAGTAACTCAGCGGGTCAGGCAGAATCTCTGGAGAAAAGGAACGGGTGATGTTTATGGGTCGGGACCCTTCTTCTATTCATGACTCTCAATCTGAAGAAGGTTCTCGACCCGAAACATCACCTATTCCCCTTCTCCACAGATGGTGCCTGACCCGCTGAGTTACTCCAGCATTTTGTGTCCATTTTTGTGTTGTACCAGGGCCAAGGTCACAGCCCACAGTGAAGCAACAACAAATGACAAGTGGGTTAGTCATCGTGGACCAACAGATTCAACACATTATCCATGTGAAGCATCTACAACCACCAGCTTCACCACCTGATTCCCAATACTCAGCTGTTGTTAAGTTGTCTATTCCTTCTCAGAGTTATGGGTAGGGAAGGGAGGGAAGACAATGCTGAGGAGCAGCAGAAAGGACGAATATCCACCATGGTGGGACAAAGAACTTGATGCTGAGCTCAAGGACATAAAGGGGGCCCCTGGAGCAGACTCTTGCATCAGATAAAGGTGTCAGAAAACCAACAGTGGGGATAAGTGGACAGCGCATTCAGATAAAGGTCAATTTGTGATTGAAGGTCCACTAAAGTTGGAGATTTCACCAGGAATGGCAAAGGTGCGCAGAAAATCAGACTCAGCCCAGATCTATCTTCCCAAGGCCTTCAAAAGAACATTGGGACCCTCCCATACACATAAGAAAATAGATCCATGCTTCAATTCTTTTGGCGAGCCCACAGTTCTAGGTGTCTTTAATTTAGGATCACAACCTCAGTACTAACTACTAACTACTTGTATCCCCAAAGGCAAAAAACAGCTTCAATCATACCTTATCAGAGTAGGGTTTCTCTGTGAGATCAGTTGCCTCCAATTCTAACTTGTTTTCTATTAATGTTTCCAGTTCTGCTTCTCTCATTCGGAGTGGCTTCCTTCCAGAGGCTGGACACAGCTTAACTCTCAACTGTGGTGTGCAGGAGGTGTCTGGCAATGCAGTCTCTGGTAAACAGGGGGTCTGAGTGACCAACGGCGAGCTGGCCGGCTCTACGGTGGGACATTGCACGGGCAAGTTGGACACCAGTCCACACCTGCTACTGATGGAAGGATTGGAGTTGTTCGCTAGATGTGTCACAGCATGTATTCCATTCCTCATATAGTCCCTGCATTTCTTGGCAGGCACGGGGGGTGGCTGAGAAGGATGGTGTGCTTTATTTTCAGTCCTAATTTCCACATCTTTTGCCGAGCTACAGGTCACCACCCTGTCTCTATAATCATCCGCAGGAGGCTGGCTTTGCTGAGGTGGCGTGACCACTGTTGGACTGGGCAACACCTGGTCACACTTTACGGCCGGAGAGAGCTCGCTCTTCTCTCTCGAACGGTTATGTGGGGCCATCGCCGGTGCGGTCTGGAGTTCGGCAGTGCGGCACTGTTCTCCTTGGGGCTCCCCGAGGACACCATCAGAAACTGGAATAGGCCCGCAGAACCTCACTGCACCGCGGCCCGGAATGTTCTTGCCGGAGGTTCCAGGCGCCGTGCCGGGCTCGGCTTGCCGAGGCAGGCCGGCGCTCGTTCCTGCACTAGGATTAGCTTTTGATGGAGAACGGGCAGCTCGGCACAGCTCGGCGAAAGACCGAGATCTTTGCCTCTGCTTCTGACCAGAGCGGAGACACGCCAGGTCCTCACAGCTAACGCTGGTCCGCAGTCTCTGGCACCGTCTGACAGGCACTGAACGCCAGGTGCAATGAAACCGTGCACAGGGGGAGCTGGGCAGGCTGTCAGACCCTGGGGCGTGCTTCTCCTCCCTTCCACAGTGGAGGTTCTCAAAAGAGTCTGAGGGTTGAATCGCCAGGTATTCCGACGGTGGACATTTGAACGACAACTCGAGATTTGCCAACCCTGCCGTCACTAATGGCCAGGACTTCCTGTTTTTGCCTATAGACAAGAGAATGTTATTCGCCATTGTGCAAATACAGCCACCAGCAGTCGAAACACATTTACCCAATGGTCAAGGGGAATAAAGGGCGGCACAGTAGTGCAGCGGCCTCACAGCTCCAGCGGCCCAGGTTCAATCCTGACCTTGGGTGCAGTTGGCACGTTCTCCCTGCGACTGCGCGGGTTTATTCCTGGTGTTCCCCCCCACATCCCAAAGATGTGCTGATAGGTTAAATGTCTTTTATAAATCACACCTAGCATAAAAAATGGCAAAAAAACAAAAGAGTAGCATTGATGGATATGTGAGAGGGAATAGGTGCAGGGGCTTCCGGAGTAACAAGGGAACAGGACTGTTTGGGACGGGACATTGGCATTGTTCCCCAGTTGCCAGCTTTGACCCAATAGACTGTTTTTGTGTTGCTCTAATACCAACATGTCTTTAGTTTATTAGTGTCACGTGTACAGCTACAGTGAAAGGCTTTTCGTTGCATGCTATCCTGTCACGAAAAGACTATATGTGATTACAATGAAGCCATCTGCAGATTGTACATCCGTACAGATACAGGATAGAGGGAATAACGTTTAATGCCAGATATATAAAGTCTAGTAAAGTCCACCAGTAATGTCAGCCTTATTGTGATACAGTGGCTTGTGCGTGCAAGTCCCACTAAAGGGAATTGAGCGGGCGGCTCAATGGGGCAGCAGGAAAAGCTGCTGCCTCACAGCGCCAGACACAGGTTCGATCCTGACCTCCGGTGCCGTCTGTGTGGAGTTTGCACGTTCTCCCTGTGACCGCGTGTGTTTCCTCCGGGTGCTCCGGTTTCCTCCCACATCCCAAATATGTACGAGTTTGTAGATTAATTGGCCTCTGTAAATTGTTCCCTAGTGTGTATGTAGTGGATGAGAAAGTGGGATAACATGGAATTAGTGCGAACGGGTGATCGATGGTCAGTGTGGACCCGGTGGGCCGAACGGCCTGTTTCCATGCCGTCTCTTAAACTGAACTAAAACTAAATCTAGGCATGCGCTCCAACCGGCGTACAATTGATACACTTAAACCGGCTTCACTGCTACAAGTGCTATTTTTGAGATGATGACTGTTTCTGACTGATGATGAGTGTTTCTAACTGCTGAAGTGAACGTTGAAGAAGAGGTGGAGCCATCTCCCTGTGGGTTGTTTGAATCTACTCTTCCACCAATATAATTAAAAGCCCATCATCTGCTTACTTGCCTTCCTGCTATTTGGGGGTACTTTGACACCGAGCTGGAGTTTCACCAGGATCTGTCTGAATGTTATAGAAGGCTCAAGAGACTGGTGACCCATACCGTTCCTGACCATCATTTTCATTCACTCACTAAACGTAAATCCTCAGCCCTTGCCTTTGACAGGCTGGAAGCAACAGATGAAGTTTTTTACCGACAGCAATGAGGGGAATACACTCTCTGACCTTATATAGCCTAGAGCCCCTGTTTCTGAGCAGTCTGCAGATCAAATCTCAACAGCTACTGACCTTCTATAGTTGGCTGGTTGTCTTTTCCGAGGTACATTCCTGCATCCAAAATAAAACAAGTCAATTAAACATCGTGCGTTAGGAAAGAGGCAACAAATCAAGTGAAACATGGATCCAGCTCATTTTTTAGTTTAGTGATCCAGAGCGGAAACAGGCCCTTCGGCCCACCAAGACCGCAACGACTGGTCATCCCCGCAGACTAACACAATCCTAGTATATTCAAGTGGGACAATTTATAATTATACCAAGCCAATTAATCTATACATATTGGAGTGTGGGAGGAAACCAGAGATCCTGGAGAAAACCCACACGGGTCAAGGGGGGAACGTACAAACTCCGTACAGACAAGCACCCATAGTTAGGATCGAACCCGGGTCTCTGGTGCTGTAAGGCAGCAGCTCTACCAATGCGCCACTGTGCCGCCATTGGTGCAGTGTTCTCCTCGGACAGTTGATGAACACGAGGTCTTCACCAAGCCCTCCTGCCCAAGGGAAGTCCTTCTTCCAGGGGCGCACCAAGGACTTGTTTTGAAGAGAGAGAAGTTCGCAAGAGCCAACCCTTTTGAGACAAGGTTCATAACCAGCTTGTATTCTTATCATATTGCTCTCAGGAATCAAAAGACTTGTAAGGAGCCAAAGCAGGAATGGGAAAGAAAAAACACCATAGTCCAAGTGTAAAAAATCTATCCATATTAAGGAATCAATGCTTACCGAGATACAGTTACCATCACTGCCTCAGCTGTTTTGCTTTGAACAGGTGAGCTAATATTGGACCTACCAGCTGTTTGAAATCCCAAGACCCTCTGTGCTTGCAGCAAAAGATCTCTCCCCATCCCCCACTGCAAATTGTGTCCCCATGTCGTAAATTCAGTTCACTTTCGCCCATGCAGTTAATTCAGTTCACTTTTTTAACCATAGAGACTCAGGATGTTTGCTATAATTGCTGCAAATCAACATTTGTTTTATGAATCTGTGCTATAATATGAATGCAGTATTATTTCATGAATCAGTCATGTAATCTCAAGTAATGATGTAATATGAATCCATTAGTTTGTGCTGTAACATGGACTAATGCTGTAAAATGATCCAGTGATGTGATTTGGAAATGTATTCTAATGTGGACCAATGCGACAATACGGATTCCCCCTGCAATGTGGACAAATGCTACGTTATAATCTGCATTAGGGCCTGCACAGTAGCGCAGCTGGTAGAGCTACTGTCTCACAGCACCAGAGACCAGGGTTCGATCCTGACCTTGGGTGTGAACTGTGTGGAGTTTGTACATTCTCCCCTGTCGCTGTGTGGGTTTCCTCTGGGTACTTCGGTTTCCTCTTACATCCTAAAGATGTGCGAGTATATCGCCCTTGGTGTGCAGGGTATGGATGTGAAAGTGGAATAACAGAATTCGTGTGAACGGGTGATCGATGCTTGGCATGGACTCGGTGAGCCAAAGAGCCTGCTTAGATTTTAATTTTTTTATTTTAATTTTAATTTTTCTGGGGCAGTGCATATTGATAAACATTTATATGTAAATATGCAAAATTATAGCCAATAGCTAATTTCCATCTTTAGTCCCTTTGGCAGGTTGATGTTAAATAAACAAATTAAACACATCACAACATAATCAATCAATAAGAAAATAAATAAATAAATAAAAACCAATAAAATAAGAAAAATAACAATAAAGAGTACAATAAACAAACAGACAAGCAATGCTGCTTATGACAGACCAGATAGCAGTGAATAATTTTAAGGTAGATTATGAGCACAGTATTGATTTTCCAGTAACCATGTTTTTAGATGTTTGGTAAATGAGATAAAGGTTGGCAGATCCCGTATGACGCTTGGTATCGTGTTCTAGGTCTGCGACGCTCGATATGAAAACACTGTATCCATGCTGGATCTTTCAATCAATCAATATGCATGCAACCAACAGAGATGGACACTGCTATAAAATGAACTAATGATGCAGTAAAATCCTGGGGTGGTGATTATTGGCCACCAATAACCACAGACATCTTTGTGCAAGGTATCACCCTACCAATTAGAGACATTTCCAAGATACCATACTCGGTTAAATGTTACCCTGATATCAAAGGATAGTCACTCTTAGCTCGCCTCAAGCAATCAGCTCCTGAAGTGGCTTAAACCAATTCCACCCTATGCAGTAATTTTGACAATAAACAAATATTCTGAAATGGACATGTGCTATAATACTGATCCACAAAGGAACAATTTAGAAGGATGAGAGGGGATCTGATAGAAACATATGACATTCTTAAGGGATTGGACAGGCTAGATGCAGAAACAATGTTCCCCATGTTGGGGGAGTCCAGTACCAGGGATCACAGTTTAAGAATAAGGGATAGGCTCTTTAGGATTGAGATGAAGAAAATTGTTTTCACCCAGAGAGTTGTGAATCTGTGGAATTCTCTGCCACAGAAGACAGTGGAGGCCAATTCATTGGATGTTTTCAAGATAGAGTTAGATTTAGCTCTTAGGGTCAAGTGAAGTCAACTTTATTTGTCACATACAAGATGTGCAGTGAAATGAAAGTGGCAATGCCTGCGGATTGTGCAAAAAGCTACAGAACAGAGCAGAATCAGTATTTACTTAATAGAAAAAAACAGCAATTTAAAAAAGACACAACAGTAAATGTGTACAGTAAGTTAGTCCCTGGTGAGATAAGAGTTTACAGTCCTGATGGCCTGTGGGAAGAAACTCCGTCTCATCCTGTCTGTTTTCACAGCATGACAACGGAGGCGTTTGCCTGACCGTAGCAGCTGGAACAGTCCGTTGCTGGGGTGGTAGGGGTCCCAATAATGTTGCCTGCTCTGGATCTGCACCTCCTGATGTACAGTTCTTGCAGGGGGGGCGAGTGTAGTTCCCATAGTGCGTTCGGCCGAGCTTACTCTCTGCAGAGCCTTCTTGTCCTGGGCAGAGCAGTTCCCAAAGCAAATTGTGGTGTTGCCGGACAAGATGTTTTCTACAGCCCCAGAGTAGAAGCACTGAAGGATCCTCAGAGCGACTCTGAATTTCCTCAGCTGAGGTGGTAAAGGCGCTGCCTTGCCTTAATTCAGTGCGGCAGCGTGTGATGTCCATGTCAGATCCTCTGTGATGTGGACTCCCAGGTATTTAAAGCAGCTCACCCTATCCACAGTAGCCCCATTTATCTCCAGTGGCATATACGTCCTAGGATGTTGTGCCCTTCTAAAGTCTACAATCAGCTCCTTAGTTTTTATGACATTCAAGAGGAGGCTGTTGTCCCGACACCAGAGTGCCAGATCAGCCACCTCCTCTAGGTAGGCCTTCTCATTGTTATCGGAGATCAGGCCCACCACCACAGTGTCATCAGCAAACTTGATTATAGAGTTGGAGCTGAAACTGGCCATACAGTCATGTGTGTACAGGGAGTACAGTAGGAGGCTGAGGACGCAACCCTGGGGGGGATCCTGTGTTCAGGGTGAGGGTGCTCGATGTCTGGCTTCCCATCTTGACTACCTGGGGCTTGGCGGTGAGAAAGTCCAGGACCCAGGCACACAGGGGAGTGTTACGCCCCAGTTCCAGCAGCTTCTCAGCAAGTTTGGTGGGGACTATCATATTGAAGGCTAACGGAATTAAGGGATGTGGGGAAAAAGCAGGAACGGGGTATTGATTTTAGATGATCAGCATGATCATATTGAATGTCTCAAAGGGCCAAATGGCCTACTCCTGAACCTATTTTCTATGTTTCCATGTTTCTAAACACTGGTATTTTGCGCATCTAACTTGTTAAATAGATCAGCGTTGCAAAGCGGATTGGCATTGTAATTATAAATCACATAAGAAAAACATACCTATGCTGTACCCTGAGCCTTACTGTATCATAAAAATGTATCATAATGTGCAGCTGCTATACAGCTTCACGTTGTAGCATCAATCAACAACGCACTCATTTCCAGATGGTATTACTGACCCGATTACTAGGCCGACAGATCAGGCATGCATGCATTGGATATACTGTTGGGAGTGTGTATTTATGAAATAATTGGCAGTCTGGACCTTGCATTAAGCTTGTTCGAATTCAGCTCAGCATCAATGTCGCTGTCAATTTTCCCTTTGTTAAAGTTTGCAGTAGGCGCATGGCTAATTGGATACATTCACTAAGGGATTTATAGATGGAGCCAACATTCTCAACGAGTAACTAAAAATAACCCAAATAATTGGTAAAAGGACGGCGAGAAATGGAATAGATTCTGAAGATCATCAGTAGAGAAAGAATGTATTTTCATTTCTGCAGCATCTTTCACAGCCACGTTCAGGGACCTGAAAAGTTAACTTTCCATCCCCACTGACCTGCTGAATATATCCAGCATTTTGTGTTTTTTTTCCAGATTTCCAATGTTTGCTGTTTTTCTTAATCTTATCTCACCAGGGACTAATTTACTGAACACATTTACTTTTGAAGGGTAGCTACTATTGTAACAGAAGGGGAAAGCAGCCAGTGTACGGACAACAGTAATCTGATAATGGCCACATCTCCTATTTCAGCAAGGTTACCCAAGGAATAATAGATCAGCCAGATCACCAGGGAGAACTTTTGTCCATATTTTTTACAATTTTGTGCCAGGATCTGAACCAGTAGGTGGGCTTGGTTTTAGAAGAATCATTTCTTCTTAGAAGGAATCCTTAGAGGCCAATCATCCTTTCAGAAGGATGAGAGGGAACCTCACTGAAACTTGCGAATAGTGAAAGGTCTGGATCGAATGGATGTGGAGAGGATGTTTCTACTAGTAGGTATGTTACAAAACTTACCTTTAGCGGCGCTGCACTTCTGCCGCTCCCCGTGTGCGCGACTTTCGCGCCTTGCAGAGGGGGGCGGGCTTAAAGTGCCGTTTTTCCACAGGCCTGGATAATCGATGAATGTCGGGCGATTTGGTTGCGGAAGAAAAATCGCTCCGACATTTCATGAATGAAGGTATTTTTAAATTACGCTAGATTATTTATTAACTAGAGTAATTTAAAAATCACCTTCAAAAGCCGTGAGCGCAGACAACCGGAAGCATTTTGCGTAGGGGAGAAAAAAAAAGGTAAATACTTTATTTTTATATTAAAAGTTGGTTTTTCGGGAGGCTTTAATAACATTTTTATGTTGCGAAACGGGGTCCCCAAAAAATGTATGAACCCCCAGTATTTTTTCCCCTGACTTCACCGCTAACCGCAACGTTCTAATCCACCGCATTCCACTAAAACCCACTCGCTAGTTGATTTAAATGGCCATTAATTTACAGGCATTAAACAGTAAATTCCTTCCATTTGGCCCAGAAATTCATGAAAATGAGATTTAAAAATTATGTTATATTGTGGATTATTGTGTGAATGTTATTTGGACACTTAGGCAATTTTTAAAAAGTTTATCTTTTCTTAAGAAATTGATAGATGTTTAGATCTACTCATTGAATTTTGTAATTAGCTACAATTAGATAACTAACTAATTATATGCTTTAATTTCAGGTAATCCAAGTAAGATTGTTTAATATTTGTTTCAGAATGCTTCAATCTATAATAACTGAAAATTTCATTGAGTTCTCTTAATTTTTAAGAATGTTATGGACTTTTAACTTTTCCAGATCACAGCTTTTGAGTTAAGTCAATTGAAAGGCAATGGGAAGCAAGATGCTCATTTCCGAGTAGGAAAATGGCCATAACTTTCTTAATACTGAAGATATGAAAGTAAATTAGGTGTCAAATTAAACTTCTTTTTATGCTTTATCTGATGGGATAAATTGCGGACTTGATTTTTAAAATCTCAAAATTTTGTAACATTGCTACTACTAGTGGGAGAGTCTGGGACCAGAGGTCATAGCCTCAGAATAAAAGCCTGTACCCTTAGAAAGGAAATGAGGAAGAATTTCTTTAGTCAGAAGGTGATGAATCTGTGGAATTCATTGACGCAGAAGGCTGTGGAGGCCAAGTTAATGGATATTTTTAAGGTGGAGATTGATAGATTCTTGATTAGTTTGGGTGCCAGAGGTTATGGGGAGAAAGCAGGAGAATAAAGTTGAGTGGGAAAGATAGATTAGCCATGATTGAATGGCGGAGTAGACTTGATTGGCTGAATGGCCTAATTCTGCTTTACAATTTATGACCTTATGAACTTAGTTTAATGTCACACCCTGAAAGATATTACCACCGACAAAAGAACACTATCACAATGTGGCACGGGATCACTAAACTACATCTAAGCACTAAACTGAATAATTTGACCACAACTAGAGAGCAGTCCTGAACTATTGTCTACCTCATTTGTGACCTTCAGACTATCTTTGGTCAGACTTTAACTTGCACCAAACGTTATTCCCTTATCATGTATACATGGTAAATAGCTCGATCGTACTCATGTATTGTCTTTCCGCTGACTGGTTAACACATAATAAAAGCTTTTCACTGTACCTCGGTACACGTGACAATAAACTAAACTGAAACTGAGTGCTCAAAACAGGCTTGAGAACGTACGCGCGTGTGTGTGTGTGTGTGTGTGTGTGTGTGTGTGTGTGTGTGTGTGTGTGTGTGTGTGTGTGTGTGTGTGTGTGTGTGTGTGTGTGTGTGTGTGTGTGTGTGTGTGTGTGTGTGTGTGCGCGGGAAAGCAGTTGCTCGATGCTGCTCCTACCGTTGTCAGGAAATCCACTCTCCTCGAAGCAGCCAGAGTCCCACGCAGAATGTCTCTGCTGGCCCGAGCCGGCATTCTTAATGGAATAGTGAGACAAAGCTTCCTGGGGGGCGCATTCAGCCACCAGATCCTTGTCACTGTTACCTGTGGAGAGGAAATATCAAAGGACAATTAGTGTGGATAGCACGGCCACTGTCATGGGGGAAGGGGCACAGTTTAAGACCCTGTCACCATTGACATTGAAAGGCTGGGCATAAGGTCATAAGTAATCGGAGCAGATTTAGGCCATTCAGCCCATCAAGTCTACCCCGCCATTCAATCATGGCTGATCTATCTTTCCTTCCTAACCCCATTCTCATGCCTTCTCCCCAAAACCTCTGACGCCCGTACTAATCAAGAAGAGTAATAACCTCTTAAACATATCACTGGTACATTGTTTAGGGATAAAACACGATTGGTGTGGACACATTGTAGGTGAATGTATTTAATTGATGGTACAATGCATACAGAAAATGTCAATATACAATATATGTAGCATAAATAAAGTCACACTTTGGGGAAAAAAATTATATTGAGAGCACATGAATGCAAATTAAAACAAACAATTGCAAAATTGCGGCAGAGACCCGAGTTCGATCCAGACTATGGGTGCTTGTATGGAGTTTGTACGTTCTCCGCATGACCTGCATGGATGTTCTCTGAGACAATGTCATAAGGAATAGGAGTAGAGTTAGGCCATTTGGCCCATCAAGTCTACTCTGCCATTCAATCATGGCTGATCTATCTCCCTCCTAACCCCATTCTCCTGCCTTCTCCCCAGAACCTCTGACTTCCAAATCCATCTATCTCTGCCTTAAAAATATCCACTGACTTGGCCTCCACAGCCTTCTGTGGCAAAGAATTCCACAGATTCAACACCCTGCGGTTTCGTCCCACACTCCAAAGACAAAGAGGTTTGTAGATTAAAAGTAAAATTGTCCCTCAAGTGACGGGTAGTGTTAATGTGCGGGGATCGCTGGTCGGCGCGGACTCGATGGGCTGATGGGCCTGTTTCTGTGCTGTATCTCTAAACTAAACTAAGATAAAATTAGAGGATGGGGAATAAAGGAGAGTGAACCTGAAGGGAGAAGAGATTGGGGGCACAATGTTGACAAGCATCTGTTCCATGGTGTAGGACTTAACAACAATATTCTGAGAATACTCTCTATCTGTAACTGAAGGAGACAACACTACCAAACATCCAAAGATATCTTTCTTTTGATTACATGTCATGGTGAGGGCCTGGAAGGAGCTGCCAGGGTTGGTGGTTGAGGCAGATGCGATAGTGGCGTTGAAGAGGCTTTTGAATGGGCACATGGATATGCAGGGAATGGAGGGGTTGTGGATTACGCACAGGTAGATAAGACATTGTCTTGGCTTCATGTTCAGTGTGGACATTGTGGGCCAAAGGGCCTGTTCTTGTGCTGTACTGTTCTACGTTCCATGTGAGAAAAACATTTTTCACACAGAGAGTGGTGAATCTCTGGATTTCTCTGCCACAGAAGGTAGTTGAGGCCAGTTCATTGGCTATATTTAAGAGGGAGTTAGAAGTGGCACTTGTGGCTAAAGGGATCAGGGGGTAGGGAGAGAAGGCAGGTACGGGATACTGAGTTGGATGATCAGCCACGATCATATTGAATGGCGGTGCAGGCTTGAAGGGCCGAATGGCCTACTCCTGCGCTATTTTCTATGTATTATCTGTAGATGCAACAAAAACCGTACGACTGCATTACCGCAAACAAAGATGCTGGGCTTACTGTCATAGTCAAGCAGGAGTTCGACAGCCAGCAGTAGCTGGGACCTCTGCTCTGGTTCCAGAATGTCCAGTTCGTCCAAGTCCTCCTCCTGCAGCAGCTTAAACGTGTCCAGGTCCTCATAGCCGTTCAACAAAAGAGTTGGCATGTGTTGCTGGAAACAGAACAAACACAACAAAGTGACAGCGAGGAGGGAGCGTCCATGGACCAACAGGTAAAAGGCCCTTCTCATGGCTTACACAGTAGGGAATGACTGCGTCTCCTTCCTGCGGGAGAGTCCGAAAATAGAGAAAAAAATCTATGTTAATGAATGGAACCCAGCACAAATTCCCCAAAGGAAAACTCTGTTCATCTAACTTGACTGAGCTACGTGATGGAATAATAACTAAGCTAGAGGGGGGTGCAGGAAAGGATGTTGCAGGGACTGGAGGACATGTTATGAGGAGAGACTTGATAGGCTGGGACAGGTTTCCCTGAAGCAATGGAGGCTGAGGGATGACCTTCGAGAGGTTTATGGGATATTGAGGAGCATGGAGAGATGGTCAACGTCTCTTTCCCAGAGTAGAGGAGACTAAAACTAGAGGGCATACGTTTAACATGATTGGAGAAAGGGAGTTAAGGGATAGGGTTTTTCACACAATGATTGATGGGTATATGGAACGTGCTGCTAAAGGAAGTGATAGAGACAAGGTTCCACATGGTAGGCTGCTCTGGAAAGGATAAATCGCATGGGATCCAGGGGGAGCCAACTAGAAAGAAGAGGATGATTGTGGAAGGTTGTTTTTTTGGATTGGAAGCCTGTGACTAATGGTGTGACTTTTGGAGTTAATGCTGGGCCCATTGCTATTGATCATATCTATAAACAGTTTGGATGAGAATGTACGAGGCATGATTAGTAAGTTTGCAGCCGGCACTAAAATAGGTGGTATTGTGAACAGTAAAGGTGGTTGGTTATCAGGAATGACAGTAGGATCTCGATCAACTGGGTAAGCGGGTGGACGATAGGCAAATAGATTTTAATTCAGGAAAGTATGAGGTGTTGTATTTTGGGAAGATAAAAATTGGGCAGGATCGTCACAGTGAATGGTAGGGACCTGGGGAATGTCATGAAACAGAGGAATTTAGGAGAACAAGTACACAGTTCCCATTATATGACAAAGATGTTATGTGTTTGCAAAGAAGGTTTGAAATGTTTCCTCTTTCTTCAGGAAAATGACTATTATGGACAAAGACAAAAAGGCGAGAGATCCTTTTTTTTTGTATAGCATAAAAAGTAAGATGCATCAAATTGACCAAAACGCTCTTTGGGCAGCTCAAGAACTGCTTGCTATTCTACAAACCACAGTTATAGAAAAATGTCAATATCTTACTGGGTGCCCAGAGGAGATTTATGGGAATGGACTTCTATATTTAGACTTTAGAGATACAGCGCAGAAACAGGCCCTTCGACCCATCGAGTCCACACTGACTATCGATAGTTCTAGCACTATTCCACACACCAGGGATAATTTGCAATTTTACCAAAGCCAATTAACCTTACAAACCTTTATGTCTTTGGGGTGTGGCAGGAAACTGGAGCGCCAGGAGAAAACCCACACGGTCACAAGGAGAACGCACTAACTCCACCTCAGACAGCACTTGTAGTTGGGATCAAACCCAGGTGTCTGGCATTGTGCCACTGTGATCGCAGAAAACATTTCCAAAGTAAAAAGGGTTCCAGATTAGATTTAAGGCAACAGAATTAGAGATGACATGGGGACTATTTATGGCGCAGCAAGTTGTTTCGCACCTGGAATTTATGGTCAGTAAAGCAGCTGTGAAAGCAGATTCAGCAACTTTTAAAAGGATATCAAATACATAATTCGAGAGGAAACATTTTTGGAGGTTTGGGAATAAACAGGGCATAGATCCAACTGGACAAGATTGAGTGCTAAATATCACAGGATCCTAGCTTCAAAATATTCAGGAATTTCTATCTTATTTGAATGGGAATTCAAGTCATATTTCGTAAGGTCCTGGACTAATTAGCAGGCAACCAAAGCTTTTCATTGTACCTCGACAGATGTGGCATTAAATAAACGAAACTAAACCTTTAACCAAAGCGTTTCTTCTGTTGATGCAATTTGTGTCTCATTGCTGTGGTATTGGGAGATCAATTGGCTGCTAATGACCACAATGGAATTACTGTCAAATATTGAGCAAAACACAAAGTGTTGGAGTAACTCAGTGGGTCGGGCAACATTTCAGTCTGAAGAAGTGACCCAAGTCGAAACATCACCTATATATGTCCTTCAGAGATGGTGCCTGACCCACTGAGTTACTCCAGCACTTTGTGTTTTGGTCCAGATCCCAACATCTGCAGTTCCTGGATTCACCATTTTACTGTCGAATGTTGATTTCTCCTGAATGGACTCAACTTTCTTTACTCAAAAGCTTGGACTCATTCAATAAAGCTGCAGCTAAAGAAAGTTATGAAACCAACCTCCAGATCAAATCGCTGGAGTAACTCCTGAACAGTTTGGGGTTTGGGCTGTTTGCATCCCCGCCTCCTCCTCCTCCTTGGTCTTTTTGGTTTTTCCACTTCATCATTCACAACATCCATGTAGATGAACTTAAACGTTCC
Source organism: Raja brachyura (assembly GCA_963514005.1). The sequence continues at coordinate 15,141,702 of OY740788.1, forward strand.
AACTTTATTGTTCAGCAGACCCATCCATGTCCCTCCGGGGGGCTTGCTGATTATGTCGATAACGTCACCTTTCTGCAAAACAGGTCAATGTTTATTATCTTCTGTTAAATGTAAAAGTAATACCAGCAAATGCAGAGATTGCACTTACAATGTTCATACAGTGGCTTGCAAAAGTTTTCATACCCCTTGAACTTTTCCACATTTTGTCACGTTACAACCACAAACGTAAATGTATTTTATTCGGATTTTATGTGATAGACCAACACAAGGTGGCGCATAATTGTGAAGTGGAAGGAAAATGGATTTTCAAATTTTTTTACAAATAAAAAACTGAAAAGTGTGGCGTGCAAAAGTATTCAGCCCCCTTTACTCTGATACCCCTAAATAAAATCCAGTGCAACCAATTGCCTTCAGAAGTCACCTAATTAGTAAATAGAGTCCACTTGTGTGTAATCTAATCTCAGTATAAATACAGCTGTTCTGTGAAGGCCTCGGAGGTTTGTTAGAGAACATTAGTGAATAAACAGCACCATGAAGCCCAAGGAACACACCAGACAGGTCAGGGATAAAGTTGTGGAGATGTTTAAAGCAGGATTAGGTTATAAAAAAAATCCCAAGCTTTGAACATCTCACGGAGCACTGTTCAATCCATCATCCGAAAATGGAAAGAGTATGGCACAACTGCAAACCTACCAAGACATGGCAGTCCACCTAAACTGACAGGTCGGGCAAGGAGAGCATTGATCAGAGAAGCAGCCAAGAGGCTCATGGTAACTCTGGAGGAACTGCAGAGATTCACAGATCAGGTGGGAAAATCTGTCCACAGGACAACTATTAGTCGTGCACTCCACAAATCGTGCCTTTATGGAAGAGTGGCAAGAAGAAAGCCATTGTTGAAACAAAGCCATAAGTCGTCCCATTTGCAGTTTGCCACAAGCCATGTGGGGGGGACAGCAAACATGTGGAGGAAGGTGCTCTGGTCTGATGAGACCAAAATTGAAGTTTTTGGCCTAAATGCAAAACGCTATGTGTGTCGGAAAACTAACACTGCACATCACCCTGAACACACCATCCCCACTGTGAAACATGGTGGTGGCAGCATCATGCTGTGGGGATGCTTTTCTTCAGCAGGGACAGGGAAGCTGGTCAGAGTTGATGGGTAGATGGATGGAGCCAAATACAGGGCAATCTTGGAGGAAAACCTGTTAGAGTCTGCAAAAGACTTGAGACTGGGGCACAGGTTCACCTTCCAGCAGGACAACAACCCTAAACACACAGCCAGAGCTACAATGGAACGGTTTAGATCAAAGCATATTCATGTGTTAGAATGGCCCAGTCAAAGTCCAGACCTAAATCCAATTGAGAATCTCTGGAAGGACTTGAAAATTCACAGACGCTCTCCATCCAATCTGACTGAGCTTGAGCTATTTTGCAAAGAAGAATGGGCAACAATTTCAGTCTCTAGATGTGCAAAGCTGGTAGAGACATACCCCAAAAGACTTGCAGCTGTAATTGCAGCGAAATTACAGATTTGGTTCTACAAAGTATTGATTCTAGGGGGGCTGAATACTTTTGCACGCCACACTTTTCAGTTTTTTTATTTGTAATAAAATTTGGAAACCATGTATCATTTTCCTTCCACTTCACAATTATGCACCACTTTGTGTTGGTCTATCACATGAAATCCCAATAAAATACATTTACGTTTGTGGATGTACCGTGACAAAATGTGGAAAGGTTCAAGGGGTATGAATACTTTTGCAAGCCACTGTAAATACTCAAGTCCCAGGAACAGAATTAGGTCATTTTGTCCATCAAGTTTACTCCGCTATTCAATCATGGTTGATCCCTCTCAATTCCCTCCAAACCCCATTCCCCTGTCTTTTCCCGATAACCCTCGACACACTTACGAATGAAGAATCTGTTAATCTAGGGGTGTATAAAAGCATGAGAGGAATAGATAGGGTAGATGCAGAGTCTCTTCCCCAGAGTAGGGGAATTAAGAACTAGAGTACATAGGTTTAAGGTGAAGGGAGGAAGATTTTAAGGGAACCTGAGGGGTAACTTTTTCACACAAAGGGCGGTGGGTGTATGGAACGGGCTGCTGGAGGTGGTAGTGGAGACAGGAACTATTGCAATGTTTAAGAATCATTTGGACAGGTACATGGATAGGATAGGTTTAAATGGATATGGGTCAAACGCAGGCAGGCAGGTTGGAATAGTGTAGATGGACCATGTTGGTCGGGTGGGCAAGTTGGGCCGAAGGGTCTGTTTCCACCCTGTAAGACTCTATGACTCTAATCTTGACTGGGGAGGTGGGAGTTTTAGGAAAAAATAGTAGGGAGTGGGATGGCTCTGTGAACTGGTGTGGGCACAATGGGCCAAAATGACCCCCAGGATCTCTTGACCCGAAACGTCGCCTATTCCTTCGCTCCATAGATGCTACCTAACCCGCCGAGTTTCTCCAGCATTATTATCTCCCTTCTACGTTATACGGACATAACTACAGAAAGCACTCTGGTTACACTTGATGGACCGAAGGTTCGAGCACAAAACCTCCCGTGGATCCAGAAATCCCAGGATACACAAAGGGAGCAAAAACCTTGTGTGATTGTTCCACCTTTCCCTCTACCCAAATTCCAAGTTCCATCATCATCTGTCAGATTGATTTTCCGATTACTTGATCCCAAGGACGGTTTAATTATGTAATATCGCTCCATCTCGGGCCTGAAGACGGGTCCTAGACCTGAAACATTAACTGTTCTCTTTCTGCAGATGCTGCATGACCTTCTGAGAGTTTTCTGTTTTTATTTGAGATTTATAGCACCTGCCATTTTTCTTTTATTTTCATGCACCTTTGAGTCTGCTCTCCTGGATCCAAGATATTGTGCAATGTTTCGTTTGGAAAACTATGATTTTTTTTTTACCACTAAGCAGTTAAAAAGACAAATGCATTAATTTGGAACTGCTTTAATTGCATACATTAATGTGTGGTGATTGCCAAGCCTAATGGGAATGGAAAGTGGATTTGCTACGGGAAATAAAAGAGTAGGAATAAAAGATAAAACAGAGTTTCAAAGGCTGTTACTTGTGGGGTGCCAAAGGGATTAGCACAAGGACATCGGCTATTTTCATTCTATATCAAGGACAGTATAATTTATTCAAGTTTGCTCACAATAGAAAGTTGATGGGAAACTGAACTGTGCTGAGGTTGCTAAATTGTTTAGTGCTGGAGATGGATGCTGGGTTCACATTTCACTTCCAGCCCACATCCACGTGACCCAGTGTAGGATGGACACAAAATTCATGCTGCAAATTCAGTAAAGCAATTCCAGCAACAAGAGAGTGCATGACTACGGGGCCAAATGCTGTGAGTGTCCAGTACCAGCTCAGGTTAGCCTACGATGGTTAAACGTTGAAATGTTGAACGCCTTTTGTGATGGTTCCACCATTCCTTGGCTCAAATTCCAAGTTGTCTCATCGTCTGTCAGATTGATTTTCCGATTACTTGAACCAAAAGTGCTGTTTAATTATGTAATATCGCTTCTTCTCGGTCCTGAAGAAGGGTCCTCGACCGGAAACATTAACCATTCTCTTTCCGCAGATGCGGCCTGACCTACTGAGAGCTTCCACTTCGTGTTTTTATTTGGGATTAACAGCACCTGCAGTTTTTCTTTTATTTTCATGTACTATTGAGTTTCTGCTCTCATGGAACCAAGGCATTGTGCAATATTTTGTTTGGAAAACTATGAAACTAATGCTGTAAATGGTGGAGCAAGCTATTCCACAGCTTAACGCATGCCGCATGAAATTTGACTGGAGCACCCGACTGAATGCTTGGAAAACTTGATGAGCAAGTATTCCAGGATGGAGGGAGGAGATTTCTTCACAAGCAGAGTGAGGCGTCTTTGAAGGGAGGTGCATTTGTGAATGTGACGATGAGTCAGGCCACAGGATGTGGACACAGAGCTGCAATAAATTTAATGAGCTCACACATGCACTCCAACTCAATAAAGGCATTGACTGCAACCCCTCATCAAAACTGCTGGGCAGACTTTGTAAACGGCTGCAGACAACGCACATCAGTCAGCTGCGAACAATTCCCATCAAACAGCACTCCTAGCAACTTTCTTGAGACGCGTCACAGCTCGACACAATTACCACACCCACACAGCTCAGCATCTCAGGCTAATCAACTGTGGAAGACACACTAACAAAACAACCGACAGTCATCACATTCTTCCTCTCTCCTGCAGGACAGGGCGACGCCGATCTTGTGGGTGGTGCAGTGACACAGTGGTACAGTTGCTGCCTTACAGCACCAGAGGCCCAGCTTCGATCCTGACTATGGGTGCTGTCTGTACGGGTTTGTACGTTCTCCCAGTGACCACACTCCAAAGGCGTACAAGTTTGTAGGCTAATTGGCTTGGTATCATTGTAAATTGTTCCCAGTGTGTGTAGGATAGAGTTAGTGTGCGGGGATCGCTGGTCGGCGCGGACTCGGTGGGCCGAAAAGGCCTGTTTCCACGCTGTATCACTAAACTAAAAGGAGTGGGAGATGAATTAGATTTGCCTGAGATAAAGACTCTCTGACGTCAATCATGCGCTAATGTTCTGCAAAATGTCTTCTCTGAGAGCAATGTTAAAGCTGGAGACACAGAACAGGTTGTTCAGATCAACCTCAGTATCACAGGCAAAGTGGGTCTAGCTCTGCTCTGTGGTTGCAGGAAACACTCGACAGGTCAGGCTGCATCTGTGGGAAGAGAAACTGAGCCAATGCTGCAGGGAACACCTGAATCTCTTGCCAGTCAGAATTCAGGGCACAATTTTACTGCCCACCACACCATTCCTTGCAGCCTTCAGAAACTACAACAAGTTCTCCAAAGAGCAAACAGCTCTTTTCGAATACCAATCCTCTCGCTATTAATCATCAATGCACGCACAAGTGAAGAGTACAAATCAGGGATGAGAGTAATTTTCCCATTGCTAACTGCACCAAAGGGCAGCACGGTGGCACAATGGTAAGGTTGCTGCTTTACAACGCCAGAGGCCCGGGTTCGATCCCGACTATGGGTGCTCCGGTTTCCTCCCACTCTCCAAAGATGTACGGGTTTGCCCGTTAATTGGCTTGGAAAAACTGTAAATTGTTCCTAGTGTGGAGGATGTTGTTAGCGTGTGGGGGTCGCTGGTCGGCACGGTGGGCCTAAGGGCCTGTTTCCGCGCTGTAAAAAACTTCTGAGTTTTCCATCCATGCTCAAATTAGGGTATGAGCAATTTGATATCAATGGCAAGGTATCATCTCCCAGCAGCTATGCCTAAGTTTGCATATTCTGCATAAATCTAAATCCAGAGATGCTGCCTTTCCCACTGAGTTATTCCAGCATTTTGTGTATAAATCTGACATATGATGTTCAAGTTACCCATCCTACAAAGATAGCAGTCAGTGCAGGGCGTGTTAAAAATGGTGTCCAATTATTTTTGGGAAAAATGGGAAATGATCTAATTGAAAGATTCTAAGGTATAATATCTGCGCAGTTGTCTTTTTTGTTTGTTTATTTTATTAGAATTTAATACAGTACAAAACAATACAGTGGCACCTAATCTTAGGTGGCAACTGTCATAACGTTCTATGTACAACCTCTAGTTTTATGTTTTTGAAAAGGAAATTTTAAAAAAAGACACGAAATAGAGAGAAGAAAAAGAGGAAAAATAGATAGAAAATAGAAAAACGTGAAGTGTGTATATATGAACAGAAAAAGTAGAAAGTAGAAATAGGAGAAAAAGACCCTTAAAAAAGAACATTTTCAAACCTTTGTTCGGAGATGTAAATCTATCCACGACCTGACCTGAAATCAGTAATCTTTACGGCACTGCTGCATCACATGATTCCAAAAAGTCGATGAAAGGGGACCAACTCCTTAAGGGATTGGTCATATTTATCTATTAGGCGGAGTCTCATTTCTTCAAGGTGAGCTATGTCCGTCATATTACTAATCCACATTTTAATAGTTGGTATAGCTGTATTTTTCGCAGTTGTTAAGAACCTTTTGATTGGAAAGTCTAAAATTATGTCTCCATCGACCATTTTTGAGAAGAAACTTATTTCCAAGTGAGTCATGAACATTTGAAATTCTCTATCTGGGTAGCTGTGAATAACCTGCCACTTACATATTCTAAATGAGAATATTGGACACATACAGAATCAAGTATTTTGAAGTTAAGTAAGAAATTGAACTTACAAGGAGGACGGGTTATTTATTTTATTTTAGTTTAGAAATACAGCATGGAAGGAGGCTCTTCGGCCCACCGAGCCCATGCTACCATTACATTAGTTCTATGTTATTTCACTTTTCCATCCACTCCATGCACACCAGGGCAATTTCACAGAGGTTAATTAACCTACAAATCCTACATATCTTTGGGATGTGGGAGAGAACCGGAGCACCCAGTGAAAAACCACATGGTCACAGGGAGAATGTACAAATTTCACACAGACAGCAGCCGATCAAATCTGGATCTGTGGCACTGTGTGGCACGGTGAAACAAGTTCTTGAGGCTACAACATATTCTCTTGCACCTATTCTGTCACAGATAAAGTCTTGCTCGTTGATCAACAGTAACTTTACACTGGTCCACCTACAGGGGTCAGTACTGGTCCACCTCTATACATATAAAGAAAAAAATAAGTGATGTGGCAGGAGCTGTGGTTAAACTGCCTACGATGTTAAAACAGCTGCAGTTCATGACAAAGATGACTATATTTGCCATATTCTATTTCACTTAGACGGAGGCCATTTCAGCCCATTGGAGTGCAGTCCCTGAACTACTATATACCTCATTGGTGACCCTCGAACTATCTTTGATTGGATTTTATTGGCTTTACCATGAATTAAACGCGATTCCCTTATACACTGTAAATGGCTCGATTGTAATCATGTATTGTCTTTCCGCTGACTGGCTAGCACGCAACAAAAGCTTTTCACTACACCTCGGTACACGTGACAATAAACTGAACTGAACGGAGGTCAACTCTCAGAACAATCCCACCAACTGTTCCTGGAATATGTTCTCCTTAGAGTCCCATCAATCTTCCCCAGATTCTACCATTCAGGTGCACACTGGAGGCAAGTGACAGTGGTCAATTAATCCACCAATCTGCACGTCTTGGGGTGAGGGTGGAAACTGGGGCACCCAGGGTGAACCCACATGGTCACAGGGAGAACGTGAAAACTCCACACTGACAGCAATGGAGATCAAACTTGGGTTATTGGCGCTGTGAATCTAACTGTACTATCCACTGAAAGAACTGCAAGCACCTTTAAAACACAGGTCAGTTTAGAGATACAGTGCGGAAACAGGCCCTTCGCCCCACCGATCAGCGATCCCCGCACATTAACACTATGGACAATTTACACTTATACCAAGCCAATCGACCTCCAAACATGTACATCTTGATGAGTGTGGGAGGAAACCGAAGATCTCAGAGAAAACCCACATGGTCACGGGGAGAATGGACAATCTCTGTACAGACAGCTCCCGTAGTCGGGATCGAACCCTGGTCTCCAGCACTGTAAATGCTGTAAGGCAGTCTACTGCTGTGTCACCGTCACCGCCCACCAGCGATTCCCGCTCAATAACACTACTCCACACACACTGGGGCCAATTTTACATTTACATCAAGCTACAGATTAGCAGAAAGGACACGATGGTGTGAGATCAAATTTAATGCAGAGAAATGTGGGGTGGCAGCTTTCAGATGTGGAGTGAGGAGGGCATTGAATGAAGAATAGGGAAATGTTAAGGTGAATGTGCCAGGTTATGGATAATGTTTACTCTGATTTAGAGATACAGCGTGGAGTCAGGCCCTTCTGCCCACCAAGTCCATGCCGACCATTGATCACCCGCACACTAGTTATCCCACGTTCGCATCGTATACACTAGAGGCAATTTACAGAAGCAAATTAATCTACAAACCTGCTGTCTTTGGAATGTGTGAGGAAACCGGAGCATCCAGAAGAAAACCCACGCAATTACAGGGAGAACGTTCAAACTCCGCACAGACAGCACATGTAGTCAGGATCGAACCTGGGTCTTTGGCGCTGTGAGGTGCCACTGCGAGTCCTACCAGCCGCGCTACTGTGCCGCCAAATGTAATGTAAAAACAGTACAAAGAATATGTGGTGGACACAAAATGCTGGAGTAACTCAGCGGGACAGGCAGCATCTCCGGAGAGAAGGAATGGGTGACGTTTCGGGTCGAGACCCTTCTTCAAACTCCAGCACTTTGTGTCTACCTTTGATTTAAACCAGCATCTGCTGTGCTTTCCTACACAATTCCACAGAGAGATGCAGAGAATTCCATAGATTCACCACTCTCTGTGTGAAAAATGTTTTTGTCATCTCGGTCCTAAAATACTTCCCCGTTATCCTTAAACTGTGACCCCTTGTCCTGGACTTCCTCAACATAGAAACATAGAAAATAGGTGCAGGAGTAGGCCCTTCGGCCCTTCGAGCCTGCACCGCCATTCAATGTGATCATGGCTGATCATCCAACTCAGTATCCCGTACCTGCCTTCTCTCCATACCCCCTGATCCCTTTAGCCACAAGTGCCACATCTAACGCCCTCTTAAATATAGCCAATGAACTGGCCTCAACTACCTTCTGTGGCAGAGAATTCCAGAGACTCACCACTCTCCGTGTAAAGAATGTTTTCCGGTCCTAAGGAATTCCCCCTTATCCTTAGACTGTGACCCCTTGTTCTGGACTCCCCCAACATCGGGAACAATCTTCCAGCATCTAGCTTGTCCAACCCCTTAAGAATTTTGTAGGTTTCTATAAGATCCCCCCTCAATCTTCTAAATTCCATCGAGTACAAGCCGAGTCTATCCAGTCTTTCTTCATATGAAAGTCCTGCCATCCCAGGAATCAGCCTGGTGAACCTTCTCTGTACTCCCTCTATGGCAAGAATCATAGAATCATAGAAAATAGGTGCAGGTGTAGGCCATTCGGCCCTTCGAGCCTGCACCGCCATTCAATATGATCATGGCTGATCATCCAAATCAGTATCCTGTACCTGCCTTCTCTCCATACCCCCTGATCCCTTTAGCCACAAGGACCACATCTAACCCCTGTTAAATATAGCCAATGAACTGGCCTCAACTACCTTCTGTGGCAGAGAATTCCACAGACTCACCACTCTGTGTGAAAAATGATCTTCTCATCTCGGTCCTAAAAGACTTCCCCCTTATCCTTAAACTGTGACCCCTTGTTCTGGAGTTCCCCAACATCGGGAACAATCTTCCTGCATCTAGCCTGTCCAACCCCTTAAGAATTTTGTAAGTCTCTATAAGATCCCCCCTCAATCTCCTAAATTGCAGCGAGTACAAGCCGAGTCTATCCAGTCTTCCTTCATATGGAAGTCCTGCCATCCCAGGAATCAGTCTGGTGAACCTTCTCTGTATTCCCTCTATGGCAAGAATGTCTTTCCTCAGATTAGGAGACCAAAACTGTACGCAATACTCCAGGTGTGACCTCACCAAAACCCTGTACAACTGCAGTAGAACCTCCCTGCTCCTATACTCAAATCCTTTTGCTATGAATGCTAACATACCATTTGCTTTCTTCACTGCCTGCTGCACCTGCATGCCTACTTTCAATGACTGGTGTACCATGACACCCAGGTCTCCCCTTTTTCCTAATCGGCCACCTTTCGGGTCGAGACACTTCTTCAGTCTGAAGAAGGGGGTCGACCCGAAACGTCACCCATTCCTTCTGTCCAGAGATGCTGCCTGTCCCGCCGAGCTACTTCAGCATTTTGTATCTATCTTCGGTTTAAACCAGCATCTGCTGTTCTTTTCCAATTAAAGTAAAGCTGCGGCAAATTTTTAATTGGGCTGCGGTTGGAAAACGCTGTGCAGTTTGAGTTCCTTGCCTTGTGAAGAATGTAAAGAGGAATGAGAGGATTAAGGGAGATGCAGTGAAGCTATACCAGGGATGGCCTGCAGTTACAGGAAGAAATCTGAGCACCCCTGACTGATTTAGTTTCATCAAGGGAGACGTGACAAAGGAGCTCCAAAGTAGGTGGAGTTTTTTTTTAACACATTGGTGAGGAGAAGTTATTTCCCTTGGTGATCTAAGAATGCACTGCACAGAAGCAGACACCAAAACACCTTTTACAAAGAACCTTTTGGAAAGAAAACTACACAAGGATGTGGAGAAAGCAATTGTTTCAGCTCCAACGTTAAAAACAGAAGATGTTGGAAATGCTCAGTAGGTTTGGCAGCATTAAGAGAAATAACATTAATGTTTCAGGTCTGTGATCTATCTTTACCAGAGAGGGGACAGCAAGTTCATTCTGGGTTAGAGAGGGTTGTTGTAAACCTATGAGATTCTATGATTTGTATCCCCCTCTCCATTATAGGGTGTAAGGGTACGGGAGTCAGGGGTTATGGAGCGAAGGCAGGAGAATGGGGTTGAGCGTGAAAGATAGATCAGCCATGATTGAATGTCGGAGTTGACTTGTTGGGCCGAAATGACCTAATTCTGCTCCTAGAAATTATGAACTACACAGACGTATCACCAGTCTATGCTTAACAAGATATTAAACGGAGTTACTTAATCCTTGACTGGGTGACGTGGAGCTGAATGTTTTGTGTCGTAAGAGCCATGCAGCATGGAACAGGCTCACCACAACTGCTCTGACCATCGAACTGTACACTGATCCCACTTTAATCTCCCCACATTCATATCAGCTCCCCTTGGATTCTACCACTCAGCCAAACACTACAGGGAATGTAATGTGTCCAATTACCCCACCAAATCACACGTACTGGGACCTGAATCTGCATCTGAAGGAACCCCACAGGGTCACAGCGAGAACATGCAAACTCTGCACAGACAGCACCAGAGGTCAGATTTGAGCCCGTCACTGTACTGTGCCACTATTTTCCACCATTGTCGACAGAAATGCTGCTTGTGCTCCTTGCGGTGAAGAGCATCACAGAATCAGTTATTCACTTCAAATTGTGCATGCGGATATTTAGATTCTCTACAAGTTTCCTGCCATTCCTATTTCAAGATAACCTTTATGCCTCATGCACTTTCTTCTTAAACGCATCTCAGAATCTTGCCTCAAATGACTTCTGAAACATAGAAAATGGGTGCAGGTGCAGGCCATTCAGCCAGCACCGCCATTCGATATGATCATGGCTGATCATCCAAAATCAGTACCCTGTTCCTGCTTTCTCCCCATATCCCTTGATTCTGTTAGTCCTAAAGAGTTATATCTAACTCCCTTGAAAACATCCAGTGAATTGGCCTACATTGCCTTCTGTGGCAGAGAATTCCATAGATTCACAACTCTCTGGGTGAAAACGTTTTTCCTCATCTCAGTCCTAAATGGCCTATCCTTTATTTTCAACTGTGACCCCAGGTTCTGGACTCCCCCAACATGGGAAACATTTTTACTGGATTAAGCCTGTCCAATCCTTTAAGACTTTTATATGTTTCTATCTTTCATCCTTTTCATACGTTTCATCCTTCTAAATTCCAGTAACTATAAGCCCAGTTGATCCACTTTTTCATCATATGACAGTTCCATCTTCCCGGGATTTAACCTGGTGAACCTACACTGTACTCCCTCAATAGCAATAATGTCCTTCCTCAAATTAGGAGACCAAAACAGCACACACTATTCCAGGTGTGGTCTCACCAGGGGCCTGTGCAACTGCAGTAGCTCCTGCTTGCTCCTATACTCAAATTCTTTCACTATGAAGGCCAACATACCATTTGCATTCTTCATAGCCTGCGTACCTGGATGCTTACTTTCAGCGACTGGTGTAAAAGGACACGCAGGGTCTCTTTGCACCTCCCCTTTCCCTAATCTGACACCATTCAGATAATAATCTGCCTTCTTGTTCTTGCCACCAAAGTGGATAACCTAACATTTATCCACATTATACTGCACCTGCCATCTCACCCAACCTATCCAAGTCATCCTGCAGCCACATAGCATCCTCCTCACAGCTCATGTGTCACCCAGCTTTGTGTCATCCGCAAAGTTGGAAATGTTACATTTAATTCCTTTGTCTAAATCGTTAATATATATTGTAAATAGCTGGGGTTCCAGAAAGTTGTAACCACCCTCCCGGGCAGATATTTCTGCAGACCACTCTTGAACACAATGGTTTATTTGTTTACATTCCATCCCACATGTTGTGCACAATCATAATGAAAGGCTTGACATGCATTGCACCTCAAAATAAAGAGCAGTGTTGCCAGTTTAGAATGGGGCACCAATTGTTAGGAACAAGAAAATAGTGGAGGCCTGGAAGGCAAGCAACATCGTCAACTATAAAATAGGGAGGGCAAGACTTAGAAACATAGAAACATAGAAATTAGGTGCAGGAGTAGGCCATTCGGCCCTTCGAGCCTGCACCGCCATTCAATATGATCATGGCTGATCATCCAACTCAGTATCCCGTACCTGCCTTCTCTCCATACCCTCTGATCCCCTTAGCCACAAGGGCCACATCTAACTCCCTCTTAAATATAGCCAATGAACTGGCCTCAACTACCCTCTGTGGCAGAGAGTTCCAGAGACTCACCACTCTCTGTGCGAAAAAAGTCCTTCTCATCTCGGTCCTAAAGGATTTCCCCCTTATCCTTAAGCTGCGACCCCTTGTCCTGGACCTCCCCAACATCAGGAACAATCTTCCTGCATCTAGCCTGTCCAACCCCTTAAAAATTTTGTAAGTTTCTATAAGATCGCCTCTCAATCTCCTAAATTCTAGAGAGTATAAACCAAGTCTATGCAGTCTTTGTTCATAAGACAGTCCTGACATCCCAGGAATCAGGCTGGTGAACCTTCTCTGCACTCCCTCCATGGCAATAATGTCCTTCCTCAGATTTGGAGACCAGAACTGTACGCAATACTCCAGGTGTGGTCTCACCAAGACCCTATACAACTGAAGTAGAACCTCCCTGCTCCTATACTCAAATACTTTTGCTATGAAAGCTAACATACCATTCGCTTTCTTCACTGCCTGCTGCACCTGCATGCCCACTTTCAATGACTGGTGTGCCATGTGACTTCAGCACAGGAATCGATTTCCAGGGTCTTCCAGCTCTGATAGCTAGGAGGGTAAGTTAGTTGGCCAATTGCTATGTAAAAATGGACTCTAGGATGGGTTTCATGGACCAAATGAACTCTCCAGGATGATTACTGAGCAGAAGGTAGTTTTAGCAGATGAGAAACAAGACATCAGCAGGGTTAATTTATTTAGAGATACAGCATGGAAACAGGCCTTTCAGCCCGCCGTGTCCGTGCCGACCATCGTTACCCGTACACTAACACTATCCTACACACACTATGGCCAATTTTCAATTTTACATAAGCCAATTAGCCTACAAACCTGCATGCCTTTGGAGTGTGGGAGGAAACCGAAGAAAACCGGAGAAAACCAACGCAGATTACAGGGAGAATGTATAAACACCATACAGACAACACCCATAGACAGGATCAAACCCGGGTCTCTGGCGCTGTAAGGCAGCAACTCTACCGCTGCGCCACCGGGCCGCCCAATGCGAAATGAATGATTCCTAAATTCTAGTCATGCATGGCTCTATAACAATCCATTGATGCCTCTGATCTGGGGATAGAAACATAGAAAATGGGTGCAGAAGGAGGCCATTCGGCCCAACGAGCCAGCACTACCATTCATTGTGATCATGGCTGATCGTCCCCAATCAATGACTGGAGCCTGCCTTCTCCCCATATCCCTTGACTCCACTAACCCCTGGAGCTCTATCTAACTCTCTCTTAAATCCATCCAGTGATTTGGCCTTCACTGCCCTCTGTGGCAGGGAATTCCACAAATTCACAGCTCCCTGGGTGAAAACATTTTTTCTCACCCCAGTCTTAAATGGCCTCCCCTTTATTGTAAGACTGTGGCCCCTAGTTCTGGACTCGCCCAACATTGGGAACATTTGTCCAGTCCTTTTATAATTTTATATCCCCCCTCATCCTTCTAAACTCCAGTGAATACAAGCCTAGTCTTTTCAATCTTTCCTCATATGACAGTCCCGCCATCCTAGGGATCAATCTCGTGAACATATGCTGCACTGCCTCAATCACAAGGATGTCCTTCCTCAAATTAGGATACCAAAACTATGCACAATACCCCAGATGTGGACTTTCCAGAGCCCTATACAACTGCAGAAGAACCTCTTTACTCCTGTACTGAAATCCTCTTGTTATGAAGGCCAACAATCCATTAGCTTTCTTCACTGCCTGCTGTACCTGCATGCCAACTTTCAGTGACTGGTGTACTAGGACACCCAGGTCTCGCTGCACCTCCCCCTTATCTAACTTAACCCCCATTGAGATCATAATCTGCCCCCTTGTTTTTGACACCAAAGTGGATAACCTCACATTTATCTATATTATACTGCATCTGCCACGCATCTGCCCACTCACTCAACCTGTCCAGGTCACCCTGCAACCGCCTAACATCCTCTTCACAATTCACACTGCCACCCAGCTTAGTGTCATCCGCAAACTTGCTAGTGTGGTTCCTAATTTCCTCTTCCCAATCATTAATATATATGGTAAACAGTTGCGGCCCCAACATCGAGCCTTGCGGCACTCCACTCGCCACTGCCTGCCATTCTGAAAAGGACCCGTTCAATCCTACTCTTTGTTTCCTGTCTGCCAACCATTTTTCTATCCACGTCAACACCCTACCCCCAATACCATGTGCTCTAACTTTAGTCACCAGTCTCCCGTGCGGGACCTTATCAACGGCTTTCTGAAAGTCTAGATACACTACATCCACTGGTACCCCTTCATCCATTTTACTTGTCACATCCTCAAAAAATTCCAGAAGATTAGTCAAGCATGATTTCCCTTTCATAAATCCATGTTGACTTGGACTAATCCTTTTACTGCTATCCAAATGCCCCATTATTACCTCTTTAATAATTGCCTCCAGCATCTTTCCCACCACCGAAGTCAGGCTAACTGGTCTGTAATTCCCCGTTTTCTCTCTCGCTCCTTTCTTGAAAAGTGGGATAACATTAGCTATTCTCCAATCCACATGAACTGATCCTGAATCTGTTGAACATTGGAAAATGATCCCCAATGCGTCCACTATTTCTAGAGCCACCTCCCTGCATGACTCATTCAGATACATGTTATTCAACATTGCATTCAGTACCATAAATCTTTTGCATGTATTCATTTCCTGGGAGCCTCCTTGAAGCACACAGATAAAGTGAAGATGGCTTTGATACCTTGAGTTTCAGTGAATCTGTGTCGTATGGGCTTGGGACAAAATCAGTGTGGACTCTCGCACGGCCACAGAAAGGCCCCTGGTAGGCGGACTCCTCCTCCTCTCCATCCTCTGACTTCACGCTCTCTCTGTTGCTGGCTGACGAGTCTGTGGTGCTCACTGTTTGACCGCCTGAAATGGAGAGCGAGAATAGGTGGTAAAATGCATGGCAACAACAGCGCAGTTTTCCTCCCCAGATACTTGTACTTATTGTGAGCCTTGCAAAGTGTGGCCCTGCTCTCCCAAATTGGTCTCAGTTCTGCACTCTATCCCCCTGCCATTGGGCCAGTTCCCTGCTGTCTGATGGTCAATTTTCTGTTGCAGTGACCTGATTCTATCCCTCCTTTTTCAAACTCCACCAGTTGTGCTCTGATCTCTCATCCTGTGATTTGATTCTCTTCTCCTTGACCAATCCCTCTTCCCAGCTTCTGTAATCCAATGCTTCCCATCAATCTCCCTCTCGTATGGTCCCCACCACGATGACTAAATTCTGTCCTCCCTTGGTGCAGGCACCCTCGTCCTCCCACTGTGATCCGTTTACCTGACCTCTCCGCGCTCCACCTTCCCACTGCGCTTTAATTTCCCCAAACATCTTCTCATTGCACTCTGATTGCGTTCCTGTTATGTTCCATTTTCCACTTTCCTGTTATGTTCCAATTCCACCCCCTCCAACCTCCCCATTGAGGAGAATCGCCTGCCTTTCTCCCCACTTACCTGTTGTGGAAATTGCCCCATCTCCCCCTCACTATGGAACAATTACCTGCCATCTCTACATCGTGAACAATCGCCCACATGCCGTGATATCAAACAATTGCCCCTCAACTCACTACTGTTAAAAAATTGCTCCCAAAGTTCACATTCTGGTCTAATTATGTACCATCCTGTTATGGTACAATGGACCCACCCCCTTCCCCCTCTGGTGCAATCTGGTTCATTGCCCTTCATCTTCCCATTCTGGTCCAAATCCCTCCATCCGCCCATATTGACCCAATTAACTCACACCATCCATTTTGTTCCAATTGCCCCCTCCATCACCCCAATGCATCCATTCGCCCCACATTTCTGCATCACAATCCAATTTCTCCCCATTTATTCCAATTACTTCCCCATCTCTGCATTGTGGTGTAATTTCCTCCCACCTCGAAACATCTCCTCGTGGCCAGTTGTTCCCCATCCTCCCCCTTGGCAAATTCTCCATTCCACCCTATTTCAATGTTCTGATCTTTGCCCTCCACTAATTCTATATAATTATGGGAAATGGAGCAAGGGCAGAATTTCTAAATCATTAAGTTGGATTGGTTTTCATGGGGGGGCTGCACTCAAAATAATTTCTGTCACCCGAGAAAATATACTCAGAACTTGAGAATGGAGCTAAACCTGGCACTTTGCATAACTGGGACTGCGAATGTGCTAAAGCTATAATTCATGAGCTAATAACAGGATGGTTGGAAAATCATATTTTAGTCAGAGTCAGCATGATTTTAGTTTAGTTTGGAGATGCAGCATGGAAACAGGCCCTTTGGCCCACCAAGTCCATGCTGACCATAGATCACCCGTTCACACTAGTTCTATGTAATTCCGCTTTCGCATTCACTCCCTAAACGATGGGGGAAATTTTGCAGAGACCAATCACCCTTCAAACTCGCATGTCTTTGGGATGTGGGAGGAAACCCGAGCATCCAGAGGAAACCCACGTGGTCACAGTGAGAACGTGCAAACTCCGCATACACAGCACCCGAGGTCAGGATCGAACCCAGATCTCCAGCACTATGAGGCAGTGGCTCGACCAGAGGCGCCACTGTGCTGCCACTTGTGGTTTTGCGATTGGAAATTCTGTTTAGCAAATTTTCTGGCATCCTTTGAGGATGTAACATATAGGGTGAACAAAGGGGCACTGGTTGAATATTTAGATTTCTCAGGCATCTGAGAAGATGCCACATAAAAGATTGCTGCACAGGAGTTGAAGTTGGAGGTAATGCATTGGCATAGAGAGAGGACTGGCAACTGAAAGAGAAAAAAAACCCATTGAGATGAATGGGTCGTTCTCGTGTTTGAAATAAATAACCTGTGGTGCACCTCAGGAACCAAGGTTACGGCTTCAGCTATTTATAATCCACTTTGATGACTTGATGAATGTATCGTGACTGTATTTGTTGATGACATGCAGTGGGGCAGCAAGTTATGAGTGTGTGGGGGGGGGGGGGGGGGGAATGGAGTCTTGAAAAAGATAACACGACTGGTCAGAAATACATGAAAAACTGTATGTGGGGCTAAGGAATGGGCACTGAGTGGTGTTATCCTACGGGGAAGGGAAGGGTGGGAGGTGGGAGAGGTTTGGTGTGGCTGTGTGTAAAGTACTGTGGGCTGTTGGAGAATAGAAATGGGAGTGGGGATTGGCACTGGGAGAGGATGCAGACCATATCAATGTTCAGGGTTGGGAAAATCTTAGTACTTTGCCTGACAACCAAACAACCTGACTTCATTTGTACTTTAATCATCCAAACGCTCTTTACTTTTCCTTATTAATGAATGGGAGGTCCTGAACTATTGTCAAATGTGACTTTTCCTCGCCTTTCCCATTCAAAAGAAAAATGAACCAGGTCAGCAGCCTCCCTAAATTTTAGTTCCCAGAACATTTTTTGAAAGCGAGTCCAAGAGAACTCTGCAGTTTTGGCAAACTTAGCGGAAAAAATGGAAGTCTTCTTACTCATTGAACTCTGGCCACTCAAGGAGCTCCGCAGACTCTCCACAGAGCCACCACCAGCCAGCTTGAGTCGGGATCGGTCAGCTGGTTCAGGAGATTGCACAGTGGCCGCCATTCCTTCCGTCATCAACTGTGGGGAGATGAGGAGGCAATTTACAGTTTTAGCAACATAGAGTCTCCGTCGCTTTCTGTTTCTCCTGAGCAAGCTGCAGGTTTCTCTTCTTGATGACCTTGTCGTGTCTCATGAGCAGAAACACGCTTGTGTGCAACATTCAACTAACTACTATCTTTATTACACAACCTGCAAAAATAGAAAATACATCTGGCTAAAATTTACAGTCCTTGCAAGCAGCTCAAAGCCACACAAGATTAACATGACCACAACCTCTGATGCAGGTCACATATTAACATCGAGCTCCATGCTGATGAATATGATTACAACTTTCCACAAATGAGAACCAATATGAGAGCAGGCACCATCTAAAAGCAACATGTACTATTTAAAGCCATCCTATACTTGTTAGTGGAGGACAGGGAGCACCGTGGCTGGATTGTGTGGCGGAGAATGTTGTTCCGTTTAGTTCAGTGAAGTTTAGAGATACAGCGTGGCAACTGCCCCTTCAGTCCACGATCATCTGTTCTATTCTATACACAGAGACAACTTGCAGAGGCCAATTAACCTACAAACCTGGACGTCTTTAGAGTGTGGGAGGAAACCAGAGAACCCGGAGAAAACCCACGCGGTCCCAGGGAGAACATACAGACTGGATCAAACCTGGGTCCCTGTCGCTGTAATGCAGCAACTCTACCGTTGCGCCCCTGTTGATGAACGAGCTGTGATAATGGAACCTCAACGGGCTCCAAGAAATCTCCAAAGCTGCCACTAGGTGCCTGCGTGAAGGAGATGCAGAGATGTGCTCTGTCAGTAGCAGTTTGGGCAGCAGTGGGATCAGATAAACACAGTTGTCAACGGGAGTAGTTGGGTCTCAAGGCGCTGCAAATATTTCACATGCATAGTCAGGCCAGTGAATGCAATTCCCACTAACTGAATCACATCTCAACCACGGCTCAGTGAACCACATATACATCACTCATTTTCCCCACTAGAAACCACACTGCCATCACTTGCTTGCCACAAATTCTATCCACCAGGGTTCACACCTAATGTTCATTGACTCGTCTCCCCCTCACAATCCAAGGACCGGCTCCTGCTATGACATCCCCGTTTTACTGCTTTGGAAGCTGTAAAATTACACCAATCGCTTTGGCCCAGAGACGGCAAAACACTTACCAACACACTTTCCTCCCGTCTGTAGGTGGTGCCAGTGCACAAAACCGAGAGGGAAACCTCTGCTTGTCCCTTTGGTGGAAGTGGCACTGCCATCAATGGAGCAGTCAATGCCAGCTATGCATCCAGCAACAAGGGCTCAGACCATGGAAGATGGCAGTAATCCATCTTATTCCTCCTCACAATCTCACACTCTTTCTCTCCCCCCCCCCCCCCCGACTGAATATCATTTATGTACACTAAACTGCAAACTGACTGAAAGGAAAAAATGAAAGAACACATGGGCAGCGAGGATGAAGTGGCATTGTGACTTAAGCTTCACATGTAGCGTCAAGTTCTGCCACAGCTACCAAACATAAAGTAACCCAACTTCACAAGTTATAGGATTAGAATTTAGCCCTTGTGGCTAATGGGGTCAGGGGGTATGGAGAGAAGGCAGGTACAGGATACCGAGTTGGATGATCAGCCATGATCATATTGAATGGCGGTGCAGGCTCGAAGGGCCGAATGGCCTACTCCTGCACCTATTTTCTATGATTCTATGAATTAGGCCATTCGACCCATCAAGTCAACTCCACCATTCAATCAGGGCTGATCTATCTTTCCCACTCAACTCCATTCTCCTGTCTTTCCCCCGCATGACATTTGACAGCGTACTAATCAAGAATCTGTCAATCTCCGCTTTATAGATACCCAATGGCTTGGCCTCCACAGCCATCTGTGACAATGAATTCCACAGATGTGCCACCCTCTGACTAAAGAAATTCATCTCATTTCCTTTCTAAAGGTACATCTTTTATTCCGAGGCGATGACCTCTGGGCCAAAACTCTCCCACTAGGGGAAACATACTCTCCACATTCTTTCTGTCCAGGACTTTCACTATTCGGTAAGTTTTAATGAGGTCCCCCCTCATTCTTCTAAACTCCAGCGAGTGCAGGCCCAATGCCGTCAAACTCTCATCATATGTTAACCCAATAATCTCTGGGATCACTCTCGTAATCCTCCTGTGGACCCTCTCCAACGCCAACACATCCTCAGATATGGGGCACAAAACTTCTCATAATACTACAAATGCGGTTTGACCAGTGCCTTAAAAAGCCTCAGCATTACAGCCCTACATTTATATTCTAGTCCTCTCGACATAAATGCTAGCATTGGATTTGCCATGAGGTGGTTACATATGTGAGACACAGGGCAGGTGCCAGCTTGATTAAGACTGAGGTTATACATGAAGCAGAGAGTACAGTAGAATGTTTTGACAGAAGACAGCTATGGCTGCACACAGCAAGAGATCTGTCACTGACTCCAGACTGCAGTAATGAACAGCAACTTTACAGAGAGTTTGGATCCCATTCTCTGGTGGTGGCCAGTGACATTAATAATATACTAAAGTCAGAGAATAATTCAACTTCAGAAACAGGCCCTTCAGCCCACACTAGCCACTGAGCACCCATTTACGTCAATCCTATGCTAATCCCATTATTATTCCCAGCACCTTCATAATAACGGGATAAACACTCTCCTCCCATAAATTCAGCCACCAGGGACAATTTACAGTGGCCATTTCACTGATCAAACGGCACAGTTTTAAAATACAAGAGAAAACTTCAGCGCCCAGAGAAAACTCAGGCAAGGACAGGGAGAACATGCAAACTTCACACAGACAGTATCCGAGGTCAGGATGGAACCACTGCCACTGGAGCTGTGTGGCAGTAGCTATACCAGCTGCACCATTGTCCAATCATAAAATGAAACCATTCCATATAGAATGCTGCTGAATATCATTTATGTACACTATACCAGAATACTGGTGAATATCATTTATGTACACTATACCATAATACTCCCGAGTATCTTTGTCACCATTTCCAAAGTACTCTTCTTTTCTAAAAACAAATAACCTTGTTCTTCAATTGTCTTGTCCGCCCAATTAATCCATGGTTATCTCTTTATAGAATCTTTATATCAGCTTCACACCAAAACGTCCTGATTAGTTCTACATCATCCGCAAATTCAAAGATTGCTTATGCTCATTTCTTCCCATGCTATAACCCCAAGTAGCTCATGTCCTAGCACCGATCCTTGCTCAAATCACTGGTAATACCTGCCAACCATGAAATAAACGATGTGGCATCTGCCTTCCAAAACGTTCTTATACTATCACACTACCTATATTCACAACAGGGTTGTAGGGTCTGAAGAAGGGTCTCGACCCCAAACATCATCCATTCCTTCTATCCAGAGATGCTGCCTGACCCGCTGAGTTACTCCAGCATTTTGTGTCTACCTACACAACAGGGTTGCTCTTGAGCTATGAACTGTACTTTGACTTAATTGGGCTTGAAAAAGTGGTTGTTCAACCTGCTCCTTTTTCCGAAGTTTGTACTTCAGTGAAAACTTGGCCTGAGACTAAAGCCTCGCCGCCGATGACAAACCAAACAAGAGACTTTGTTTTACAAATGACAATGTCCCTGGCCATATGTTGAATGCTTGCAGTGATTCATTCCTCACAAAGTCTAGAATCAGAGATTAATTGCTTAACACCCACCAATAACTGCTTAACAACCAGCTGAATTTACACCTTTCCTTTGATGCGGGGATAAAGGAAGAGGCACTTAGTTTACTTTAGTTTAGAGGTACAGCGCAGAACCAGGCCCTTCGGCCCACCGAGTCTGTGCCGACCAGCGATCCACCGCATATTAAAGCTATCCGACAAACACTAGGGACAAGTTTTTTTTTACATTTACCAAGCCAATTAATCTACATACCTGCACGTCTTTGGAGTGTGGGAGGAAACTGAAGATCTCGGAGAAAACCCACGCAGGTCATGAGGAGAATGCACAAACTCCATACAGACAGCACCCGTAGTCGGGATCGCCCAAATAACACAGACTTCATGTGTGGATTGAGAGACACAAGATGCTGGGGCAAAGAAGGAGGAACGATCCCAAAGAGACTAAACCCGTTTGACTAGATGTCCTTTCAAGAGGGAGTGGAAAGTTTGGGTTTACTTGCCTGCGGAGTTGGGGTGCCACTGTATGTCTTTGTAATCTTCCTTCTGACAGTTTCTTTCACCGACTTGACCTTTCTGCTCAGCGATTTCCGTGAAGTTGTGGGGGATTTTGCTGTGCCCCCCTTTTCACTGCTGGTGCTTTCTTTACAATCACACTGCTGGGGCAAAATATACATCGTTGTTTATTCTACAAGACTCCATGCACATCTCACATCTCTCATTCCAGATAAATGGATATCAGATCAGGCTACAATCATGTTTTCTAGGGGGGGGGGGGGTAAATGCATTGCAAATGGAGCAAAGAAATTAGATGGACATCCGAATTAGTTTGCAGAAACAGGCCCTTCGGCCCACCGAGTCTGCACTGACCAGCGATCACCCTGTCAACTATCACTGTCCTGTACACGAGGGACAGTTTGCAATCTTCAATGAAGCCAAGTAACTCACAAAACTGTATGTCTTAGGAGGGTGGGAAGAAACCGAAGCTCCCGGAGAATGCCCAGTCGGTCACAGGGAGAACGTACAAACTCTGCACAGACAGCACCCGTAGACAGGATTGAATCCGGTTCTCGGGCACTGCAACATAGCAACTCTGCTTCCTTTCGAATCTCAAAGCCGTCCAACATCGCTGATACAGCTTCATTTTATGATGATAAGATTTGTTCGTTATGCTGATATGGGCTGGATGCGGTGCAATGTTAGATTATTAACTCAATTTCTCTTTTCACTGATTCTGCTGACCTGCTGAGTTTTTAACTGACATCTTCTGATATCAGAAATGACATCTTCTGATATCAGTTCAAATTCCCACTGTATATAATTCTTTAATTTTCAATTATGTTTGTCGTGATTACGCTATTGGACCCCAATTTTGCACAAATAAAGCAGAAAAGGAGCTCAAATTTAATTATTCCAGGTTGGAGACTTGAATTTACGATAAAATAATCTGGAAACACAAATCTTGTACAAAAATGTTTATGACGATATGTGCAGTAGCAAAAACACAAATGGCTTACAACTTGGATATGATAGTCACTATGTAAATGACCCCAGAGGTGAAGGACATGGATTGAATACATTTTTCTTCATTTCATTTCTGAACAGTTTCGGTAAAGGAACAGATTCAGTCACATAGCCTGCTAGCTCTTGGATGTTCATTGTGATCACTTCTCATTCTTCTAATCTCCAGTAATCTCCTATTCAATCTCTCCTCACAGAAGAATCATCAATTCAGAATTTACACTGCGCAAACTCCGATACAAGTATGATTCTTCCTTAGTGTATTGACATAAATTGCACATTGTATTCCGAGTGTGGCTCATTAAAGTCTCTTCAAATTGCAAGACTTTTCCGCACATGTACTGTAACCTCACGCAATAAAAACGATCATATAATTTATCCTCTTAATTGCCTGTATAGCTATTTCCAATTCCATGTAGAGTACATCAGAATACTGAATGTCATTTATGCAGTATAGCTTAATAATCATGAATATCATTTATGTACAATACACCAAAATACCCCAGGGTATCTTTTTCACCATTTCCAAAGTATTTTTATTTTCTATTTCTTTTTACAAAGAGAAATAACACTCTTCCCCAGATGAAAGTCCATCAATCTTCTTGTCCGCTCAGTGAATCCGTGGATATTTCTTTGTAGAATCTTTATATCAGCTTCACACCTTAAATTTCCTAATTAGTTCTACATCATCCGCAAACACAAAGCTGGCTTAAATTAATTTCTTCCCATGCTATAACCCTAGGTAGCTCATGTCCTAGCACCGATCCTTGCGGTAATACCTGCCAACCTGAAAATAAGTTTTCCAATTCTATTCTGTTTTCTATTCTTTAACTAATGAAATGTTGTAACATATTGCCCCAACCCCAAAAGGTTAATTCCTGTAACCACCTTTCAGATAGGATCTCATCAACACTCTCTTGAAAATCTAGATATTCCAGATCCATTGACAGCCCTCATCTTAAATGTTAAACATTGGCACTGACAGAAGTTGCAATGTGTTAGCAACCACCTGCAATTAAATTTACACGTGTGTGCCTGCCTGTGTCCGTGTGACTGTCTGTGTCTGTGTGACTGGCTGTTTGTGTGTGTGTGTCAGTGTGTGCACGTATTTATGTGTGTGTGTGTGTGTGTGTGTGTGTGTCAGTGTGTCAGTGTGTGCACGTATTTATGTGTGTGTGTGTGTGTGTGTGTGTGTGTGTGTGTGTGTGTGTGTGTGTGTGTGTGTGTGTGTGTGTGTGTGTGTGTGTGTGCGTCCATGTACATATGTGAATGAAAACAAACACCACATGTAGGCAGTTATTACATTATCAATGTGCTGGACAGTATAATTGGCGAGTGTGGAATTATAAAAGTAAATGTTTATGTGATCAAAGAAATACAACAAATTTGGACAGCTCTTCAAAGAGCTGGCACAGTTACTATGCATACAACAATCGGACTACTTTGTTATATTCTGATCCAATGCCATTAATTCATTAATTATACCCCTTGTTATCCCAGACCTTTCACTTACCCCTTGATTCGGAGTCGTCGGGCTTCTGAACAGCTCGCTGTCAGTCGGCGAGTGAGAAGCCTTGCGTGACTTGCCTTCACTGCACTCAGAATCAGAATTTTTTTTCCCAGATTTCTTTGGAGGCATTATGGCACCGATCTCAGATGACAAGTGAAGTGGCTCGAGAAGCTTCTTCCCAGCCTGTCCTTCCAGGCTGCTGGGAGACAGGGAGCCACAAAGAGTAGTCGAGGGTGCAGGATCTTCCACAGTAGTTTTCTGTAATGACTCATTCGAGCAGAGTTGTGCCTTGTTGCCCTTTGGCCTGAAAAAACTCAGCGATCTCTCATCCTGTGGAGACTCCAGCTGTTTGCTGCAGGTCCCATCACAAGTGCTTTCTGGATGGGCGAGAGGAAGACAAAGAAAAATATATATAAACTCAGCACTTGCCAAACCAACCCAACCACTTGAACAACCTGCACAGTAGCACACAAACACTGAAGGAGATTTTACGAACCAGCTTCACCACTTAACTGTGTTGATGGAGGATAGATATTCGCAGCACAAGACTACACAAAAAGACCCTGTTAATTATTCAGGGAAAAAAGCCTCGGCAAATTTTGTGGCGTGCTAAACGACTTTGCTTTGTATTGCAATCCGATAGCTGCCTGAGCTTGTCGGAGTTGAAACCTGCACTACTGGCTTTCTTCCCCAACTGGAATGCTGTACAGTGGGTTTCATACCCACAAAGGCCACTTAATGTCTCTGAGGCAACAAACATGACTCACTTCATTCCCAGCCTCCTCCCAGTTCTTGCTCCGCCTCTCCTTACGAGTGAAACATTTGCAGTCTGCTTCCAGCATTAGGCCACCTGGTGGAGGTTTCCCCAACCTGCTCCGCAAAATCCGGCAAACTTGCAACCCTTGTCAGGCCGCAGCAGCTACTTTTAAAATAAGGTGGTTCTTTGAGGAATAGGCATCGTGCAGAGAGGCCTGAAAATTCCCGTTGGAGGAGGCAGTCAAATTCACGAAATGAAAGACACAAAATGCTGGAGTAACTCAGCGGGTCAGGCCACATCCCTGGAGAACATAGATGGGTGACGTTTTGGGTCGGGATTCATGTTCCGACCCAAAACATAACCGAATCATGTTCTCCAGAGATACTGCCTGACCCACTGAGTTACTCCAGCATTTTGCATCTTTCCTCGGTAAGCCAGCATCTGTAGTTCCGTATTTCTGCATGTTTTCACAAATTGAAATTTGCTTTATGTAGCACTGTAAAGGACCCTCACTCACGCAGCCAGAAGGTCCTCTGACATGAATAGCAAGAACCATGCCTCAGTGTCATCTGCTCAGTTAAATGAAGACAGTGCTGACATTTTACAGAAGACATGTCTGACTTAATCAGCACGTGGAAATACCAGAAAAAGCCTCCTGCAGAGATCCATCTGGCTGACTTATGCATTTCCCATGATAATGACAACTATACACAGCTTGCAAATGCAAACTGATGGAGTGGAAGAGCTCTGCACAACACTGATTGATCTAGTGGAGCTGTTGAACAATCTCCGAACTTGAGACACCAAATCGATGCATCAATTGTGGCTGCCTTCAAACTACCAACAAAGGAAGCTAAGTTAGTGATGAAGTATCACATCCCGCTGACTAAACTGCCCGCTTGGAGAAGTTGGACACAAAACGTTGGGATAACTCAGCAGGTCAGGCAGCAGCACTGGAGGAAAAGGATGGGTGACGTTTCAGGTCGGGACCCTTCTTCAGGAGTGAACTGTAGGTAAGAAAAGGCCAGTGTTGAGACATATTTGGCAGAGATACCATTTTATTTTCAATGAGAGGTATGGAGCGGCAAAAAAAAAAGATGGGAGAAGAGTTGACAAACATAAGCACTTTAAGCCGTTTCTAAGTATCCATTGGTTATAGTCATACAGTATGGAAACAGGCCCCTCGACCCAACTTGGCCATGCTGACCAAGATGCCCCTTCTACACCAGTTACACCTGCCTGTGTTTGGCCCATATTCCTCGAAACTTCTCCTATCGATGTATCGATCCAAATGGCTTTTAAATGTTGTTATAAAACCTGCCTCAACTACCTCCTCTAGCAGCTTGTTCCATATACCCACCACCTTGTGTGTGAAAAAGTTGCCCCTCAGGTTCCTATTAAATGTTTCCCCTCGCCTCATCCAAGCTTTCTTATGCCCACCTGCTTTCCTTTCACTCTAACAGGAACATGTATACCCTGAACTTTTGTCAAAGCATCCCACTTTCTGCATGGCCCTCGGCCCTCAAATAACCTACAAAAATCAACTTTAGCAGGTTCTTGTCTAATACCAAAGTTGGCCTTTAGTTCAGGTGCAACCCCTCCTCTTATACAGGTCATCTCTACTCTAGGAGAGATCCCAAATGGTTCAAAATCTGAATTCCTGCCCTGCCTCTCCCCCCTCCCCTGTCCCCCAACCACCTTTTCCGCCATGCACTCACCTGCCCAATCTTCATATTCCTACCCTCACTAGCATGTGGCACTGGAAGTAATCTGGAGATCGCTACCTTGGAGGTGCTGCTTTCTAACTTTTGGCCCAACTCTCTAAATTCATTTTGCAGGACTTCATCCCTTTTCCTACCAATGCCACCTGACCTTTTAAGCATTTCAATCAGTTTCTTTTCTGGAGGCAAATAAGTATTGCTCAGAGGTTGGTGAAGGCATAGAAATGGGGAATCCCAAGGGTCCCCTCGATCTCATTAGGTGGTTTAGATTTTAGCTGGACTATTTATTCTCTTCTTCTCACTACCGTGGCACACAAGTTTATGCATCTAGCTTGTCTGATGGGTTTACACTGCATCAATGCGGTCTCAATGTATTCCAGCTTACCTGCAATAGGTGCATTCTTCATTTCTTCCACTTTGACAAGTTTCTTTTTCGATCTGCGTTTTGAAGAAACCAACTTGTGGAGCCTTTTAAACTTCACCTCTTGGACATCATCATCCAACTGCTCCCATATCTAAACAGGTGAAAAGCGTCATTTGCATTTATTGTGATGAGTCTGCTGCATTACACCTGATTCAGTGAGTGGTGTCTACATGATAATCTGACATTTTAGATTAGTTTAGTTTAGCGTTACAGCGCGGAAACTGGCCCTTCAGCCCACCGGGTTCACACCGACCAGCGATCTCTGCACACTTGCACTATCTTACACAAACTAGGGACAATTAACATTTATACCAAGCCAATAAACCTACAAACCCGGGTCTCTGGCGGTTTAAGGCAGCAACTCTAACACTGCGCCACCATGCCACCCTTTGGTGCAGTTAGCAATGGGAAAATTACGCACATCCCTGATTTGTAGTCCTCACTGCATGTGCTTGTTGTCTCTATATTGGTGGCCACTGGTGTCCCTGAGTAAGTAAGGGAGTAAAAAAAAATAGAGAGAGGAGAATATGGACCCAGGTATCAAGACCACAGATAGTGGCACCCTGAAGCTGAAGGAAAAGTACAGATGTTCTCTTTGGATGACAGTGTGCATGGTGTACAAAGGGATAGAAACTAGCAATTTCACCCAAGCAGTCATCAAATTGAACCTCCCATCTCATGGGGCCTCATTACATCCGACATATCAATCACAGATAACGCCATCCATAGTGATTTTCTTGTCCAGTTCACCATAAAATCTCACATCCCCTGCCCAACTCAGTTACGGCTCAGTTATGATCAGTTACAGAACATCTGGGTTCTTGCACTAGGCTAAATCTACTCCAACATTCCAGTGCATTATCAAAGAATGAAACTTTAAAGTCTTCCCCAAGAACCCACGATACTAACTGGACAGCCAGAGCCATTCCGAGCTATTTGGGTTACGTCTATACACAATCAGCACTGCCGATAACTAATCTTTTTACCTTATTCATAATTTTGTTTGAGAGAGGTTGCTGTTGGCAAATTGGCTGCCATGTTTCCCACAATGATCAGAATTCTATACCTATCATTGGTTCTAAACACATCGGGACATCAGAAAGAGAATGTGAAAGGTGTCATATAAATGCAAACTTCTTACCTTTCATAAGTTCATGTCATGGGAGCAGAATTAGGCTACTCCAATCAATCATAGCTGACCTATCTTTCTCTCTCAACCCCATTCTCCTGCCTTCTCCCCATAACCTTGGACATCCTTAATAATTAAAAATCTGTCAATCTTCACTTTAAAAATACCCAATGACGGCCTCCACAGCCGTCTGTGGCAATGAATTCCACAGATTCATCACCCTCTGACTAAATAAATCCCTCATCTCCTTTCTAAAGGTACATCAACCTACTTCTCCCTACATTGGTCCTTGGAAACAAATGACACTTTTAAAATACATTTTCAAATTTTCACCTATTCAGCCTTTGCCCTTCCATCAGCACCATTTTGGGAGCACGTGGAAGAAAGCCACTCAGCCTTCACCGGGGAGGTTCAGCTCAAAGGTAGAGGTCTCCACCACCCAGAGTATGGAGGGGGCAGAGTCCAGAACATGTCCCACCCACAAAATAACTGAAAAGAATCAAATCAAGGCTGCAGCTTTGCTGGCTGCCAAAACAGTCAATAATCTTGAATATTTCTGAAATTCAGAAACATTCGAAAATATTGCAAAACGAAAAAACCAAATTAAATTGCAATTTAAGATAAGAACTAGCAAACCAATGCAGTTCAGAAATCCAAATAAACTCAATGAAAGAAATCTAAAATAAGTACTAACACCTTCCTTTATCTTTTACAGCTGTTCCCTTTCAGTGATGTCAGCAATGCTGCAGGTTGTTCAAGTGCATTCCCCACAAACTTTCTCAGCAACTAAACAAAAAAGCTCAGGAAAACAATTGTTTGCAACTTCAGGATTCTGCCATTTGTGCATGCAAGCAAAGCAACCACAAACTTGCAGGCACTAATGGGGAAATCATGGCATATTTCTCTCTTGGACATGCAGTGCATTCAGAAAGTATTGAGACCCCTTCACGTTTTCCACATTTTGTTACGTTACAGCCTTATTAAAAGATGGATTAAACTCTTTTTTTTAAAATCATCAATCTACACACAATACCCCATAATAAAAAAACGAAAATAGGTGTTTAGAAATGTGTGCAGTAAATAAAAAGAAATAACTGAAATATCACATTTACATAAGTATTGAGACCCTTTACTCAGTACTTTATTGAGGCACCTTTGTCAGCGATTACAGCTCTATGAAGAGTCCTGCTCTATGAAGAGTCCTGGTGGATCCAAAGTTCTTCCATTTAAGAATGGTGGAGGCCACTGTGCTCTTCGGGACCTGCAATGCTGCAGAAATTGTTTTATACCCTTCCCCATATCTGTGTCTCGACACAATCCTGTCTCGGAGGTCATGGCATATATTTCAGCTATTACTTTTTAATTACTTTGCAAAAAATTTTAAACACCTGTTTTCGCTTCTTCAATCTGGGGTATTGTGTGTGAATTGATGATAAAAAAAATGAGTTTAATCCATTTTAAAATAAAGCTGCAATGTAACAAAATATGGGAAAAGTGAAGGGGTCTGAATACTTTCTGAATGCACTGTATGTTTGACGATAAGCACAAGACCGCTGCATTGCCCCGCTGCCCTGGAGCCGTTGGTGAGGGAGGAACGACTGACCTCCGTAACATTCTAAATCCGTCACGTTCCATTCAATTAACTGGGCTTGAGGAAGCCGCTGATTGGTGGACTTGAGCACGCAGCTGATTGGCAGTCCGATTCCAGCAGTTTGTAGTGTACCGTACTTTGTATTGTATATTGTATTTTGTGTTGTATCTGGGGTAAGGGAAGTATGAGTGCCAGGGCAGCTTACTGTTCTGGATGTCAGATGTGGGAGGTCATGGAGTCGGGTAGCCCTCCAGACGTCCACATCTGCGCCACGTGTGTCGAGATGGGGCTCCTAAAGGAGTGTATTAGGAACCTGGAGCAGCAGCTCGATGACCTCCGTCTGGTCAGGGAGAGTGAGGAGGTCATAGAGAGGAGTTACAGGGAGGTAGTCTCTCCAAAACCACAGGAGGCAGACACGTGGGTCACGGTTAGGAGAGGCAAGGGGCAGAGGCGCGGGCTAGAGAGTACACCAGTGCCTTGGAAATAAGTACTCCTGTTTGAGTGCTGTTTGGGGGGACAGCCTACCTGGGGGTAGCAACAGTGACCTGGCCTGTGGTACAGACACCGGCCCTGTTGCTCAGAAGGGTAAGGAAAAAAAGGAGGGCATTAGTAATAGGGGACTCTATAGTTAGGGGGTCAGATTGGCGATTCTGTGGACACAGTCTGGAGACCCGGATGGTAGTTTGCCTCCCTGGTGCCAGGGTCCAGGATGTGTCTGAACGTGTCCAAGATATCCTGAAAAGGGAGGGAGAGGAGCCTGAGGTTGTGGTACATATTGGTACCAATGACATAGGTAAAAAAAAAGAGAAGAGATCCTGAAAGGAGAATTTAGGGAGTTAGGAAGAGAGTTAAGGAAAAGAACCACAAACATAACAATCTCAGGATTACTTCCTGTGCCACGCGACAGTGAGAGTAGGAATGGAGCACGGTGGAGGATAAATGCCTGGCTGAAGGACTGGTGCAGAGGGCAGGGATTCAAGTTTCAGGTTCAATGGAACCTCTTTTGGGGAAGGAGTGACCTGTATAAAAAGGATGGGTTGCACTTGAACCCAAGGGGGACCAGTATCCTGGCAGGGAAATTTGCAAAGGCTACTGGGGGACTTTAAACTAGAACGGTTGGGGGGAGGGACTCAAATAGAGAAAGCCAACAGACAGGGTCTGAGGCAGGAGGCAGAGAAGGGAAGCACTCAGACCCAACATGAACGGGGGGAAAGAAGAAAAAATAAATAAACAGAGAATAAGAGGTGGTGGGATTCCGGGGCAAAAATCAAAAGGGACCACTTGTCAACATAATTGTATAAGGAGTAAGAGTGTTGTAAAAACAAGCCTGAAGGCTTTGTGTCTCAATACAAGGAGCATTCGTAATAAGGTGGACGAGTTGAATGTTCAGATAGCTATTAATGACTATGCTATAGTTGGGATCACGGAGACATGGCTCCAGGGGGACCAAGGCTGGGAGCTGAACATCCAGGGATATTCAATATTCAGGAGAGATGGACAGAAAACAAAGGAAGGTGGGGTAGCGTTGCTGGTGAGAGAGGAGATTAATGCAATAGAAAGGAAGGACATTAGCTTGGAGGATGTGGAATCGATATGGGTAGAGCTGCGAAACTCTAAGGGGCAGAAAACGCTAGTGGGAGTTGTGTACAGGCCACCTAACAGTAATAGTGGAGTTGGGGATGGCATCAAACAGGAAATTAGAAATGCGTGCAACGAGGGTAAAACAGTTATAATGGGTAACTTCAATCTACATATAGATTGGGTGAATCAAATGGGCAGGGATGCTGAGGAAGAGGATTTCTTGGAATGTATGCGGGATAGTTTTCTAAACCAACATGAAGAGAAACAAACGAGAGAGCAGGCTATTCTAGACTGAGTAATGAGGAAGGGTTAGTTAGCAGTCTTGTTGTGCGGGGCCCCTTGGGCAAGAGTGACCACAATATGGTTGAGTTCATTAGGATGGAGAGTGACATAATTAAGTCAGAAACAAGGGTTCTGAGTTACCTTAAACAAAGGTAACTTTGAAGGTATGAGAAGTGAATTGGCCAAGATAGATTCTTAAAGGGTTGACAGTGGATGTGCAATGGAAGGTATTTAAAGACTGCATGGATGAACTACAACAATTGTTCATCCCAGTTTGGCAAAAGAATAAATCAGGGAAGGTAGTGCATCCATGGGTATCAAGGGAAATCAGGGATAGTATAAAAACAAAAGCATACAAATTAGCCAGAAAAAGCAGCCTACCAGAGGACTGGGAGAAATTCAGAGTTCATCAGAGGAAGACAAAGGGCTTAATTAGGAAAGGGAAAATAGATTATGAAAGAAAACTGGCAGGGAACATAAAAACTGACTGCAAAGGTTTTTATAGATATGTGAAGAGAAAGAGATTAGTTAAAACAAATGTAGGTCCCTTGCAGTCAGAAACAAGTGAAATGATCATGGGGAGCAAGGACATGGCAGACCAATTGAACTACTTTTGGTTCTGTCTTCACTAAGGAAGACATAAATAATCTGCCGGAAATAGCAGGGGTCCGGCGGTCAAATAAGGTGGAGGAACTGAGTGAAATCCAGGTTAGCCAAGAAGTGGTGTTGGGTAAATTGAATGGATTAAAGGCCGATAAATCCCCAGGGCCAGATAGTCTGCATCCCAGAGTACTCAAGGAAGTAGCCACAGAAATAGTGGATGCATTAGTGATAATTTTTCAAAACTCCTTCGATTCTGGAGTAGTTCCTGAGGATTGGAGGGTAGCTAATGTAACCCCATTTTTTAAAAAAGGAGGGAGAGAGAAAATGGGAAATTACAGACCAGTTAGTCTAACATCGGTAGTGGGGAAACTGCTCGAGTCAGTTATTAAAGATGTGATAGCAGTACATTTGGAAAGTGGTGAAATCATTAGACAAAGTCAGCATGGATTTACGAAAGGTAAATCATGTCAGACGAATCTTATAGAATTTTTCGAGGATGTAACTAGTAGAGTTGATAAGGGAGAACCAGTGGATGTGTTATCTCTAGACTTTCAGAAGGCTTTCGACAAGGTCCCACATAAGAGATTAGTATACAAACTTAAAGCACATGGTATTGGGGGTTCAGTATTGATATGGATAGAGAACTGGCTGGCAGATAGGCAGCAAAGGGTAGGAGTAAACGGGTCCTTTTCAGAATGGCAGACAGTGACTAGTGCGGTACCGCAAGGCTCAGTGCTGGGACCCCAGCTATTTACAATATATATTAATGATTTGGACGAGGGAATTGAATGCAACATCTCCAAGTTTACGGATGACACTAAGCTGGGGGGGTAGTGTTAGGTGTGAGGAGGATGTTAAGAGGCTGCAAGGTGACTTGGATAGGCTGGGTGAGTGGGCAAATGCATGGCAGATGCAGTATAATGTGGATAAATGTGAGGTTATCCACTTTGGTGACAAAATAGGAGGGTAGACTATTATCTTAATGGTGGCAAATTAAGAAAAGTGGAGATGCAACGAGACCTGGGTGTCATGGTACACCAATCATTGAAAGTAGGCATGCAGTGAAGAAAGCAAATGGTATGTTAGCATTCATAGCGAAAGGATTTGAGTATAGGAGCAGGGAGGTTCTACTGCAGTTGTACAGGGTTTTGGTGAGACCACACATGGAGTATTGCGTACAGTTTTGGTCTCCAAATCTGAGAAAATGCATTCTTGCCATAGAGGGGGTACAGAGAAGGTTCACCAGACTAATTCCTGGGATGTCAGACTTTCATATGAGGAAAGACTGGATAGACTTGGCTTGTACTCGCTAGAATTTAGAAGACTGAGGGGGGAATCTTATAGAAACTTACAAAATTCTTAAGGGGTTAGATAGGCTAGATGCAGGAAGATTGTTCCCGATGTTGGGGAGGTCCAGAACAAGGGGTCACAGTCTAAGGATAAGGGGGAATTCCTTTAGGACCGAGATGAGAAAAACATTTTTTCACACAGAGAGTGGCGAGTCTCTGGAATTATCTGCCACAGAAGGTAGTTGAGGCCAGTTCATTGGCTATATTTAAGAGGGAGTTAGATGTGGCCCTTGTGGCTAAAGGGATCAGGGGGTATGGAGAGAAGGCTGGTACTGGATACTGAGTTGGATGATCAGCCATGATCATATTGAATGGCGGTGCACTCGAAGGGCCGAATGGCCTACTCCTGCACCTATTTTCTAGGTTTCTATGTTTTATTACCACCATTGTCCCCGACCCCACCACTAACTCTATGCCACCACCATATAGCTTAGAAACATTAAATCAACTACTTACACCACCATCGGAAGATTCATCAAACTGCTCCTGGGTCCCACGTGCCAAGTGGGCTGAATCTGCGTTTGGAGAAACCTTACTGTGACACTCATATTCTTTGAGCTGAAAAATAAATTAGATTTTTTTTTTTTTTTTAATTGAGAATAAAACAGGGATGGGGGGTAGGGTTCAGAATATTTCAAAATATCAGGCTCTGTGAGTAGTTATTGCCCACCCTGACACCACTCCTGCCTCGGAATCAGGTTGTGAATTCAAGTTCCACTCCAAAGACCTGGGCACATAATTTAAGTTTACAAGATCTTGAGTGCTGTCTGTGGGACAATAACATGTGCAAATTGTCTCCCAACGTTCCTATAATAATGATAAATATGGTTTTGGGTGTAAAGAGAGTGCTTCCAGAGATTGTGGTTGTGAAAGTTATTAAATAAATAGACAATTTCTTCCAATATAAATAACATCTAAGGCAATGGCAAAAAACATGTGTGGGTTTTATATGCAAGTCTCCACCCTGTCACAGTTGGGAGTAATGGTTAGTGATGAACTGTGAGCATCTCCTGCAGGGGGGCACCAAACAATGTGCACCTTCCCAGCCACCCCCAATAGTACTATCATTCTGCTGATACCCATTTACATTAATAATGTATTAATACCTAATCACATTGAGTGAGAGCAAAATGTAAAGAAAATGGCCTTTAATAGGAATCTCAGGGGTAACTTTTTCACACAAAGGATGGTGGGTGTATGGAATAAACTCTCAGAGGTGGTAGTTGGGGCAACAACTATCCTAATAAGTAAGATACAGTTGGACAGGAGCATGGAAAGGACAGGTTTGGAGGGATATGGAGCAAAAGCAGGCAGGTGGAACTAGTGTAGCTGGGACATGTTGGGCCAAAGGGCCTGTTTCCACACTGTATCTCCCTTTGACTCTATGACATGAAACTTGGTAACAATTGGGGCCGAGGAAATTTGAAGAATGGCCGGCTTGAACCCAAACCTGACTCAGGAGCTGTGACAGGAGGACAATGTCAATAAAATAAACCAGAAATGTATGCATGGATTACTCCAAACCTTCACGGATACCTCTACCTTGGCAAGCGCCTCCTCTATTGTTATCATCTTATCTTTGACCATCATCATCAGCTCAATGCGGTCTTCGTCACTCATGGTAATCTCACTGGCCACGAATCCAACATCATCTCCTTTGCGGCCCCCAAAAAAACGTGAAGTGCAGGAAGAGAGAAAAACAAATCTCCGTGTTATTCAAAAAGCCTCTGTGGGAGAAGTTTAGCCCCTACAAAATACAAGCCATTTCCCTGCATTTTGAAATTTGAAGATCTAAATCAAAAGAGTTAAGCAACCAAAGAAATTAGTAAATTGTCCTGCAACATGTGTGCGCTTGTGTGAGAATGTTAACGTTTTGACATCCTTTGAAGATTCATTCCTGGGATGTGGGTGCCACTGGAAAGAGTGGCATGTGACGTCCAATCAAGCACATGCCGTAATTACTCGGGGTAGGCAGTGAATCGGCTTCAAAAAAAAATCTTAAACCACGCATGCGCAGACGGTTCTCCTCTCCGTAAAAATAAAGAATAAAAAAGTAACAATTCAATTTGCCCAAGGCTTCCAAATCTCCTTCATTCTGAATTACTGAATGGGTGGGGGGTGGAGGGTGACTGCAGGTGGAAAAAACATGAGCACACCAGGTCAAGTTGAATCAGCTGTGATCTTATTGAATGACAATACTAGTTCAAGGGACCAATCTGGGGGGAAGAGTTCCTTTCACAGCGCGTGGCGAGTCTGGCCAGGGGTAAAGTTGCGGGGAAGGCAGGAGCGTTGAGAAGGAGAGGGTCGGGTCGGGGATCATGCCAGTAACCCACTCACTCACCGCTGCCGTGGCGTTCTGGGCGCGGAGCCACAGCATTGTGGCCGTGGAGGGAAGCAGCTCGGGTGGCTGCGAGCGGCCGCCGGACCTCAGCGCCTTCTGCCGGCCTGCTTACCCCTGGCAGTGCTTTCCGTCTGAACAGTGAGGGGACCAGCTCAAGAGCAAAGATCATACAGCAGAGCGGGTCAGTGGGCGATGGATAACAGGACAGCGGGCAGTGGAGCCTACTCCTGTGTCAGCGTGAACAAGGGACCAATTGAGGTTACTCGCATTGACACATGGAGTAAGAAGCTCCTCTGCCTGTTGTCCTGTTACCCATGGACCGCTGACCCGCTCTTGAGCTGGTTGCTCTGGCATGATCCCAGACCTCCGACCCCCTCCTTCTCAACGCTCCTGCCCTCCAGCAAATTTACCATTGACCAGACTCCCCACAGGCTGTGAAAGGAACTCTTCCCCCCCCTCCCCCCAACGGCGCTGTCCTTTCACAGCCGCTTCCCACTTTACAGCCGCTTGCGCTGCGCATGCGCATTAGGCTGATGCGTGTGCACAATGCAAAGGCAGAATTTCAGCTGCCTTCAGCTCTGCTTGAAATTGACGGCTTGAAGCAGCGTCTACGGCACGTGGGCTGCACACACTTTCCCGTATTACATGTACTGCGCATGAAACGCACGGAGAATTATGTCTGCCTATGAGATTGATCTCTTAGGTAGGCATAATTCTCCCATGCCTCATGATATTGGATTTATATCTAATAATTATTTTATAATTTTAGTCAGGGTAGGCAGTGCCTACCTTGCCTAGCCTGATTGCACGTGCCTGTATCCAATCCAGGGTACTCTCAAGAAGCAGTGACAGGTTGCAATGTTGTCTGACGCACACTTGATGCAACAGAATGAGCGGCTTGGTTAAATCAAAATGGAGTTTAGAATCAACCTAATCCGTTTTGGTTTGCAATCATGTTGGAGCCACACCAGATAAGGACATCAATTAATGACCCAGTAGGATTTTTACTGACAATCTTCCAACTTCAAGGTTGTTCACCTTACTTATAAACATCAGATATTTTTAAATAGCTGAACTCAGCTTCCCAAACTACCATGTTGAAATGCAAAGAGTGGTTCTCTGAATTAGAATTACAATTTCAGTTCCATATACATCACATTTTTATACAGACATAGAAAAGCCATAAACATTTACCTTCTGCACCGTATACCAAGTGGTACCTAAGAATAGTGGCAGAAGGTTGCATCGTGAACACCTTTCTTCGGTAGTTAGGAACAGGATGAGGCGTGCAGCCCTCAAACACATTCAACCACTAGCAATATTGGCTGATTTGCACCTCAGTTCCATTTTCCCAACTTTACCCAAGCAAACGTTTACTAAGACGACAGAAGGAACTGAAAGTACTGGTTTATACAAAAAGACATAAAGTGTTGGAGTAACTTAGTGGGTCAGGCAGAGATACTGCTTGAGCTGCTGAGTTACTCCAGCACTTTGCGTCAAAATGTTATTAATATTGGCTTTCAAATTTCTAATTAACCTGTTTTCTGTGGGTATGGAAGTTCCAGGTCTCCATCACATCCTTTTGTGCCAAAATACTATGATTTAATTGGTAGAAAGTTCAGGTTTAATGTTCCAGCCCATTTTTGTTCTGGACCCCCCCCCCCCCCCCCACCCTGCAATATTTTTTCTTTACGACACTATCAATTTTTTTCGTAAACTCCAGCAGTTTAATCGTATCTCCCTTAATCATAGAGTCATAGATAGCAAAGAAGGCTATCCAAGAGTCATAAAATTATACATGGGAAATTATAACAGGGAAATAGGCCCTACAGCGCACTTGCCCATGCCGACCAACTTGGCATTCTGGGCTAGTCCTATTTGCCAAAATCTTCCAATCTATATAATTTGAAATGCCTCTTAAAAGTCACAATTGTATCTGCTCCTAAAGCTTCCTCTGGCAGCTCATCCCAGACACTCCAAGTGAACAATCTGGCTCTGAGGTGCTTCTTAAGCTCTCCCCTGTTACCTTAAGCCTATGTCCTTAATTTTACAATCCATTACCTTAGGAAAAAGACTGTGAGCATTCACTTTATCCATGCCGTCATGATCGTGCAAACCTCGGTCATCTACGCTCCAAAGAAATATCCCAGATGAGCTAACCTCTCCATATAATTCAAACCCGCAGGTCCAGGTAATATCCTGATCAATTGTTTCGGCAACCCTTGTAATTTAATGATATCCTTCCTAAAACTGGGCAAGCAGACCTGTGAACAGTACACCATGTGTGGTCTCATCAATAACAGTTGCATTATGATGTCCCAACTTTGTACTCAATACCCTTCCCAATGAAGGCCAGTGTGCCAAACGCCTTCTTCACTGCACTGTCCATCAGACTCGCCACTTTTGGGAACTATACACTTGTAATCGCTGATCTCTTTGTTTTTCAACGCTCTCTACTGTTTACTGTTTCTCATTTGACATGCCTAAGTTCAAAATGTCACACATGTTAGAGTTAAATTTCATTTGCAATTCCTTGGCCCATCTTCCCCACTGATCTTGATCTTGTTGTGAACTTAGATCCTCTACCACCAATGTTGCTGTCACCTACAAACTTGTTAATGATGTTAATTACGTTGTCATCTACATCATTAATGTAGATAGCAAACAAGGGTGGACCCAGTACCTGCGATACTCCACCGGCCATGGGCCCACAATTAAAAAAAAAAAACAATCCTCCACAACTACCCCGACTCCTTCCTCCGAGCCAATTTTGAATGCAATTAGCTAGCTCACTGTAGATTCCTTGCAGTCTAACCTTACAAACTAGCCTTCCATGCAGGACCTGCCAATCTAGTTTAAACCCTGTATCTAAGGAAACAGCAAGACATAGATCAGATGGAAGGTTGGACAGAGAAGAGGCAGTTTACATTTTATCCAGACAGCAAAGCATTCTACAAGGTTCCACATGGTAGGCAGCTCTGGAAGGTTAGATCGCACGGGGTCCAAGCAGAGATACCTGAATGGATTGAAAATTGGCTTCATGGAAGGAAGCAGAGGTTGATGGTGGAAGGTTGCTTCTTGGACTGGAGGTCTGTGACTAGTGTTGTGCCTCAGGGTTCGGTTTTGGGCCCGTTACTGTTTGTCATCTATATCAATTATTTGGATGAGAACATACACGGCAAGATTAGCAACTTTGCTGATGATACAAAAGTGGGTGGCTTTGCAGATAGTGAAGATAGTCATGAAAAATTGCAGCAGGATCTGGATCGATTGGCCAGGAAGGCTGAGGAATGATTGATGGAATGTAATGCAGAGAACTGTGAAGTGTTGCATTTTGGGAAATCTAACATGGCCAGGACCTACACAGTAAATGATAGGGCTCTGGGGAGTGTTGTAGAGCTGAACGATCTAGGCGTGCAGGTGCATGGTTCCTTGAAGGTGGATTCGCAGGTAGATCAGATGGTCAAAAAGGCTTTTGGCACATGGGTCAGAGTATTGAGTACAGTGGTTGGACGGTCATGTTGCAGTTGTATAAGACATTGGACAGGCCGCATTTAGAGTATGAGTTCAGTTCTGGGCACCTTGCTATACGAAAGATGTTGTCAAGCTGGAATGGGTACTGAGACGATTTACGAGAATGTTGCCAGGATTAGAGCGTCTGAGCAATAGGGAGTGGTTGGTTAGGCCGGGACTATTCCTTGGAGCACAGGAGGATGAGGGGTGATCTTGTAGAGGTGTGTAAGATCATGAGAGGAATAGATCAGGTGGATGCGCCGAGTCTGTTGCCCAGAGTAGGTGAATTGTGGACCAATGTACACAGGTTTAAGGTGAAAGGGAAAAGATTTAATAGGAATCTGAGGGGTAACATTTTCACACAAAGAGTGGTGGAGGAGGTGCCAGAGGAGGTAGTTGAGACAGGGACTACTCCAACATTTAAGAAACAATTAGACAGGTACGTGGATTGGACAGGTTTGGAGGGATATGGACCAATTGCGGGCAGGTGGAACTAGTGTAACTGGGATATGTTGGCCGGTGTGGCACGTTGGGCCGAAGGGCATGTTTCCACACTGTATCACTCACTCTATGGCCCGGTGTGAAATTATGCATTTTGGGAATTAGGAAATATATGGGTCGGATTTAGAGTAAATAGCCCAAGGCATGTTGATGGACAAAGCGACATTGGATTCCAAGACCACAGCTCCTTGAAAGTTGCAAAAAGTCATTTGGTATACTTGTCTTGACAGGTTGAGGATTTGACTACAATGAGTTGGGAAATCACTATGCTGTTGGACAAAACACTCTTTCGTCCGATGCTATGAGAATGTAGGGTGACTTGTGCAGGTTGGGTGAGTGGGCAGATGCGGTCTAATGTGGATAAATGTGAGGTTATCCACTTTGGTAGCAAAAACAGGAAGTCAGATTATTATCCAAATAGTGTCAAGTTGGGAAAGGGGAAGTACAATGGGATCTGGAGGTCCTTGTTCATCAGTCAATGAAAGTAAGCATGCAGGTACAGCAGGCAGAGAAGAAAACAAATCACAGGTTCGCCTTCATAACACGAGGAGTTGAGTATAGGAGCAAAGAGGTGCTTCTGCAGTTGTACAGGGCCCCAGTGAGACCACACCTGGAGTATTGTATGCAGTTTTGGTCACCTAATTTGAGGAAGGCCATTCTTGCTATTGAGAGAGTGCAGTGTAGGTTCACAAGGTTAATTCCCGGGATGGCGGGACTGTCATATGCTGAGAGAATGGAGCGGCAGGGCTTGTATACTCTGGAATTTAGAAGCATGAGAGGGGATTTTATTGAAACATAAGATTATTAAGGGTTTGGACAGGCTAGAGGCAGGAAACATGTTCCCGATGTTGGGGGGAGTCTAGAACTGGTGGCCACAGTTTAAGAATAAGGGGTAAGGCATTTAGAACGGAGATGAGGAAACACTTTTTCACTGAGAGTTGCGAGTCTGTGGAATTATCTGCCTCTGAGGGCGGTGGAGGCCGGTTGTCTGGATTCTTTCAAGAGCGAGCTTGATAGGGCTCTAAAAGATAGTAGAGCCAGGGGATATGGGGAGAAGGCAGGAACGGGGTACTGAATGTGGATGGTCAACCAAGATCACATTGAATGGCGGTGCTGGCTCGAAGGGCTGAATGGCCTACTCCTGCACCTATTGTCTATTGTCCACACTAATGCTGTGTATAGCTCCACAGGAAGAATATGGTAGACACAGAGAGCGCGCAGAAGAGACGCACTAGGATGTTGCTTAGTAGGGTTATAAGCCCATAGTAGGGTTATAAGGGCTAGGGTTATAAGGAGAGATTGGATGGACTTGGTTTATTCTCACTTGAATTTAGGAAGATAAGGTGTGACCTTATAGGGGTTAATAAAGCTATGGGGGGCGTAGGATAAAAAGTCAAAATCTCCCCCCTCTCCCCCCGATCTAGAACTAGGGGGCATAGTCTGGAACCACGAGGCACAGGCTTAAACAAAGAAGGCAGATATCTAAAGGAAACACTGGGTTAAGTGTTTCAACACAGGTGGTGAATATCTGGAACCTAGGAGGTGGTGGAGGTAGATACAATTGCAACATTAAAAAGGCTTTTGGACAGGTCTTTGGATAGGAAAGGCACCAAGGGATAGGGGCCTAATGCAGGCAAATGTGATTAATGTATATAGGCCTTACAGGTGACACAGCCAAGGTGGACTGAAAGAGCTTATTTCTATGATGATTCATCAATTGACAAAATTTATTCAACCGGCATTCAAAACAACCATAGAGATACAAACAAAAATAGCAGCAAAGTCCATCGCACGTCAAGGCTGCACATTCTTGCCTAGTCATCTTCTTGCAAATGAAATATAAATAAACCAAAGGAATAGTTAGATCTCAAGCCGGGTGTTGAGCAGCCAGGTTGTTGTCTCTGCATCAATGTCTGCCAGGCTCCAAGCTCCATTTGGTGGGTGGTAGAGCGGGCACTCAGAGATGACATGGTTGGCTCTGTTGTTCTGCTCCGCATACACGGGCTGGGCTCTGGCGGTGCCCCCATCTCCACATGCTGGCATTGAAACGCCCAATTCCAGTATGAAGTCTGGAGTTGGGCATTCTTGTCTAGTCAACAATTACCACAACACTAGCATCTGTTTATCAGCCAACACCCTGACCCTTGTGAATTTTCTGGGCCACATTAGTGAGTTCCTGGCTGTGTATCAACTGTATCAGCTGAAGAGAGTCGCATTGCAGCCCTGGTGAAAAGCATACAAGAGTACACTGTGTTTTTATTTGTCAGTATTTGGAAATCTCAGGAAAATTGTCAGGCTGGAGTTCAGGGTTCATGCAATGAAATAGTCCCACGAGCAGCAGAGTTCAGGGTTCACGCAATGGAATAGTCCCACCAGTAGCAGAACTCCCAAAGGCATTTCAACACCTTGCAATGTTGAGCATCGTGTTAAGTTAGTTTGCCTGTAACATTGCGAACAGGAGGATAAAAAGGTTTGGACACTAGAAACTGCGGACGATAGTTCACAAAGAAAAGACAAAGTGCTTGAGTAACTGGGCTGGTCAGGCAGCATCTGTGGAGATTTTTTAATTATTATTATTTTTTTTTAAAATTGGAATGGCAGAGGACTCTGAGGTACATTTGCAAATCCCGACCTCTGTAATTTTCAGCAGACTTACACCACTCTGAGATCATGGCACTTCCCCATCCAAGCCATGCAGCAACTGGTGGTCACACCTTATATGCACAAGGCCCAGCTCTGGAATTCTCTTGCTTAAGGTGTCCACCTTTCTTTTCTTCTTTCAGATCCTTATAAAAGTCAGTCCAACTTGAATAATGGCACTCCTGTACAGCAGCTTAAGACAGTTGGTTGCATCCAAAGTGTTAAATAAATGTATGTGGGAAATGGGAGACCAAATTACAGGATTTGGATTGAGCCCACCCACAGCAAGACGCCTCTGTAGGAAGCCCAAGGAGGAAATTGCTACCACTGTGGATGCATTTAATGAAATACTGTGGACACAATATTAATCTGCTTTTATAATTTTCAATGGTCGGCAAATGATCTCCCAGCTTCAATCACATCACTCAATCATACAGCATGTTTTCCCCATCTCTCATCGGTCACTGAACAAAGAACCTGTCATCGGAAAAGTAACATTTGCATGACACTTTGTAGCACTAATTTATTATTTACTCACATCAAAGGATGTTATTCTTTAATAACTGGGAACTCCAGGACAATGAAGAGAGATGTCATCTCTCCCAACACTGCTTCATCTGATGACCACAGTTAAAATACAATCCTTCCATCATAACTTTACCTTTGCATAATTCCCGCACTGCACTCCCTTTCTGCAGTTTCCGAAAACCCTGCCAAAAGGATTTATTTTTCTTTTTCCAGTCAGCACTTCCTGCAAGGAGAAGGCAGAATAGTTAAGCAGCATCAACTTTCCCCTTCTCTTCATTTCAATGAGGAATGATCGCAGTTGCTTTTAATAAGTCTTCATACAGTCAAATAGTCACCTGGGGAATTGCTGCAGCACAAATAATCATAGTCCCATGCCCAGGGGAATGATGTTCCATGTTAACCATGGAGCCAGGAGAGCTTTGTCCGCTATTTGTGCAGTTCTCAGTATGCTGCCCAATTTACCTGCCCAAGGTCTTGGAACAAAGTGCCTGATGCTCCTCTGATTTAGTCTACAAATTACATTAATGACTTCATAGAAAGGACGAAGGACACATTATCCTCGCGCAGGTGATACCAAATGGGTGGGATTTTCAATTGTGGGAAGGACACAAAGGAATAAGTG
Source organism: Raja brachyura (assembly GCA_963514005.1). The sequence goes on from OY740788.1 coordinate 15,186,149, forward strand.
AAGCAGGTCAAGTGAATGGGGAGAAAGATGACAGATGGATTATAAGAAGTCAAAAGCAAAATTATGCACTTTAGCGAGAAGAGAATCAATGCAGAACATTTACATTGTCTGATGCCATAGAATAAGTTTCACAGGGATTTGAGTGCCCTTCTGAGAGAACCATTAACTTAGTAAGTACATAGAGGAATCAGGAAGGAAAATTATTTGCTTGCATTAGTTCGACTTTGATGGAGTCCAAAAATAGGAATCTTGTATCAGCCTTTGAGAAGATTACATCTGCAGTACTGTGCAGAGCTTTAACATAGGGATATACTTGAGTTGGAGGATATGAAGATACAGTCGATTAATTTCTGGGAGAAGGAGTTGCCCTATAAGGAAAGTTGAAGAATAGGCGATCCCATGAAAAGATACGAGTGGGCTTGACAACGCAATAGCTACGTTCTCCAGATGGAACAGCTGAGCAGTGCATGTGCAGGTTCAGTGCGAGGGACTGGTTGTTAATAACAGAGACAAAGTGGAACCTCTTCACTCAAAGGGTTGTGTGTCCTTTGTAATTCCCTATCCCAGATAACTGAGGAGGCTGTGAGTGAGACTTTACCGCCATTTAAGGCTTTTATCAACAGATTTTTGGGCTACAAGGATCGGGTAGAAAAATAGAGGTTAACTCTGACCTCACTGGAAAACAAGAGCAGATTCAAAAGGCAGCAGGGGCTTTTCCTATTATGGTTTTATCACTCTTCCCAACCTAATTCCTGGAGTCCTGGCAAAATTATGGAACTTTTATGATGGCCTTGTTCCAATGCATCCTTTCTTAGCTGATGTCACAAGCTTGCACCCATTACTTCATGGATGCATGAGAAACAGTTGGGAGGAGAACCAGCTGTTCTAGGAATATTGCTGCAATGATTCATTGGGTTACAATCAGGAAATTAAGCTTCTTGGAATGAAAATCTGTGCATGTGTCAAAGATCCAATGGCATGTAAGACAATCTTGTTATGGGACAAATAAACAAATCCATGAGACAGGCTGGGAGAACGTCTGAGGCAGGATGCATATGTAAATAGAGAGAAAACAAACACCAGGGCACTACTTACAAATAGAAGGAGGATTAATTAAAGACAGATAGAGTTAAGATCGAGTTAGAGTTAAGAAACTGATAGGGTAATGAGGGTGGGATAGGGTAATCAGCTTGGACGCAGTTGGACATACAGCTTGTTTCTGTGCTGTACGATTCAATGATTCTATGACTATGAGAGATACATTGGTATTATCAAACAGACAGATAGATTTATTATAGGTAAAGCCAAACAAAGGCAGCTGAATGACAGGCACATACACACACACACAAATGTAAAAGTGAATGCCTCCATATAGATAGATATTCATCCATCAACTTACCTATAATTAGTCTATCGTTCATTGTTTAAAATACCAATGTATCTCTGCATGGTATTTTCAGATCATTGAGCCATACAGCATGGAAACAAGCCCTTTGACCAGACCACTCATCAAGTGCCCACTTACACTAATCCCACTATCAAACTGAGATAAATACACATGTTAAAAAGATTTAGATACTTACATGATTGGAGGGGGAATTGAAAAAGCGATAGCCAGATTGATAAAGGTATGTGGATAATGGAATAAAAGACAATAGATACATAGCCCAATAGACAGACGCAAAAGGCAGATAAATACGGGGATGATTAAATTGTAACGCTAAGGATATTTCATTACATTGGTTCTATTAGTTATCCAAATAAAATCACACTCACCAACTGATCCATCTTCTGAGTTCGACTTACAAATCAAATGCCTGTTCAAAAGTTAAAAAAATGTGTCAGAGATCAGAACATTTGTGGGGTTGGTTGCACAAACTAGATAGATCATTATTAGCAAAGTAATGGAGGGTGCAAGGAAACTGTAAAAGGCCCCAGTTCAACATGTTTAATTGAACAACTCATCAAGCACCTGGGTTTTTGTGGATCAAAGACCTTGAACAACAAAAAGCCACTGGGTGCTGCAAGTCTGGGATGGGCTGGGCTTCAGACCATATAACATGCAGTGTGATCCTAATGTACCCATTAGATATAGTCGGCCAATCTGAAAGTGACCTATTTATCCTGACAGCAGAACATTTCTTGAGCACTTCTGTTTGCACTATCTTGCACTAATTTTCTATTTGCACTTTAGCACTATTGTCTTGTTTTTTTTTTTCTTTTCACTGTCTTGGATAATTTACATTTTATTTACGTTTTCTGTGCTGTCGGAGTTTCTGTGATGTCGCTGCCAGCAAGATTTTCGTTGTACCTGCACCTCCCAATGCCAGTGCATATGGCAATTTATAGTTGCCTTGACGATCGATGGAGAGCAAAAGGAGGGAAATAAGTGAGTTCTGCATTAGGAGGTTGAAGGGACAGGAGCAAATCCTGCAGAGAAACACTTACTGTTCACCAGTTTGAACAAGCACCAGAAGACTGATGACTGCATTAAAGAATAAAAACACAATACCAGGTAAATTCCTTGCTGGAAAATTAGATACCAGCGATTGGAAGTGGCAGGATCAATGCATGATATAACCGAGGGAGTAATCAGTGTCGAAACACCTCCGTTTTGCTCAGCAGGCTTTGAGATGAAGGGCTTGATACATCAGGTGGTAAGCCATCAACAGTGGTGGTTTACATTTGGATCAAAGTGCGTGGGTAACATTTTTTTAAGACGGGTAGCGTAGTGGTAGAGTTGCTACCCTACCGCGCCAGTGATCTGGGTCCAATCCTGACCATGGGGGCTGTCTGTACGGAGTTTGCATGCTCTCCCTGTGATCACGTGGGTTTTCCCCAGGTGCTCCAGTTTCCTCCCACACTCTGAAGACGTGCGTGTTTGTAGATTAATTGGCTTAGGTAAAAAGGTTGTAAATTGTCCTTAGTGTGTAGGATAGTTCTAGTGTGATCACTGGTCGGCGCGGAGTCGTGGGCCGTAGGGCCCATTTCCGTGCTGTGTCTCTGAAACAAGTTTGAACTTTCAAGCCCTGGTTGACACAGAAGACCTTGGCAGGGACAATTCAGAGAATCCTCCAATACCACATCCCAGGCAGAAGCAAATACAGCGAGTCAGAAAAATGCTGCAGTAGTTTAGGTTTAAATTTTTGATTGAAAGGACTCTGGCACAGGTAGTGTGGTTATGGATCAGGAAAATCTGAATCAGAACAGCAATAGTTAATCGGGCAATGGGGAAGTTGAATCACATATGGGAAAACCACAGTACTGGCATTATAAATTAAGACATTATGCAGCAGACCACTCTTTCGGCAAAATATGTGAAGGGCACCCAAAAGGACACGAACTGATGGAATAACTCAGCAGGTCAGGCTGCACCTATGGAGGAAATTGATAGGTGACGTTTCCGATCAAGAACCTTCTTCAGACTGCCCCAATCCGAAAGGTCAAACAAGTCCAGTGTTCTCATTAGCAGGAATAAGTACAACCCATCATAAACCATACAAAAAAAGACACAAAGTGCTGGAGTAACTCAGCGGGTCTGACATCATTTCTAGAGGAAAAGGATAGGTGACGTTTCGGGTCGGGACCAGTCTTTGTAAATTGCCCGTTCTAAGCTTCCCCCCAGTCAGGATTAACATCTTCACACTGGAGGTAGGGGTGGGGGAGGTGAAGAAATGGAGGTAAGAAAAGACCAGGACCAATCAGGACTGGCAACAAATGACAAATTGGGGGTTACACAAAAAGCTGGAGAAACTCAGCGGGTGCAGCAGCATCTAAGGAGCGAAGGAGATAGGCGACGTTTCGGGTCGAGACCCTTCTTCAGACCAAATGACAAATTGGTCCTGGTCTTTTCTTGCCTCCAGTTATTCACTTCCCACCCCCCCCCCCCCAAACCAACCTTTACTTTCTGCCCAAACCGAAATGTCACTTATCCTTTTGCTCCAGGGATTGCTGCCTGATCCGCTGAATTACTCCAGCATTTTGTGTCTCTCTTTTGTATATTCGAGCATCTGCAATTCATTGTGAGACTCTCAGTCTGAAGAAGGGCTTCGACCCAAAACGTCACCTATTTATTTTTCTCTAGAGATGCTGTCTAACCCGCTGAGTTACTCCAGCTTTTTTGTGTCTATCTTTGGTTTAAAGCAGCATCTGCAGTTTCTTCCTACACATCTGCAGTTCTTTGTTTCTCCATCACAAGCCATACTGAGTTTGACAATGGACTTGACTATAGGATGAGATTGCATTGTTTAATCAGGATGGCTTGGCAATAATCACACAGGCAAAAATAGGTGGAGATTGTGACACAAACACACCCGGGTTAAGGAAATGAAGCAACAATTGTCAATGCTTCCAGATCCCGGTGTGTTTATCTGAAAGCAGCAAATATGGAGTGTTTCGTGATATAAACATTACTTACTTCCTTTCACTCTCTGGTGTTGATACTGCACTGCCCAATGCACGCGACTCCTGGGAGAGAAAAATTAAAGTCAGTGACCACTTCAAAAAAGAGCTGCTCTGAAATCATGGGATGAATTTTGCAAATTCCTGGAGAGGATCCAGGAGGATCTGTAGGGAAGTCATACTCACTCCAGTCTCAGACAGCAGCTGTGGGGATGGTGGATTGGCAGCCGAAGTTTCCTAAAACCAGAACACATGCAGTCTTTGTAAGTCATTGAACGTGGCAGTTTTCAATCCAAAAATATCACAGCCAAATTCAAGGAGAAAAATAGGTTAGAATCACTGGAGCTACTGCATCCTGTTTATCAAAGAAACAAAACAAGTCTGAAAACTAAATTATAGAGATGGAATTACTCAAAATAAGGGAGCAAAGATTTTTCATTACAGGTTTTAAGAGGATTCGAATCACAGTAGAAACTTAACCCTGGGTCTGATTCCGATTCCTCAATGCCAGGGTTATACCACTGGTAATTAAAAACATCGACACTAAAGCAGACACTAGAGACAGGGTGCCCACAGTCTAAAACAACATTATCCAATGTGAAACTCAGCTTTTGGAGTGCCACATGGAATGGAAACAGGCCACTTGGCCCAGTAAATTTGTGCTCCATTTGAGCCTCTCCCAGTCTTGGCTCATCTTAATCCATCAATTTTACTCTCTTTTCCCATCTCCTTCATACGCGTGTCCAATCTCCCACCTAATGTACCTGCAATCGTTTTTTCAACCATACATGTGTGTAACTCTTTGGGTGAAGTAGCTTCAGAATTATTCACAGGATTTGATGGCCCCTGGTTATGTTCTTGCCACATGTGGAAACATTCCTTCCATAACCACACTATCAAAATTTTCAAGACCTCAGACTTTTATAGAACTCATTTTCATCTCTCGACTGCGATATGCCAGATGCCTTCAAAGACAATGAATTTTAAAAGCAGATGTAATCGGGAAACTTTGCCTCCAATTTATGCAAAACAAAATCCCACACACAGCAGCAATCAACTAACCTCTTTTAGTGGTGTTGATAGAGTGTCAATATTAGCTAATACATAAGTTGGAACTTCCCTGGTTGTTTCCACCGGTCCTATGGGATCATGGATTAATGCATCGGAACATTTGCACCCCTTCAGGGTGACGTTTACTCATCTTAAGTGAAAAACCTGATGTGAAATTTAGCTTGATTCACAAAATATGTGGGTGGATTAGTATCTTCCACTCTGCTGAGAACAGAGAGGTACCAGGTGAACTGAAGAAGGGTCTCAAACTGAAATGTCACCCATTCCTTCTATCCAGATGCCGCTTGTCCCGCTAAGTTAATCTAGCATTTTGTGTCTATCTTCAGTATCAGGTGAACGACAACTTACACAGAGCAGTGTAGGGAGATTGATATTAGTCACGAGGATGTGGTATGAAGAAAGTGGCAGCTGGAATTTAATACAATAAACAAAGTTACAGGAAACAGGAAATGTGTGCAACTATCAAAAGTCCACAGGGATAGATGGAACAGGAAAAGGATGGGGGTGTGATTCCTGAACAACTAATCACAGACCCTGCAATGTTCAGATTCTGAATCGACTCTGTCCACACGAGACCAGATGGCAAATATTTTGGAAGGTCGCACTTTCACCTCTGAGTCAGCAGCTCGTGGGTTCAAATCACACTACAGTAACTTGATGACAAAATCTCGGGGGTGGAAGATTGCAACAGTCACGTGGTCCACCCTGTTTCGACTAATGCAATCAACTCGACATGCGCAAATGGAAGATCAAATAGAACAAGTTGTCCAACAACTTTCGGCTGTGCACGCCACACGAAAGAAGAAGAAGATGACGACAAAATCTCATCTGATGCTCCAGTGCCGAAGGAGTGGAGACAGGCTGCTGAGATCTGTGGGGTTTTATCTCCATGCCCAACATTTCTTACTGGGACTGCACCAATAATCAATCATTTTACATCCACATTTCTTCCTGGGACCACACCAATCCCTGAATCAATCACATTTTATTCTCCCCGTATTCTCTCTCCCCTAGATTCTACCACTCACCTTCACACTAGGGGCAATGTACAGTGGTCAAATAAATGACCAGCCCCCATGTCTTTAGGATGTTGGAGACTGGAGCCTCTGGTGGAAACCGACATAGTCATGAGGGGAACATACAAGCTCCACACAGACAGCAACAGAGATCAGGTTTGAAACCAGGTAATTGGAGCTGTGAGGCAGCAGCTGTTTATACTTGTGCCAGGATAGAGTGGATGGAGGGGAACTGTGTCAAACCTGTATGTGAGTCATTGACTATTTGTACACAGCAAGGCAGTGTGACCAGCACTTCAAATAGAAGGTGGCAGGGCAGGAACGGGGCATACACAGGAAGTCTGAACTGTTCTTTTCTGCAATCTGTAGACAGACCCGATTTTAGAAAATACTAAATTTGTAAAAACATTCTTAAAGTTTTGAATCAAAATAAACTCCTGGTGTTAGGAAAAGTTAAACGAAACAAAAATGCGAGAGTGCTCAGCTGGTCAAGCAGCATTAGTGGAGAGAGGATCCGATTCTGCTCATGGGCTTAGAGCATGTATTTTATGTGTCTGCAAGTACACACACACACACACATGTGCATTGAATGTATTTGGAGCTGCCGATATTTACCCTTCAGTGAACAAAACTGCAATAAACATTCATTTTATCATCACATGTGTAAGCTTGGTAGGCATCAATTAGTTTCCAACATTTTAACAGTAATTGCATTTCCAAAGTAGTTAATTTACTCCACATCTTCATGGATGTCCAGATCTCATGGTAGTCACTGTTATACACAGATATTCTTGCTTTCTTTGTGCTGAAAGAGAACACCTCTTATAATTCCAAGGAGCATCTTATGACTTGTTCACAGCTTGAACGTACACCGACACTCGCCGCGGACTGACGACGGAGGACCCGCCCGCCGCGGACCAAGGACTCGCTTGCCACGGTCAGAGGGCCGAGGATCGCCCACCCGCAGAACGAGGACCCGCTGGTAGGCGCGGTCTACCCATCACGGACTCCGAACTCGGCCCCGAGCCACCAGTGTCGGTGGGACCTACGCTGCCGAGAGCGAGGAGGGACCAGAGAGCGAGGTGGAACGTCGAGAGCGAGGTGGAACGTCAGGAACAGTGGGGCACCTGTCGGGGGGCCATCGAGATCGAGGGGGGACCCGGTAGGGGGGGCAGCCGAGAACGAAGGAGAAACCCAGCAGGGGAGGCTGCTGCCACCTGCAGGAAGTAGATAGGAATGTGCGGTGAACTTTTGTAACTTTGTTGGCACCAGACACATGACAACACTTATATACTGCCAAGGTGAGGTCTGCTATACGATCATACCGGGTTGTATGCAAAACCAAGCTTTTCACTGTACCTAGGTACATGTGACAATAAAATATCATTGAATTGAATTGTCGAATTTTCAAATACATCGTCTCAAATGCGTTTTTTCAAATACAAACCAAAGTTATATGCAACCTCAGCCGAAATATAAAAAGGGCACAATGAACTTTGTTCCTGATTAACACCATACCTATTTAGTTTAGTAGATAAATGAGGCAAATAGTGTAACACGATGTGCTGGAGGTCACTGTCAGAGATATTGGTTTGCATTGCTCTATTCAACAACAGTTTGAAGCAACTTTTGCAAAATTCAACCAGTGGTGTAAAAGTCAGTTCATTCATATACAACAACCAACTTACTGGTCCTTGTAGACTCGGGTCAGTGGTACACAACCTTTCTGGGGAATGGCCAGTGTAAAGCCCCTGTCCCACTGTACGAAGTAATTCAAGAGTTCTCCCGGGTTTCCCCCCCCCCCCCCCCGATTCGAACTCGGAGAATGTCCGTAGGAGTTCGTGGATGTCTCGTAGCGGCTCGTACAAGGAAAAATCAACCATTTTTTTCATCACGAGTATTTTTTTTTTTTACTCGTGGACATTTTTTGCAGGGATGAAAAACCGTCACGAGTTTACCGGATGCCCAGAGTACCTACTGTTAGCATTATGAGCCACAACGAGACATCCACAAACTCCTACGGACCCGCTACGGACATTCTCCGAGTTTGGATCAGGGGAAAACTCGGGAGAACTCTTGAATTGCCTCGTACAGTGGGACAGGGGCTAAACATTTCTGAGTGATAATCACATATACCTAGAACTTCCTGGCGTCCTTGCACAGTTATTCCAAATGCATTTCAATTAACCAAGTTTAATTAATTAGTTCTGAACAAATGTATTTCATTGCTTTTAGCTGTTTGCACATTCACAAATACTCTTCCTCTTTGCATGCCAATAAAACTGGGAACATAGCTTAGCCAGCTGTCAACTATATCTGGAGCAAGCAAGATCCCGAGGAGTGGATGTGAGTGGATGTAAAACCAAGCATCATTGTTTGAACATAAAGGATCATCCATTTGAGCCAGAAGTGAGATTAATATTTTTCTCTCAGAGGATCACATGTATATGGAATTCTCTTCATCAAGGGGTGGTGGAAGCAGTGTGTTTCATTACTTCCCAGGTAGAGTACTAGATACTTGATGCAAGAAGATCAAACGATACCACAGGTACAAAAATGTCCAAAGCGCTTCAGAAGAGCAAACAAACTTTGGCATTGAACCAAGGCAGGAGATATTTTCGGATCAAGGATTGTAAACCTTTAAGGAGCACCTTAAATAAAGAGAGAGAGTTAAAGAGGTGGAGTGGAATTACTGCCAGTGAAGGAGTATTTGGATTTGGTTGCGGTTCAGGAACCAGAATTAGAACACAGAATCTAATCTCAGAGGATCATGCGGCTGGAGGAAAATAGACATGGAAACAGGTTCAACTTTTGGAAGGACTTGAAAACAAGCCTGAGAATTTCAAAACTAAATAGGTAAAGCATATTTGGGAGAGGACATTATGATTTTGATTACATTAAATTTACAGAAGAGCTAGGGTGATTGAACAATAAAAGCCTACAGATAGTTAAAGATCTGGACGAGTTGTTCAGCAGCCTTGAAGCTCAGGCAAGACAGAGCCGGTGATATTATTACACAGGCAACTTTGGTGGCCTCGGTAATACTGGAGGTCTGCCACAGGAAACTCAACTCGGGGTTCAACACCGTGACAAATTTCTGAACGTTCTGCTTCAGTTTTCATTAAATACTGAGATGGAACTAGTGTCTAAGGAATGCAATTTGTGACTAGCATTAAAGATGGTGGTTTAACTTTACCCATTGGTGGAAATCTCTAGAATCGATTATATGGCAGATAAGCAACTGAGATCCAGAGAGGCGCCAGTGAGATAGAGTTAGGGTACATCGGTGAACACGTGGCAACTGTGCTTTGGACATTGCTATCAAGGGTCGGCCTGTTGATGAGACACAGAAGGAGAACCAGTGCTGGTAATGGTGTATGGAACCAGATAAGTCAAGTCCTTGCCAGGAGGATGCCAATGGAGAGACACTGTCCTATTGTTGAAAATTTGCCAAAAGTCAAAAAGGTGGGAATGGACTATTTGCAGCATTTACATAAGATTTGTATTTGTAATATTGTTAACAGCTGTTTCCATACTGTGGCAAAGCTCACACAAGGGATTCAGAGAAGGAATTTCAGGAAAGACGAGTACAATGTTGGGAGTCTCCAGCACGGGAAGATTAGCGAGAACGGAGATTCATTCACTTGAACACACGCTCAGTCAGGATGATCATCAATAATAAACTTGCACTGCACTTCCAGATGGTAAGAACAGAATAAGAGAACAGAGAAGAAATGGAGCAGGACTTCCAGCTGAGGGCATTAATACCCCTCATAGGGGAGACATTGCTGGCCAGGATAGAAACAAACAGACTTGGGGTCCTGACGTCCAGGGGAGTTGTAGGAAATGATGTTGAAGATGACCATTTACCTAATGCTCCTCCTTTTCCCGCCCTTCGGCGTCTGCTTATTTAGATGCTACAGATATTCTTATTTATTAACTTGGTTTTACCCCTCATTCATTTCAAAATCTCAAGTCTAGCATCTGCCCAGTAATAGGACGAAAGGAAGAAGACTGATTCCTGGGATGTCAGGACTTTCATATGAGGAAAGACTGGATAGACTCGGCTTGTACTCGCTGGAATTTAGAAGATTGAGGGGGGATCTTATAGAAACTTACAAAATTCTTAAAGGGTTGGACAAGCTAGATTCCCTTAGGACCAAGATGAGGAAAACATTCTTTACACAGAGAGTGGTGAGTCTCTGGAATTCTCTGCCACAGAAGGTAGTTGAGGCCAGTTCATTGGCTATATTTAAGAGGGCGTTAGATGTGGCACTTGTGGCTAAAGGGATCAGGGGGTATGGAGAGAAGGCAGGTATGGGATACTGAGTTGGATGATCAGCCATGATCACATTGAATGGTGGTGCAGGCTCGAAGGGCCGAATGGCCTACTCCTGCACCTATTTTTCTATGTTTCTATGTTTCTAAGATAGTGAAGAACGAGAGGTGTGATCTTAATCATCTCTGACACTCGTGGCCATCAGCTCCACTGACAATGCTGTGTGTTGTAGAGGCATGTTGCACATCCATCAGCCAGTGAAGCTTGTTGCCAGAGAAGCACAACTGGTGAAGTCTGAAGTTAAGACTTCTAGGCCCAGAGCTGCATGAATTGGCCCTTCTTAACCAACTGGAGTCTCTCCAGTAGAACGATAGCAGCATCAAGTGACCTTTGCCACAGCCTTTGAGGAAGCATCCTCATTGGGCAACTGGGGTAGGCAGTGGCCAAAAGGCAAACTTTGATGACATTCGGGTAATGCATAGGGTGGCTATTTTACTTATGTATTTACTTCAACTTAAATATCTTGACAGGAATGCACATTTATTGTTGGCTATTATCTTACATGACTGAGGGGCTGTAATTGACGAGATGTTGCTACAGATACTAGTAATTAATTATGAGATTACGGAAAACCTGGGCAGAATATTGTTTATATTGTATCCTCCCTTCCTCTTCTACTTCAACCCCCTGGGATTCCTGTGCCTGTGGCGAGGCAAGGAGGTGGGGTTCTTTCCATCCATTCAACATCATGTTCAGCTTTGCCAGGTTAAGATATGGAATGGAGATGCAAGGAACTGCAGACGCGGTAATCTTGAGCAAAACACAAAGTGCTGGAAGAACTCAGTAGGTCGGGCAGAATCAGTGGAGGGATTGAATAGGTGACGTTTTGGATCGGGACGCGTCTTCAGTCCCAAAACCTTTTCCGTTTCAAAAGCTCATGTCCAGTATCTGCCCCTTAATTGTTAGAAGAGATAGAATGAATTGGAGAGTGGCACTCACAGATTGAAATCTGGCACAAGATCAGCTCTGCAAAGTGATTTGCATCAGAATCTTGCTCTGCATGCGGCCGCTACTTATACGGGCCTTGTGTGTTGAACCAAGAGGCAGTCCGACTCAGTTCTCATCGGAAGACTGCCAATGTGACCAGTGACTAAGAAAGAATCATCGAGGTAGGTGTGAAATAAACTCAAATTTCTTACTTGTGTGGTTCTATTCTAAACATGGCATTAACCACTTACTTACCAAGGCACTGAACCAGCCAACAGTCACCTTTAGCAAAAGAGCCCAATTTCTGTTGGGCTTTGGATGAGGTATTAGATGGATTTGCCTCTGGTAAATATGACAACCCTCATGGTACTGTGTACAAGGTGGTATCTCATTGTACATCGCACTATCTCTGGTAGCTGGCAGTTGTGCAGCCTACATGATCTTTGAGAAAGCAACTCTTCTGCTAAAGGGACACACCAAAGCTTAGTGCGGCTTGGGTAAAGGTTTTGTGGGGAAGAATTACAATCGAAAAATCCTGCCATCATTGGACACTGAAAGGCGGGGTCCTTTGTAACAGACCCACAAAGATCTAGAGGTGCACTGTTCAAAAAAGCTATGAGTGACATTGTAGTTTTGCACATAGGATGTATTAACTTGACGGCACTACAGATGTATAGGCTTGACAACACTATGAATGTAGATAAACACAAAATGCTGGAGTAACTCAGCGGGACAAGCAGCATTTCTGGATAGAAGGAATGGGTGACATTGCAGGCTTGATGACACGAACAAATGTAAAGAAAGCCACGTATTGTTTTTTTATTTCTTCACAATTTTTTTACAAATAAAGATAATGTTTGGTGAAGAAAAACCCTCCTCTTAGTGACATCAAGGACATTGAAGGGTGTGCATAAACCAGTCCAGGCTTCCTTTCCACTTTGGAATACAATGCATTGCACAGACGAGTCATTTTTGAACAGGAAACTTGGTAATTCAATTGCTCGTTTTGAGGGAGTATGATTATTTAATTCCAGAGATCTAACATTTACTTTAATTTGTTGTGATACCTTTGTTCTCTTAGTACTATGGTTAACATGTTCCTCAAACAACATCTCTATGGAGGGATTATCTGGCCATTTATTTCATTGCTGCTTGTCTGAAGTTAGAAACATAGAAATTAGGTGCAGGAGTAGGCCATTCGGCCCTTCGAGCCTGCACCGCCAGTCAATATGATCATGGCTGATCATCCAACTCAGTATCCCATACCTGCCTTCTCTCCATACCCTCTGATCCCCTTAGCCACAAAGGCCACATCTAACTCCCTCTTAAATATAGCCAATGAACTGGCCTCAACTACCCTCTGTGGCAGAGAGTTCCAGAGACCCACCACTCTCTGTGTGAAGTTGGCCAAAACCAGTGCATATGTGCACCAGTGGTTAAATCTCCATAATACTTTGTTACTCCATAAGGCTGTGGAGGCCAAGTCAGTGGGTATTTTTTAGGCAGAGATAGATAGATTCTTGATTAGTACAGGTGTCAGAGGTTATGGGGAGAAGGCTAGATGGAGTTAGATGGGAGATCAGCCATGATTGAATGGCGGAGTAGACTTGATGGGCCGAATGGCCCGATTCAACTCCCATCACATGACTTTAGCCTCAGAACCTTCTGAAATGACTTGGAAGTCATGAGATGAGGGGTATAACTCAAAGCCTCACTTTATCCAAGAAAACATACAGGTTGTGCTCAAGGCAGGGAGAGATTTCTTACCAGTTCGTGATTCTCCGAAACACTACGTGTGTAGAGCTCTTCCATCTGTTCAGCACCGTCACCGAGGCAAGCGTTGTAGTATTCAGTGTACTGCTGAGCCAGGTCATCAATGTGGCCCAGTGATCCATCCTTAAGTTGGGTGGGGTGGGGTGGGGTGGGGGGAGCAGAGAAAACCTTGTGAGTCCTCGGATCCAACAGCCTCGGAGAAAACTCAGTGGGACTTTCCAAATCCCACGACACTCCAACCAATTGATGTAAAATGCAACTCCAATAATGTAACACATTCAGAACATTGCTAGTACATGACCAGCTCATTCTTTATTGGGCATTATTCCATGATAATACCGAGACACTTTTCTTTTTGTTTTAATGTCACACAGAAACACAATAAATGTGACAGTGAAGTGCCTAATTCTACTTCTATATCTTATGGTCTTAAAGGTTTCTGATTTATAGTGGTCTCTTTGAAGTGGCTGGGCGTGCCACTTTGTGGAAACCAGAAATCTGAGATAAGATCTCAAGAAATATGGATTGGGCATATGTCCCTTGATCCTGGTGCAATATTCATCCCCCTTTAGGGCGAAAATGGACCTGAGCGTTTTCTATTTTTAGTGTTTTATTATTCTCTCCCAGTACTGTCCCCGTCAAGCCCTCGGGTAATTTTACGTTTCAATGAGATCATCTCTTGCGCTTGTTAAATCCAAAGAAACAGACTCATCCTACTCAAATCTATTGCCTTGGGAAACTGCTAATCCACAGAATAAGGCCAGAAAATCTTTTTTAATTCCGAGTCGACTGAATGCATCCGTGGGCAAGAGAGAGAACGCAATCACAGCACAGCAGTCCAGCTGCAACCAAAGCCCTCTAAATTGCACTGAAACTTCCTTCATTTAAAAGATAACATTACATTAGCTTTTCAAAAACTTTTAGGTTGTATCCACGTGACCTACTGCCAGGCATACAAATACCTTGTCGAATGCAAACACTTCTAATCATTCGGGGGATGGCTGTCTTAGGTGACTGATCACAAATTGCCTGGCACAATGAGAGCTACTGCTGGGGAGTTTAGCAGCAGTATGGGTGATATTGTTCCTCTTGGGTGAAAGATGCAGGGGGTGGCATTCCCAGGTAACAGGGGCACGGCTTTGGAGGTTGGGGGTTGCTTTAGACTTTATAGATACAGTGTGGAAACAGACCCTTCGGCCCACCGAATCCGCGCGACCAGTGATCCCCCATACACTGGCACTGTCCTACACACTAGAGACAATTTATAATTTACAGAAGCCAATTAACCTATAAACACGCACGTATTTAGAGTGTGAGAGGAAACCGGAAACAAACCCATGCGGCCACAGGGAGAACGTACAAACTCCGTACGCTGCACCCATAATCAGCAACAAACGCGGGTCTCTGGCGCTGTAAGAAAGCAACTCTACTGCTGCGCCACTGTGCCGTCCCTGGAAGTTGCTGTGGAAGTTGTCTTGGAAAGTGGCCATGGCACACTCCGTGGATTGTACACACCACAGTCATGGTGCATCGGTTGCGGAGAGCGAGAAAGATGAAAGAAATGCCAATCAAGCGGTCTATTTTGTCAACGATGAGAGATGCTGCAGCTGCGCTCGTCCAAGCAAGTGAACCGTACATCAACACATTCTTGACTTGTGCCCTGTAGGCAGTGAGGGAAACTGGCCAAGTTGTTCCCTCACCAAAAAAAACCCTGTGTTTCTCTTATACGCCATAGCTGTTAGATAGCTTGCACTGTTTGACATGCATTTAGCAGTGACTGCCAGAGCACTGATAGAAGAAAGTGCGATGCTCGTCAAAAAAAAGGCTGTCACAGAACTGAGGTTAAACTGTCTTAAAATGGTCATTGTCCAGTGCTTGTGTGTTGGTGAAAAGCCCGACCCTGGACCTGACTTAAAATACTGAGCTCTCAAAATCAAAAGAGCAATTCATGCCAAAGAAAGTGTGCATTCCAGCCAATTTTGCAGGTGGAGCATGTTTTTGCTCCACCCACACAGTTTCACAGTGTAAGAGGTCTATTCATAAAGGCACTCACTGCGATTGCATGAGCCAGGTCTGGTCCAGAAATTCTACCAAGTCCTAATTTAGGTTCACTAATAATAGTTCATAGTTCAAACTTAGACTGACGATGGTTTTTAAAGCTACTCCCCTTCAACCCCTCTCTTTCTGACCCTTTCCCCTTCAGGTTGCCTAACCAAGCTAATCTCACTTGCCTGTACTTCACCCATCTCTCTTCACATCATTTATATCCTTGTACTTACCCAAATCACGTCTAAATGTTACATTGCACCCACCTCTCCCACTTCCTTCACCAGCTTATTCAATATACACACCTCCCAGTATGTGAAACAGTTGCAGTGGACTACATTTAATACTTGCAATATGATCTCCTCTATGTTATTATCTGAATGGTGGCAGATTAGGTAAGGGGGAGATGCAACGAGACCTGGGTGTCATGGTACACCAGTCATTGAAAGTAGGCATGCAGGTGCAGCAGGCAGTGAAGAAAGCAAATGGTATGTTAGCATTCATAGCGAAAGGATTTGAGTATAGGAGCAGGGAGGTTCTACTGCAGTTGTACAGGGTTTTGGTGAGGCCACACCTGGAGTACTGCGTACAGTTTTGGTCTCCAAATCTGAGGAAAGACATCCTTGCCATAGAGGGGGTACAGAGAAGATTCACCAGACTGATTCCTGGGATGTCAGGACTTTCATATGAGGAAAGATTGGATAGACTCGGTTTGTACTCGATGGAATTTAGAAGATTGAGGGGGGATCTTATAGAAACCTACAAAATTCTTAAGGGGTTGGACAAGCTAGATGCTGGAAGATTGTTCCCGATGTTGGGGGAGTCCAGAACAAGGGGTCACAGTCTAAGGATAAGGGGGAATTCCTTTAGGACCGAAATGAGGAAAACATTCTTTACACAGAGAGTGGTGAGTCTCTGGAATTCTCTGCCACAGAAGGTAGTTGAGGCCAGTTCATTGGCTATATTTAAGAGGGCGTTAGATGTGGCACTTGTGGCTAAAGGGATCAGGGGGTATGGAGAGAAGGCAGGTACGGGATACTGAGTTGGATGATCAGCCATGATCACATTGAATGGCGGTGCAGGCTCGAAGGGCCGAATGGCCTACTCCTGCACCTATTTTCTATGTTTCTATGTTGGAGAAACCAAGCATGGATTGCGTGACTGCTTTGTGTGAAGATGACAGATACAACTTGGAGTGCTCCATAGCTCGAAATGTTAATTTGCTATCATGCTCCGATCTGTCTGTGGCCTCATGCATTGTTATGACGAGGTCCAACATAAGCTCAAGAAATAGCACCGCATCGGTTCACTGAGTACACAGCAGCATTCTGGACACTAATGAATTCCAGAACTCCAGGTAAGTTGTCTGTCTGTATCAGAACTGGCCAGTTCTATTGTTATCCACCCGTGAAATTCCCTCAGATATTTTTTTTTTTCATGTAATAGGAGAAGCATTATGCCATTTGGCCCATCAAGTCTACTCCCCATTCAATCATGGCTGATCTACCTACCCATCTCAGCCCCATTCTCCTGCCTTCTCCCTACAACCCCTGAAACCCATACTATTCAAGAATCTATCTATCTGAAAGTATCCACTGACTTGGCCTCCACAGCCTTCTGTGGCAACGGATTCTACAGATTCACCACTCTTTGTCATCATAGTCTGACCTACAAGAACTGCCCTTCCGCCTTGCATTTTACAAATTAGAGTGCTCGCACTCTCTGATCGGCCCCATTCGATGCCGAGAACAATTAGAGAGTAATACCTCACTTATCCGCACTATAACCTTGGCCTCACTCAGTCAGAGAGATTGTCTATTTCCATTCCTCCCCGCCCCACTCTGCAGTTGTTTCAGTTGTGATAAAGGATCATCAAACTACAACATTAGCCGCGTTACTCTTTCCATAGATGTTGCCTGATCTACTGCGCATTAAGTATTTTCCTAGATGTGTTCTTTTTGTATCAGTTTTCAAATGACCAAAGCCCTTTGCTTTCTGTATTGTTGAATTATAATTATCTGCGCAACTACTTCCAGCAAGATACATAGCAAAAAAAATTCTGCATTCCTTTCCATTGAAAGTTTCGCTGAACTATTTACATCCTCAAACACTCTCCTGTTCTGGTTCAAAATCAATGGTCTGAAGCTTTAGTGCAAACCTTGCATCGGCAGTGTGCCACCCTCAGTCACTTCTGATCTACTTTGCAAGTCGGATGTTATGTTTCCAGGATCTCCTGGCTCCATGCACTACTGACATTATGCTGATCAGAAACCTAAAGGCCATGTGAGGATGCAGGACCTCATGAGATATTGTTCTCTCAAATGGCTGCTAGAACCTGTTCTACCCATGAGGCGCGAGCGAAATCTTAAGCCGAGATGAAAGTCACAGCTGGCACAGTGACGCAGCCATCAGATTTCAATCCTGACCCTCAACATTGTCTATAATTTGCACATTCTCCCTGCGGCCAAGTGCGTGTCCTCCCAGTGCTTCAGTTTCCAATCACATCCGAAAGATGTGTCAATTTGTAGGGCAATTGGCTCCTCTAAGTAGTCCCTGGTTAAATAGGCTGCAGAATCTGGGAGGAGTCAATGGGAATGTGGTAATAACAGGTTAAGGGAGACACAGGAAACTGCAGATGGTGGAATCATGAGCAAAACACGAAGTGCTGGAGGAACTCAGCAGGACAGGCAACATCACAGAGAGAATGGACAGGTGTCGTTTTGGATCGGAAACCTTTAAAAAATGGCTAACTAATTCCTACTCTGCCTTCCGAATTAATAACATATCAATGCCATTATATTACCTTCATGCGATATTACTATGCGCTCTAATCTCACAAATCAACCCTGTACTTTGACAGCCCGCAAGGCAATGCCTCAATTTTTAAACGCTGTCTTCTTCTGAAGCCGCTGTTTCTTCCTGTAGCCTACTGTCGCCCAGAGTATCCGGAGATGACCAAGCACTCCAATTCACTCCTATTGCTAACCTCCCATATTACTCCCCTCATCCCTGTGCTTTCAGCTGCTAATGTCAGTTTCAACTCCTTCCCCAAATCCCTCTGCTTCTCTCCCTCTTTTTCTTATTTCAAGATGCTCAGAACCTCTCTTCCATCACACTTGACAATGTGGCTCCGAGTTCATCTCTCATTTGATGACACTTCCGTGAAAGCACCTTGGAAGGATTCTGCTCTTTTATAAACTCTTGCTCAATATAATTTCTTGGTGCTCTGCAATGATCCAGCTGACGTGGTTATATTATGGTGAGAAGTTGAGCAAATGCAAAGAGGCACGGTTAGCAAAACATAAAGCTCAGACTCAACAAGATGTTTGAAAATGCATGCCTCCAGATTCGGGGACAGGTTCTTCCCAGCTGTTATGAGGTAACTGAACCATCTTCTCACCAGCTAGAGCTCTGGTCCTGACCTCCCATCTACCTCATTGGAGACTTTCAAACCATCTTTAAATCAGACTTTACCCTGTACTAAACGATTCACCCTTTATCCTGAATCTGTGCACTGTAGAGGACTTGATTGTAAAGGTACTTTTCACTGTGCCTTGGTATACGCAACTATAAAAACTAAACCAAACAAAAACAGAAATGCTGGAACATCTTAGCCACTCAAGCAGCATCTACAGATAGACAAACCAGTTAAGGTTTCGGGTTAGTGATGCTTCCTCAGAACAGGACGAGGAGTGGAGAATTTACAGTTTTTAAAAGCAGAGCGTGGGAAAGGAGTGTGGGGAGGAGGAGTGATACGCAAGATAGATGGAGATAAATCAGAACAGATCGGGTGATAGACTTCTTCAGATTTTTGTTCAAGATTCCAACATCTTCATTTTTGTTTTCCACAGAGGATAATATTGCAGGGTGTCAATGAAAATAGATTACTGTAATAATTTCTGACTGTTCAAATGATCAGGGCGGATTATAGTGAGCAAAGGAAAATAAGTACAACCTGCAAAGAAATTGACCAAGACCTCAGAAGGAAACCACTGAGAGCTGTTCACTTCTGCAATGCAAAGTGGGTGATGTGCAATAAACAGCGAGATATAAAGGAACTGGAATGAGCCTCATAACACTGAATTCACAAACTAGTAAACAACAGGTGCCGGGGTTAAGCAATAGAACAACAGGAAGTTCCTTGCAGATTCCTGCAAGACCCGATGCCGGAGTTATTAACCAGAACAGAATGATGATGTCGGCCCAAACCAATGCCTGGGTAATTGTTCTTTGAAAAGAGTTTTGAGGAATTGTTCCTAATGACGCGAACCTTTGATCATTTGTTAATTCACAATCTTTGGAATTTCCCCCCACTGCTCCGATTCCCACCCACATCCCAAAGGTGTGCTGGTTTGGGAGAGGCACGAAGGAACAGGTTGGATGGTGGAAAATAAAACAAAATGCAGTGACAATTGTCGATGGGAAAGTGAAAGAGAATATGTTACTGAGAAATAAATGGTAAACTGGGATCGATGGAATTGCTCTTAAATCCAACATTCTCCCAATGGACCAAATATTCTCCTTCGACACCAAAGGAAAATATGAGAAATCATCACTGAACCGTTAAAGTTATTGTCAGTCCTATTCTGTAACTTTCACTTGGCCCTTTCCGATAGCTTCCTTTGAATATCAAACAAAGTCAAAGTAATGGAAGAACTCAGTCGGACACTCTTCAGTGTGAAGAAGAGTCCCAACCCAAAATGTAGTCTGTTCATTCTCTCCACAGATGGTGCCTGACCTGCTGTGTTCATCAAGCATTTTGTCTTGATTTTTTAAACAAGCTCTTAGCATTCATTCTAACTCTTCATCACTTTCCTCAACTAAACCGCCCTAGTTTTCTCTCTCAGCCTCAGTGAGTTCTTCATGTTCATTCAACTTCCTATTTGTGTCCTCCACCTTCCCTTTGCCTCATACCTTACCTTCTTCAAACTCACCTTCAGTAAAGAAACCATTGGCAAACACTTTGCAATTTCCTACACCTCGTGTAACACCAACTATCCCAAGAGAAGAATTATTCTCGGTTCCCTTCCCAAATCCTAATTTAACTCTTTCTTTTGACATCAAACCATCTCTGCGATCCCTTAAATAGTGCCTCTGATTTCATTGACTTTGATTCTACTATATCCCCACCCCAGTCTCTCCCTGCCACGAGATCTCAAATTCTACATCAACTGGGTCTAGATACATCATGGGTTCTTATTTCTTATACTGAAATGTCTCCCACTGATCCAAGGTCAATCTTGACTTTTATCACCCTCCATCTCCACATTGTGCGTCTCTCCCAGCCCTTTTCTGCATCTCTCCCAGCCCTTTTCTGCACTGCCTTTCCACTTTGCCACAATCAAGTCAAAATGTATTTCAGCTGACTTTAGTGACTTTTCTTTGGACAGATTATATCTCATACTATGTTACAACCTCTTTAACAAATTTTGTAAATCCACTGGATGTGTTATATCATTGCCAAATATGATCTTTTTGCAAATAGTTTTCCAAAATTACAAAGTTACAGCTGTGGGATGATGCCTAGTTTTTCAAGTCAACTTCCGTTTTCAAATTTGACCGGAAATAGTTAATGTGGAGTCCGACTCCAATCTCCAACCGCCAACCTCTCCACCCCCTCTGTTCCAAGGTCTTTCAAGCTCTGACAAGCTAAGTAGTAATCAACCGCTTACGTCTGTAAGCCAAGTTGCAAAGATGGGCAACACGTCAGTGTTATATTTGCTTTTATGTGTCAACTTTATTTCGGCATATATTACACAATATTCTTTTTATTCCATCACAGTACATGAATGTTGCCAGCAAGGTCAGCAGCTACTGCCCAGCCAGTGATGTGCATCCTCCTCTTTGATCGGTTATAACCACAGCGGTAAACCATTTGGGCTTGCTGTGCTATTCAAGAAGACCATTGCTAATATGACCCAGGCTCTTCAGTTTCCCACTTGGTCCACATAACCTTTGTCTCTTGAAGATGCTTGGCTTCCAAAGTTCTGTGGGAAACTTAATAGAGTTGCTGCCTCACAGCACAAGAGACCAGTGTTTGATGCTGACTATGGGTGCTGACTGCAGGGAGTTCATACATTCTCCCTGTGACCATGCAGATTTTCTCTGGGTGCTCCAGTTTCCTCCCACATGCCAAAGACGTACAGGTTAGTTGGCTTTGATAAAAATTGAAAATTGTCCCTAGTGCATAGGAAAACGTTAGTGTACGGGGATCGCTGGTTGGCGCAGACACGGTGGGCTGTGGGGCCTGTTTCTGCATTGCATCTCCAAATTAAACTCAACTAAATTTCCTCCCTCTCATTTAAATAGGCACCATCTTGAGACACTGTTACCTTCATGAAGACTCAAGAAGCATTCCTTCAAACTCCCTCATCCTAGGAAAAATATCTCCATAAAATTAACTTTCTGCTGGCTGGTGTGCAAACCAGCCAGCAGAAAGACAAGACATGATTACAATCGAGGCATCCGCAGTGTACAGGACAAAGGGAATAATGAGAATAACGTTTAGTACAAGATAAAGTCCAGTAAGGTTCAACCAAGGATAGTCCGAGGGTCTCTAATGAGGTAGATAGTAGCTCAGGACTGCTCTCTAGTTATTGGTAGGACTGTTGATACCTGCAGCTAAACCCCAAAACACCTGGCAAAACCCCAATTGAGCATTGGTTATTGGTTTTGCCTAATAGTATTGTTAAATCTTGCTAAAGATTAAGAGTAGATTAATGGGATGGTGTGTTGCATTAGGAAGGCTGGAGTTATTGTCAACGGTGCCTGTCACTTGGCTATTACCTTTCCCCTCTTCTATGCCTTGCAGAACATGCAGGAGTTTGAAAGCCCAGACACACAGGCTTAAGAACAGTTTCTTCTTCTGACTGCTATCAGATTCCTGAACCAATCTCCTCCATCACCCTCTCTTCGCAGAGATGTTGACATGTACTCTGAACACTACCTCATTCGGTTATTCCATTATCGCACCGAACTACATCAGATTTCACTCCGATCTTTGCACCGTTCCGATGTTTTGTACTCGTCGATGTCTTTATTGTTATATTGATCATTGCCCTGTATATCATTTACTCTAGCAGCTTCATGCAAACAAGGAACTTCATTGCACCCTGGTGTACATGACAATAAACTAATGAAGAAGATCCCAATCCAAAACATCACCTATCTATGTTCTCCAGAGATGCTGCTTGACCCGTTGAGTTACTTCAGCACTTTGTGTCTCTTTTTGTCAACCAACATCTGTAGTTCCTTGCATCTTCTAATCCAATTACTGGTAGTTTGCCTTTGCGGGTAGAACTGCAATCGATGGGTAATCTTGCTGCTGTAGGTGTACTGGGCTAGAGGTGTACTAGGTTGACTATAGATGTGGCTATTCTTAATGGAGCACTTCAGCACTACAGTCAGGATCTTGCCAGGGCCCCATAGCCTTCACTGTACTCAGTACACTCAGCCACTCCTAGATATCATTAGACTGCCTTCTGTCTTGGTGAGGAACTCGGGAACAGGCAGACTTGGGTTATTCAGCTCAGCGCCTCGGTCTGAAGATGGTTGTGCATTTTGCGCATACATGCCTGGCTCCAGCCTTGTGGAGGATGGACAAATCCATGGAGATACCACCAGATGCCACTTGTTGAATGCCCACCATTCCTTACTAGTATAATGGCTTTAACGATGCATTGGCTGTTTAGTTGCTCATGGTAACTGCGGCATGCTGCTTTCAAGTGCTTGTAGCTTTGGGATGTAGCTTCACCAGGATAGAACTTTTTTTTTTTTTAACATATGCTTGAAGCACAAGGATAGTCTTCTGCCCTCATCACTGAAACAATGTTAGTCTCTGGCACAAAGGGAATTTATAGGCTGCAGGGTATGCTTGGAGACAAGGTTACAGATTAAAATGGAAAACAATTCCAACACCGATCGCCCACATCAGCACATGGTTGCCTGATCTCACTCTAGTCCATTTCACATGTTGTGTATGACCAGGACCTAGACAGGCCATGGACCCACACACATTGCACAGGTTGCCCTTGGCATGAAAATGGGTTTTAAGAACGTAAATGTACGATGATATAATGACAAGTAATATTGTCATATGTCCATCCCATGAACAGATGGATGATGCTAAAGAAAAGTCGTAGTCCCTCAGCACTTGCTCCAGATCCATATAAGTATGTCCTTTAGTCAGTAGACATGGTATTCATGGTATCGGGCTAGTTTTGGTGCAGGGACAGTGGACCCCCCCCCACAATGCAGAGTGCAATGCATGTCTTTGCTACTCTATGTTTTTCCCAAACACACACAAGCATGGTGGAGACACAAAAGACTACAGACTAAGAGCAACAAACAAAGTGCTGGAGGAACGCAGTGGGTCAGGCAGCATCCATGGAGGGGATGGGCAGTCAGCGTTTCAAGTCCAGGCCCTTCCTCTGCATGGTGGAGGTTGCCAACAGGGGCTCCAATTCCACAAATAATCATAGCATACATTATAAATGTGTGTTTGGAAGGAACTGCAGATGCTGGTTTACACCAAAGATAGACAGAAAAAACTGGAGTAACTCAGCGGGTCAGGCAGCATCTGTGGAGAAAAGGGAATATGTGACGTTTCTGTTTGAGACCCTTCTTCAGACTGATGGTGCGAGGAGAGGGAAACAAGAGATATAGAAGATACATAGAACAACTGAATAAAATATGCAAAAAGCATAAAAATTGCGTGCGCTTCACTCAAATGCTGAACATACATTGTCAAGTAAAAAGGTAAAGCTTTTCCCCCTCAAAGGCTCAATACTCTTTATCAACATTCAGAATTAGGAGTGGTGTTTTAGAACCTACGATACATTTCAAAAGAGAGGCGTTTCAGAATAAGCAACTGCATTCATAAATTTCCTCAGACAGAGAGCTTTTAAAGTCCATTTTAAGAAGAACAAGTTTTACTTTATTGTACAGTAAGATCCTTCCAGAGCTCTGAACTGAATAGAGGTAGCAATAATATGTAACTTAAATGGATAAGACAGTATCTGATATTACGACATTAAAACAACGTCATTAACACCAGTGAATTAGGTCAATCTCACTTCCTGGATGACATCAAGTGACAACAGTGAATTGGTGATAACCAGATCTGAGAGGAAGAGGTTATCATTGCATACAAGAGATTTGCAAATAAGCTGGGAGCAAGCAGTAATTTTTCAAATAAGCTCCAGTCTTTCCATCACCTTTAGGAACTTTTATTGCTGTTTATCAACATGAGGACCAAAGTTGTGCCAATGAAAGTCAAATAAGCCATTATGAGACTGAGAAACATAGATAAAACTGTTGGAGACATCAGCCAAACCTTAGGCTTACCAAAATCAACTGTTTGGAACATCATTAAGAAGAAAGAGAGCACTGGTGAGCTTATAAATCGCAAAGGGACTGGCAGGCCAAGGAAGATCTCCACAGCTGACGACAGAAGAATTCTCTCTATAATAAAGAAAAATCCCCAAACACCTGTCTGACAGATCAGAAACATTCTTCAGGAGTCAGGTGTGGTTTTATCAATGACCACTGTCCACAAAAAACTTCATGAACAGCAATATAGAGGCTACACTGCAAGATGTAAACCACTGGTTAGCCGCAAAAATAGGATGGCAAAGTTACAGTTTGCCAAGATGTACTTAAAAGAGCAACCACAGTTCTGGAAAAAGATCTGTGGACAGATGAGATGAAGATTAACTTATATCAGAGTGATGGCAAGAGCAAAGTATGGAGGAGAGAAGGAACTGCAAAGCAGATTCAAAGCATATTATCTCATCTGTGAAACACTGCGGTGGGGTTATTATAGCCTGGGCATGTATGGCTGCTGAAGTTACTGGCTCACTTATCTTCATCGATGATACAACTGCTGATGTTAGTAGCATAATGAATTCTGAAGTGTATAGACACATCCTATCTGCTCAAGTTCAAACAAACGCCTCAAAACTAATTGGCCGGCTGTTCATTCTGCAGCAAGACAATGATCCCACACATACTTCTAAAGCAACAAAGGAGTTTTTCAAAGCTAAAAGAAGGTAGGGAAAATGTGTGAACAGAGATCATTTGGAAGCTCAAGTGAGAACAGGAAACATCCTACTCTTCAGATTAGACCCGGCATCTGGCTGATTTATGCAAATGACTGAGGCTCTAAGCTCCAGAGAATCAGCGTTCATCCAATGATTGCTCGCTGAAAGGTTCATCTCCCAGAAATGCACATCCAGAGGTCCACGGCAAATGTCATCTTCCTGGCCCTCATTATCTCTGGATCATCTGGATAACAAGGATGCCAATGTCAGACTCCTTGGCTATATTATTGACTATAGGTCTGCCTTCAACGCCATAATACCATCCATCTGGACCGAGGAACTAAACTGAACTGAGGAACATGGAGAGCTTAATAACATGGTGCCAAGACAACAAACGAAGAAGTTCGTTGTTGACTTTAGTGTACATTATCGAATCAGCATCAATGGTGCTGAAGTGAAACCAGTCGAGAGCTTCAAGTTCATAGATGTAAATATCACCAACAATCTTTCCTGGAACAACCACATTGAAGCTGCGGAGAAAAAAACACACCCACGCCTCTGCTTCCTCAGGAGACTGAGGAAGTTCAGCACATCTCCAACAACTCCTACCAACTTCAACAGATGCACCTTAGAAAGCATTGCAACTTGATTTGAGGACATCTCGGCCCACGACTGTAAGAAATTACACAAAGTTGTGATGCAGTCCAGTCCATCACAGACCAGACTCCATCTACATTTCACACTGCTGTGGGAATGCAACCAATATAGTTAAGGACGTTTTTCATCCCGGTCATTTACTCTTCTCCTCTCTCCCATGAGACATAAAAGCTTGAAACCACGCAACACCAGACTCACGAACAGCTTCTTCCCCTGTATCACACTGTTGAATGGCCCTCCCATAAGCTAGGCTGTGGTCTGATCTTTCAACCTTCATCATGGTGGATTTGTACTTTTTCCTCTATAACTGTAACTATCGTGCTGTAAAACTATATTCTGTGCTCTGGTATTTTTTTCTCAGCACTATCTGTTGTGATTATGTGTAGCATGATTTGATTTGATTGCATAGCACACTAACAGAAGCTTTTCACTGTACCTTGGTAAACATGACAATAATAAACTAATACACGCACAAATGATAATGCGGCCATGGATGCAACTAGTTGGAGTCTGCACTCAGCTACCTGGAAGGTCTGGGGTTTGTTAATAACAAACTTTAAGTAAGACTTCCAAGAAATTATGACGTGTATTGAGCCTTTGGTGAATCACCACTAATGGACAAGATTTAACAAGGAAGTTAATATTGTGGAAGGCTTTAAAGGCTACTGGAACAGTTTCTAGAATAGATTGGAAATCAAAAATATTTTTGATTTCCAGATTGCAAAATTGCAGATTGCAGATTGCAAATTGCAAATTTCCAGATTGCAAATAAGGAACTTCCCAACTAATGTGCAACTATTCATTTGATAACCAATGAGTTTCGACAAGAATGCTTTTCTTTTTACTTTCAGAGAGCTTCCAAAAAATATCCAAAAAATATCCAGACAATTTTTGTACGATGAACTCAATCAAAACTCTGAGTAGCAAAACAGATTGTTGTAAGTAGGTAGGAAGGAACTGCAGATGCTGATTTATATGGAGGGGTTAAGAGAGATAGATCAGCCATGATTGAATGGCGGAGTAGACTTGATGGTCCGAATGGCCTAATTCTACTCCTATCACTGATGATCTTATGATATGAAGATAGACACAAAATGCTGGACTAACACAGCACAGAAAAATTATAAGTTACATTTCAGTCTGAAGAAGGGTTTCAACCTGAAACTTCACCTCTTCCTTTTCTCCAAAGATGCTGCCCGACCCGCTGAATTATGGTAAGTAGGTAGGTCCCTCAGTTTCCAATCAAAATAATGTACATTAAAGCCCCTCTCAGAAGACACAAGCATAGTGGCATAGCAGTAAAGTTGCCGCCTTACAGTGCCAGAGACCAGAGTTCGGTCCTGACTATGGGTACTTGCCTTTACGGAGTTTGCACGTTCTGCCCGTGACCTGCGTGGGTTTTCTTCAAGATCTTCGGAAGTGCTGACCATAGCATTATGCAAAGGACACCAGGGAAGATATCCCTGATTCTCCAACTAATATTAATTCTTCAGCCAAGATTACTCTAAAGAGATTATCTGGTGATTACCAGATTGCTGTTTGTGGTCACTTGCTGTGCACAAATTAGCAACTGCTATTCTAACGTTATTATTCGGAGTAGACTTCCAAACTACTTCACGGATTTTAAAAGTTGTTGGACAACCTGAACATGATGTGATTAGTACTAAAATAATGCAAGTTTCGTTCGACTTGACTGAATTGATGTATTATCACAGGCCAGTTGTACATGATGAATACTGTTATTATCCAATGCAGATTAAAGCCCATTGTTTAATAGCACTCAAGCCTGAATTGTACAGGCTTGTTGCTGGCCGGCAAACATGTCTTTGCCACAGAAAATGTACTGGTTTGCTCAAGAATCGTGTCCATGCACTTTAGCATTATGGAGCTTGTTCTGCTGGTAACACTATCTTTCCATTTGTGCCATTGTGCAAAAGGCAAAGAGGCTTAAACGTCTTGTCATTACCACCCTTAATCTGCAATGAGTGCATCTTTGATTCAATATTGATCAAATATAAAGAGAAGGATTTTGACCCGAAATGTCACATATACCTTTTCTCCAGAGATGCTGAATGACCCATTGAGTTACTCCAGCATTTGGTGATTATTTTCAGTGTAAACCAGCATCTGGAGTTCTTTCCAACATAAATATTCAGAGCACATTCCAATATCTCTAACTCATCCAAAGATGAACCAATAGAAAGTCTGTTTCCCAGTTTGATACAAAGAATGGGTTAAAGCCAGTGGGTACTTAGAGTAAAAATCTGGTTGTAAATATTAAAACAGGCAACAAATTGTTAATCTTGACCGAAATTGAAAAGCAAAATTCATTTTTACATTATTGCTTCAGATTGAGCATGAGACAGAGTTGCCCAAGGGACATAATGTACTTCTGGGAAGATTAGAGGTAGTTTCACAACAGTCCAGCAGGCCCTTGGAAAATGAGAAACTAATAAACATTTGCAAGCTGTTTACCATCAACAGGACAATACTAAATTAACAATTTTATCCAGATCAAGGGGACACAATAGAAGCAGTCCAAAGTTTTTAGTTGAGAAAATAAAATCTATCAGGGATTCAGTCAGGGAGCACAGAAACAGATTCTTTGGCTTACTGATTCAGCAATGACCATTAACCACCCATTTGCATTAATCTTACATTAACCCCATTTTTAAAATTTTCCCCACATCCTCAGCAACTCATCTCAAATTGTACTACTTACCGACACATCGGGAGCAATTTAGAGTGTCCAATTAACTTAGCAACCCACAAGTATTTGGGATGTGGAAAGAAACTGGAGCGCTTGGAAGAAACCCACCTGATCACAGAGAGAATGTGCAAAGTCATCAAAGATAACAGCCAAAGTCAGAAATTACCCAGTGTTCCTGGTGCTGCGAGGCAGGGGCTCGACTAGAGGATGTATTATTCTTCCTTTTTAGTTCTACTTTCAGATAGATGTGGAAGCTGCAATACTGTTTAGTCTTACTTTCAATAATACCAATTAATTGGAAACATTTTCGGGCAGGGTTGAATCTTGTTGACCAAATCTTAGTTTAGTTTAGAAAGATACAGCATGGAAACAGGCCGTTCGGCCCAACAAGTTTGCACCGACCAACGATCACCCGTACACGAGTTGCATGTTTATTCCCAGTATTGCATTCAACACACTCTGGGCAATTTTACAGAAGCTAATTAACCTGCAGGTCTTGCATGACATGACCTGCATGTCAGTAGAAACCGGAGCACTTGGAGAAAACCCACACGGTCACAGGGGGAGGGTACAAACTCTGTACAAACAACACCCGCAGTCCATGTCGAACCCAGGTCTCTGACGCTATAAGGCAGCAACTCTTCCGTTGCACCACTGAATCTTCAAGAGGAAAGAGCCAGAGATTCAATCTGTATACCTTGCCTTCTCTTCTAACAGCGGTAGTCAAAATGTTGGACCTTACCATATTGCAGGGCAGTCTCTATGTTCATCTTTTGATATGCAGGGTCACATTTTTTTTTAAACACGTGCCTTTCCTAAACTGGGGTTTAACCGGCAAGTTTGATGTATATTGTAGTGTAGGGCATTCCAAACATTGGCTCATTTTCTCTTCTTTTGGGAAGACAAGATATTACAGCATCCCTTCATTCAGAGCAGCATCCATGCTGGGTTATTCTCTGGGAAGCATTGCATTGGGGTGAACCCCAAACCTAAGGGCAGCATTTATCGCTCCAAATTTTCTATGTGCAAGACAGCAGTTCCACCTGCAACTACTGGCTTTTACCAACTTTGCTGTACAAAGTTCAGAACTCTCAAGCAAAGAACCAAGTGCTGATCATCCACGCATCTGATCAGTGCTGAAGGAACAAATGTGTACTCTGGACTATTTGGAGCCATTGGACTCTTCATGAAGTCTGTAAGAGTTAAAAAATAGGAGCAAGATATTTGGCAGACAGTCTGAAGAAGTGTCCCAACCAGAAACGTCACCCATTCTTTTTCTCCAGAAATATTGTCTAGCCCACTGAGTTACTCCAGCACTCTGTGTGTCTATATTTGGTTTCTGCGCTAGCTTCACTCAATATCACGTTTTTGCACTGGCCTTATATTCATTGGTTCCTTTAACAACTAAAAATCTCTGGCTTGAAAGCGCTCAGTGACCGAGTCGCCACAACCCTCTTGCAGGAGTGGAAGGGAAGACTTCTAAAGGGGAAACAAAACTCTGGGCAGTATCCAGCCAACCGGTCAGAAATTGGTGTGCTTCTTTTCGATCATCCCCATCCCAGCTGAGGAAATCCCACTGCAACATTCTTATCATGGACATGTCCTCCCCATGATAGGGTGCCCAGGACTATGCACAATATTTCACATAAGTCCCACCAGGGCTCTATGTAATTCCTGTCCTCAAATACATAACACGTGGCTTCCCAATTTCTTATTGCGTCTGTCTGTTACCTTTCAACAAGATACAAGCTCTTTGAACACCAACATCTTTCAATCTCTCACCATTTGTGAATTAAGTCCATCATCAGCTCTGATTTATTGCAGTCGCGGCCTCAAACAGGCGGGCAGTATCATCAAAGACCCACACCATCCTGGCCACACGCCCATCTCCCCGCTACCTTCAGGTAGAAGGTACTGGAGCCTGAAGACTTCAACGACCAGGTTCAGGAATAGCTACTTCCCCACAGCCATCAGGCTATTAAACCTGCCTTGGACAAAACTCTGAACATTAATAACCTACTATCTGTTATTTGCACTTCATCAGTTTGCTTATTTATTCATGTGTGTATATATTTATATCATGGTATATGGACACACTGATCTGTTTTGTAGTCCATGCCTACTATGTTCTGTTGTGCTGAAGCAAAGCAAGAATTTCATTGTCCTATCAGGGACACATGACAATAAACTCACTTGAACTTGAACTTACTCTGCTTCCCTAATCTTTTCCATTCCAAAGTGCACGACTTTACAATTTCCCAATTTATATTCCATTTGCCATATCCTCGACACTCTTTCTGAACCACACAGATCCCGCTGAGGCGCCCCCTACATTCCTCACAACTCATGCTTTGCCCCAGCTTTGCATCGCCACAAACCACTATATGGGCACACTGATCTGATCTGTATTTAAGACTACAATATCCTGTTGCGCTGCAGCAATGCAAGAATTTCATTGTCCTATCTGGGACACATGACAATAAACTCTCTTGACTTGACTAGGGACAATTTACAATTTTACCAAGCCAATTAGCCTATAAACCTGTTTGTCTTTGGAGTGTGGGAGGAAACCGGAGCACCCGAGAAAACCCACGCAGGTCATGGGGAGAACGTACAAACTCCCAGATAGACAGCACCCATGGATCGGAATGCTGGAACCATGGATAGTCTCTGGCGCTGCAAGACAGAAACTTTACCGCTGCTCCACGTGCCGCTATGTTGTACTCAAGCCCAGCGGAGAGGAATGCAGATTCCTGCAGCTTCCACAACACTTATGCCCCTGTCCCACTTAGGAAACCTGAACGGAAACCGCTTCTTCTATGTTCTATAGAAGAAGCGGAAACCACTTTCGACCATTAGGGAGACTGACAAAAACCTCCGGGAACCGCAAGGAAACCTTGGGTGGGGCGCAAAGTCTCCAAAGGTTTCCATTCAGGTTTCCTAAGTGGGATAGGGGCATTAGTCTGGGAAAGCTGCATCGAAGGCAAGGTTGGCCTGGCTCAAGTCCAGTGAACTCTTTGATCTTAATGCTCATAAATCTGCTGTTGAAAGCACAAGCCAACTTCCTTTACTTGATTAACTTAATTTAAAAGGCGCTTTATTATTTATAATTGCTTGCTACATTCCTGATTTAATTTTAAGAATGCTTAAAATTATTATTATTTTTTTTAGTTCGGGCAGTTTTGAACACTCAGAGACATTCACAAATATTTGATCTCTGGGCTGTAACAATCATGGCTTGACTCACCAAGGCACACAACGATTGGCTTGGACATGAAGGGTGAAGCCCTTTTTTTTGGTGGCTTTATAAGTTGCTAAGCCTAGGAGCAATGTTGGATGAGCTGCTAAAGTATTTCTGGGGGCTTTCTTATAAGTTTTGTGCAGAAAGGGCTTTTTCCTCTGCCGAGGCCAGAGTCCAGCTAGGGGAAGGTTTCAGCGGATGACCGTGCTTAGGGACTTCCAAAAGGAACACAATGAAACCCCTTGATGCCAAAGTTAAAAGCTCACAGAAATGATGGAAAATTCACTCGGATCGGAAGTTAGCTGTGAAGCAGGAAACAAATGGACAGGAAGCGAGTACAGGTGTCCTTCAAAAATTCGTGTCAGGGCCAAAATAAATCATTGAATTTATAAACATCTTAGATAAGAATGAAAAGTCACATGTGCCAATATGCCAATGACACACATCCATTTCAATAGGATGCCAAAGGGCTCTTATTGACGGAGAAAATGTTCAACTCACAGCAAAACATTTGGATTTGGCAGAGTTACACAAAAAGCTGGAGAAACTCAGCGGGTGCAGCAGCATCTAAGGAGCGAAGGAGATAGGCGACGTTTCGGGTCGAGACCCTTCTTCGGCAGATTGTCCGATCACCACTGTACCTAAAATAAATTCTTCACAAATTGTGAAAATTGAGTTTCAGAGAGATTGGTACTAATTTTGCCAGGAGACGAGGATAATTATTAAATTGTCATTATCCACAACCACCAAAAAGGCTAATGGAACACTAAATCATATTTGGAGGAAGGCAGGCAGGGGTGGGGATGGGATGGAATAAGGAAATTGTGATGAAGTCCAGTTAGATCACACCTGGAGATCTGTACACAGCTCTGAGTACCCCTTAAGAAGAATCTACTGGCTCAAGAGAAAGTGTAACAGATCCGTGCAGTCCAGGAACTAAATTATGGTGAAAAATTACAAAACGGGCCATATTTCCTGAAATCTAGCAATTCAAGATGCTTTGATCGTGCTTTTCCATGTACTCTTTAATGGAGTAACAGAGAGGCTGGAGGAGAAAATTTGTATATATGGACTTCCAAAAGGCATTTGACAAAAGGTTACATTACACTACCAAATTAAATGAAGGGCATGAATTAAAAGAGACTTGTGGATGGAAAATTAGCAAGTACCAAGAAGAGGGAGAGTAGTAAATGGCTGGAAGGAAATCCCCCCCAGGTACTGGTACAAGAACACCAGGTAACTTAAAGCGATGCATGCCATGCTGGTGTGAAGGATGGATAGGTGACAGACAACATTTAAAATGGACAAATGTTAAGAGTTATATTTTGATATGAAGAATGAGAAAAGGCAAAACAATCTAAATTTAAAAGGGATAATTTTAAAGGGAGTTTCAGAACAGTCATTCAGGGATGGGGGGGGTTAATATCTGCATAGTTCATAGAAAGTAACGGGAAAGTGGGCAAAAAAAGCAGCAGTGTTTTCTTTTTAAATGGGAGCATAGGGTAAAATAGCAAGGAGTCAATTAAACTCTTATGGTTCACCCATAGCCAATAATAAACAAAACCAGACTGTAGTGTCGTGTCCTGTTCCCATATTGCAAGTGTTATGGCATAAAGGCATCAATGAACGTTCAGAAGAGATTTTATCAAAGTGATTCCAGGGGTGAGGGACTTACGTTGTAGACTAGAGGCCGATGGAGTTGCCTCTATCCCTCCATTCCCTGAATATTCTAGTGCTTGTCTCATATGTTTCCACCTCCAACCCTGGCAGCACGTTTCAGGCATCCTTTGTGTA
Organism: Raja brachyura; assembly: GCA_963514005.1. The sequence continues at coordinate 15,220,164 of OY740788.1, forward strand.
AAAAAAACTTTCCTGGCATATCTCCTCTACCCCTGACTTTAAAGTTATGCCCCCCTAGTCTTTGACAATTCCACCCCGTGAAAAAGCTCTATATATTTATTTATGCCTCCGATAGCTTCATGTATTTCCCCCCTCCAACCTCCGACACTCCAGAGGAAACAATTCAAGTTTGTCACAAGGTCATAAGGAATAGGAGTAGAATTAGGCCATTCGGCCCATCACGTCTACTCCTCCATTCAATCATGGCTGATCTATCTCTTCCTTCTAACCCCATTCTCCTGTCTTCTCCCCATAACCTCTGACACCTGGACTAATTAAGAATCTATCTATCTCTGCCCTCTCCTAATTTCTTAAAATCACAAATTGTAGATTCTTATTGAAAGGAGTCAACAACTGGGAGACAGAGTGAAGCTAAGTGGCAAATGAAGTAAATGTGACATTCGAATCAAGTACAGCACCTGGAAAGAAGACACTCTGGCAAGAAGGCTGGAGGTGCAGGTAAGCTACAGCAAACATCTTAGAGCTCCGCTCTATGACCTTTGAGCTACAGTGCCGTCCATAATGTTTGGGACAAAAACCCATCATTTATTTATTTGCCTCTGTGCTCCACAATTTGAGATTTGTAATAGAAACAAATCACATGTGGGTAAAGTGCACATTGTCAGATTTTAATAAAGGCCATTTCTATACATTTTGGTTTCACCATGTAGAAATTACAGCAGAGTTTATATATACATTCAGGGCACCATAATGTTTTTGACACATGGCTTCACAGGTGTTTGTAATTGCTCAGGTGTGTCTCCATAATGCAGGTATAAGAGAGCTCTCAGCACCAAGTCTTTTGGAGGAAAGGTCTTTCCATCATCTTTGGAAACTTTTATTGCTGTTTATCAACATGAGGTCCAAAGTTGTGCCAATGAAAGTCAAAGAAGCTATTATGAGACTGTGAAACAAGAATAAAACTGTTAGAGACATCAGCCAAACCTTAGGCTTACCAAAATCAACTCGAAAACATGGATAGGAGACTTCTCAGGGCCCAACCTGAAATGTCATCTATCCATGTTCTCCAGCGATGCTGCTTGACCTGCTACGTTAATGGCCAGTCCCACTTACGCGACCTTTCAGCGGCAACCAGAAAGATGCTATGGCTCTTTGCAGACCTCTCACGACCACACAGGTGACCCCTGGTGACATTTCGCGGGTGACCTCTCACGATCATAGGAGACCTCTCATGACCATACAGCCGGAATGGTCGTGAGAGCTCTCCTATGGTCGTGAGAGGTCTCCAAAGAGTTGTAGCATCGTTCTGGTTGCCGCTGAATTTTCAACATGTTGAAAATTTTGGCGACCTATCACGGGTGCCGGCAGTCGCCTGTAAAGGTCGCGTAAGTGGGACAGGCCCTTAACTCCATCATTGTTTCCTTTGCTGTAACTGTTCTTTGATAATAAGGTGAACTGAGATAATAGAGAGAAGTTATTTCTGCTGGTCGTGGAATACAGCATCCAGGGGCAAAGCCTGAATATATGGAACCAGGTCCTTCAGGACTGTCATAGAATATTTGAGCCATATAGCATGGAAACAGGGCCTTCAGCCCAACTTGCCCACACTGACCAACATTGCCCACACTGCCTGCATTTGGGCCATATCCCTCAAAAACCAGTCCAATCCATGTACCCGTCTAAATGTTTCTTAAACATTGCAATAGTACCTGCCTCAACTACCTCCTCTGGTAGATATATACAAAATGTCGGAGTAACTCAGTGGGACAGGCAGCATCTCTGGAGAGAAGGAATGGGTGACATATCGGGTCGAGCCCCTTCTTCAGACTGATGTCAGGGGAGTGGGCGATACAGAGATAAAATGTAGTCGGAGACAGTAAGACTGGTTGGAGAACTGGGAAGGGGGAGGGGATGGAGAGAGAGGGAAAGCAAGGGCTAATTGACGTTAGAGAAGTCTATGTTCATACTGCTGGGGTGTAAGCTGCCCAAGCAAAATATGAGGTGCTGTTCCTCCAATTTCCTACCTCTGCCAATGGAGGAGGACCAGGACAGAAAGGTCAGTGTGGGAAAGGGAGGGGGAGTTAAAGTGAAGTGGAAGTTAAAGGAGTTGAAGTGCTGAGCACCCGGGAGATCAGAGAGGTTTGGACGGACTGAGCGAAGGTGTTCAGCGAAACGATCGCCGAGCCTGCGCTTGGTCTTGCCGATATACAGGAGTCCACACCTGGAACAGTGGATACAGTAGATGAGGTTGGCGGAGTTGCAATTGAACCTCTGCCTCACCTGGAAAGACTGTCAGGGTCCTTGGACAGAGTCACGGGAGGAGGTACAGGGACAGGTGTTACATCTCCTGTGGTTGCTGAGGAAAGTACCTGGGGAGGGGGTGGTTTGGGTGGGAAAGGACGAGTTGACCAGGGAGTTGCAGAGGGAACATTCTCAGCGGAAAGGGATGGAGATGGGCAGATGTGGCTAGTAGTGGAGGTGGCGAAAATGTCAGAGGATTACGTGTAGTATGCGAAGGCTGGTGGGCAGGAAGAGTACATGGGGAACTCAGTCCTTGTTACGAAGGGGTGGGGCAGGGGAAGAGTGGGAGCAAGAGCAGAGCTGTGGGATATCGTGGACACTCTAGTGAGGGCCTCGTCTATAATGGAAGAGGGGAACCCCCGTTCCCTAAAGAATGAGGACATCTCTGACGACCTGGTATGGAACACCCCATCTTGGTGTTGGTGACAGAGGAAGTAGGGGGATAGTCTTTTCAGGAAGCAGAGTGGGAAGAAGCGTAGTCAAGATAGCTATGGGAGTCAGTGGGTTTCTAATAGATGTCAGTCGATAGTCTGTTACCTGTGATGGTGCCGACACACAGTGCTGGAGTAACTCAGTGGGACAGGCAACATCTCTGGAGAGAAGGAATGGGCGACGTTTCAGGTCGAGACCCTTTCAATGGACTGATGTCAGTGGAGTGGGCGGGTATAGAAATAAAATTTACCTCCATCTGTTATCTCCCCTGGCAGAGTGGCTATTGAAAGGTTTTGTAAGGAGTACGGTGAAAATTTGGAATGTTCTTCTGTGAATGGCAAGTGATGCTCGATGAACTGTTTATTTTAAACCTCAGATAATGATCTTCATTAAGCAAGGATACTCAGTGATCTGGGGCAGAGCTGAGTGCCCACAGGCAGACTGCTGGGGAGACTCTTGACAGAAACCTGAACATTCCCTAACATATGACTGGTTACATTGCATCAGATAGCTGGAGATGCTCAAACTGACCATTAGTATCTTTGTATCTGGTACTTAAGAACTCCTAAACAAAGCCAAAGGAAGCATTCTCAGAATGCCACACATTCAGGCTGACCAGTGATAACAGTATATCAGATACCTATGTCCAAACTAATTATCGTTGTACTGCATGATATAAACACTCCAGAACCAACCTATCATCAGATTGTTAATAAAGACCAGTGTAAATATAGTTAGCAATCTATCAGGTAGTTGCACCAACTAAACATTTGTAACTGTACATTAAATATCCAAACATGCTTTGTGACTTGATAGCAGTGCATCAGATACCACATGATGCCCAATTTAATCACTGGCAACAGTGCATCAGAAATTAGATTTCTCCACTGAAGTGTGAACACTGCCAAGCTAACCATTGGTAGATGTTAAAGAACACCAGAAAAAAACAGCACAAGAACAGGCCATCGACCCAACATCTCTGCACAGACCATGACTAATCCAATCTAAATGGGTTGTCTCTCTCCGTCCATTCCACTCATGTGCACATGTCTATGGAAATGTCTCTGCTTCCACCACCAGGCCAGGTAGGCCATTCCACTGATCCCTTCAGATTTAGATTAGTTTTGTCATATACGCCAGGATGCAATGAAATTCCTGGTCCACATGAAACTCAGAGTAAACAATAAACATGGTAATAATAAACACAACCATAAATACCAAGATGAGTGCATAACAGCAGAGCGGTGCAAAGTGTGGACACAAGGATCTGCAGATGCTGGTTTATGAAAAAAAGACAAAGTGCAGGAGGAGCTCAGGAGGCCAGACAGCGTCTCTGAAGGACATGGATAGGTGATGTTTCAGGTTGCGGCTCTTCGTCAGACTCGTGCACAGATTGTGGTGCAATCTGAAGTAGTGCAAAAAAATCTGAGGTGCAATGACGGAATAACCGAATTATGCAGAGTTGAGTACCTGGCACCACTCGAGGGAAAGGATGTAAAAGAGATTCAGCAGCCTGGCAGTAATGGGGAAGAAGCTGTTCATTAGTCTGGACCAGGCTCTTTAGTTCTAAAAGGTTGGAGCAAGAAAAAGGGGGTGGCCAGAGCATTGGGCATCGTTTGCGATACTTTCAGCGTTCGTGATCCTCTATGTAAAAAAACACGCTATGCACATCTCATTTAAACTTCCCCCCCCCCCCTTTCACCTTAAAGTCCTTGACACATTAAACCAACTAACAGAATGAGTTTAAAATAAGAGATGACAAACTGATCTTCAGGCACACATGTCCAGGTATTAGTTGCATTGTTACCACAGGTCAGTCAGGTGTTGAGGTATTTGACACCATGTCTCCAGGTGTGAATGTACCAGGCATACACAGGCTCATTGTGCCAGAGTATAGCGGAGTCAACTATAGTAATATCCCAGCTGACCCCTAATAACAGCACATCTGTTACCTGAACACCTGTGGAACGTTAAAAAAATTACTAAAAACAGTCCATCACACACCCAAACATTCTCAACTGAATGTTGCCAACAGTTCGCTAACTACCCGAGTATTTATAACCTGCTGAAAGTGGATCATAAAGCTGAAAAGACTTGCTGAAAAGAGTTGAATTGATAACTATTAACTTCCATTCAGAAACTAGAAACCGAAAACCAGCATCTGTAATTCCTTGTGTCCAGAAAATAACATTTGCTTTTAGATTTTGAGATACAGCGCAGAAACAGGCCCTTCGGCCCACTCTGACCAGCACTCCCAGTACACTGGCACTATCCTACACACTAGGAGCAGTTTAACAATCTTTACCAAAGTCAATTAACCTATAAAACTGCATGTCTTTGGAGTGTGGGAGGAAACCGGAGCACCCAGGGAAAACCCATGCAGTCATGGGGAGGACTTATGAACTCCGTACGGACAGGACCCGTAGTCAGGATCCAACCCGGGTCTCTAGAGGTGTAACGCAGCATCTCTACCGCTGTGCCACTGTGGCGCACCCTTTGGATGCTTGTAAAAATTGTTAAATACTCTAACAGACGCAAACTAATTGACCGTTGGCAATATTGCATTGGAAGGGGGACCTGCTGAAGAAGGTTCCCGACCCGAAACAATGCCTGTCCATCCCCTGCACAGATGCTGCTGATTTACTCCAGCATCTTGGGCTTTGCACAAGACTCCAGCATCTGCAGTTCATCTTATCTCTATGTTCCTGCTCTAACTGACTGCTAGTAACAGTTCCTCAGACACCCGCACATTAATGAAGCCAAAAGCTCAAAACAAACATTAACCATGGCGGCACGATGGCGCAGCCTTACAGCGAATGCAGCGCTGGAGACCTGGGTTAGGTCCCGACTATGGGTGCTGTCTGTATGTTCTCCCCATGGCCTGCGTGGGTTTTCTCAGAAGAAGGGTTTTGGCCCGAAATGTAGCCCATCTCCTTCGCTCCATAGGTGCTGCTGCACCCGCTGGGTTTCCCCAGCATTTTGTGCACCCTGGGTTTTCTCAGAGATCTTCAGTTTCCTCCCACATTCCAAAGACGTACAGATTTATAAGTTAATTGGCTTGGTAAATGTAAAAATTGTACCTAGTGTGTATGATGGTGTTAATGTGCAGGGATCGCTGGACTGCGTGGACCTGGTGGGCAGAAGAGCCCGTTTCCGCACTGTATCTCTAAGCTAAATTAAACATCAGATACCAGACGTTCATAAGCTGGCCAATAAGAGTATGTCAGGTGTCGAAACGTGCCCAAACGTATTTGAAGTGCATCTGATACTGGCACATTTCTGAAATGATGGTGGAGATATCCATCAAATATCCCAACATACCTTTACAAACTGTTGGTAAAGGCATCAAATACGTGCAGCCTGACTTTTCATAAGAATACATCAGATAACCAAGGAATTTTGAATATGAATAACTTTCAAATAATGGTGAAGGAGGCTCACGCAGACCCACTGGATACAAACTGCAGCAACTTTGTCAGCAGGTAGAACCCAGGAAAAAAAATGATCGTTAGTAATAGATAATAGACAATATGTGCAGGAGTAGGCTATTCGCTTCTTTGAGCCAGCACCGCCATTCACTGTATCATGGCTGATCATCCACAATCAGTACCGTGTTCCTGCCTTCTCCCCATATCCCTCGATTCCGCTATCTTTAAGAGCTCTCTTGTAAACATCCACAGAATCAGCCTCCACTGCCTTCTGAGGCAGAGAATTCCACAGATTCACAACTCTCTGGGTGAAAAGGCTTTTCCTCATCTCCGTTCTAAATGACCTACCCCTTATTCTTAAGCTGTGACCCCTGGTTCTGCACTCCCCCAACATCGGGGACATGTTTCCTGCCTCTAGTGCGTCCAATCCCTTAATAATCTTATATGTTTCAATAAGATTCCCTCTTATCCTTCTAAATTCCAGTGTATACAAGCCCAGTCGCCCCATTCTTTCAACATATGACGGGAATTAACCTGGTGAACCTACGCTGCACTCCCTCAATAGCAAGAATGTCCTTCCTCAAATTTGGAGACCAAAACTGCACACAATCCTCCAGGTATGGTCTCACCAGGGCCCTATACAATTGCAAAAGGACCTATTTGTACCTATACCCAACTACTCGTTATGAAGGCCAACATACCATTAGATTTCTTCAGTGGACCACACAGGAACTCCCTTCCACTGTTCACTCTGAACAAGCTATCAGAGACCGAAACATCCATGGACTGACTGTTACTCAGAATGCAAAAGATTCTGCGCATAGAATATGATGACTGAAAGATACTAATGCTCATAGTAACCACTGCACCGGAACATTCCCAAGCCTTTTGCTTGTAACTGTGCATCAAATGTACTGCTACTGAGATTCTCAAATAGCTGAGCACATGAACCGACCATTGGTAACAATGTGCCACATTGCTGAACACATATGAAACGATTACTGGTGTGTCAAATAGCTGAAAATGTGAACTGACTACAGGTAAAAGTGTGACAAATATCTGAACACACATGTTCTGAGAAATGGTATGTGGGCCAACTACTTAAACAGTCAGTTCAAGTGAGAAATACTTGAACATGCGACTGACCATGGGAAACAGTGTGTTAAATAACTGAATATATATTGACCATTGGCAACAGTGCATCAAACAGATTAACACATGAACTCAACTGATAACTGTATCAAAATATTGATGCTCCAAACTGCAACAAAGGCCAATTAATTCCAAAATGATCACTGGATATGGGAATACATCTGAACAGGCCATTAGTAAGCACGAGATACATGAAGACTCGATGTGACAATCAATAAATGTGCCTCGAGTACCCGAGCCCACTTGAACTGATTGTCTGAAAATAACTTTTGCCTAAAAGGGTGATAGGAACACTTGAAAAATCTTAACTTCCTAGCGCTGAAAATGGTATTGTCCATCCATGTCCGGTTCAGTTTAATTTAGTGTCACGTGTACCAAGGTTCAGAAAAATGCTTTTGTTGTGGGCTAACCAGCCAGCAAAAAGACAATACATGATTAGCATGAAGAGGATGGGATGAGTGGCCTCATTCAGAACTGCAAATCCCATTGATATCGTGGCTGCTTATTAGAGTGTGAGAGATAGCATAGAATTATCAAGCCACTTGTAACAGAGGGATCCCCAAACATACTTGATCATGAGGGATAGTGGAAGATATCCAAGTGCACATAAACCAAACATTTGCTGAAGATTCCACCTTCTGTAGTTCCTTGTCCCTCCATTTCTAACAGGCCATTGGATAGCACAATGCATGCAATGCCCATTACTATATCTCGTTCGTCAGAAATTGGACAACATTTTACACCAGTGCCAAGTGGGCCCTCTCAGGCCAGCATAAAACACCTCAGGGTTGTGAGTATATGGAATGAGCTAGTTGAAGTAGTTGAGGTAGGTATAATAACAATGTTTAAAAGACATTTAGACATGTACATGTATAGGAAAGGTTTAGAGGAATATGGGTCAACCATGGGTGAATAGTTAGATGAGGCATCTTGGTCAGCATGGACGAGTTGGGCTGAAGGGCCTGCTTCTATACTGTATGACATAGCTTCAGACAACTCCAACTGCTTCCCCTGAATCCCTACCTAATGTTTCCCCCTCAATTAACCTGAGCAAACTTGGACCGTGACAACAGTGTGACAGATGCACCGCCACGTTCAGTCTATTAATAACCATGCGTTAGATAACCGAACGGGCTGGGACTCTATGCATTAACTCTATGAATACCTGAACGCACTCGAACGACGCACAGACTACATACCTGACGCGCACTGGTGTCAGCGTCAGTGATTATTGAAGATTCTCCACACATCTGCCCATCACCCCCACACATTCTTACCTGTATCCACCTATCACTTGCCAGGCTTGGACCCAACCCCATTTCTTTTTTAACTTCTCTCCCCCCCCCCCCCCCCCCCCCCTCCTCCCAACTCAAATCAGTGTGAAGGGTCCCGACCCGAAAACAAACCCATTCCCTCCACAGATGCTGCCTGGCCCTTCCAGTTCCTCCAGCACTGTGCGTGTTTCACTGTACTTGTCAGAGTTCGCTTTTAACAGTTCACTCGGGACTTGAACTGACGGCAGCAACTATGTCCCATACTAGAATGAGCCCAAACCGATCCTTGGAAAGGGAGCTGATGTATAGATTGCACTCCCCAGATTGACTCCAATAACTCGTTTATTATCGAGGAAAGCGAAGACAACAGCGAAATGACAAGTGAGATAGGAAAGGGCGTTGATGGGGATTCGGATCACCTTGGTGATTTCCAGGCTTCCTGCCTGAATTTCCTTTGGTTTGTTTATTCCCCCTGAAGGAAGTCTTTGCACAATTGAACTTTCCGAAATGCACTCAGCCCCCATCCCCCGCCCCAAACAAACACACACACACACACACACAAACTAACTCACCAGCATTCCCATTACATCGCTCCAGAGTGTGCAGAAGGCGTCGGGCAGACCAGCCGAGGGGGTGCAAGGGTCGCAGGCTGCTCCCGGCTCTCCCTCCATGGCCCACCGATCGCCAGCAACTTGCGACCAAGATTCAGCGGGGCACTTTGGCCGGATCACGCCCCTCAGTCGCTCCTTGCCATTCTTCGCCGGACCGCCTTTTCCAATCGCTCCAAAAACAAACAGCCGGTTTTTCCACGGGGTTGGGGGGGGGGGGGGAGGTGGAAGAGATGGGGGGGGGGGGGGGGGGGTTGTGAGAGTCTTCACGGAGCAAGCCGGCCTTCCTCCGGCTACACTCCCACCTCTCTACCCACTCCGGGGCACGGGGAGCCCACCGCCACAACCAACCAAACAAGCAAGCAAGCGCCTGTCACTTCTCCTGCAAAACCTTCTCCCAAAGTTTGTTCAGCACTTGGCCAGATGTCTGAGAGAGTCCAACTCCAGGAGCACGAAACAGGGGGAAAAATCACCTCTTGCCAGCCGGTGACCGAGGACCGACCTGCTACCCGAACTGCAGGGAGCAGCCACCGCCAATCTTCTGTACTGTTTACAAAGCACCGTGTTTCACTCCAGCGCGGGTCGGGAGGCGTCCTCCGGGCGTGCTTGTCGATTCACCGACACCCCGCAGCCCCCAAGAGCAAATGAACTCTTCCCCCTCGTCCTTCCTCTCCTCTCCTCACCCCGCCCACATCAGCAGTCGCCTACAAAAGCAGCTCTGATGTCAAAGAGGCTGGCGAAGAACAATCACAGTGTGTGCAAAGCGTTGCATCTGTTTGGCCGGGTATTAATGGGACACATTTAATCAGCAACAAGGTCGCCAGAAATGTTGCCGTTCAGAGCCCGGAGCTCCGAGATTGGGACACAGAGAGAAAACAAAACATTCTCGAATCTCGGGCACAACTGAGTCGGTTAATCCCCCGGTGCAATTTGGAGAGATAGGGAGGGCACATCAATGCATACAATTATAAGGAGACGCGGTTTCCCCCCCGGCAGAAGTCTCGGTAATCAGAGGACATTGAGTTAAGATAACTGGCGCAGTGAAACCACAACAGGGATGAAGATCGGTTTTTTTCGGCAACAAGTTGTGATCTGGAATTTATCGAGAGGGTGGTGGAATTAAGTTCAATTGTTACTTTCAGCAGAGAAATTTAACGTGAAACAGAAATTGCACAATTAAGTTGCAAGGGAAGTTGTAAAAAATAGATGGTTTTCCCAGGAATTGGCAGAGGATCACGGATGACATCTAAGACATTTTATTTCATCCTTAAAAATACTGCTGAATAAATAATAATGTGAAATGATTTACAAATGGCAAGCGGCAATTCACTCATGTAGAAGGTAATTGGAAACTAAACTCGCGTTCCTCTCACTATAAATAAGACATATCATCTTTGATACCCTTAACTTTTTCACCACATCTAATTAATCCAAACTATCGGTGGAAGGTGACTATTTCTCCACCTGACTACAATCTTCCTATAAGTTTTCCAATCATTCTCTACAATTCAGAAAAAAAAATTATTGTGTCTTTGAATATTCACCAACTGAAATGGAATATTTTGACATCAGTTGTGAGATTTTACCAATCTCATCATTTTGCTTAAATATAACATACAATTCCTCACCTGCAATCCACCTACTTAATACTAAAATAAAATTGGTAGGAGAACGTACCCCATGAATGGTAAAGAGACATGCCTTAATGACGAACAACCTATAGCACTTATGTCCATTGCAAAAAAATGCTTTGAGAAGTTGGTTATGATGAGTATCAACTGTAGCCTCAATAAAGACCCGGACCCAGTACAATTGCCTTTAATTGTTACACCACAACAGATCAACAAGGGATGTGATCTCGCTTGTTCTCTGGACTACTTGGATAACAAGAATATACGCATCAGTTTCTTTTTTTATCTGTAGCCTTTGTCACTTACTCCACCAATCTATCAATCCACCCCCACCCCCAACTGCGTCCACCTATCACTTAGTTTCAATGTTTTGTTTAGTTTAGAAAAACAGCGCGGAAATGGCTCTTCGGCCCACCAAGTCCACACCGACCAGCGATCCCCGCACATTAACATCATCTTACACACGCTAGGGACAATTTACATTTATACCAAGCCAATTAACCTACAAACCTGTATGTCTATGGAGTGTGGGGGCGAGGAACCGAAGGCATCTGAGAAAAACCACGCAAATCATGGGGAGGTAGACAAAATGCTGGAGGAACTCAGCCGGTGAGGCAGCATCTATGGAGAGAAGGAATAGGCGATGATTCGGGTCTCGAAACCCCACGTCTATTTTCCAGTTGTCTCCTCAATACTGCAATCAGTCTGAAGAAGTGTTCCATCTGAAACATCGCCTATCCATTCCCTCAACAAATACAACCTGCCCTGCTGAGTTATTCCAACACTTGGCTTTTTGCACACGCCAGGTTGTTGTTTGTTAGCTGCAGCTCGGCATTCAAACAGCATAATTCCATCCATACTTATCATAAAACTCAAAGAACTGGATTGTCTCTGCTTGTCCCTGGGCAATTGAATCCTCGACTTCCTCATTGGCAGACAACGATCAGTACAAATTGGCAACAACATTTCCTTCCTGATAACCATCAACAAAGGAACACCTCGTGGCTGTTTGCTCAGTCCACTGCCTATGCTCCCAATACCCATGACTGCCCAGTCAGGCACAGCTACAGCACCATCCTTACATTTGCCGATGATACTACCATTGTTGGACAGTAACAGGCAATGATGAATACAGGGAGAGATCAATAACCTGATTGAATGGTACCAGAACCACAACCTCGCTCTTAACACTAGCAAGACTTCAGGAAGAGAACGCAGGGGATCCATGAACCTGTCATCACCAGTGGGGGAGGAAGTCAAAAGCTTCAAAACAGTTATTAGGCATTCGTACCTCTTAAGATCTATTCTGTGCCAGCACATTGATGTAATCACAAAGAAAGCTTGGGTCTGAGCCTGGGCCTGTTGAAGAGTGAGGAGATTCGGTATGTCAACAAATACTTTATTGCACTTTTGTAGGCCTAAAACTGCTACCTTGCAGGTAGGTAGGTATATTGGCCCTCCTATAGGTGGTAGAATAGTATTTTGATCCTCTGAAGGTGTATGGTAGAGAACTGAATGACTTATTGCATCATGGCCCATTTTGGTTGCAGAGGCTATCACAGGTATGGACCTCCCCAACATTGAAGGGATCTGCTGGAGGCACTGCACCAAAAAGGTGGTTAATATCATCAAAGAACCACACTACACATGTCACGCACACATCTCGCCATCACTATTGGACGAAGATAGAAGCCTAGAAAACAAGTGCAGGAGTAGGCCATTCAGCCGTTCGAGCCAGCACCGTCATTCAATATGATCATGGCTGATCATCAAAAAGAGTACCCCATTCCTTGCCTCTCCCCATATTCCTTGATTCCATTAGCCCTAAGAGCTACATCTTAGAGGAGCAAACAAGAGGCATCAAATATAGGAGCAAAGAGGTCCTTCTGCAGTAGTACAGAGCCCTAGTGAGACCACATCTGGAGTATCGTGTGCAGTTTTGGTCCCCTAATATGAGGAAGGACATTTTTGCTATTGAGGGAGTGCAGCGTAGGTTTACAAGGTTAATTCCCGGGATGTCGGGACTGTCATATGCTTAGAGAATGGATCAGCTGGACTTGTACACTCTGGAGTTTAGAAGGATGAGAGGGAATCTCATTGAAACATATAAGATTGTTAAGGGCTTGGACACGCTAGAGACAGGAAACATATTCCCGATATTGGGGGAGTCCAGAACCAGGGGCCACAGTTTAAGAATAAGGAGTAAGCCATTTAGAACAGAGACGAGGAAACACTTTTTCTCACAGAGAGTGGTGAGTCTGTGGAATTCTCTGCCTCAGAGGGCGGTGGAGGCAGGTTCTCTGGATGCTTTCAAGAGAGAGCTAGATAGGGCTCTTAAAAATAGCAGAGTCAGGGGATATGGGGAGAAGGCAGAAACGGTTACTGATTGGGGATGATCATCCATGATCACACTGAATGGCGGTGCTGGCTCGAAGGGCCAAATGGCCTACTCCTGCACCTATTGTTTGCCCGCTTCGAAACTAGCAACACCACCAGGAGAGGAACAACCCCGGCTAGGGCGGAGGGACAGGCCTTAACACTGAGCACCCAGGAGATACAGTGCGCTCTGCGTAGGATCAATCCACACAAGGCTGCAGGCCCGGATGGAGTCCAGGGTAGGGTACTAAAGGACTGTGCTGTAGAGCTGGTAGTGATATTTACGAGAATCTTCAACCTGTCTCTATCTCTGGCAATGGTCATCAAGTGCCTGAAGACAGCTACCATAGTGCCGGTGCCGAAAAAGTCTAAAGTCACCAACCTGAATGACTACCACCCGGTTGCCCTAACTCCAATACCAATGAAGTGCTTTGAAAGGCTGGTCCTCTCCCACATCAAATCCAGCATCCCTACATCATTGGACTCTCATCAATTTGCATACAGGGCAAATAGATCCATAAAGGATGCCATCTCTGTGGCTCTTCACACTGTCCTGACCCACCTGGAAAGACAGGGCACCTACGTGAGGATGCTCTTCATTGACTATAGCTCTGCCTTCAATACGTTATCCCCACCAAGCTCACCACCAAACTCCACAAGCTAGGCCTCAGCTCACTGATATGCGATTGGATCCTGAATTTTCTGACGGAGCGACCGCAGGCAGTGAGACTGGGGCCGCACCTGTCCTCCACTATCACCCTGAGCATTGGCACACCACAGGGCTGTGTACTGAGCCCCATGCTCTACTCCCTCTTCACCCACGACTGTGTCCCTGCATTTGACAACAACACCATTGTCAAGTTTGCAGACGACACAACGGTGATCGGGCTGATCACCAACGGTGATGAAACAAACTATAGAGCGGAGGTGCAGAACCTGGCGGACTGGAGCTCATGGAACAACTTGTCGCTAATCACCTCCAAGACCAAGGAGCTGATTATCAACTTCAGGAGATCACAGAATGGGGAATATGCCCCAATCTCCATCTACGGAGACAGTGTGGAGAGAGTGTCCAGCTTCAGGTTTCTGGGCATTCACATCTCAGAGGACCTCACATGGTCCACCAACACTGCTGCGCTGGTCAAAAAGGCACAGCATCGACTGTTCTTCCTAAGAACATCGAAAAGGACTGGTCTGCCCCAACAGCTGCTGACAACCTTCTACTGCTCCACCACAGAGAGCACACTAACGTATGGCATCTCTGTGTGGTATCTCAGCTTTACGGAGGCGGAGAGGAGAGCTCTTCAGCGCATTGTCCACAGAGCGCAACAGATTATTGGGACACAGCTACCAGCCTTAGAGGACATCTACCACACACGGTGCCTCAGGAAGGCCGCCAGCATTCATAAAGACTCCTCTCACCCTTGTAATGGACTGTTCGAACTACTCCCTTCTGGCAGACATTACAAGGCCTACTACGCCTGCACTACCAGACTCAGGAACAGCTTAATTCCCAGAGCTATAGCGGCTCTGAACCGGTCCTGCTGAGTACCCCCCCCCCCCCACCCCCATGGACTGTCTCCCCCGGCCTCGCACTTTAGTCTGTGTTGATGTTACTGGTCAAATGTTCATTTTTACAAACCTTGTTCTCGGGGTATTTAAACCTATTTGTCGATTAAGTTATGACATTGGATGGAAGTTGCAAACCAAATCTCGTTGCACTTTTGTGTAATGACAATAAAATATACTATTATTATTAGTATTATTATATTATTATTGTCTATAGTCTATCTAACTCTCTCTTGAAAACATCCAGTTAATTGGCATCCACTGCTTTCTGTGGCAGAGAATTCCACAGATTCACCACTCTCTGGGTAAAAAAGTTTCTCCTCATCTCAGTCTCAAATGGCCTACCCTTTATTCTTAAGCTGTGAGCCCTGGTTCTGGATTCCCCCAACATCGGGAACATTTTTCCTGCATGTAGCCTGTACAATCATTTAAGAATTGTATGTGTTTATATAAGATCCCCTCTCATCCTTCTAATTGGCAGTAGCGGACTGAGGGAGAGAAGGCGCTGGTGAGCGGGCTGGGGTCATACTTCCCGCCCCCTCGTTGGGGCTCGGGGTGTTCCAAGGACAGCTGTGGGAGGTACCCCAGGGCTCAGAATGAGGTGAGGGATAGCTTGTTCGCAGGTCAACGTGTTGAGATTGAGGCGCCAGTGGAGTGAGCTGCTGGAGGCCCTGCAGCAGCCTGGGGCTGGAGTGGACCGGGCGCCACTCCAAGAGGCCAAGCGCATGGGTCAGATGTGGCCTGCAGTGGCATAGAGCAGTAGAGCAAAGCTGGAGGACATTGACAACTTGCCTGGCCAGGCCGTCCCATGCAACTCTGACCCAGTGCCTTCGTCAGGTCAACAGACCTTTATGACCAATAGACAATAGACAATAAGTGTGGGAGTAGGCCATTTGGCCCTTCGAGCCAGCACCACCATTCCTGTGATCATGACTGATCATCCACAATCAATAGCCCGTTCCTACCTTCTCCCCATATCCCCTTCACTCCTCTATCTTTAAGAGATCTATATAACTCTCTCTTGAAAGCCCCCAGAGAATTGGTCTACACTGCCTGCTGAGGGAGAGAATTCTACAGGTTCACAACCCTCTGTGTGATAAAGTTAAGACTCTATATTTTTAACAACTTTGGACATGAATCATACAAAATGGTGATGAAACATGGCGGTGCTTGTGGGCTTAGCTTTAATTTTAGTATTAAAGACACAGCGGATAACAGGCCCTTCGACCCACTGAGTCCGCAATGACCAACACCCTAGGGTCAATTGCCAGAAACCAATTACCCTACAAACCTGCACATCTTTGGGATGTGAGAGGAAACCGGAGCACCCAAAACCCACATCACAAACAGAACATACAAACTCTGTAAAGACAGCACCCATAGTCAGGATCGAACCCGGGTCTCTGGTGCTGTAAGGCATCAACGCAGTCCCTGTGCTGTATTGTCATGGTGTAATCTACTATTCCTACACTCTTTGTTCTTGAGTATGATTGTATCTATGTATAGTAAGAGTTTTACTGAACTGTATGTAAATAAAGAATTTCACTGAACCTAGGTATATGTCACAATAAAATATAATTGAATCATTGGGAAAAAGGTGCAAGAGCCTGATAGCATGATCTCCATGAACTGAGAACAGCTCCTTCCCAGTAACCATTTGGCTCTTGAATACTGCACAACACTAACCGCTATATCAGCAACTGTGATGTGCTCTGCACTTTGTTTTTTGGTTGAACGTGGATTGTGATTTTGCACTAATATGGTCTGGTTACATGGTATTACTGATTATAAATCTATAATCGATTATTGTTTAGTTATTTGCGTTTTATTGCATTAATGGACCTGTTATGTTTTAGCAAGTAAAAATATACTTGTTCCGTTGCCAGTAGATATGACAATCAAACATTCCTGACTCTCCTAACTTGATTCTTGAACAGTGGCTATTAAAACAACATTTTTTACTGATTGAATGCCTCGTTGTCATCTTCTCCTTCCCTGACAATGAACCATGAAATGAATCCTTGAAATGTAGAATGCTTTGATCTCTCATTTTCCCACCTTATCCTTCCATATCTCAAGTCTCACTCTCCCCTGACTCCCAGTATGAAGAAGGGTCTCGACTCGAAACGTCACCCATTCTTTCTCTCCAGAGATGCTGCCTGTCCAGCAGAGTTACTGCAGCATTTTGTGTCTATCTTTTGTGCATCAGCAGTTCCTTCCTACACATTTCTTCTGTGCTGTGACAGGATTTAAAAGAACAAACACCAAACAAGACCAGGCTGACTCTGGCATTTTTTACTACACACATGTGATTATTATTTTTTTTAACTCAGCACACTTGAAATATCAAAAATCAATTTTTTGAAAAGACATGACCACATAATGGTGCACCTGAGTGTGCGGTGAAGCTCGCTCTCATTGTTTCACTCTCCAACTGAATAAACAGGCAGGGCCACTTCAAGATTAAAGTCCAACCGCACCTGAAATTAACCCACAAAAGCCAAACAAATGCAAAGCATGTTTGAGGAACATATGGCAGGGATAGAGTGGAGCATGGAAATGAAACAGGAAAAGCAAACTGATGGGGTTTACTGAGCCGTGCTCTGAAGATTTACAGCCAGCCAAACTGGCAGCCTTTTCCCTTACCTCAACCATCCTTCCAGCCACCCTCACCCAAGCAGAAGGTGGACACAAAATGCTATAGTAACTCAGCGGGACAGGCAGCATCTCTGGAGAGAAGGAATGGGTGATGTTTCAGGGTCGAGACCCTTCTTCGGACTGATGCTTAACGCTTACACAAGCAGACTTACCATGTGATATAGGAAATGGAAAGACACTGCTGAAGGTGGTGTTAGTTTTCCTCTGAGTGGCAGCATGTAGTGTGTGCACCTGCACTCCCTTTAGGCCTTGGTTAGAAGTCCACTTCATGCGAAGCCCGGCAGAGCACCGAGGGGGGAATTAATTCTCAACCGTCGAAACAAGTCCAGAATGTTCCTCAATCCAAATCGCTCTCAAAATAATCCCTGTCGCTCCTTGTTTCCTGATCGGTGTTTCCTCTCGCCCGACAAAGTGCACCTCTGCCTGCACGCGTACGTTTGGCTGTCTCGCCCTTCCTTTTCCAGATCACCCTTCCCTTTCGCAGGGCCAATGTCACTTCCACCCCACTCCCTCACAACGGCAGCAGGAGCCGTCGCTATCAACAACCTGTTGCTGAAAGCGGAGACTGTGACTGCAAAAGGCTCACCTCCCAACCCCGCAGCAAAGAAAAGCTCCACGCCTACTTGACAAAAGAAATTCTAGGCCAGCCCATAGCTTCTTTCAGTCTCGCCCTCTCCTGACAATTACACTCAGTCGCTTGGAACTTACAAACAGCTCCATTATTTGACTTTGTAGGATTAGATAACACTTTCAGCTCAGAAACACACCTTGCAATGGTGTTTGTGCCACCTAAGGGCCCTTCTTGCCTTTCTTTATCGCCTTCTATCAACGACTACTTACGTTGCATCTTCAACATTGCAAAACACCTCAAGGCACTTCACGGCAGAGGTAACAAACATCTTGAAGTGCGCACACACAAACGTTAGCGCAGTTTGTATTGTTAAATGAAGCAACACCACAAAAGAGTTAGAGAGGCAGAATAGTTTGGGAGGAAATTCTACCCCTCAGGATCTTGGCAGCTGAAGATACAGCTGTCAATGGAGGACCGATTAAAATCAGGGACATTAAAGAGGTCAGAAATAGCACATTTACCTCCCTCATACTTAACTAGTTTCCTGATATATCTTTAAGCAAAGATATATCAACGTAACCATTTCATGTATCAACATTTTTCTGTAAGATGTACTGAAAGTAATATTTCTGGTTGGTGCAAAATTCTTTTTTAATATTAAAATTCTGTACACTCAGTCTGCAATGCAGAGTAAAATAGCTGGGATAAAGTAGAGAGAAAAAAAACTCATTGCCCTTAATCAGCCATTCACCCGATTGTCAATCAAGCGCTGCTTTAGATATTTTTTTCCATACAATGTGCCTTTCTCTGGCTCTGCCCTGTATGATCAGCTGCCACTGCAAATTTATTAAGGAGTCAGCTGTGCCTCAGTGGCAGCTCTCTTGCCTCCGAGTTAAAAGGTTGTAAGTTCAAGATCAACCCCAGGAACTTCTTTGAACACAGTCACGATCAACACGACCAGGTGGAACTGGTGTAGCTGGGTCATGTTGGCCAGTGTGGGCAAGTTTCCACGCTGTATCACTCGACGACTCTATAAAACTCTGTTAACTGAGTCAGTGCTGCACAGTTTGGTAAGCTCTCCTTTCAAATGAGTTATTGAATCTAGGTTCTGCTAGTCCTACCAGGCAGATGCAAAGGGTGCTTTGGCATTATCTTCATCAAGATCTAGTGAGTTCTTGGGGGTGCTTTGTGCCATATTCATCTCTCAATGATATCATGTTGTCTGTACATTGTCACCTATAGCATTATGTAATTTTCTGCAAAATCCTATATTACAGCGGCCACTACACCAATTCATCAATTGTTCAGTGTTCTAAGCTGCCCTGTTGTCGTTAAATATACTGTTTAATTGCAGGTTGTTCTTCATTTCTCCCCTACCATGCATGTCCCTTTAAGATCTCTACTGCCCCCCCAAATCTAAGAATTGCTTGATAAATTTCCCAATCCTACACCTGCCCCTGACTATCCTACTATTTCCTGACCAGAGCCACAATTTCTCTCACCATCCAAGCTTAATTACTCCCACCTTTCTGGATCTTCACTCTAACAGGAACATGCATGCGTGGGAGATTGTGCCTTACAAATTTTCATTACGTTTTTTGAAGAAGTAACCAAAAAGGTTGTTGAGAGCAATGCCATAGACATTGTCTATATGGACTTTCTCAAGGGTCCACATGGTTGGCTGGTCTGGAAGGTGAGATCGCATGATCTCCAGAGAGAGCTAGCCGACTAGATACCGAATTGGCGCCGTGAAAGGTAGCAAAGGGTGATTTTGGAAGGTTATTTATCAGACTGGATCCCTGAGACTTGTGGTGAGCCTCAATGGCCAGCGCTGGGCCCATTGCTGTTAGTGGTTTATATCAACGATTTGGGTGAAAATGTAGAAGCCATGAATAGTAAGTTTGCAAAAAAATGGTTATCAAAAAGTACAGCAGGAATTTGATCAATTAGGCAAGTGTGCTGAGGAATGGTTAATGGAATTTATTACATACAAGTGCAAGGTGTTGCATTTTGGGAAGTCAAAGCAGGGCAGGACCTTCATAATGAATGGCAGGGCCCTGGGGAGTGCATATAGTGGAGGGGAGTAAGCGTGGAGGGAGATATAGGAGTGCAGGTACATAATAATTACTGGAAAATGGTATAATTGGTAGATAGGGCGGTCAAGAAGGCTTTCATCAGTCAGGGTATCGAGTTTAGAAGTTGGGATGTGATGAAACAGTTGTACAAGACGTTGGTGAGGCCACATTTGGAGTATTGTGTTCAGTTTTGGACACCCTGCTATAAGAATAGAAAGCAGGAACCTGCTTTATCTACACCAATCTCATTTAACCACATGTGGTCCACAGCCGTTTATGCCTTGAGAATCATATGCTTATCAAAATCCTCCATCGATGTTTGTTCAGGGGAGAAGGTGCTTATTCCTTAATATTGTGTCCAAATGTTTATGCAGGGATGGGATGTTACTTCTGCAGAAGATTATTATCCACATTTAATAAACATTTGGACAGATACTTGGATATAATAGGTTTTGATGTTTATGGCCATACTATAGGCAGGTGGGACTAGTGTAGATGGGGCATGTTGGTCGGCATGGGCCAAAGGGCCTGTTTCCACGCTGTATGGCTCTACGAGATTCTTCAAACTAAAGACTATTCCCTTCATCGCTCCCCCACAGAAGGAGGAAGGTGAAGGCAATGACCTAAGATGGGAAAATGGGATCCCCTAATCCTTAAGTAGCTAGTCAAGTAAAGTACAGATCTTAACCAACACTGCAGAATAATTATCTCTTTAGGCTTCATAAGATGCACATTGACTGACTTGCTGTTAGCCGAGTTGAAGCCTGTTTAGTTATCATGGTGAAATGTGTATTTATGTACATGCAGAGATATATATATGGACTTTTTTTTGTTTATTATATTGTTTTTAGACCATTACGTTTACATATTCTGTTGAGCTGCTGCAAGTAAGAATTTCATTGTTCTGTTAGGGGCATATGATGATAAAACATTCTTGATCTCTTGATCTTGCTCTCTATTGAAATTGATGCTTATCGTCTGAAGGTAGGTCCCCTTCCAGGTCACCTATGTGGATCTTTATTGGACTAGTAGGAGTCAAACCGGGACAGTGGTTTGCTGCATGTTAAAACATTGCCTGACACAAAGCTTACACATGGTTCACTGATCGCACGCAGGTTCGAGTCACACTCCAGAGCAACTATCCCTGGCCGACACACTGAGTGAATTCTGGAGTACTTCACTGTTGGCAGCACTGCCCTTTGGATGAGGCATTAAAATGAAGTCCCGTCTGCCCTTTCAGAGGGATTCCATGACATGACAAAGAAGAGCAGGACAGTCTCCCAACAGGTCTGGCTAATTATTATCATTCAACAGTAATAAGACCCTGTGACACACAAGACCCAAGACAAGGAGGCATTGATTCAAGAGGGCAGGCTGTTGGTGCGTGGCTTATGTTACAGAATTCCACTACTGAGACCCTCTTCTGTTTCTAGGGGAGGGAGGAGGGCATCCTGAAAACTCAAACACCGATTCCTTTAAATTGGCACGTAATTTTACCAGTAAAGTATGAATACCCCCAGTTAAATTGTTAGATTCTGTTCAGATTTGAAACAAATTTGTTTTATTAGTTTACCATCAGAACAATTTAAATAATAAAAATCTCCAATTAAATATATAGATACTACCTGAGCTGCCAAATTCATCCAGCACTTTGTGTTTTGCTCAAGAAGTTAGTATTTGAGTTGTCAGGATGCATTCCTCCCTCTCCCAAGACAAGAAGAGAGTCTCAGTAGTGGAATCCTATGGAGATGGTGTGGAAGTGCAACTCCCTCTTCTCCCCTTTCCCAATGTGCAAAAGGACTAAACGTATGAAAATGCACACCTCCAGATTCAGCAGTTGCTTTCCAGCTGTTATCAGGCTACTGAACTTTCCTACCAACCAGCCAAGAACAATCTTGAGCTGCTATCTACCTAATTGGAGACGCTCGGACTATCTTTGATCTGAATTTACTGGGCTTCATCTTGCACTAAACGTTATTCACAGTATTCCCTTTATCATGTATCTGTACATTGTGCATGGTTCAAGTGTAATCATATATTGTCTTTCCGCTTACCGGTTAGCATGCGACAAAGGCTTTTCACTGTACCCTGGTACACGTGACAATCAATAAACCTGAACTCAAACTCAGGCTAATGCTATATATGCTGCATTTGTCACGGGAAATACCTCCACAATTAGACATTCTCTCTCAAGGATGTATCATCACATTCACTTATTCATGCTCCCACGAGGTCCTGTCACTTTCACACATTCACACTTCTAACAAGACTGTCACATTCACACTTCCGGCAGACACTGTTTCAGTCACACTTCAGGCAGACTACTGCCACAGTCACACTGCCACAGTCACTGTCACTTTTGCGCATTCGCACTCACCAGAGTCACTCTCACATCGATACATTCCCCTCTCCCACGAGACACTGTCACTTTTACAGATTCTAACCTTTTCAAATGAGTCTGGCTGACTTTTCTGTCGTAGTAAGCTGAAAAAAGAAGGCTCATCCTGCTTATCAATTAAAAATAAGCTGTCACAGTGCAACTGACTCAAAGTGCAATTTTTGTTGAGATTCCTCGCAACATCGTTTTTATTCCTCACAAAAATCCTTGTTTGCGCTCGTTGTTCTTCAGCAAGGAGAGTGATTGGCGAGTTACAACTGGGATTTGTGGGTGTTTCTATTTTTCTTAACTGCTTTAATTCTCGGAGAAAAGTAAAGATAGGAACTTCAGATTGTATACAGTTATGCAAAAAGCGGAATAAAACTCCAAACTTATTGTTTATTCCCTTCAATTTAAAGCATGAAGGTCATAAGTGAGAGGTCCAGAATTAGGCCATTCAGCCCATCAAGTCTAATCTGCCATTCAATCATGGCAGATCTATCTGTCACTCCTAACCCCATTCTCCTGCCTTCTCCCCATAACCCTTGACACATGTACTCATCAAGAATCTATCTATTTCTGCTTTAAAAATATCTGTTGACTTGGCCTCCACAGCCTTCTGTGGCAAAGGATTCCATAGACTCACCACCCTCTGACTAAAGAAATTCCCCCTCATCTCCTTCCTAAAGGAACTTCCTTTAATTCTGAGGTTATGACCTCTAATCCTACACTCCCCACATCCACTCTATCCAAACCATTCGATGGTAATTCAATGGTAACCCATGGCAGGAAAATTTGACTCTGTAGTAAGTTCCACCTGTCTTATGTGGGAAGTCAGGTACATATACTGTGTCCCTGTCAACTGACTATACAGAGAATGTGAACAGCCACAGCTCCTGACTGACTATATTATATAGAAACAAGGAACTGCAGATGCTGGTTTACAAAAGAGGATACAAAGTGCTGTAGTAACTCAGCGGGTCAGGCAGCATCTCTGGAGAACATGGATGGGCGACGTTTCGGGTCAGGACCTTTCTTCACAAGCATCACCGAGTATAATTAGTAAATTTTCAGATGACATGAAAATGTTGTTGAAAGTAAAATGGTCTCTCATTACATGATATTACACAGAAACATGGAAAACAGGTGCAGGAGCAGGCCATTTGGCCCTTCGAGCCAGCACCGTCATTCAATATGATCATGGCTGATCATCCAAAATCAGTATCCCGTTGCTGATTTTTTCCCCATATCCCTTGATTCCGTTAGCCCAAAGACCTAAATTTAACTCTCTCTTGAAAATATCAAGTGAATTGGCCGCCACTGCCTTATGTGGCAGAGAATTCCACAGATTCACAACTCTCTGGGTGACCAAGTTTTTCCTCATCTCAGTCCTAAAAAGCCTACCCCTTACACTTAAACTGTGACCCCTGGTTCCGGACTTTCCCAACATGGGGAACATTTTTCCTGCATCTAGCCTGTCCAATCCCTTAAGAATTTTATATGTTTCTATAAGATCCTCTCTCATCCATCTAAATTCCAGTTGACCCATTCTTTCATCATATGTTAGTCCCGCCATCCCAGAAATTAACCTGGTGAACCTACGCTGCACTCCCTCAATAGCAAGAATGTACTTCCTCAAATTAGGAGACCAAAACAATACTCCAGATTCGGTCTCACCAGGGCCCTGTACAACTGAAGTAGGGCCTCCTTGCTCCCAAACTCAAATCCTCTCGCAATGAAGGCAAACCAAATATTGATCAGTTGGCAAAATGGAAAATCATAGAAGGTGAAATATAATCCTGAAATACAAAAAGCATTAGGAGAACTAATAAAGATATAACATGCACAATTAATGTTAAGGCCCTAGATGGTATTGAGGGACAGTTTGCTAGATAATAGGAATCTTTTCCACATGTCAAAGTGCCAAAACCTAGGGGCTATATGTTAAGGGGTTAGAGAATTGGAGGGGATCTCAGGAAGTATCTTTTCATCCAGAGGGTGGCTATTGGCAGGAGCATACTGCTTGAGAAGGTGATAGTAGCAAATGCTCACAGCAAATTTAAGAACAATCTAGATTGTCAAGGCATAGAAGGCTTTGGTCCCAGTGCCGGATAATGGGATTAAAGTACATGCATAGTTGAAGATACATATTGGTACAATGGGCAAAGGGTCTGCTTTAGTGCTATATGACCCATGACCGTGGATAACATCCTCTCTCCCTCGACACTATCACATTTGCACAGTTGCTTCATTGACCGAATTACACATTCCCTCCCCCATGAGACTGTCACAGTTACACTGTCGTTTCTGGTAGAAATAATTACATTTAGCCATTTCCCCCCCATAGGATAATGATACATTTTTTGCATTAATTCCATTGAGAAATCTGGTCCCGTTGCCCTATTATTTCTCCTTGGATTTAGTCACGTTTACACCTTATCTCTCACACAAGACACTGCCAGATTTGCATCCTTTCCCCTGGGATAGCTAGTCACATTAATTCATGACCTCTCCAAGGAGGCACTGTCAGATTTCAGCATTCTCCTCCCAGTAATGAGTCTCACCTTCAGAAATCCCTCTCAGGAGTTACTGTCACATTTGCACATTATCAGTCAGTGGAATGACCATCACACATACAAGCCATCTTTACAGTTGTAGTAATCTCATCCCGGAGAGCTCTCTCTCTCTTTTGGATTACACTGTCATATTTGCACATTATCTTCCTGAGGAAGCGCATTCACATTTACACACAGAATCTTCTTGGCAAAATACACATGTTACCTATTACTCTAATCTGCGATACCCTTTATACGTTATGTCTGGAAATATCTGAGCACGTCCATGAAATCTCAGCAGGTACCATAATATTTCCATGTTTTATTTCTGAGGAAGTACAGTAACATTTGAAAATAAACCCACGGGGAATTTGTAATATTATTTAATGGGCAACACTGGATCATTTTCACATTATCATTTTGGAACTTTTTGCTCATCTCATTGGGCCATTCAGCTCTTCGGACCTGTTCCCCCATCTCATCCATACCAACCAAGATGCCCATTCAAGGAGGTCATATCCATCTTAACTTTTTAAATCCTTATACCTGACCAAATGAGTTTTAAATGTTGTTACTGTATCGTCCCCCACCCTAGTCGCCCTACCTCCCCTGCTTCCAATTAAATCTTTCCTCTCTCGCCTTCAATCTATGTCCACTAGTTCTCTATTCCCCAATCCTGGGGACGAGACTCTGTGAATTCACCCTATCTATTCCCCTCATGATTTTATACATCTCTATAAGATCATCCTTCAGTTTTCAACACACCAACGAATAAAATCCCAGCCTGCCCAACCTCTCTCATTGTTGCCACACATTCAGATCCAAGAGATGGCTATCATGTAGCATGCATTACCCATTCATAACTCTGCTCTGATATTGCATGTATGCCACATGCCCACTAAACGAGAGTAAGTCTGAGGTCATCCTTCTCGGCCCCTCGGACTCAATCAAAATGATAGCAGGTAGCCTTGGAAGCCTTACTCCATTACTCAAACCTCACGTCAAAAACCTTGGCGTGATATTTGACTCAGCATTGAAATTTGACAAACAAGTCAATGCCGTGGTAAAAGCTAGCTTCTTCCAGCTTCGGACGATAGCTAAAATAAAACAATTCCTCCAGTTTGATGACCTCGAAAAGATCATCCACACATTTATCTCCTCCCACCTCGATTACTGCAACTCCCTTTACACTGGCATCAGCCAATCTTCCCTGTCCCGCCTGCAGCTGGTCCAAAACACCGCAGCGAGACTCCAGATGAGCACCCGAAAAAGGGACCACATCACCCTGATTCTGACCTCTCTCCACTGGCTCCCTGTGTGGTTCCGAATAAAATTCAAGATCCTTCTTTATGTCTACAAAGCCCTTAACGGGCTTGCCCCCACCTACATCAAAAGTCTGCTTACCCACCGCACAACCCCCAGGTCCCTCAGATCGGCCGACTTGGGGTTACTGAACATCCCGCGGTCTAGGCATAAGCTCAGGGGCGACCGTGCCTTTGCGGTTGCAGCTCCTAGACTGTGGAACAGCATCCCCCTTCCCATCAGAACTGCCCCCTCCATCGACTCCTTTAAGTCGAGACTTAAAACTCATCTTTACGCTCAAGCCTTTCTTGACGTCCTCTGAGGGAGGGCTCTATGTATGTATTTATGTATGTACTTAATCTATGAACCAATGTTGTATAACGTTAGTACCTCCACCAATGTAAAGCACTTTGGCCAACGAGATTTGTTTTTTAAATGTGCTATAGAAATAAAAGTGACTTGACTTGACTATGGGAGATGCATGCCTGCATTCTCCACGTTGTAGACCAAATTGTTTCCTCAGCAAAAAGGTCACTCGGTAACACGCTTCCACAGAGCAGATGGAGAGAAGCTGCTAGCTGCACCTCTATATTGCCTCTTCCTTTATGGCCCTGTCCCAATGTATGAGTTCACTCCCGCGTTTGCCCTGATTCGAACTCGGAGATTTACAGTAATGGCCGCTCGTAGGTACTCGGGGCTCTCGTGGACATTTTTCAACATGTTGAAAATGTTTTCAACATGTTGAAAAATCTTCACAAGTCTTCATGAGCTTACCACGTTACCTGCCGCTAGCGTTACGAGCTGCTAAGAGACATCCCGAGCTCCGACTTAACTGTTACGTACATTCTACGTGCTTGCACGAGTTTGATTTTTTTTTAAACTCGGGAGAGCTCTTGAATGAGCTCATACAGTGGGACAGGGCCTTAAGTGCATGGGATATTGACCATGCAAAGGGTCAAGTATTAGTTTGCACTAGTGGAAGAGGAAAATTCAAATGTATTGAAGCGCAAGTTGGAAAAGATAGCAGATCAGGAATAACCATGAAGAGAGGGGGATTAAGGATACAGACACCCTCATGACTGGGTAAGAAGGAACTGCATTAGCTGGTTTACACGGCAGATAGACACAAAATGTTGAAGTAACTCAGTGGGTCAGGCAGCATCTCTTGAGAAAAGGAATAGGTGACGTTTCGGGTCGAGACCCTTCATCAGAGTGAGAGTCAGGGAGGGGACACAGGGAGAGGGTGATGAGGGGATTCCTTTCAGGGGCTAAAGCGTTCTTGATGGTCCTCCTCACATCAGCCATTGCTGTCTCCTGCATGTAGTTTAACACTGAGAGGCGTGTTACTTCTCTCCAACTTCTCTGTGGAAGTGTGTTACCGAGTGAATTGCAGCGTATTTTTGCTAACGTGTGCAAACTATTAACTGACTGTGAGACATGCAAAACAATTTGGGGGCGAGGTAAAACATATTAATTCATGTAACTTTTTCCTGCACGATATTCCCAGGATCCATCGTTACTTCATTATATTACCTCCCCCAGGTATAAATTTGCAGGTTATGCCTCAAAAGAGCTACCGTGGCGTTTACCATGTATAACTTCCAATGATTTGCAAACTGACTCTGAGGAAATATTTTAATTGCTGTAATGGCTTCAGGTAACATCGGTCATTATTTCTGGAACTCCTCCCAGCAGACACTACTTCATCTCTTGCTGCCCACTTATCTTTAGCGGATGATTCTGTTTTAAATAGAAGGTGAAACAGTATAGCACAAGAACAGTCCCTTCGGCTCACAATGTCTATGCCAAACATGACATCAAGACCATCACCTAATTACTACATCCCTCCATTCCCTGCATAACAATCTGCCTATACAAAAGTATTTTTAAATGCCACTAATTATCCACTTGAACCACCACCCCGACAGCGTGTTCCAGGCACATATCACCCACTATGTAAAAAACTAGCACTACGCATCTCCTTTAAACTTTGCCCCTCACACCATAATGCTATGTCCTTTAATATTTGATTTTTCTCTCCTGGGAAAAAGATTCTGATTGTCTACTCTATCTGTGCAGGAAGGAACTGCAGATGCTGGTTTACACCGAAGATAGACACAACATGCTGAAGTAACTCAACAGGACAGACAGCATCTCTGGAGAGAAGGAATGGGTGGCGTTTTGGGTCGAACCCTTCTTCAGACTGCCTCTACCTTATATATATGCTTCTTATAATTTCATATATAATAAACCTTCGTTATAACTGACCAGAGGAGGGCGGGGCGGGGGGAATGGTCTCCGTTATTCCCGATTGTCCACTATAACCGAGTGAGGTATTATCATTGGACGTAGTTGAAATAAACTAGATGATGGTTAATGATGGTTGATGGTTAATATACAAAATGACACAAAGTGCTGGAGGAACTCAGCGGGTCAGGCAGCATCTCCAGACAAACATGTACCGGTGATGTCAGGACGCATCTTCAGATTGATTCAGTCGGCTGAGTTATTCCAGCACCTTGTGTCGTTTCTAGGTGCCGATGCTGCTTGTCCACACCAGCAAGGCCTTCTTCACCAGCAGCCACGGCTGTTGTAGCTGCTCACGTTGTAGCCCCTGACAAGACGTATTTTCTTCAGACTGCCGCTACTGACAGGACGCATTCGGTCAGCGTGAGGTTCCTGCCCCTCTCACCCGTTGCTTTGTCTGCTCCACCGCCACCTCCTCCTCTTCCTCCCCGACAGTCGGTAACATCTTCCAAGGTGGAGTATGTCAGAGTCTCCAGGGGAGGAGGGCCAGCGGCAGTGGAGGAGGGGAGAGGCTGAGTGGACAGAGCGATGGAGAAGGAGAAGGAGAAGGCGGTGGAGGTGAGATTCGGTGGAGTACAACAACTGTGTTTTTTATCAGTACTCCATGAAAAGGGTCAAGTTCGCGATTACCAGTCAAGTGAGACCTAGTGCAGAAATTCCATGTGCAGTCAATCAACCGTGGCAATCTCACAGGCTGCACTCTTTGGCTAAAAACACTTGAACTAACAAGGAATTTCTGGCATTTAAGCATAAACTTTGTGACAAACATATTTGAAAACCTTGTGCTCAGTGACTTGAAATTCCCATGATTACTAAATTATAATTAACAGTTCGCAAAACATTTGGCCTAAAGAAAAGTATTTTTGGTACATTGTAATTTCCCCATGTTTTCTCGTGATATTGGCCATTCAGCCCATTAGGTCTATGCTGACTCTCAGAGGTACTCAATCAGTCCATTCACTCTCACTTGCCCACAAATTCCCCCAATTCTACTGCACCCAATGACATTAGGGACTCTATATAATTGCTGATTAATCTACCAGCCCAAAGAAGGGTCACAATCCCATATGTCACTCATTCCTTCTCTCCAGAAATGCTACCTGTTCCACTGAGTTACTCCAGCATTTTGTGTTTGATCTTCCACCATAAGGTTTGGAACAAACTGGAACACCCAGGGGGAAATCCAGGCGGTTAGAGAGCAAACATGCAAACTCCATGCAGACAGCACCTGCGGTCAGGATTGAAACTGGCTTCCTGGGGTAGTGGCGTTTGTGCCAAACTGTGACACCACAGTGTCACCCTTCCTTCAACAAATATTGCAAAGCACAAGAGATATTAATGTACCATAAATAAAGTTCTTAAATAAAAGAAATGAGCTTCTCTTTTGACTACAAACATATGTTCAAGAGTTTATTTGGAACTCTGCATAATATTTACAAAGCTGATTGCTTCCTGGTTTGCCTCTTTCCAGAATTCCCAAGTTTGAATGGCTGCCGAGCCAGCTTGAAGACATCACAGTCGCAAGGCAAAGGGGGCAGCATTGGCCTGGATTTGACAACTGCAGGGGAAGGTCTGAACTGCACAAAGCACTGCTACTTAATCCTCCAAATCAGATAACTGAATCATCCCACCACAACCAGAGAGCAGTGCTGCACAAGTATCTCCCTCTTTGATGACCCTCGGACTATCCTTGATCGGACTTTGCTGGCTTTACCTTGCACTAAACGTTATTCCCTTATCATTTATCAATGCACTGTAAATGTATCAATTGTAATCATGCATCGTCTTCTGCTGACTGGTTAGCACGCAGAAAAAAGCTTTTCCCTGTACCTCGGTACACGTGACAATAAACTGAGCTGAAAGTGAAACACTTAAGTGGAATTGTTCATCCTGTCACCAGGGAACGAAGGGGTGGGGGAGATGGATTTCCTGAGAATGAACAAAAGTAACGGCAAAATAATAAATCAAACTTAGCAAGTGAACCCACTGAAGCATTTTGTGTGAACAATGTCCAGAGTCCTTCTGACACTGGACACGGAGGAGCTGTGCCCCGTGTAACAGCCTCTCAAATGCTCCGCTGATGCAGTGGTTCAGCAGGAAACATTTGTGGTGTTGACACATTGTAAGAGAATGTGTTGAACCTCTGGTATAATGAACATGGATAATGACACATCCCAGCGGTATTAACTGTGTATATAATGAACAAAGTATGCTTTGGAAAACAAATATGTCAGCAAGAAATATGAAGTATCTGCGTAATAGCAAGGCCTGTAGAAGCCACAAAGGATTTTTACAGAATCAGACTGTTTTGTATGTAGGGGATACAAGGAACTGCAGATGCTGGAATCTTTGGAAAACTAGAAAGTGCTGGAATAGCTCGAGCAGATCAAGCAGCATTTCTGGAGGGAATGGATCAGCAATGGTTCAGGTCAGGACACCTTCTTCAGAGTGATTGCAGTACTGGGGAGAAGAGGCGGTGTGGCGGGACAAAGCCTTGCAAGTGAAAGGTGGATACGGGTGAGGAAGGTTTGATTGGCAGGTGGGTGGAGTAGGTTACATAGGCTGGAGATGAAAAAGGAGACAAACTGAGGTCAGATATGGAAAGAATAAGAGTGAAATGTAAACACAATGAGAAATACAGGTGGAGGAGGAGGTGGGGGGGGGGGGGGTGGTGGAGGGGTGGAGGAGGAGGTAGGGGGGGAGGGGGTGTGGAGGAGGAGATGGGGTGGGGGGGGGGGGGTGGAGGGGAGATGGAGTGGAGGGGAGATGGAGCGAAGGATCGTGGGGAAGAACGGGTGCACACCAGGGTGGAGATTGTGCGGATCGGAAGACAGGTGTCACCTTTCAGACACGTCCTCATACCCACCCCTTGACCAGGTCTCTATCGGTGAACACCAAGCCTCCGTCTCCCAGGCTGTTACCAATCTCATTGCCTCTGGTGATCTCCCTTCCACAGCCTCCAACCTTATAGATCCCCAGCCCTGTACTCGACATTTCTATCTCTTTCCCAAGTTCCCAGAAATGCCTTGGTAGACCCATCGTTTCTGCCTACTCCTACACCACCCCACCGCCTTTTCTTTACCATGGATATCTAATCTGCATTCCCCACCAGGAAGGACTCAGGCAGGGCCCACTAGTTCTTCCTTGAACTGAGACCCAATCAGTTCCCCCATTCTAACACTCTCCTCCACTTGGTAGAACCTGACCTGATTTCTCTTTTGATTCCTCTTATTCTCTGCGTCAAAGGTGTGACCAGCGACACATGCATGGGCCCCAGCTATACCTGCTTTTTTGTTGGTTACATTGAACAGTTCTTCTTCCAAACATACGCTGCTGCCACCAGTCCCCAACTCTTTCTCTGCTACATCAACAAATGCAGAACTTGTTGATTTTGTAAACATTACTCCTAACCTCCACCCCGTACTCAAATTCACTTGGACTATCTCTGCCATATCACTCCCATTTCTCTCCCTCCTTTCTGTCTCCATCACAGGGGACAGACTATCTATCGACTGATGTCTACTACAAACCCCATTAACTCCCATGGTTACCTCGACTATACCTCCTCCCACCATCCCTCTTGCAAGTACACCATCCCTTACTCTCAATTACCCCATCCCCACCACATATGCTCTAACCCTAAATGATGCTTCCCACGCTAGGATATCCAAGATGTCCTCTTTCTTTAGTCAAGGTGGCTTTCCCATTGCTGTTGCGGATGGATCCCTCACCCATGTCTCCTCTGTGTCCCACAGATTTGCTCTCACTCAGAACAGAGATAGAATTTCCTCGGTCCTCATCTTTCACTCCTCCAGCCTCCTCCACATCCAACACATCTGCTATTTCTGCCGCCTTCAACATGATCCCACCACCAGTCACATCTCCACATCCAAACCCCTTTCTGCTTTCCACAGACTCCACAACTCCTTGGTTCACTCATCCCTTTGCATCCCTTCCCACTCAATCCACTCCCTCCCCAGATACTTTCCCCTGCAACCACAGGCGGTGCAACACCTGTCCCTACACTTTCTTCCTCACCCCCATCCAGAGACCGCAGCAGCCCTCCCAGGTGAGATAGAGGTTCACATGCACCTCTTCAAACCTCGTCTACTACATTCGGTGATCCTAGTGAAGTCTCCCTTACACCAGTAAGACCAAGTGTAGCCGAGGCGACCATTTCACGTGCACCTGGTCCACTGAGGCCTGCTTGATTTACCAGTTGCTAACCATTTTAACTCCCCTTTCCTTTCTGTCATGGGTCTCCTCCATTGCCAGAGTGAGGCCACATGTGAACTGAAGGAAGAGCACCTCATATTTCTCTTGGGTAACTTACAACCGTATGAATATTGAATTCTCCAATTTTAAGGAACAACCCCTTATTCCCCCTCTCTCTTTTCTGTGTCCCTAACCTAACCCTCCCCCCCCCCCCCCCCCGAACCCTGGTGGGCACCAATTTCTCCCACTATCCTGCCCCTTCTGGCCCCACCATCCCTTTCCACCCATATCCCTCCATCTGGCTTTACATTTCATTCCTCTTCTCTCCTTGTTTGACATCCTTCTCATTTCTAGTCTTTGTTACCTACTCCATCCATCTGCCAATCAACCCCCTCCCTTCACCTGTATCCACCAGTCACTAACCCATTCCCACCTTTCTCGCCCACGGTTGTTTCAGTCTGAAGAAGGATTCCAACCCAAAATATCGTCTACCCAATCCCTGCAGAGACTCTGCCTGACCTGCTGAGATGCTACAGCAGTTTGTGTTTTGCTGATTGTATGTATATACATGTCCTACATTCCCGTTCCCTCAAGACCGTTGGCTACGTGGAAGAGCTCAAAATAATACAATAAGCTTGAGTCCCTGGAGCCATATGGCCAGGCATCATCAAGAACAAAGGTATCAACTAGAAATATTGCGACACTTCCATGGGGCAGAAAACTTTCAGCACTTATATCTAAGTTATAGTTGATAGCGTGGCACAGTGGTAGAGCTGCCATCTCACAGCACCAGAGACCCAGATTTAATCCTGACCCTGGGTGCTGTCCGTGTTGAGTTTGCACATCCTCCGTGTGACCCACGCGCGTTTCCTCCAGGTGCTCTGGTTTCCCTCCACATCATAAAGGCGTGTGGGTTTTGCAGGTTTATCGGCCACTGTAAAATTGGCCCCAAGGATGGAGGAAGTGGATGAGAACATGAGATAATGTAGAAGTAGTGTGAAGGGTGATCGATGGTCGATATTGACTCGGTGGTCCGAAGGGCCGGGTTCCATGCTGCATCTTTCAGTTTAGAAATACAGTGTGGAAACAGGCCCTTCGACCCATCGAGTCCGCACCGACCAGCGATCCGACACAACACTAGGGACAATTTACAATTATATCAAGCCAATTAACCTACAAACCTGTGTGTCTTTGGAGGAAACCGGAGATTCCAGAGGAAACCCACGCACGTCACGAGGAGAAGGTACAAAATCCGTACAGTCAGCATCCATAGTCAGGATCGAACCCGGGTCCCTGGAACTATAAGGCAGCGACTCTACTGCTGTGCCACTGTGCTGGAATGAAAAGGGCGAGAAAGTGGGTGGATCTCATCAGGGCATCTTTGTGACGAGTCCTCGCTGTCATAATTTGACACTAAAGTTCTCAGAATACGTTGTCCTCATGATCCCACTGGAAATGCTGTAACAATTTCACATCTCTCTGACGAGACTGTATGATTTCCCTTCAAGGTCCAGTACAATTGCTGCAATTGTTGCTACATTATCTCCTGTAATTTTGACATAATTTCCCAAGAGACACCATATCACTTCCACCATATCAGTTTCTTCCCAGCTGTTATCAACTGAACCATCCGACAAACAACTGGAGAGCGGTCCTGAGCTATTATCTACCTCATTGAAGACCCTCGGTCTATCCTTAATCAGACTTTACGGGACTTTATCTTGCACTAAACGTTTTTCCCTTTATCATGTATTTGTATGCTGTGGACGACTTGATTATAATCACATATAGTCTTTCCGCTGACCGTGTAGCATGTAACAAAAAGCTTTGAACTGTACCTCAGTACGCATGACAATAAACTAAACTATGCAATATCTCTCACGTGTGTGTATTGTTATATTTACATGAGAGTATTTTTGTGACGTATTCCATTATTTCCATATTATCTCCCTTACACTATCACGGGGGGCAGCCGAGACCAAAGGGGGACCCTGACATAGGTTGGGGGCGGGGGGGGCACCGAGAACAAAGAGGGACTATTGGGACTACATCGCAGACTTTGCAACTTAATCAGTGCCCTTTACGTGGCCACTCTTTGCATACTTTGTGTATAGCCTACAAAACAAAGGATTTCACTGTGACTTGTCACATGTGATAAGAAAGTATCATTCATTCATTCCGCACCTTCTCATGGAGTTGCGTAGCATTCGCTCTCTCGGGAGACACTGTAACATCGCCGCACTATCCCCCTCCAGAGATACTGAGTATTTCCACTATCTCTCTCTGGGATATCGCAATATTTCCACATTTGTAGCGTGGCAGTATTGCACATTATCTTTTTCGGGGGGGGGGGTACTGTGGCATTTCCAAGTTACTTCTCAGGAGATACTGTAACAATTCTACATTATCATTTGGCAGATACAGTATCCTTTACAACATGGGATCTGTCAGGAGATACTGGTGCACTCCCTCATTAGCCTGCAGGAAGCATTAGCATATCTCCAGACTATATGACAGGCACATTTGTCACATTTACATATGGTCTCTTTCATATTTCTGGGCTATCTCACTCTCTCTCTCAAGAGAAACTGTAATTTCCATATTCCCTCACAGGGACTACTCCATAACTTTCACTTCAACAAATTAAATACTGTAATATTTCAAAGCTACCTCTCAGGAGCCAATGCATAATTTCCACTTGATCCTTCACTGAATCTGTCACATTTATACTCAAACTTTCTCAGGAGATAGTATATTATTTCTGCATCACAGTGGGAGAATTTGACATATCTATGCAGTATACATTCTCTATTATTGTTGACAATGATATAGTATATATTCTCAATCATTATAACCACCCTTCCTCTTAGAAAATAAGGCACCATTTTCACGTTATTAAGTAATAAATCCTATCACATCGCCACAGATCCTCTCTCAAGGAATGCTGTATTATCCTAGGACATAGAACAGCACAGGAACGGCCCCTTCCGCCCACAACATTTGTGCTAAACATGATGCCTCTCCACATCTCAGGGCAGATGGTGGAAAATGTCCATCCAGTCACTCAGGAGAAACTGCGAAATATGTTCACGCTATTGTCTCAGCAGATACTGCCAATTGTCTACATGGTCACTTACCGAAGATACAGTAACACTGAGGAAAATGGTACTGAGGAAATGTGATCACATTTCCACCATTTCAATTCTGATGAAAGATCTCAAACCTGATGCATTAACTTTGTTTATCTCTCTCTCTCTACAGATGCTGCTCAACTTGCTGAGCATTTTATGCATTGTTAGATCCCCGTTATCTGCAGCATTTCACTTTTATGCCAGTATTACCGTTTTTCAGCTGATGACTGCGACTTCCAGAACCTTACTCGTAAAACCTGAGCATCACCTCCCTCATGGGGTTGTTTTTAAAATATAACAAAATACTGTCAGAAGACATCTTCACACGGACACATTGTCTCCCATAGAGTATTCTGTTATATAAGATCATTTCATTTTAATCATGTTTTTGCAATCTATTGTGCTCTCTTGATCTTAGCATCTACAGAGCATCAGTGGTGAGTGTCTTTGAAATGCCTGCCATGTTCGTTCAAGTGATTTTTGTTTTAAATTTATTTGCAAAAAGAATTAAAACCATTATGCTGGCCCACAATAAAAAGAAATGATTGAAAGCATTTTCTTTAACACAATGCACAGTGTTCCTTCAAATGCCAATCATTTAGCTCTCTGCCAACTTTCACTGTATTCGGCGTGACAAGGGGTCACTTTCAATTTCCAATTCAGTGTCAAACTGGTTGTCAGGCACACATAATACGCTGCTAGGGAAGGGTTACCTAGGTAACAGGGCCAGCTGAACAAAAATTGCCAATTTCCATGATTGACACAGGATTGCGATCACCAGAATATTGAGCATGTTTGAAAGATGAGCCGTTTGCAGAAATAAAAACCATGCCAGTCAGGTGCAGTGGCGTTGAGCCTTGCACGAGTTTTGACTATTTTTAAATCGCTGGGAATTATAAGCTTCAGCCATCTTTCCTGTTTGATTCACTGCAAAGCACCTCCACGTCCTGCATCTTTACCAAGCTGGCCTGGGTAGAACATCATAACAACAACAAACACATCACATGTCACGCAGAATGGGGGAAACATTTTATTAACGCATTGCTGGAACAACCTGAATAGGAGGAATCGAGTTCCCTGTGACAAACTGCGTGATGAATATAATAACCCTGGAACATTGTCGATGACATTTCTTTCTTTCGCTTGAAGTTTATTTAACACCCCAAAATTTGTCAGTACTTCAGCTGCTAAAAAACATTAAAACATTTTGAAATTCAATGACATTTAGGGACAGATTCTGCAATGGATCCTAGCTTTCCCCTTGCGATGTCTGTCTAGCTTTTATCAAGTGTAAATCAATCGAGAGCATGATTATGCTTTTTCCTTCAGGCTCAGAGCAATGACCAACCCCACTAAACTGCAGTCAATCTAAATTAATAAGATATTCTGGAATTAAAATACATAGCCCAAAAACATGTCAACGCTGCAGAATAAAAAAAGATGCCTGGCAAGATATCCCAATGGGAATTAAGTATTTAACAAAATACAAACATGTGGCTGATGTTAAAGTGTACCCCAGTGGAATTGTAGAAATTTGTGGAATTGATGTTCGTGTGTCCATGCCAGATATTTGCTTGAACAACTGAAAACTACTATACTCACACAATCAACTTGCCCCATTTCAAATATTAATCCATACTCTGGAGTACTGTGTACAGTTTTGGTCTCCTAATTTGAGGAAGGACATCCTTGTGATTGAGGCAGTGCAGCGTAGGTTCACGAGGAAAGATTTAAAAGACTAGGCTTGTATTCACTGGAGTTTAGAAGGATAAGGGGGGATCTTATAGCAACATATAAAATTATAAAAGGAGTGGACAGGCTAGATGCAGGAAACATGTTCCCAATGTTGGACGAGTCCAGACCCAGATCCACATTCTTAGAATAAAGGGGAGGCCATTTAGGACTGAGGTGCAAAAAAACTTTTTCACCCAGAGTTGTGAATTTGTGGAATTCCTTGCCACAGAGGGCAGTGGAGGCCAAATCACTGGATGGATTTAAGAGAGAGTTAGATAGAGCTCTAGGGGCTAGTGGAGTCAAGGGATATGGGGAGAAGGCAGGCACGGGTAATTGATTGGGGATGATCAGTCATGATCACAATGAATGGCGGTGCTGGCTCGAAGGGCCGAATGGCCTCCTCCAGCACCTATTTTCTATGTTTCTATACTGTACCCACTCCTTGCAGCAAACCATTCAGTCCTCAGAGTGTAAAGTTTCCCTTATCTATTGATGCTCTTTGTGCTCATTTTAATTCAGGACCCATCACTGGCATCTCAACTACTTTTCCCACACCCTTTATCACAAAACTTATATTAAAGTTCCTCGAAGTGATATCTCAGTTAAAAAAATCCCACCATCTCAAGTCTCTGCTGGCATAATCCTGGCATATCAATATTGAACACTTTACCAAGTGTCTGAAACACCACAAGATCTTCATATTTGAAGGTGCGTGATATACCCATCTGGAATTCCAGTTGACTCCTTGGTATACCCACAATAATTAAATACCTGGATACTTCCATTTATCAGTTCAAATCTACAAAGCTCATAAAGGACTTGGCAGGCAAGATAACTGCGATATCTCGCACCACAGGGGATAGTCAAAGAATTATGGAGAACAACATATAGGAGCAAAATGTTTTCACTTGTAGGGCAGTGGACCCTTGGAATTCTCTGGACTGGGGTGCTGTGGAGGCTCAGTAATTGTGTTCATTCACAACAAATTTTAGGACATTAAGAGATTCAAGATACACGAGACATGAGCTGAGGTGGTAGCACCATTTCTAATGTCCTTTAACAACAGATAGAACAAGTTGAAGGGCCAGCTGTGCTAGTTACTCTCCAAATTCAAAAATGGTTGCACAGAACTCAGTTAAACATCACTTTCTTACATTCTGCGTGCATTTAGTTGCAGAATTTGATCTTTATACCTGGCTTAAACTATTCATGTATCCCTTATGTACTGTACCAAAGCCAATCTGAGAACAATCTTGTACACTTCCAGCAAAGATCTGCAAACTTCAAGCACTGGACAAATGTGTGTTTTATTGTGCAAATCTACCTTACAGATTCCTGTATCTTCTGATTTACAGGCAATAAAACACAGGTGGAGTAGATTTCAACCTATCCTTAGCTGGCTGCTCTACAAATTCCAGCCCTACACATTCCATCATGCTACACCACTCCCATCCCCACCCTAAACCCCATGAAACATGAGGAAAATCCTCAGCATCTTGGAACTGACCAGTCCACCTTTTGGAATAACCCCCATTAATCTCCTTTGCATTCATGGTGTGATACCTCAGACCATGGTCATTTAAGACTCCTTGGTCCATTGCTCATTACCCACCTTGCTATAAGAGGGTTTCCGCGAATAGCTGCCGCTGCGCCGACGCTTCTCTTTGATCTTCAGCATGAGTTTGGAGTAGATCACCCTCTTCTTGTGGCCCGCTCTCCTCTTTGACCCCGTGGCGCTCTGCGGGTCCTTGTTGGCGCCTCGCGTTCTCCTCCACAGCAGGGTCCTGAGCCGGGGCTGGCATTCCTTCAGCTTCGCGTAGATGTAGGGTTGGCAAAGGGCACCTGCCCACGGCTCCAACGTGAAGTAGACCACCGCTCCCGTCTCTTCCTCCTCCCGGAGCCGGGCCACGGCCGCCTTGATGAGATGCCGGTGCCCGGGGCTCTCAACTCCAATCGCGTCCAGGTCGGGCTCCCCGATCTGCTTGCACACCTCCAGGTCATCGTAGCCGTTGTCCAAGAAGGATTCGCCGTACTGGGTCAACTTCAGGCTCTTCAGCCACTCCAGCACGATGTTCGTGCCCATGGGGGCAGAAGCAGTTCAGGAACGATGACCGACGATGGGTTCAGGACAGGAATTTGGACCAAAGGTCGTTGGGAATATTATTACAACCGGGATTAGGATTGGGGATGAGAATACAAATGTGATGGGTTTATGAGCGGATTAGGAATGGGTTGACATTAGGGTTGGAATTGGATTGAAGGATGGAATTGGGGTTGTTATGGGAGGGGGTTGGGACTGGGACATACAGATGAGGATTAGGGATCCAGTTTGGGTCAGGGATGGAGTGGAGGTTGCAGCTGAGATAAGATGCGAGGAGATGGTGAGAGGAGAGGACGGGAGGGGAGGGGAGGGGAGGGGGAGACCGGCCCCACTCACTCCGTGCGGTTCCTGGAGGTTTTCTCACGGTCCACTGCTCACACGCCCCCGCCCCGCCCCTCTCCTCTCCTCGGCTGCCTCTGGGGTGGATGGTTCCCCGCCCGCCGTGCCCGCTCCTCCCGGGGAGCTGAAGCTGGAGGCCGCGGCTGCCGAGGTCGGGCTCCGGAGCGCCGGCGGGCTGTCACTGTCACTGCCACTGCCACTGCCCAGGGTCAGCCCGGTGGCTCCGTCCCGCAGCGCTCTCCCCTCCCCAGCGCTGAGGCTCCGGCCTGCAGGCGCCGCGGGCACCGCCAGGTGGCGATGGCGAGTCGCCCGGCGAGAGCGTTCAAACCAAAGATTATGGTTCAAACCCGCGGTGGCAGCGACCTCCAGCGGGCGGCACACAAACGGCAGGCGGCAGGATTCCCCCCCCTCCCGTCCCATGTCCCCTCCCCCTGTAGCCTCCCCTCTTCCCCCTGTCCCCCTGTCCCCTGTCCCTGCCCCCCCTGTCCCCTCCCCCCTGTACCCTACCCTTGTACCCTCCCCCTGTAGCCTCCCCCTGTCCCCTCCCCTATCCCATGTCCTCTCCCTCCTGTCCCCTCCCCGTCCCCTCCCCCCCTGCCCCCTCCGCCCTGCCCTCTCCCCTGTAGCCTTCCCCCTGTCCCCTCCCCCGTCCCCCCTCCCCCTCCCCCCTACCCCCTCCCCCCCTCTCTTAACTCCCCACCTCCCCTCCTTACTCCCCCCCCACCCGCTGGAGGTTCTCTCCTCTCCCCTCATGTTCCTCCGCAACTCCCTGGTCAACTCGTCCCTTCCCACCCAAACCACCCCCTGCCCAGGTACTTGCCCCTGCAGCCGCAGCAGATGCAACACCGGTCCCAACACCTCCCCCCTCAACTCCGTCCAAGGACCCCGACAATCTTTTCAAGTGAGGCAGAGGTTCACTACGCACCTCCGACAACCTCAAATCCAAGACCAAGCGCAGGCGCGGCGACCATTTTGTTGAACACCTTCGCTCAGTCCGCCTAAACCTACCTGATCTCCCTGGTTGCTAAACATTGTAACTCCCCTCCCATTCCCACACTGACCTTTGTGTCCTTGGCCTCCTCCATTGTCAGAGTGAGGAATGGTTGATGTTATTAATACAGTGAACTGTGAGGTGTTGCATCTCGGGAAGTCTAACCAGGGCAGGACCTATGCAATGAATGGCAGGGCTCTGGGCAGTGTTGCAGAGCAGAGGGATCTAGGAGTGCAGGTACAAAGTTCTTTGAAAATGGTGTCACAGGTAGAAGACGGTCAAGAAGGCTTTCGGCACATTGGCCTTCATCAGTCAATGTATTGAGTGCAGAATTTCAGAGGTCATATTGTAGTTGTACAAGACATTGGTGAGGCCACATTTAGAGCATTGTGCTCAGTTTTGGTCACCATGCTATAGACAAAATGTTATTGAGCTGGAAAGAGTGCAGAGAAGATTTACCAGGATTCTGCCAGGACTCGAGGGCTATAAGGAGAGAGTGAGCAGGCTAGGACTCTATTCCTTGGAGCGCAGGAGGATGAGGGGTAATCTTATAAAGGTGCATAAGATCATGAGAGGAATAGATTGGGTAAATGCACAAAGTCTTTTACCCAGAGTGAGGGAACCATGAACCAGAGGACACAGGTTTAAGGTGAGAGGGAAAGATTTAATAGGAAACTGAGGGGCAACTTTTCTACATAAAGGATGATAGGTACACGGAATGCCAGATGAGGTAGTTGAGGCAAGTACTATCACAACATTAAAAAAAAAGTTGGATAGGTTCATGAATAGGATAGGTTTGGTGGGACATAGCCCAAACACAGGCAGGTGGGACTAGTGTAGATGAGACATGTTGGTTGTTGTGGGCAGGTTGGGTCGAAGGGCCTGTTTCCATGCTATATGACTCTGTGACTCTCAAACCTCCTTCACTCCTAGCCGCTTCACTTTTTCTCTCTGGATTCTTCAGCTTTTCCACCAACCTTGATTCCACCGCTCGCACTGCTTGGCCTCCCCTGCTCATCAGATGATGTCGACTCCCTCTCTGCTGAAGTGTGGCTCCTCCAATGTTTACCCTCTGACTGTCAATGGCTCACTCTCTTCGGGGGCCACCTCC
This sequence comes from Raja brachyura, assembly GCA_963514005.1. The sequence goes on from OY740788.1 coordinate 15,262,402, forward strand.
AATTGCTAATTGCCTTCCACCCTGGTCACAGTGGTCTATAGTCTAGTCCAGAGAACACATAGACATCCCATCTACAACCATTCACTCACTCCACAGTCAGAGCAGTTCAGACCAGCTACAGCAACTCACCAAGACTCCTTAGATAGCACTTTGCAAATCCCCTCAAAACAGCTAGAAGGACAAGGGAAACAAAAGCATGGGAACACCACCTCCTGGGAGTTGTTTCTAACCACACCATCCTGACTTGGAAATATGTTGCTGTTCCTTCATTGCCGAATCAGACAATGCTAGGTTTGGCGGTGCCCACGCCGACACACGCAGTAGGGTGAACTCTGGTTATGTATTTTATTTACAGTGGTGAGATAGTCCAAGACCGCATGGTGCTGCTGACCCTCCCCATCAGGCCAAATGTGCGGTAATGCTGGTGATCTCTGGCTTGTCCCAGCAGCTTGGCCCTGGTCTTTGAAGGAGGAGGCGCGATGATATTAGGCTCGTTCCTGCAGTTCACCCTCGCCTCGAGAGGAGGCGCTGATGGTACAGGTTTCTTCCTGGTGGCTCAGCTTTGGGCTTGGAGAGGTGGCGCTGGCGGCCTCTGGATTATCTGAGCCTCTGGCTCAGCCTTTGCCTCGAAGGTAGACACGAAATACTGGAGTAACACAGTTACCCCTCAGTTTCCTATTAAATCTTTCGGCCTTCACCTTAAACCTATGTCCTCTGGTTCTCGATTCCCCTACCCTGGGTAAGAGACTCTATGGTCTACTCAATCTATTCCTCTCATGATTTTATACACCTCTTTCAGATCATCCCCTCATCCTCCTGCGCTTCAAGGAATAGAGTCCCAAACTGCTCAACCCTCAATTCACTTCACTTACGCATCTGTTGTTCATACTCAATGAATGCGTCTCCCTGGCTCTCTTGGGGAGATAATTGCAAAGATTCATGACACTCTGGGTAACAAAATTGCTTCTCATCTCAGTCCAAGACAGCCTACTCCTTATGCCGAGTCTGTGACATCTGGTTCCAGACATTCCCAGTACAAATATCACTCCTGCATCCCCCACTTAAAGCCTTGTTGAAATTTTGTGATTGCCACATGACTGCCTCTCCTTCTTTGAAATTCAGGCAAACATGGCCAAGTCTGCTTAATCTCACTTCATGGACATCCATCATTCCAAGAATCAATCTGGTGAACATCAGGTAAGGCGCACACTTTGCCTTGAGAAATATCTGTACTAATTTGAAAAGATCTTGTTGGATTATTGCTGGTTGGCACATAGGGAGGTGAGACCTCAGTGTAGTTCCCTGATGCATCAGGGTTGGAGGCATGAGATAATTGGATCTGAGCATGTGCAAGTAATTAAGAACCCATTTAATGCAAAGTGCTGCGTTGGCTGGGAGGTGAACAGATGGAGGGACGAGGCATTTTTATAAAACATAAATTGCTGGTTAGGGGCATAGTTGGAAGCAAACTTCATAGCATGCAGTTAATTCTAGAAAAACACTACATTTCTTTTTTACATTCAACTTTTTTGAAAAATATTGTCAGAGTTGGAAGCCCTTCAGCCAGATACTCCAATTGACCACCAACTAAAAACAAAATGAAATCCCAACATAATTATTATTTATTCTATTGTACTGCTTCCGTCAAAGCCAGTTGAGCTGGATCATATTGGGCAAGCCCTCTATCTATTAATGTCACTTGTGATTCCCTCAAGCTTGCACTCACCTGACCAAGATGGAGAAGGAACTGTGGCACAGTGAAGCAGCTCTAGAGTTGCTGCCTTACAGCGCTTGCAGCACCGGAGACCTGACTTCGGGTGCTGTCTGTACGGTGTTTGTACGTACTCCCTGTGGATTTTCTCCGAGATCTTTGGTTCCCTCCCACATTCCAACGATGTACAGGTTTGTAGGCGAATTGGCTTGGTATATGTATAAATTATCTCCAGTGTGAAAAGGATAGTGTTAATGTGCGGGGATCGCTGGTCGGTGTGGACTCAGTGGGCTGAAGGGCCAGTATCTCTAAACTAAACTAAACAAATGTAATTTTCTCTAAGGTATGTGACTTAAAATTATGCATCTTCTTTCCAACTCTCACAAGTGGTGTGCCACATGTAGGAATACACCTAACTGAAACATATTCCAGGACCATGTCTCTTTTGTAAACTGGGACTGCATCTCATTGCCTGGGAGGTGCGGTCAAAGTGACCACTTGGCCACAGGCATCACAGGTCCTGCCCTGTGATGCTCATGACAGCTTAGACGCAGGCAAAACTGGAGTCAGAGGTTTAACTTCTGTTGTCTCTGGTCAATTGAATTTAACAGTTTTTAAAACATCTGTTTTTTAGAAACATTCAAAACTATTCAAATTGAATTTTTCACAAAAATTAAAATCAATAAATATTTAGATTTTAAGTCCTTTAGAAACAAAAAGTATTGGACTGAAGCAAATTAAATTAAAAAAACTTACCTTACTCTTTGCCTGCTAATCTGCAGTCTGGGAAGTCCATTGTAATGCAAGTGGCAATTCCATAGCAAAATGCTGAGGTATCCCAACAAGACCTGCCCCTATTGAAGTCCAAGTAGAGTACAATGACAGATTCGTCCCCTACATCGTCCCTTCCCCCACACGTCCCCAACCTCCTTCCCCTCCACCCACATCTGTCAGTAAAATCAAAATGCATGGTTGCAAATTCAGCACTTTCATTTTTGAATGACTGAACACGGACAATTCCAAACATGCGTTGGACTGTTATCGCAGTAGCATTGCAGATTTACTGCCTCACAGTAAATGGAGAGAGCCTTTTGTGGGATCAGGGAACCTGGATCACGAGCTTCTGATGGAGTATTTTGATTAATTTAGCAAATGTTATGTATATTGACTACACTAAGTGGGACCCATTGGGTCCCAGCATCACACGGGAGGGCTGGTCCCCCAACACAATATTCCACCTCTCCACCAATTCCAATATTGGTGGCCAATGGGGGGGGGGGGGGGGGGGGGGGCTTTCTGGAGCAGTAGTATGGGTGTTGTGGGCCGAACAGACTGGTCTCCAGAGGGCTAGTATGGACATTGTGGGCCGAATGGATTCTTCGGCTGGCAGCTCAGTCACTCAAGCCTGTTGTGCAGGCAGCTCACTCACTCACGGCTGGTGGGCTGGCAGTTGACTCAAGGCGATTCCTTGAAATTCCATTTCAAGCAGGGTGCAAGGCCACCAAATTCAAATGCAGTTTCTTACCACTTCAAGCAGGGTGCAAGGCCACCAAATTCAAGTGCAGTTTCATACCATTTCAAGCAGGGTGCAAGGCCACTAAAGACAGCGAGTCGTGACCGCTCCCTCCTCCATCTTGCAGAGACTGAGCCACACACACACTTCTGGGTTATATAGTCCCTCCCCCTCCCACCAGAAGGGGCGTGGCCTTCATGGCATGAGTGACAGGAGAGAGAATCTCTACATTTTTTAAACACTAATACCTCTTTTATTTTTCATTGATGGGAAAAATCCTCGGCACCTGATGAGCGGAGGGGGCTCTGAGTAAGATGGCCACAAATCACAGCCATACATGGTAGTGTTTTCTTTCTAAAATCAATATAAATCGCAAACAGGAAGTGGTCAAGATTAGACTTTTAATTATATAGAAGGCAAGGCAATTTTAATTAGGCAAGGCAATTTTTATTAGGCAAGGCAACTTTAATTAGGCAAGGCAACTTTAATTAGGCAAGGCAACACAGCTTTAGCATTTCCAAACCAAAGGCAACACAGCTTTAGCATTTCCAAACCAAAGGCAACACAGCTTTAGCATTTCCAAACTATATTTGCAAACCACATTAAGGGCACTGACAGGTCAGTAAAACCACTCACAGTTTAGTAGACATGTGTTCAGTGTTATTCACAGCTCAGAGTGAGAGACGTGACCCTCTCGCTCCCCCATCTTGCAGAGACTGACTGAGGCACTCAACACTTCTGGGTTTTATATTCCCTCCAGAATGGGCGTGGCCTTCAGGAGAGAGAATCTGAACATTTTTAAAACACTAATAACTGTTTTATTTTTCATTGATGGAAAAAATCCTCTTGTCCTGCGCAGCGGAGGGGTACTCTGAGTAAGATGGCCAAAAATCACAGCGGTAAGCGGCAGCGTTCTTTCTAAAATCAATATACAGAACAACAGGATGAGGTCAAGATCAGACTTTTAGTAATATAGATAAGAAAACTAGTTGACACCCAGTAACTCTACCTATAAACTTCAACTGAAAGTTAAACTGGTTATCATTGTGGAGGTAGAACCACTTTTGCATCACTAACTCCCATGGCTATTTTAGGTTCTTCTGCTCAATATGTGGCTTTAAGAATGTATTTCTATAGTTCCTATCTGTAATTTAAATGTTCAAGTTCTATATCAAAAGAATATCATACTGAATTATATAGTATACTGCATTCGCTCATAGCTGCTGGGAGTACCATTGAAGGTTCAGTACTACATAGACCCTGCTTTGAATAAATTCTCTCCAAATTCAATCTTTATTTTCCTACATCAAGTTTTGCTTGTTCTCAGGGTCACCCTCTCCAGTCAACCACATCTTGATATAGATCTGCTGCACTGTCTGTTCCTATCTCAAAGATGCATGGATTTGTAGGTTAATTGGCTTACAATTAATATATATTGTCTCTCATGTGTAAAGAGTGGATGAGATAGGAGACCTAGAACTAATGTGGACGGGTTGGCGTGAACTCGATTGGCCGAAGGACCTGTTTCCATGCTGTGTCTCCAAACTAAGCACTTGTTTTCCCATGCATTCAGTACATGTAGCTTCACAACTTCTGAGTTTTCTCTTCAACTTCTCTTTTCAACAGGGGCTTATAAAATTAAAACTGTCCCCTGCTTACAGATGACAATTTACTTACCATATTTTCATTGTCCATCCATCACCTACATTTTGAAGTTTTTAAAAACAATGATCAAATATGGAAACAGAAACACTTTTATTTGGGAGTTGAATAAATGCTTTAAGTCCAGATGATGGAACCACATGATAAGAACTTAACAGCAGTTTCTTCTATTGTTTTTTCTCCACGTTTCTTGAACAATGCTGTCTGATACCAGACTTTTTAAATGGAGCTCAAAAATCACCGCTGCTAAACCGGCAGGAGACTGAACAAGTCCAATAACATTTCCAATCGCAAGCTGATTTGCAAACAACACCTATACCGTAATGCAGGAATAGTGGACGAGGAATCCACACAAATTCTCAACAAAAAACAATAAATATAATGTAGTCATGTTCGCTCCAAAGCAGGAAGGCAGCATGAGTAGTAGAGAGGATGCAGAGACACTCAGGAGGGACATGCACAGATGAACTGAGTGGCCAAGAATATAGGAGATGGAATGTAATACAGAAAAGTCAAGAAAAAAAGAGAAAAAGCATAGCAAATCCTCCAACTGCAGCGAGTTGTAAACACAATCGCACAAATACTTTATTAACAACATACGAGGAATTTAATTTGCCAAGTCTGTCATACAAATAAAAAGCGACGGAACACACAAAATACATTTTAACATGAACATCCACCACAGAGCCTCTTGTGCATTCCCCACTGGGATGGAAGGTGATAAAAAAGTATGAATCTCTTCTCTTACCTCTCCCGTGATCGGGGGCCTTGAGCCCTCCGTTGACGGGACGATCTTGACTCCTGTAGCCGGTGGCGTTTGGGCCCTCTGCATCGAGACAATCAGCTCCTGCATCGGGGGGATGTCAGCTCCCCCGTGCCGGGCGATCGGACCCCGGGTCAGGGCTGGTCCAGCCTCTGCGCCGTTGGAGCTTCCCGACTAGCCTCTCTCGAGACTGCGAGCTCTTGATGGTAAGTCCGCAGGACGCGGTTGGGACGATCCTAGGCAAGGGATCAACTCCGATGTAAGTCCATGCCTCGTGGTGAGGCCCAAAGTCAGTCCGAGGAGGCCTCCAGCTCCATCAATGGTAGGCCGCAGAGCGCCCGGAGATGCAATCTGAAAATTAATCGCATCTCTGGCAAGGTAAAAACTGAAAAAAAAGTTCCCCCCCGACCCCGACCCCTCCTCCTCCCATCACATAACACAAACCGGAGAACATTTACACAGACTTTTAACACACACTAAAAATTAAAAAAGATGAAAAAACACAGACTGTTGGCGGGGCTGCCTATCGTGTGGTGCCCCTGCTTGGGACATACAGTATGGAAACTGGCCCTGAAGGCCAACTCATCCATACCGACCAAAATGCCTATTCTAAGCTTGTCTTATTTTCCTGCACGTGCCCCATATCCCTCTAAGTTTTCCTACCATGTATCTGATCAAGTATCTTTTAAATGTTATTGTACCTACCTCAACTACCTCCTCTGCCAGTTCATTCCATATACCTACCACCCTTTGAATGAAAAAAATGCCCCTCAGGTTCCTGTTAAATCTTACCACCCCTCATCTTATCTATGTCCTCTGGTTCTTGATTCCCCTACTTGGGTAAGAGATTCTCTGCATTCAATTCCCCTCTTCATTTGATACACCTTTATAATCGTATCCTGTGCTCCAAGGAATAAAGTTCTAGTTTGTGCAATCTCTTCCTACAGTCAGGTACTTGAGTTATAAGGCCCGTGGTGTGATAACAAGAGGAATACAAGGGCGTGAACAGTGGAATTGGTTGGATGACTAGCTTGGGGGAGGAGAGGGGAGGGGATGGGGTGGGAGTGAGGGGAGGGGAGGGAATGCAGGAATTACTTGAAATTAGAAAAATTAACAATCATATCGCTCGGTTGTTAGCTGCATAGAGTGAAATATGAGGTGCAGTTCCTCACATTTGTGTGTTGCCTCACTCAGACAGTGGAGGAGGCCCAGGGCAGAAAGGTCAGTATGGGAATGGGGACATCTCTGACAGAATCCCATCAACTACCTCCAGATTCTACCATTCACCTACACAATTAACCGACCAGCATTCTTTGGGATGTGAGATGAAACTGCAGCATCGAGATGATACCCATGTGGTCACAGGGAGAACGTGCAAACTCGATGCCAACAAGACTTAAGGTCAGGATTAAATCCGGCTCTCAGGCACTGTGTGGCAACAGCTCTGCAATCTGGACCATGGTGCTGCACATTGAACCTCATCCTGGAGCAATTTTACCCTGTGGATATTTTTTGGAATCAACATAATTCTTCCTCGTGAGGCAGAACAGACCTCACCGCAATAAACCCATCCCATAACTCCAGTAATATTAAGCCTCATTCATAATCCATCCCTTGTGTTTGCTGTAAAGTTTTCAGCCACCCCTAAATGGTGGGGACCTCAGCCGACCAATAAGCAAGGACATTCAGCAGCATTCCTGTTATAAATGTTTGCGAATGTCAGCCTTGCTAATTAATTAATTAATTGCATGACCCAACAATTTCACAGAGCCTTTTTCTTCTATTTGTGGTTTAATTACCCTTTGTAGTCATTTCTCTAGTTTACACCTTATTTTTCTGCAGGCCTTTTGCTAATTCTGACATTCAGAATTTGTCCCCTTCATTCATAGGAATAACAGAGAGAGTGAAATGCCAGAGATTGTTACAGATTGCGATGGAAGATAATTCTGAGCTGGTGCTGCTGATGGTCCCATAACGAGCTAGTGGATCTCTTCCAAGTTGATTCCAATCACCACACAACACAGATAATGTTATCCGCATTCAGATGGAACTGTTGCCCATAAAAAGACTGCTGGGTGGCTATCTCTCTGCATACCATCATGGACAGATGAATCTGCAGCATATAGATTCACAAGGCTGAGGCCGATGACCTTTCTGCTCTGGAAGTTTACATGTGGGATTCTGTCAGTGGTCGTGGTCATTAGTCTCAATATGTTCTCATGTGGTTCACACCTTACCACACCAAGACTAGCCAGTGGTGGGGGACACTAAAACCAGAGTATATGTTGTGCTCTTGCTTCTTGAGTGGGTGTCTTGAGTTGTGTTTGATGTAGAGTTATATCAATTCCCCTGCACCGAGGGCAAGCACTGATGGCAGTCAGCATATTTCCTTATAGTAGGTTGGTATCACTGAGTAGATTGCTGGACCATTTCAGAAGGGCATTAACATCAATTACAGTGTTGTGGTTCTCTAACCAAGTATAGGTCAATGAAGGGAGGGTAACATATTTTCTTCCCTAAGGAACTTTAGGTAAATAGATGAGTTTTTACAGCAATGCAATAGATTTGGCCCTGATTACCGATACTATCTTTATCCCACAGACTTACTGGATTTGTTCCGTAATTGCCCTGGTGGAATCTTAAATTATCTCACTGGATATCAGTAAATTACCCCCACTAGGCTTTCATTGATACCAATTCCCTTTGAGCTGAAGAATTTCATTCTATAGTCCTTAGAGATACAGCGTGCAAACAGGCCCTTCGTCCCACCAGGTCCGCACCGACCAGCGATCACCCAGTACACTCGCACTATCCTACACACTAGGGACAGTTTACAATTTTTAAATCAAAGCCTTTCAAACTTTCAAACTTTCAACCCTATACATCTTTGGAGTGTAAAAGGAAACCGGAGCACCTGGAGAAAACCCACAAGCAAACTCTGTATAAACAGCCCCCAACGTTCGTGCTGACATTGGTGATGTTGCCAGGTAGTTTGCCATTAATTGTTGCACACGTAAGCTCCTTTATGGTTAATTATCTTGTGTTAACACTGCTGGTCTCTTCTGAAAGTCGGTCTTTTAGAACATAGAACATAGAAAATAGGTGCAGGAGTAGGCCATTCGGCCCTTCGAGCCTGCACCGCCATTCAATATGATCATGGCTGATGAGCTAGTGGATCTCATGGTAAGGAATTACCAAAAAATAATATCCAAAAGTAATATTTAAATGTATGCATGACTCCCAGTGAGCTTGGGGGTGGGGTGAGAATTTACACTAAAATTTATTTTTCTATGTGGAGAGTATCCTTCTAATATTTTCTTACGTGCATGTGCTTCCCATCTTACCACATCAAGACTATTCCATTATATTTACTTTCACGCCCACCTAGCTTAGAAATTCACCCATTGTTCCTATCTAATGTTCTTCCTCGTATCATCATTTATCTACCTGCAACTCACCCGGATCACAATGTATTTGGAAAATAGTCCAGTCAATATGGCGGGGAAATGTGGCCAAATCTAAATGATGAAGCCTTATTGTGTTAGTTCGCAAATGTAAATCAAATCTCAATTAATTTCAATCACTTCTTATTTTCATTCAGTCTCTCCCTGTAAATAAAGTGACAAACTAGTTGGTTCGGCCAAAACTGCCTCTCTCACATTTTATCAAGAGCCTTTAAACATATGGCTCTTTGTTCTTTTGTGGCCTCGCTGCACAAGAAATTTGTAGTCGAAGATGCTGAGCTGCTAATTATATAACTGACTTCCAAAGCATGAATTCCGGCCAGGCATTGCACGCAATAACAACTAGCACTATTCCTTACACCATCTATCCACTATAGTTCGAGACGATACAAATGATGGTAGTCAGTTCCCAGAGAACAATGAATAATGATGTTAAAGAAGGAACTGCAGATGCTGGAGCATCGAGGGTTACACAAAAAGCTGGAGAAATTTAGCGGGTGCAGCAGCATCGAAGGAGCGAAGGAGATAGGCGACGTTTCGGGTCGAGACCCTTCCTCAGTCTGAGGAAGGGTCTCGACCCGAAACGTCGCCTATCTCCTTCGCTCCTTAGATGCTGCTGCACCCGCTGAGTTTTTCCAGCTTTTTGTTTAACCCCCAATGAATAATGATGTCACTTTCTGGCTCATCTTTTCACCCCTATTCCCTCCCCTGCGTTAACCTGCTAGTTCCAGTCTACTGATTTCAACTAATGTGCAGGATAGACAAAGTAACTTTCAGAATTAACCATATAAACACCAAACTAAAGTTATTATATTTTGCTAAGGATTTAGGACAGTTATGACAGGTTCTTAATTTAATGATGTATCACTTTGAAGACTGCTGCCACGTACAGCGCCATGCCTGCTTGGCCGCTGCGAGAAGATAAGACTGTTTTGAAACTTTGTCAGCTTCAGAAACATGTGACTCTTTGTTTAATTAAGTTTAGTTTGGAGATACAAAGTGGCCCTTCAGTCAACTGAGTCCGCCCCGACCAGCAAACACTGAACATTAACACTATCCTTCGGGTGGGAGATTGCATCCTTCACGTGGTCCACCCTGTTTCGACGAATGCAATCAACCTGGCGTGCACAAACATTAGATCAAACCGAACAAGTTGTATTCCAACTTTGGTTAATTCTGAAAGCACACCATATGCAAGAAGATAAAGAACACTATCTTACACACACTCAGGACAATTTATATCTGCACCAAGCTAATTAACTTACAAACCTATACATCTTTGGAGTGTGGGAGGAAACTGAAGATCTTGGAGAAAACCCATGGAGAGAACATACAAACTCCGCACAGACAGCACCCGTAGTCAGAATTGAACCAGGATCTCTGGCTCTGTAAGGCAGCAACTCTACCGTTGCACCACCGTGCCGCATCTTTGTGTACTGCCTCGGCAAAGTCTGTGGAATGATTTTACCCGATTGGATGCAAAACTAAGAGTTTCGCTGTAACTAGGTACAAGTGACAATAAAGCACAATTGAAATGAATCAGGAAATGCAATTGCACATCCCTGTTACTTCGTCATGTCAAGACTATTCAACTAAAGTTAATGTACACCCATAGCTGTTTTATTATGTATATCCTCACATCCCCATTTCTCCATCTACGACTCACTCTGGTTTGATGCCTCCCCTGATATTCACCCTCCCCAAATCCTTGCTTCCAACAGGTAAACGGATACCATTAATAGCATTCACAGATCTTTCAGCCACGGCTGAAGAAATGAGTGCTGGAACGGTGCAGATCAGAGAGAACCCACAAAAATGTGCAGAGGTAGTGCTAGAGTTAATGGTGTTTAGTTTTGTTTAGAGATGCAGCGTGGAAACTAGCCCTTTAGCCCATCTTGTCTGCACTGACCACAATCACCTGTGCACTAGTTCTTTCCCACACACAATGGACCATTTACAGAAGCCAATTAACCTGCAAACCTGAACAAGTTGAGATGTCGTCGTTCTTTCATAAATGTGGTTTGCCTCCTGCTATCATAGATGGATTCATCACCAACGTCGCCTCTGAATCCCGCTCCCCCTCCCCCACCCCGCAGAGGGAACAAGGAATAAAATTCCCCTGGTCCTCACCTTTCGCTCCACCAGGCTCCACGTCCAACGCATCATTCTCCACCATTTCCATCACCTCCAGTGGGATCCCACTACCAGTCACATCTTCCCATCCTTATTCCTTTCTGCCTTCCCCAGAGATTGCTCCCTCTCCAGCTACTTGGTTCACATCCCTTCCACCCAAACCACCAGGTACTTTTCCCTGCAACCACAAGAAATGTAAGACCTGTTCCTATACCTCCGCTCACCTCCATCCTGGAACCCCAGCACTTCCCAGGTGAGACAGACGTTCACATGCACCTCCTCCAACCTCATATACTACATTTAGTGTTCCCGTTGAGGCCTCCTGCACATTGATGAGACCAAGTGTAGACTCAACACCAGTTTCCCCGAACACTTGCACTTTGTCCTTCAAAGCATATGGGATTTCCTGGTTGCTAACCATTTTAACTCCCATTCGCATACTAAACTTTGTGTCCTGGACCACCTCCATTGCCGAAGTGAGGCCACATGCAAACTAGAGGAACACCTTACAAACCAACGGTATGAACATTGAATTCTCCAATTGTAGGTAACTACAAACCCCTCCCACTCTCCCTTCTTACACCCCGCTGTGCCAAACCTGACTTGCACCCTTCTCCCTCCCCCCATTCCTTCCTCTAGCTTCACAATTTGCAAATCTTCAATTCTTTTGTCTCACACTGCCCTTTCATCCCTGTCCATCTGCCTATCAATTCACACTCTCACATATCAATCTATTACCTGCCAGACTATCCTCCCACTCCTTTACTCAGTCTGAAGAATGGTCCTGACCCAAAGCGTTGCCTACCCGTGTTCTCAAGATGCTGCCTGACGCGTTGAGTCATTCCAGCTCTTTGTCTATTTTTGTAAACCATCACCTGCAGCTCCTGCGTCCACATTTTAGATTTTTAAAAAGTCGTTTCTTTGCATTTACGGGGATATTTGCATTATTTTGATTATTCTGCGTGAGGCCAGGTTTGAATGGCACCAAGGGCCACCTCAGAGGGACAAAAACATTTCAATAATGCTTACTTCAGTTTTATTGGAAGTATAAATGGAGTCTTTGGACATAAGGGTGCCACCCCAGAGGGAGAAGATGGAACTTAGCCAAATGAAATTCAGCTCTGGTGAATGTGAAAGGTAGTCAGACCACACAGCGCAAGGCTAGTGTTATCTGAAGCTGCTGAATGCTCAGCATCTGTGGGGCTTCGGAGGTGCGCAGTTTGAGTTCCTTGAGTAAGTGTTCAGCTTTGTTAAGAATACATCAAAGAGGATTGTACAACCAAAGATTGTGTGCATGTCCTTTTGTAATTCAGTGACAAATTTGGACATTGGACTACAAGCCTCCCTGTAATTTGTGAATAAACAATTATGTTATGCATGGTATTTAGACCTTCAGTAGATCTGGGTGCTGACACACTGACCCAACAGAATTTGTTGTGATGCTCGTACAGCAATGTTGGATCAGTGCAGAAAGCTCCATGATATAATTAAAACCCTCGTTCAGACACATTGTCTGTACTTTTTTGTGTATAAAGCCGACCTCTACAATGCTTGGCTTTGTCTTTGGTGCATTTATTTTCCAGGCTGGTTGTTAATCCACCCATGAAGCATCTTTCCTTTCTTTCACATTCTTTTCATCACAGATTGGTGGTGTATATTTTCCACAATGAACTTGAAACAGCTGACAAGCAGTTTCATATTTTTGCCAACTCAAATAACATTCAGTTGACAACCCGCTGTGCGTCCAACGTGACTACCAAATTCCATGTTTATAGTGGATTTCATGATTTAATAAGTATTTTCAACCACTATTATACAATTCTTTATTGGCATACTAAACCTTCTTTCCTGAACTGCCTCCACCCCCTCCCAGTAAAAGCTGAATCCTAGTAGTTTACATATGGTACACAAAGAATTGAATTAAAATTACAGTCTTGACTTGAGGGCAGAACCTTTACAGAACCCATTTCACTGTTCCTAAAACCCCTGCAGCATTTTACCATGAGTTCATAACAGCATGAATGATGGGAGTAGACTTAGGCCATTCGGCCCATCAAGGCTACTCTGCCATTCAATCATGGTTGATTCACCTCTCCCTCCAAACCCCATTTTCCTGCCTTCTCCCCATAACCTCTGACACCTGTACTAATCAAGAATCTATCTCTGCCTTAAATGTATCCACTGACTTGGCCTCCACAGCCTTCTGTGGCAAAGAATTCCACAGATTCACCACCCTCTAAATAAATTCCTCAACTCCTTCCTAAAGGAATGTCCTTTAATTCTGAGGCTATGACCTCTAGTCTTACTCTCCCACTAGTGGAAACATCCTCCCCACATCTAATCTATCCAAGCCTTTCACCAGTCTGTCCCTTTCAATGAGGTCCCCCCTCATTCTTCTAAACTCCAGTGATTATAGGCCCAGTGCCGTCAAATGCTCATCATCTGTTAACCTACTCATTCCTGGGATCATTCTTGTAAACCTCCTTTGGACCCTCTCCAGAGCCAGCACATCCTTCCTCAGATATGGTGCCCAAAATTGTTCATAATATTCCAAATGCGGCCTGACCAGCACCTTATAGAGTCTAAGCATTACATCCCTATTTTGTATATAAGTGCTCTTGAAACAAATGCTAGCATTGCATTTGCTTTCTTTCCTATTGATTCGACTTGCAGATTAACTTTTTGGGAATCCTGCACCAGCACTCCCAACTCCCTTTGCACCTACGATTTCTGGATTCTCCCCATTTAGAAAATAATCTACGCCTTTATTCCTAGTACCAAAATGCATGACTCCACACTTTGTTACACTATATTCCATCTGCCACTTCTCTGCCCACTCTCACAACTTATCCAAGTCCTTCTGCAGAGTCCCTGGTTTCTCTACACTAACTGCCTCTCCACCTATTTTCGTATCATCCGCAAACCTGGCCACAAAGCCTTCAATTCCCTGATCCAAATCATTAATATACAAGTTCTTGGTTTCTTGGTCCTCCAAAATATTCCAAATGGAATTTAAACTGGAGGTGGTGGAGGGAGGACTTAAGCCAGAAAGGGTTTTTGGGGAGAAAGAACTACCTTAAATTTAGTTGGGTAACTATAGTAGGGTGGAGATTATTCCATGCTTTAATTGTGCGGGGGAACACATGTACACATCTGTCTTGGTAGCTGGAATCACAAATTGGATCGAATGCCCTTGTCTGCTCCTAATTGGTTTGGGTTTGGTGTAGGTCTTGTAATCTATGTCGAGCTGGCCATTTAACATTTTGTAAAAACAGGTCAAACGGTGCACTTCACGTCTGTCTTGGAGAGGGTTCCACCCCAGAGAATTCAGAAGTTTGGTAACACTCGCTTCTCTCTCATAGGTGTTAGTAACAAATCAAGCTCCCTGTCTTTGGACACGTTCGATGGAAGAAATATTTTTATTTGGGTATGGGTCCCATGCTGCAACTGCGTAGTCCAAATGAGGTCAAACGAGGGTGAAGTATAGCTTCTCCTTGACAGAAGTTGAACAATGATGAAAGTTGCGCCTCAGAAAATTTAGGACACCTGTTGCTTTCACCGTTGCATGATGAGTCTGACCATTCCAAGTTAGTTTCTCATAAAATTGAATTCTTAAGTCACTGGAGTGTATGGTAAAAACAGAACTTTTTATTTAAAGTGTCAAGCACAATATGACCAACTGAAGCAGTGGGGAACACCGAATACAGCTCCTGAATAGTGAAGGTAGAAACAAAATGCTGGAGTTACTCAGCGGCACAGGCAGCATCTTTGGAGAGAAGGAATGGGCGACGTCTCGAGTCATGACGCTTCTTCAGACCCACAGCTCCTGAATAGTGAATCTGCCTGAGATTCCTTTCATTCCGATTCTTCAAGTCTCTTAGATAGTCAGCAATGACATAAAGCAAATGGAAACAAAATGAGAGGATTTAATCTCCTCATTCATATGCATACAAAACTATCTTGTTGAAAAGTTATTTGTGGAATCTACAATTTCCATTCGCTAACGTACCTCAATTACATTTCCTTTTCACACAAAAAGCTTTGAGCACCAGGGACGTGCAGTATAAGGTAATCGCTGGCTGGTAAATAAATTATTTACTTGTGGAATTATGCCCTTGTGAAATTAAACATCCCAGGTTATTCTGGTTAAGAACTTCTTAGATTTGACAAAGTGAGATTCCACTCTGATTTGACACTCATTCTCAAGACTCAAGGATTTGGGATTAAATATTAATGTATTAAGCTATTATTTCTGGAAAAAAACCTTAGGTGAATCTGACTACTGCAAAATGTGCCTCTCTAATGAGGTACCAGGGCCCAGGTTTGGACATATCCACTGTACAGTGGAAGACCAAAAACAATCAGAATTGGTAAGAAATAACAGGATGAATCACATATCCCCCTCTCCTCCCCTCCCAAATCCCTTCCACGTTGGCACAACATTAATTTAATCTCTACAGAAATAAACCAATTAATCAAATTAGTTACATCAAATGGTGGTGAATTTTCAGCACAGTGTTTGGTAACATTGATAGTCAAAAAAAAGGGCATCTTAATCATGCGACCTGCACTTAGATACTGATGATTTTGGTAATATCAATTAAACACTTAATTGTGAGACTTTTGTAATCATTTTACCATTTCTCTCTACAGTGGGTACAATTACTCTGGAGTTGGTCAAATTTGTACTCTAGAGTGTAAAAAATGAAATGAAACAGTATGAAGTCATTATCATCAGCTCATAAGGTGTGAGGGACAGTCAAGACACCCGTGTAATTTCCTGGAGGCGATACTAACCCTAAAGTAGTGGGGTTTAATTATTTTATTTAAGGTCAGCTGGGATAAACCAACTAGTGAAAGTGGCAGTGAAACTTACGTCAGTGGCAGTGAAATTATTAGAATCAATTCTGAAAGACGGGATTTATGTACAAATGGAAAGGTAGGGTGCTGATCAGGGATAGTTAGCATGGCTTTGTGCAGTGTAAATCCCACCGTATTAATTTGATTTAGTTTATCAAGAACATAACGAAGATGATTGATGAAGCCAGGGTGCCGTTGATATCATGTATGGCATGTGACTAGTGGCGTGCCTCAGGTATCAGTGCTGGCCCCTTTGCCGTATGTGGCTTTTATTAACGATTTGGATGCAAATGTACAAGGCATGATTAGCAAGTTTGCTGATGGCATGAAAGTGGATGGTATTGTAGATAGTGAAGACAGGATCTTGAACAGTTGGGCAGGTGGGCTGAGGAATGGTTAATGGAGTTTAATGCAGATAAGTGAGAGGTGTTGCATTTTGTACAACTTTAATTGGTGTTGTACAACTGTCACATTGGTGAGGCCACATTTGGAGAAGCGTGTTCAGTCTTGGTCACCCTGTTATAGGATAAATGTTGTTGAGCTGGAAAGAGTACAGAGATGATTTACAAGGATGTCGCCAGTACTTGTGGACCTGAGCCATATGGAGAGATTGAACAGGTTAGGACGTTATTCTTTGGAGTGCAGGAGAATGGGGATAATCTTATAGAGGTGTATAAGAGCATGAGAGGAATGGATGGGGTAAATGCAGAGTAGGAGAATCAAGAACCAGATTACATAGGTTTAAAGTGAGGGTAAAAAAATAAATAAGAACCTGAGGGGCAACTTTTTACTTTACACAAAGGGTGGTGGGTATATGGTAGGCCAGGCTTGAGGGGATGGCTAATCAATTTCTGCACCAATTTTCTGGTGTATATTTAGGGCTGAGATGAAAAATTCCTTCACTCAGAGGATGATGAACTTTGGGATCCTTTACTGCTGGGGGCTGTAGAGGCCAATCCACTAGGTACTTGAGGAGGAGATGGATATATTTTTGGGCACAAGAAGCATCAAGGGTTAGATGCAAAGAATGGAAATGTGGGACTGAAATACATAATCAGGCATGATGTAATGAATGGTAGATAGGAAGAGCTAAATAGTTTATTTTATTTTATTGCTTCTATTTCTTTTACTAAGTGTCCTCTATGTCTTTTACTAGACACCCGACCCAACTGTAACTCAACAGGTCAAGCAGCATTATTATGAAGATAAACACATTTTGGGTTTGGACTTTTCTTCAGACTACAAACTGTTGTGCGGCACGATGGCGCAACAGTAGAGTTGCTGCTTTACAGCGCCGGGACCGGGGTTTGATCTTGACTACGGGAGCTGTTTGTACGTTCTCCCCGTGACCTGCTTGGATTTTCTCAGAGATCTTCGTTTTCCTCCCACACTCCAAAGGCGTATAGGTTTGTATGTTAATTGGCTTGATACAAGTGTAAATTATCCTTGGTGTCGCTGGTCGGTGCGGACTCAGTGGGCCAAAGGGCCTGTTTCCGTGCTGCATCTCTAAGCTAAACTTGAAGTATCCCAACCCGAAATTTTGTCTGCCATTTCTCTTCACGGATGCTGTCTGATCCACTGAGTTCTTGGCAAAGTTTGTTTTTTCCTCTTTATAAATTGGCCTGATATGCATGTGACCAGCCCAGTATTCACTGCGGCGCCTTTTGAGTGATCTTTTAAACCTCTTATTTGAAAACAAACCTTTACAAAAAAAAACATACAATCAGAAGGATTACAATAATTCCAGAGATATAGAATCTCAAGATTGTGCAATGTGTAACCTGCATCGAAAGAACAAGGCAGACAAGTTCAAGGTATGAGCCATTTCAAGAAAAAGAAACGCTTGTGGGGGGGCAGGTGGGTGTTGAAGGATAACAGAGCTAGAAAGCCACATTTGTGCTTGTGGCTGCACCAAACACTCTGAATCAAGTGCTTTGAAACAAACACTTTCAGATTTGTCAGCTAGATTGGATATTTTAATTTTTTTTTAGAAAAACAATTTTCAGGAAAAAACATTACAATTTGGCAGAAGTACTCAGCAAATTCAACTTCATTAGCTTTTAATTTAACAGAACAATCAGAGACTTGATGCACATCACGGGTAACACACAAACAGCAGTAAATTTCGTGCACTTCCATCAAAAGATCAGGGAAATGAAGTACAGACCCTACACTGAAAACATGTTTAAGGAAATATATTTCTCAACACATATACTTCATATTTATATATTTTCAAATATGCTGAAAAGAAATTTGTTTCATTAAAGAAATCCTGAAATGCTAATCAAGAGGATAAAGAGCACATGTACAACTCCCCTTGTTGGGAGTATTGTGCCAACTTAATCAGAAGGGGACAATCCCGGCAGCCGCCACTTTACAAAAGGTGCTCCATATTTTCAATGAGATGCTTAAAACACAGAATAAAACACATACAGTGCCCTCCATAATGTTTGGGACAAAGACCCATCATTTATTTATTTGCCTCTGTACTCCACAATTTGAGATTTGTAATTAAAAAAATCACATGTGGTTAAAGTGCACATTGTCAGATTTTATTAAAGGGTATTTTTATACATTTTGGTTTCACCATGTGGAAATTACAATTGTGTTTATACATAGATCCCCCCCCCCCCCCCCCCCCATTTCAGGCCAACATAATGTTTTGGACACATGGCTTTGCAGGCGTTTGTAATTGCTCAGGTGTATTTAATTGCCTCCTTTATGCAGATATAAGAGAGGTCTCAGCACCAAGTCTTTTCTCCTGTCTTTCCATCACCTTTGGAAACTTTTATTGCTGTTTATCAACATGAGGACCAAAGTTGTGCCAATGAAAGTCAAAGAAGCCATCAAAGAAACAAGAATAAAACTGTTAGAGACTTCAGCCAAAGCTTAGGCATCAAATTAAACTGTTTGGAACATCATTAAGATGAAAGAGAGCACTGGTGAGCTTACTAATCGCAACGGGACTGGCAGGTCAGGGAAGATCTCCAAAGCTGATGGCAGAAGAATTCTCTCTATAAGAGAATTGCCAAGAGCAACCACAGTTCTGGAAAAAGGTCTCGTGGACAGATGAGACAAATAATAATTTATATCAGAGTGATGGCAAGAACAAAGTATGGTGGAGAGAAGGAACTGCTCAAAATCCAAAACATACCTCCTCATCTATGAAGCACGATGGTGGGGGTGTTATGGCCTGGGCATGCATGGCTGCTGAAGGTATTGAGTCACTTATCTTCATTGATGATACAATTGCTGATGGTAGTAGCATAATGAATTCTGAAGTGTATAGATACATCCTATCTGCTCAAGTGCAAACAAATGCCTCAAAACTCATTGGCCGGCGGTTCATTCTACAGCAAGACGATGATTCCAAACATACTGCTAAAGCAACAAAGGAGTTTTTCAAAGCTAAAAAATGGTAAATTCTTTTGTGGCCAAGTTCATCACCCGATCTGAACCCAATTGAGCATGCCTTTCATATGCTGAAGAGAAATCTGAAGGGCAACAGACTTGCCCCAAAACAAGCATAAGCTAAAGATGGCTGCAATACAGGCCTGGCAGAGAACATCAGAAGACACCCAGCAACCGGTGATGTCCATGAATCACAGACTTCAAGCAGTCATTGCATGCAAAGGATATGGAACAAAATACTAAACCTGACTACGTTCATTTACATGACATTGCTGTGTCCCAAACAGTATGGTGCCCTGAAATAGGAGGACTATGTATAAACACTGCAATTTCTACATGGTGAAATCAAAATGTATAAAAATGGCCTTTATTAAAATCTGACAATGTGCACTTTAACTGCATGTCATTTTTTTTCTAATACAAATCTCAAATTGTGGAGTACAGAGGCAAATAAATAAATGATGGGTCTTTGTCCCAAACATTGTGGAGGGCACTGTGCACTGTAAACATAAGGGAATGAAAATGACATAAAATGAACCTAAAAAAGCTGAACATGAAAAGCATGGCAATAAATGATAACACAAGTAAACATTTCTGTCCTGAATGTAACCATGCTCGTGGCAGTCAATAGTTTATGTTGACTACAGATTAGAATTTCATTGTGAAACAAACTCCTGTGAATTTCTAATAGCCTACATTTTAAAAGCATTGTGATTTGCTATGTTGATCTGGACTCATGTGGCTGCTGAGGTCTGTGAGGAATAGTTCTGCCCTGTGGGTATTATGACAGTGGGACTCCAGCTATGTAGAGTTCAGGTTTCATTGTTAAATGAACGGCTATTTCTGTGGAAGCCAGCATCTTTTGTACCCAGCCTTCAGTTTCCCTCACAAGACCCAAGTTGAATATGTGCAATGATCATGAAGGGGAAAGGCTGCAGACGTCATACACACTCTGAAGCAAAGTGACTGGAAGTGAAGATGTGAAAACATACAAAAACAAAAGAGAAACACAGTTGTAACCAACCTTTTCAGGTACATTCTATTTAATCTTCAAATATGGGCATTCCCAAAGTATTGCACTAAATAACATCTCATGTACTGTAACATGGAATGCAACAATACACCAATAATGTACAGTAACTATGAACAGGAATCAGAACCAGCCCTTGTTGGCAGCTGATTTTACTTAATAAAAATATGTTCAAATTCTATCTGTGTTGGATATTCTACATCTACAGTGGCACTAAGTATTTTTTCAAAAGGAAACTTATATTCTACTGCAGCCAAATTTTCCATTAACTCTCACAGTCATCCCAATCCAGCTCTTCTTCCAATTCCATTAACCATGCCAACAATGCCATCTTCTTCCCTTTGGTTTCAACAACATTTCTGCCAGGAAAATTGCTTGCTGTTGTTGCTGGAGTTATTCCTTGAAGAACAAGGGGAGAAAAATACTTCCATGATCCTCCAAACTATCCTACAGATGTAAGACTACCACCAGACAGCATCAATTCAACAACAGGATCTGGTTACCTAGGCTGGGAGATAGCACAATAAATAACGTATATTTAATCTGGCACCATAATACTATTATTGAGAATTAAGGTTTTTGTATCATAGTTATGTGACTCCAAACCAGTGATGATTAATTTATTTTAAAAACAGTTGTTACTGTAGCTCAAAGGATTTGCATTGTTGACAATTATCTATAGTAGGTGGGGACACATAAAATCTAATTACAAAAAGCTTTTTGAAGCAGTAACGACACAGGGAACATCTGCATCAAATGAATCCATAATCAACTAAAATCATCAGCTAAGACAAAAACCACACCCCAAAATGTTATTCATTCAACCAGTCTTAGACAGAAACTGGCTTCATCCATTATCGGCAGATATAAACCAACATCAATCAATCAGCACTGACCACAAAACAATATCATCCAAACTCAATGCGTCCAGCCAGTGGACACACACCATTATCTAATATCGGACACAAACAAATATTATCTGATCAAAGTTGGCAATCTGCAAACCATTATCACCCACCTAGCTCAGGACATAAACAAATAATGTGCAAATTAATCATTATTTGGATTCTCTATGCAATACTTTGCTACATGTTTTTATCCTCTTGTTTTGCATTTGCTGGCATCCGGAGTGAATGCAGTATTACATTTATAGTTTTAATGGGTGAAACACTGCCAGAGACAATAGCACAAAACATTTGGCATGTGAAATAACACATAAAATCCAGCACTGCCCCTTGTTCCCTGCTCAGGTCCCACACTGTGCACCAACCCACAGCTACAGTAGAAAACACCTTCATGTTGCAAGTTTTCAGTTTCCTCCTCAGTTTAAAGCAATGTGACCGAGGGAAAGAGTTTATGAGTTGTGCTTGGAAACAGCAATACTCAAAGATGAACCTCCTGTCCTGCAGAAATAAATGAAGAGGGAGAATCATCTGTGGATAACCTCCTTCCAGCTGAAGTATTTAAGTAACGTTGGATCGAGGTGTTCAGAACTGGTACCACTTCTTATCTTTGCACTTTAACATCATCTGAAAAGGAAACACAAAAACATTACTTCAGGATCAGACACTGTTGGCCGTTGTGGGCGAGTTGGGCCGAAGTGCCTGTTTCCACACTTTATGACTATATTTTGAGACTCTCAAATTGTCAAAAGTTAAAAACTGAGCAAACATATTTTCTTTTGACCATGCAGTAAAGCTATAAAATTAGCAACAAGCTCTCTGGGTCCTTCATCATTTCTTCCTCATCTTTTTTTGCATTCTGTAATGACTTACAATTGCCTCATGCAATTGTCAAGGACAACAAGGCATACGGATATGTTTCTATGACAAAAAGAATTGATTTATTTTCTCGAAAGTTGATTTTTTTTAAACAATCCTGGTGAAATACAACAACGCTGATGGGAGCCTCATCATAGCTCATTCTTCGGTCTCACAATGAGTTTAAACTGAATTACTCTAGGAAGGTTCCAATCTACAACCAAAAGTTCAAATCACTGATAAGCATGATTACAGATAAAAACAGTGAATACTGAGTCTATTTACCCACCTCCCATGAAGCAGGTGAAACAACAGAGTAAAAATCATTAGTAGAAAAAAGGTAATGGGAGTTTAAATTATTTGTGGGATGATTATAATTCAAATGCACTAATATGGGATTGAAAGGTTTGAGTGGGGGCTGTGGTGGGAGTTTGAAAATGATAAAACTCAGCACCATAAAGAGGGGATCCTAACATCTGTGAAAGCCATGTATTCAATTAAAAATATGACAATGAGCATGAGCGGAGGGGAGCTATTCAGGGATTTGAGAAAAATAGTTACATGAATTTATCGTGCATTCTATTGCTTGAGGCTATTTGAAAGCATTTTATAGACAATTATTCACTTTGTGAACTGGGGCACTGCTATAATGGAGGAATGAATGCAACAAGATAATTCACTTTAGTTACATTCATAGATTGATAAACACAGGCCAGGGTTTTGTGATGACATCTCCTGAAATTCCTAATCCCATGTGATCTCTAACAACAGAAAATTCATTACAGAGGTGATCACCATCTGTCTGGCCTATAATGCCTGTGCTGGTAACAAAAAAAAGCAATACAGTCTAAAGATAGATGCACATTGCTGGAGTAACACAGGCAGCATCTCCAAGAAAAATGGATAGGTAATGTTATGGAACGGGACCCTACTTCAGACTGATTGGAGTGGGGTTGAGGGTATGGGGTAACTGGTAGCGAGAAAAAAAACAGGACAAATCGGGGCCAGCAACAGATGATCTCAGGCAAGGAGGTTCCCTGATAGGCTGATTGTTGAATAGCGCCGGTGTGATCACAAGAGGGAAACATTGTTGCAAAATGTAGAACTGGTTAACTGACATTTAGTGGAGGAAGGGGAGGGGGGGGGGGGGGGGGGAGGGAGGTGAAGAGGGAGGGGGAGGAAGGTGTATGTACAAGTTACCTAAAATTAGTAAATTCAACAAGTTTAATCCCACTTTCCACACTTAGTCCTCTGCTGAGTAGGTCACGGGTTGTCACGTACAAATCTAAGTACTTGTGACAAGTGTTTCTGCCTCTGCCACCCTTTCAGGCAAACATTTCCAGTTTCCTATTTTCCTTTGGGTGAAAATACTTTTTCTCATCTCCCCTCTAATCTTTCAACCAATTACTTTAAATCTATGCCCCCGTTATTGATTATTCTCCCAAGATCCTTTCAATTTGCTCAAAATAGGACACGTCAATTATGCTTCCTCTTAGCCTCTACTGCTCCAAAGGTAATAACCCTTGCTTATTTAATTTTTCCCTTATAACTTTCCAGTCTCCTGGCAACATTATCTTAAATCCCTGCAGCACATTTTCCAATGAAATCAAATCTTTTTTCTAATATAACAAGCAGAGTACTTACACATTGATCGTTCTATTGTTATATATGGATCCAGCAGAAACTTGCTGCTCTTATTTTCAATTATTCCATTTGCAAAGAAAAGTGGACCATGCTTTTCTGACAATCTTATTGACATGTGCAGCTTTCCTTATGGGTCATAACACTCGTTTAAGGGCAGACAAGACTCTGATTAATGACAAACTTCAATTCAACACCAAATTTTGTCTGAGGTATGGTGCACCAATTATTCTCAGGTATTGTACAACCAGTAAAAAGGGCACATGGGGTTATGTGATGGGACTTTACAGATACGGCTTGGAATCAGGCCTTTAGGCCCACCAGGTCCAAGCCAACCAACGATAACCCCGTACATTAGCATTATGCTGCACACACTAGGGACAATTTACAATTTTACAGATGCCAAAGCAGGCCAGAGTGCAGAGAAGGTAATGGAGGGGATTGAGTGAAACAAAGATATCTCTAATATGGTAAAACTGGATGACCTGTGGTGACAGCTAAAATCAGATTAATCTTCTTTGTCTGTGTTATGCATTGCGAATGGCAAAACCGAGTGACATGCTCAGCAGGCCAGCCTGCACAAAAGTGGAGGGAAACTGCCAATGTAACGGGAAAACAGAAATGATCATGGTCATCAGGAAGCTCAGAGTCACTGCTGCGAACAGTGTAATTCATCAACTACTTTAACTCAGCATCCCACTCTGGCCGTTCTGGCTGTTCCCTCCTATATTGTTACAAGGCCCAAAAGCTTGAGGAACAACGCTATATCTTCTGACTCGGCATGTCGCAGCCTTCAGGAATCAATGTCAGATTCTTTAGCTTTAGATAATTTGCTCTAATGCCAGTTTGCATTAGAACTGGCCTTTTCCACCTGCCATTGTTTTGGTTCAGTTTTTCTTTCTTTTAGTACTGTGGGAAAGTGTGTATCAAAGACATTACTTTGAAGAATCTTTATTACTTAATTAAGACTAAGAAAAATGATATTGGATGGCCATTATTCATTGATAGTGTACACATTGGCTACTGCATGTGACTATACCACGTAGCATTTCATTGGCTGTGAAGTGTTTCATATGTCCAGGACCTTGAAAGTTACTCTGCAATTAAGACCATTTTTATATGCATGAGACTGGGGAAATATCGGTTTTCATGGTTGAGGTATGAAGGGACAGTAATAGGAGTGTTCTGCTTGACACATTGTTCAGCAAAATTAAAGCAATTTGTTTCTATTGATAAATGTATGTTAGGAGGAGATTTTAGATAAAGATATAAGTGGATGGCAAAATTCATCTTGAGAAGAGAAATAAACTTATTCTGACAACTGATGGACCTAAACCCAATTCAGATTTCAATATGTAAAATGAAAACATGTACTGTTTTTGCAGAAATGACAGAACAGATCTTATGTCATTAATGTATTGAATATTTAACTTTTTATTATGGGGTGGGAGAAGGGTAAAGAAGAAATAGATAAGAAGGGTATTAAATCCATGATGGAAAAGGCCACTGGTTCATAGTTAATGATATAAAGTATCGATATTAGATGACACTGACCATAACCACAGATAACCCCGGGCACTTTGAAGATAATGAATTACTTTTGAATTGTAGTGACTCAAAGTTATATTTGCAAACTTAGGAAAACTGGAATTAAGACATAACATAAGGACACTCTTGCAACTAATGAGCAGATCTTACCTCATGAGCATGTTTAGAGAAAGTATCGGCACTGTATAACATGGCCGCCGTTCGCTCCTCCAGCTCACTTAGTTTCTGCCCTCTTTCATCAAGTGCTATCCTGGCCCTTGCCAGCTCTCCTGCAACACCAGATGCTGCTCCTTTGACCCCTTCAATTCCACCAGTCCCTGGGATGTGCTGGGCCAAGCTCCTCGAGGCTTTCCCTGCTACAGATTCACCAACTGGTGTAGGAAAGAAAATCACATTTATAAGAGAAATCAAATGTAATTCTGAGGTCAAATGAAATACATGAGTTTAGCAAATGGCAATGTCATTGTTCAGAAATTAAATGTTAATGTATGCTTTGTGCTCTAAAGTCCATCACAAATCACTAGGATTTTATACACAACCCTAATGGTGCTGATCTCTTTAAACTTTGTTAATTCTTATTTCCCCATTATAAAACGTACAAACCGAAGCAATCTAGGAACAGACAATTTACTTACCATTTCCCCCCACTTGAAAGCAAGGAAATCACTGGAGCCTTAGACAAACTGTTTGACAGCATATACCTAAGGAGTAATATTTCTGTGCACGTTTTGTTTTGTCAATATGCCATTGTACTTACAAAGCTCTTCCCTGTCCAGTGACTGGGCACCACCACCAAACAACCCTTTAAAGAACCCCCTGTTTGGAGCATCTGGTGTTTCCACAGGGGTAAACAGCTCTCCCAGCATTTCCTAGTAAAAAATAATATTTAGAAATACCATTTAAATTTTTTTAATATAAAACAAGAACCTGCAGTATAGATAAAATGTCATTATTAAGCCTTTATTTTACTGGTGAAAATAATCTGACATTCAGACTTGCCAATAATGGCAGTAATCTATCCTACCAAATCTAAACATGGCATATTTCAAGGTAAGCCTTTACCACCCGAGTAGAGTAAGCAGCATTGAACTGTCTGAATCCAATTTACACACAGCAAAGATTGCACAACATTTCTGAACATTATTACACCTACACCATATTTAAACAAGTCCCCCGAAAATAATGATCGCCATAGGAGGTTTCAATTGATGGGGGCCTCAAGAATCATTCTGAATGTAGCGGGAACAGGGCAATGAAATTGTTTCTTAATGCAGATTTAATGGGTCCATTAATGCCATAATGCAACAAATACATTTACAACAATCAATGATAATAGATAATCAGACTATAATAGCGCAAAACCAAAATTTTTTGTTTTTTGTTTTTGTTTATTTTATTTAATTTATTTTTTTTTCTTCTCTCTCTTCTTTATATTAATCAACTATAATCATACTCTTATAATTATTCACTATTCTTTCTTTATACTTTTTTCACTATAAAAAAAAGTGAGGCCAATATATATATTTTGTTAACATTTATATAATTTTGGAAAGATGTATCAACTATATTTGGAAAAAAATGCTATATTATTTGTTATATGTATGGCCTCTAATAAAAATATATTCAAAAAAAAATAAAAAAAATCTGTAGAGTAACCAAAAACACAAACAGAATAGAAAAACAGATCACAGTTGCTAAATTTGTGGTCAGTGTTCTGCAGTGTTCAAGAGCATGATGGTTGATGGGATGAACCCATTCTTGAATCTGGAGTTCATGGTTCTCAGGGCCCTGAACCTTCTTCCTGATGATAGCAGCGCGATCAGATCGTGGCCAGGGTGGTAAAGGTCTTTGATGATATAGAAACATAGAAAATGGGTGCTGGAGGCCATTCAGCCCTTCGAGCCAGCACCGCCATTCATTGTGATCATGGCTGATCGTCCCCAATCAATAACCTGTGCCTGCCTTCTCCCCATATCCCTTGATTCCACTAGCCCCATGAGCTCTATCTAACTCTCTCTTAAATCCATCCAGTGATTTAGCCTCCACTGCCCTCTGTGGCAGGGAATTCCACAAATTCACAACTCTCTGGGTGAAAAAGTTTTTTCTCACCTCAGTCTTAAATGGCCTCTCCTTTATTCTAAGACTGTGGCCCCTGGTTCTGGACTCGCCCAACATTGGGAACATTTTTCCTGCTTCTAGCTTGTCCAGTCCTTTTATAATTTTATATGTTTCTATAAGAATCCCCCTCATCCTTCTAAACTTCGTGGACCAACGCTGCACTGCCTCAATCACAAGGATGTCCTTCCTCAAATTAGGAGACCAAAACTGTACACAATACTCCAGATGTGGTCTTACCAGAGCCCTATACAAATGCAGAAGAACCTCTTTACTCCTATACTGAAATCCTCTTGTTATGAAAGCCAACATTCCATTAGCTTTCTTCATTGCCTGCTGTACCTGTACGCCAACTTTCAGTGACTGGTGTACAAGGACATCCAGGTCTCGCTGCACCTCCCCCTTACCTAACATAACCCCATTGAGATAATAATCTGCCCCCTTGTTTTTGCCACCAAAGTGGATAACCTCACATTATCTATATTATACTGCATCTGCCACGCATCTGCCCACTCACTCAACCTGTCCAGGTCACCCTGCAACCTCCTAACATCCTCTTCACAATTCACACTGCCACCCAGCTTTGTGTCATCCGCAAACCTGCTAGTGTTGCTCCTAATTCCCTCTTCCCAATCATTAATATATATGGTAAACAGTGGCGGCCCTAACACTGAGTCTTGCGGCACTCCACTCGCTACTGCCTGCCATTCTGAAAAGGACCCGTTCACTAGTATTCTTTGCTTCCTGTCTGCCAACCAATTTTCTATCCATGTCAACAGCCTACCCCCAATACCATGTGCTCTAATTTTAGCTGCCTTTCTCAGGGAATGCCTCCTGTAGATTCCTTTGATGATGGGAATACCTGTGATGGACCGGGGAATGTCGACCACTTTCTTCAGCTTCTTTGTTCCTGGGCATTCAAGTTACTTAACCAGGTGATGTTGGAACCAGTCATTATGGTTCATGGATCCATTTTCATGGATCCTACGTTTTTCCTTCATGAAGTCAACAGTTAACATTGGGAGCAAGATTGTTCTGGCACCATTTAATCAGATTATTAATCTCCCTCCTGTACTCGGACTCATCATTACACCATTAGTGCAGTGTGAGAATTCAACTGTCCTTTCACACAATTACTGCATTGCGTTTTTTGGTTGTCACCATTAATTCAGTGCAAGGTCTGGACTGTCCTTGAACTCCATTAATACAGTACAAGGTTTAGTATGCCCTGAAGAACATTAGAGCAATGGAAACTTTGCACCATTTCCAACCATAATTGATGTGGTGGAGACAGAATGAGATTAGAAGATCTCATAATTGATGTGGTGGAGACAAACCCTGAATGAGATTAGAAGATTAGGATGGAACAGTTTGCAAGAAAGTCTTGAATGATGCCCTTAATGTTTGGCATAATCATATTTTCAAAACCTTGAGCTGGGATTCTATCTGCCTTGACCAGTCCAATTTGAGAGTCAAGTCTGTAAATCTGATCAGATTAACAACAAGCTAAGCATAGGCCGTTTCATTTTAAGCAAATAAACTGCAGATACTAGAAATCCCAAATAAAAATAGAAAATGTTAAAAATAGCTCGCAGGTTAGAAAGCATTTGAAATAAAATGTTAACTCTTCTGGTCCATAATTATTCTTTTGAAACTTTAATTCTGTTTCTGTCTGCAGGCACCCACTGACCTGGTGAATATTTCCACACTATGTGTTTTTATTTCACTGCATATGGAGTAAAAAACGTATCGATTTTTTCCATGGCAACCTTTTTTTACTCGCGGGTATTTTTTAACATATTGAAAAAAACACCGCGACCTAGCTGAGGCCTTGAGTACGCGGAGACCACTCTCGAGAATGAAGGAGAGTTACGAAGACCTCCTATGACCTCGTGCCGACCATGCTGCGAGTATGAGTCGAGGGCAAACTCGCCAGAACTCGCGGATTAGGTCGCCCAAGTGGGACAGACCCTTTAGCAGCTTCAATTTCCAAGGCATTAACATCACAGAATGACTGGTTGCATCGTAGCCTGGTACGATAATTCCAATGTACAAGAATACAAAAGGTTGCAGAGAGTTGTGGAGCCTGGTCCATCCCGTTTATCGAAAGCATCTACGTGAGGCGCTGCTCAAGAAAGTGGCATCTATCAAGGATCCCTACTATCTGGGCCATGCGCTCTTCTTGTTGCTACAAACAGGCAGCAATACAGGCCTTGTCCCACTCCACCAAATACAAGAACAGCTACTTTCCTGAAACAATCAAATTCTTGAACCAACCTGTACAACCTATTCCTAGGACAACAATGGAAGAATAGTCCACCTACCATGGACTATTTTTTTCAAATCAAGTTTTTGCACGATTGTTTTATTTTTTGCAGTCTTCTTTCTTTTAGAAATTTAATATACAATGTCTGTATAATTAATGTTTCATTTTTTTGTGTGTTTGAGTCTATGTGCCTGTGATGCTGCTGCAAGCAAGATTTTTCCGTGTACCTGCACCTCTCCCTACTTGTGGATATCGCAATAAGTTTGGGAAGATTAAAGGCATGGTCTCTACTTGGCTCACAATTACCCAGATTAATGTCCTGTATTATGGCAATATGCACCTCCCTAAAAACACTGACTGTCTGGCTCAGTTCACTTTCCATTTCAACCATCATCTGCGCCTTTATTACCTCAAGACATCCAAGTGTTCCAAGATGCCCCATCTGCCTGTGTTTGGCCCATATCCCTCAAAACCTTCCCTAGCCGTATACCTGTCCAAATGTATTTTAAATGTTGTTACTGTACCTCCCTTATCGAATTCCTCTGGCAAGTAATTCCATATATCCATCACCTTCTGTATAAAAAGGTTGCCACTCAAGTTCTTATTAACATGTTCCCCTCTCACCTTGTACCTATGCTCTTGATTTCCCCCACTCTGGAAAAAGATTGCATTCACCCCATCTAATCACCTCATGATTTTATACACCTCTGTAAGATCACCACTCAGCGTTCTGCGCTTCAGGGATTGGGCCTGCCCAATCTTTCCCCATAGCTAAGGCCCATAAGTCCTAGAAAATAGCTTGGTAAATCTTTTCTGCACCCGTTCCAGTTTAATGGAATCTTTCCGATAGCAAAGTGGCCAAAATAACAACTTTTATACTGAATTCCACAACTGATGAAGTCAATGCGCCAAAATCCTTCTTCGTCATCCTATGTACCTTCAATGCCACTCTCAGAGAAGCATGTACTTGTACTCCTTGATGCTTATGTTCTATAACAGTTCCCAGAGGCATACCATTCCACTGTGAAGGACCCGCCCTGGTTTGACTTCCCAAAATGCAACACCTCACACTTATCTGAATTAAACATGCCACTCCTCCCTCGCCCACTGGACTCCTATCTGCCCGTCAACTGTCCTCAACAATATCCTGTTAATTCTTGCTACATCTCTCCCTCGACCCGGAACCTTGTCAGTCCGTTTCCCTCCACAGATACATGATAAGATGGCACACAAATAGAGAAATAAGAGTGATATTGGCATTCTAGTGTAAAGACTGCTTTCAATGTTTAAATAATTTCAAAGATTCTTACCTGTAAATTTTCACATGTTCCCTGACTATAGGTGATGCGTTGGATTTCAGTGGGTGAAACCAGATATAGAGCTTGCCCGTTATTGGTGAAACAGAAAGTACGAGCTATTCGCATATCGGTCAGTGGCAAATAATTGACGTCCAGCAGTGGCCTAACACTTGGCAAGCTTCAAAAGAAAATCAGAATATTCTGGTTCAAAATATAAGAATGGTATTCCCTGGATAAAGTACACACTATACAATAAACAGTTACTTGGATCAGATATCCCACCACAAGCACAACTGGGAACTCCAGCTGCTCCACAATGTAAATATGTTATACATTACACACATGCCTATTCCATAGATTTGACTTTCTAAGTTAAGATGTATGTTAAATTAAGAAAACTGGGAGAAGAGAACTGCTGAAATCTTATATTAAAAACTGATAAGTTCAGTGTTGCTAAAGTATTGATGCGAAAGGGAGTTATAAATTTTATTTTTTATTCTGGTAAATAAGCAAGACAGGGCTCCTTTACTGAATGTAAGTTCAATGGGACTGGTAAATAAAGCACATCTCGCTTTCAAGAACAAATACATGCGGCATCAACTAGAAGAGCACAAGATTTGATTTTGGACCCTATGCAAGTCACTGCATTAGTGAGGCCGAGTAACACTGAAGCAAAAATAAATGTTGATGCTGGAAATCTGAAAACAAAAACAATCCTGAAAGTCAACAAGCCAGGCAATATCTGTGGAGAGAGAGAAGCAAATGTTTCAGGTTAATGACCTTTCATCAGAATCAGGAAAAGTTTAAAATCAAACAGTTTTAAGTTGTAGAGGTGGAATGGTGGATAGAACAAAAGGGAATGTTTGTAACAGGGTAGAAACCAAGAGAGACTATGAGGCTGGCCATGCCGCTGCCTCAATAGGGTGGTGAAAGTTCCCCAATTGCAAATAATCTGTTTGGAGGAATTGTAATCAGGCAATGAATTAAGCCAGATGAGAATGAAAGGGGAAATAAATAATGCTGGATCTGTGAAGTCTAGAATACTGCAGTTGTTGAAAATCAGAAAATCAACTGAATGCTGAAAATACTCAGGTCAGGCAGTATCTGTGGGGAGAGAAAAAAACTGAGCTAATGCTGCAGTTTGATGACCTTTCATCAGTAAAGACGGTTCTGACAACTGTTCAATTCAACATTGCATCTTTCGGCTGTACTGTGCCTCGTTGGAAAATGAAATTGAGTTTTAAGAGTTTATTACGGTAGGCTGTGTTGCAGTAGTGTCAAAGGACAAATATGGTGGTCAGAGTTCATGGGGAAATTAAACTGATAGGCAATTAAAAGCTTAGGATTACCCTTCTGACTGAGAGGCGTTCTGCAATAGTGGTCACCCAATTTACATTTGATTTCTCCAATGTAGAAGTTTTTTTATTTGATTTTAGCTTTTGAAGAACATGAAAGTTTAACCATTTCTTTGTCTATATGCACTGTCCAACCCATTCAATATTTTCGCAGCATTGTTACTTATTCAGAATGATTCAGAAGGTGGTCACTTTACAAATCAGAATCTGCAGAGAGTGGGAATGGGAGACAGTGGGCTGCTGTTTATTGGCAAGGTCATGGTCATGGAGGATATACGAGGAGGTGTCTGAGAGTTGTCTCCTAGCCTCAGCAAGGTAAAGGCCAGACACTACATTGGCACCGCTCTTATGTGCGGGTTTGGGAATGGTGTAGAGTGAGTGGAGGACTGCATGTTTGGAGGGGATGAGACTGGAGCTGGTGAAGAGACGGAGATGTCAAGACAGTCGATGTTGTGGGGGCAGTCAGAAATGAAAAGTTCAAGATAGAGGAAACAAGGCAGTTGGTGTCGAAGAGGAGTGTAGGAGAAAGGAAAAGTTCATTAATGGGGGGAGATGGGGTGGGCAGCTACTCCTTTCCAAAGAAGCAGACAAAGTAGTCGTCAACAGAAGGAGAGCACAATGTCATGGTGGGTTTGGAACTCATTGGTAGGTGCAGGGGTAAAAAGCTGAGGCCTCTACTGAGGACAGACATCTCATCACCAGAGGGGAAGGTTGGATCATTATAGCACGATCAGGAATACCAGGCAGATGCCACTGAGTACACCAGGGTCACTATTCACCTTTGACTTTTGTAACATCTTTTGGTCCCGGAAGGGACTTCAGCCGGAGTCACATCAGTGGCACCATGTGAAATGTGGTTTTTCGGATGAGGATAGAAAGAAATGAGGAGCGAAATGGTCGGGAGAGTCAATAGTCACACATGTGATTTCAGGGTAGTATGTTGCTTCCATGGTGGTAGAGTCCAGAGGTAACTGAGCAAGTGCACAGCACTCTTAGAAGGGTGGTTGAAAAGCCAAGGGTCATGTACTATGACAGAAAATGAAACCGCTGTATGCAATGATTCCAAAAATAGTCGCACAGTGCAAGAGGGAAAGCTTTTGATTCCTGAGCACCGAGTCTGGTTCTGAGAGTGTCATAGATCTGTACAAAATGATGGGGTTGCATCTCAACAGGACTTGGACCAATATCCTGACTGAGAGGTTTAGTGGTGTTATTGGGAGAGAGGGTGAGAACCTGCTAAGGAAGAGGCAAAACAGGGTGTGGGAATTCAGAATTCAATAAATAAATTTGAAACACAAAGGAGCAAAGACTGGATAAAGGAAATAGTTTGAAATAAAACAAAGTGCTGGAAATACTCAGCAAATCAAGCACACCTGTGAAGAAAAAAAGGTCAATGTGTCATATTAATTACCTTTCTCACTACTGGGAAAAGTTAGAAAACATACATGTTTTATGTGGCCAAAAAAGAGGGGAGTGGTGCAAAAAAAAGCGTGTCTATGATAACACAGAAACCATGAGGAAATGGATGACTGATTGGTCAAGAGTCAAGAGCGTTTTAATGTCATATGTCCCAGATAAAACAATGAAATTCTTACTTGCAGCAGAACAACAGAATATGTAAACATAGTACACTGTAAACAATGTGAAAAACATGAGGGGAAAAAAAGCTCAGTGTGTCACATATATACATATATATTATATATATATATATATATATATAGTTGACCTACAGGCTTGCGTTAACAGCATCCGTCTGGCACAGGTGAATATAGAGGGGAAATGCAGATGATGACCTTAAACACAAAAGGATAAGAACTGAGATGCTAGAAATCTGAAATAAAACAAACCTGGAAAATCCCAGCAGGTCAGAAATTGTGGCAGTGCTTGGTCTTATATACTTAATGAGTCTAGCAAATAAAGCCAATGAGCTAAGGATTCAAATGAACCTGTTGAAATACGATTTTGTGGCTTTTGTTGAAAAATGGCTTAAAGCTGAACTAGATAGACAGCTCAACATTCCTCACTGGATGATTTCCAGGAAAGGTATAGGAGGAAAATGGGAAGGGTTAATGCATCATTGGTTATGAAACCAGTCGCATTTGTGAAGGAGGATGATTTGCTTGAGAGATCAGCAAAAGAAACAATATGCGTTGAAATTAGAAATAAAAAAGGATATTTACATTACTAGGAATGCATTATATGCCCACATATAGGCAGAGGAAGCCCAATGCTCCAGGAAGCCCGCAATAGAAATAAGAGCAAATATTTCAACTGCACTTTGCCGCGCAAGGGACTGCAGATGCTGTAATCTTGAGCCAAAAAACAAACTGCTGGAGAAACTCAGCAGGTCAGGCAGCTTCTCTGGAGGGAAATGGACAGACACATTTCGGGTTAGGACCCTTGTTCAGTTTGATGGAGCAGAGGGTAGATAGCTGATAGCAAGATGCGAGGGATGGGGCATGAGCGGCACAGTGGTAAAGTTGCTGCCTTACAGTGCCAGAGACCTGGATTCGATCCTGACAACAGGTGCATTCTGTATGGAATTTGTATGTTCTCTCTGTGACCGCATCGGTTTTCTCTGGGTAAAAAGAGCAGGAGGTTGGGGCCAGACATGGGATCAGAAGAGTCTTGGAAATGGCAGTACCGTAGTGAGAGGAAGGGGGCTCAGAGAAGAAGTGAGTGTGGGATGGTGTTGGGGGGAGGGGGAATGTAGTGTTAAGTGGAGGAATGGTGGTGGGACCCAACGGTGTAAACATTGGAGCATCAGCCTGGAGGTGGCTGGGGAGCTGCGGGGGATACATTGGCCAGGTATTCTTGCACTTCCCATAAACAAAGCACAAACAATCTTACAAGAATGATCCCAGGAATGAGTAGGTTAACATATGACGAGCGTTTGACTGCACTGGGCCTATATTCGCTGGGGTTTAGAAGAATGAGGGTGGCACCTCATTGAAATACAGAACAGTGAAAGGCGTGGAGAGGATGTTTCCACTAGTGGGAGAGTCTAGGACTAGAGGTCATAGCCTCAGAATTAAAGGACGTTCTTTTAGGATGGAGATGAGAAGGAATTTGTTTAGTCGGAGGGTGTTGAATCTGTGGAATTCTTTGCAACAGAATGCTGTGGATGTCAGGTCAGTGGATATATTTAAGGCAGAGATTCTTGATTAGTATGGGTGTCAGAGGTTATGGGGAGAAGGCAGGAGAATGGGGTTAGGAGGAGAGATAGATCAGCCATGATTGAATGGTGTAGACAATGGGCCGAATGGCCTAATTCTACTATCACATGATCTTATGAGCAGCTGGGACAATAACAATGTTAAAACGCATAGAATATGCTGAATTCCTGACACCTATTTGAATGCTTTCTTAATCTCTGCATAACTAGCCAAACAAGGCAGAGCGGTGCTAGAAGTAGTTTTACTGACCAAACCTGCAAATGGAGAAGTTGGCAATGAGAAAGCATCTTGGAGGCTGCCATTATAAGATCAGTTTGTTCTAGTATTGTTAAAAGACAGAGAAAAAGTGCCCTAGCAGTGTTGTTAGCTCAGCTTTAGGGAACTTAGCTTCGTTCTGATCTTGGGTGCTTTCTATGCAGATCGCATATTCTCTCTATGACCATGTGTGTTTTACCTAGAGGGCCAGGTTTCATGACGTATATCAAAGATGTGGGTTAATTGTCTAATGTAAATTATCCAATCTTGATAAGCTGCAAAAGAAAAAAAATCAGATGAGGGGAGTGGATGAGCATGCAGCATGCCCGATTTATAAATTAATAATGAATGGAACTGATTGTTCTGCTAATGGACCAAATGCCACCTCTTGAATCACACAAAGTATAATTTTTAGTTTTGGTATCACCAATTTTACATAGCTGAGCTATAACATCAAAATTGGACTAGAAGAATCTGCAGTTCCTTCTTACACAGGTTATGATGGATATCCAGAGCTCAGTATACAGAAAGCCTACAAGAGGTGTGAGTGAAAGTAAAAAAGGAAATGAGTAAGGCAAAGATGCTGCATAAAAATAATTGGCAGGAAAACACAGAGATGTTCCATAAATACATGAAAGAAAACAAGCTGAAAAAGCAGGATATGATAATACTGGAAACCAGAAAAATAACCTTGCATGTGAAGGAAGACTTAATGTTCTCAGTTCCCACTTAGCAGAAAAAAATATAGATGTTGAGGAAGAATGTCAAATATTACAAATGATAAACAACTAGAATGGACAAATGTAACAGTCAAGGATCTTAAAAGAGGATAGGTCACTATGCTTAGGTAAAAACGTATATCAGGCTCTTGGGGAAAGCAAGAATTGAAACAGTGTCGCCAATACTCTTTGGGTAATGGCATTATTCAGAGGACTGGAATATTGCCATTTTGAGGGGATTTAATAAGGAAGATCCATGAGGTAGTTTTATGAATTTTCACAAGATGCTTGTCTTGTCTTGAGTAAACGCTCACAAGATACAAGATAAAGTGAGAGTGATATTATATTAAAAACAGGCTCACTACAAAAATAAAAACTAAGTTTATTTCAATAAAAAAAGATTCCTGATGATCATTTCAAGAGGCAATGGACTGAGTGGGGAGGGTGCATTAACCTACACAGTTCATTTATTGGCTGGCATGGCATGATTGGCCAAATGACCTTTTCTTATATATTTTTTTAATGAATATGCACATTCTGCTAAATGTGCACCATACAGCACATGTATTGATTCCACACATGTACCTTGTCGATACCAAGTAGTTTACACATGCACATATATTTGTACTGACCTATATCTATATTACCTATATTAGACCCATTTTCCTTCATACAAATTACCTGTATACAGAATGTATTAAATGGACATAGCCTAACTGAGCTATATTCACATTAGCATAATATTCATGGTAATTTGTGCAGATGTTCGGCATAGAAAGAATAGACCTTGTGGCCATTAGACCATCTTGGTCTTAGGTCCGTCCACATTGCTGTATTCTGCCCATAACCTATATAATTTGCTATAGATAGAAAATTATCCATGTAAAATTTGAATATATTTAAGGACCCAACTCCCCACAACTCTCTGAGATAGAGAATTTCAAAGGCTTATGAGATGAGAAATTCCTCCTCAGCTCCATCTGAAATAGGCTACCACTTGTTGTGGAATGATGCCCCTCTGTTTATAGATGCCCCCATCTTAGCGTGCATCTTTGAAACTCCCTCAGAATCTCATGCGCTTTAATGAAACTGTTGTTCATTCCTCAAATCAATAGCTGTTTAATTGTTTCTCATAAAACAATACCTTTATTCTAGAATGCAATCTTACTTTCTCTGAACTGCACATATGGTACTCTAAATACATTTCTTGTATTATTTTCAAGTTCTCTGGACCAGACCCACAGCCCTTGAGACACATCCAATGTAATAAAAACATAATCCCCAATGGACATGGCTTGTATCAGATCTACAATACTAAATGCAGTACTTGCATGGGACGGAAATACCGGGGGACGGGGGGACACACACGTCCCCTCCATGTTTTGAGAGGTGGGGGACAATCCTCCCCACGTTTCGTAACCCGGATTTTGAAATTTGGTGAAAAAAACAATTAAAAATCTCCACTTTCCGCGAGACTGTGGGGGGTGAGACTAATGATCGAGGGTGCCGATTGGACGAGAGAGATGTCAGTCAGCAAAGTGTGGGGGAGACATGATAATTCAGCGCGATGATTGGAGGAGGGAGGTGTTGGTCAGAGGCGGAAGTAGGGGGGTGGGACTGAGGGTAGAGCGCAGTGATTGGAGGAGGGAGACGTCCTGGTGGAGCAAAGATCATAGAGCGGAGCTTGAATCGATCCGTTCGCAGGGCCTTTCATCGCCCGGCGCGTCTTAAAATCAGCCGCAGGATTTTCCATCGCCCCACGGACAAATTGCTGTGTCGAGGCGATTGAGGCTTCCGATGTTGAAGCTCCCGCCAGGCGATGGAAGATCCCGTGAACGGGCTGATTGAAGCACCACAATTCGGGGCGGACGAAGCTGCTATTGCTGGAGTTCGGAGTCGGTCACCAACCAGGTCAGTTCCTGATGTTATCGTCCACAGGGCCCACGGCCGAAGCCTCGTGTGTGTGTGCATGTGCGTGCAGCCATCAATAAATTGTGTCCCCATCCATGTTTTGATAGCGATTTCCGCCCCTGTACTTGTACCAAGTTACTTGTGATGTAAAGCAGTACAAAAAAGATTTACAAGAATGTTGCCAGGAATTGATTACTGGGTTATAGGGAGACATTGGGCAGGTAAGGAATTCACTCCTTGGAGCATAGGAGACCGAGGGTGACCTTATAGAATCATGAGGGGCATAGATAAGGTGAATGCCCACAGTTTTCCCCCCACCACCAATGGAAGGGGAATCAAAAACTATAGGGCACAGATTTAAGGTGACAGGGGAAAGATTTAAAAGGGACCCGAGGGGCATCCTGTTCACACAGAAGGTGCGGTGTATCTGGAACAAGCTGCCAGAGAAAGTGGTTGAGACAGGTAAGATTTAAAACACATTTGGACAAGTACATGAATAGCAACAATTTAGAGGGATATGGACTTAACACGTGCAAATGGGACTAACCTAGTTGGGCATCTCAGTCGGCATGTACGTGTTGGGCTGAAGGACCTGTTTCAGTGCTGTATTACAATTAGATTTTGAATGCTCATTACCTCATCCAGGTTTTACTATGCAATTTGTGTATTACTTGTACCAGACATATTGGACTGGCACTAAATTCTCAGTAATGTTTTCATGTATCTCTAATCAGATATACTGAACTATATATACACATGTATCAGATTATTGTAGTATATAAAGTTTGGCTGGACCTGACAATACTCATTACCTGATATAATGCATGACAAATACATCTGGCAGCACGTCCTTTTACCATTTGAACACCTTTATCAGATTCACTCATGTCAGATTCATGATACCACCGCACACTGTACTATGCATTACTGTATGTATTACCTATATCAACTATACTACCTGCAAGAGATGCACCATGTTAAAAACACTACATTACCTGTAACAGATGGCATGTCTATGACATGCAACTTCAACATGCATCATGAGCATTGGTGGAAAATTTTGGCAAAAAAAGTTGGCCGTATAATGATTTACTATGTTTAAAAGTGGC
Organism: Raja brachyura; assembly: GCA_963514005.1. The sequence continues at coordinate 15,302,102 of OY740788.1, forward strand.
TTTCTTCTTTTTCCTCAAAGACTTTGTCACTGTGATCTCAATTACTTGACGTGGCACAATCAGAAATACACGCATTTAAGTGTAATGGTCAAAGTCTTGAATAAAAATAGCAGTATAACAATTTTGATTAGTAAGGAAAACTGGGCTCCATGTAGAGGTACATTTTTACAACACTGCTACTCAGCTTGTGCGATTTCACTAGATCAAAACAGACTATAATAGAATTAAATATTTTAAATTGTATTGACGAATTTGACTATTTCACTAATCTGTTCATTCTATATTCTAACATCACAGTACAGTTTGCAATTTGGTCTAGTGTGCTTGAGCTGACTACTCAAAATAAATCTGCATTTTTCTTCCTTAACAGATGGATGTTCATTGATTTGAAATATTAGTGAAGCCAAGAGGGACTCTCTCTATTGACACTGCCCAAGTTCCAGGGTGCTTTTAGCATCTTCTTTCTATTTTACAGGTACTTCATATAAAAGGTTTTTTTTTACATTACATCAATATAAATTTACAGCACTGGGAAATGAAAGCCTACCAGATCATAATTCACAATATTGCACTGGCCAAAGTGAAAGGTGATAATGAACAAAGATTTATTCAGCACCATTTCTATCAACACATTCCATGCACCCTCAGTTTAGAAGCATTGCACAACTTACTGTACTCTGCATGGTTCTCTGTACCCTTGACAGATTAGTGCACCTTCTGACACATTAGTCTCGGATAACTGCTCCAACACTCACAAGCCCTCCCAACATAGTGGTAAACCCAGATTCAAGATAAACAAAGCAGATTAAACCTGATGTTTCATCCATAGGAGTCGTCAAATGCTATGTTACCTTTTTTCCAAACCAAACGGTTGCAGACTATTTTCTCCCACCTTCGCTCTTGCTGTAAAACTCACAGAACCTACCTTTAAACTGCTCAGCACCTTGGTGTGCATCCATGGGAAAGAAGAGATTTTAAAAGTGTGGAGCGATCTCTCCGTAAAGGAATTTTGATCATTACACTTAAAATTTGAACAGATTTCTTGCAGCATTACCAAGTACAATATATACTAAGATAAATAGTGGGCTGTTTAAAAAAAAATCAAACAACATTAATTAATTATCCAACTTTTACACAAACATTTGAATGTTGGTACTAAACTGTTCATTAGTTCATTCTTTCAGTACAATTATTCTGCTCATACTTCTCAAGATGTGAAATAATTTATAAATGCACAAAGATGTTATCAATGTTAAATAAACTTTAGCTTCTCAGTCAACACAAGCAGCAAGACAACATGGCAACCACGCGGGACACTGCTGGGCAGCGGCAGGCGATGAAGACTAGCAGATGGCAGTGAAGCTGCCCGAGTGTCGGGACTTGGAACTTGGAGCAGGAGGAATGAGACAAAGAGGGCCCCCAGAGGCCGTAGCCCACTGGAAATGTGAAGAGGTATGCTTAGAGTAGGACGCTGATCGGGAATCATATCAAGTGCATTACTCAATATGCTACCATCAAACAGATGAAGGAGAGCGTGTTGGTAATGCAAAGGGGATGTTTTTGACTAAACACATTGTAAGAGATCCTCTGTAGAGAAAGCAATTTTTAACATTCAACCAATATTTTGAAGACAAACAATGAAAACTTCCTGGAAAGTTCATTTTTAAAGTAAAAGGGAAAACTATGAACATTAAGGCGCTGAGAATTGATAGCTTTGAGCAAACAGCTACAGCCAATCATGTGCACCATCACAGTGTGGTGGAATGAAAATTCTGTGTTGTTCAAGTACAATTTATTCCTTCTGAGACTTTGGGGACCACTCATTTAAGCACTGAGGAAAAATAGCTCCATTTGTAAAGTATCTCAATCCTCAATTAAGTAATTTTAAAATCTTTTTGCCATTGCCATTGCCGGTGCTAAGTGACCAACTGATTCAGTGAAGTTCCGCAAACATGTCATGTCTTTGGATGTTGTTATCTGAGCGGTCATTACTGGTTAACAAGCACTCGCAGTTTAGTTTAAAGCATCATTCAAAGAATGTCACCTCTTACAAGGCTGAACAACATGAGCTTGTGGAACTGGAGCATGTGATGAAACCACACTCAAAATTACAATGCTTTAAAAATCTCTCAAACCAAATTAATTTCAGCCACCAGTTCTTCCCAGCAAAAAGACCTTGAACAAAGCCTTCAATACTTTTTCAAAGTATTACCATGTCATTAAACGTCTTAGCTTGTGCATTGTGGACACCATGATGCATCCAGATACAATCAGTTTATTATCACTATTTCAATTACCTGAATGTCATGATATGTCCATTGGCACAGAAGCATGCAAGGCAGGTGCTCCCATTCAGTCCCACAATATCAGCACGAAGAACAAACGATGTTTCAGTTATGTTGTGTTTATAAACGCAGTTTTGGGATGGCAGTGAGATAACCTTTGCCTGCTTTTCTGAACATATCACTGCATATTGGGTTTCACTTATTTCCTGAGAGGATGTTGGGGAGACAGATACAGGTCTCAGTTTCCTACATTTATCTTTCTCATCTTTCTCCTCCTGAATATTTGGTTCTTTCCAAGGATCATGTGCTGGATGGATGATACTTCCTGTGGTGTCCAAGAATGCCATTCGTAAAATTGCTCCTTTTAGTCTCAAGATAGTCCCTGTATAAGATTACAAAACATACTGTTAAATTATATTAAGGGTGACAAGGTCTGCAAAGTACACAGTGTAACTGTGAACTGTAGTTAGATGCTAGCTCTATCTTTCCATTAAATATACACAACATGCTTTAGGACTGTATCAGAAAAAGGAAAGTACTACAAATGGTAGAAATCTTAAAATGCCAGAAACAGACGGTAAGTCAGGGAGAACTTGGGGAAAGGTAGGGTTATCATGTCAACCCTATTTCTATTGGGCCTCTCTATTTCATCTCCTCACCGTGCACTCCCTTGATAGCACTACATAGAAAGCAATGCAAACAGAACTCCTCTTTGAAAAACAAATCTATTAGGAAAAGTAGTACCCAATCTATTATGTACTTGCTAGTGGCAACTCGTGGTAAACTGATGAAAACAAGACATGATTTCTCAACTGAGTGCAACTTCTCATAATTTATCAGACCACTCCGATTCTGCCAACATTTGCATACCATTATTTGGCTTCTGAATGTATTTCAGTGAGGAAGGTTTGGGGGGGGGAGGGGGGGGGAAATAATTAATCACTACATTCACATATCCTTCCCTTCTTTCTTAAACATTCACATAACCGATAGGTTAATACTTTTACAATAGATGCTTCTGAAAAATTCATCAAATAATGTGAAAAGATGAGAAATATTTAAGTGTTAAAATTTAGCTGTTTTCTCATTTATGAGAACGGTTATAAGAGAAAATAGTCTTGGGTGGCTTGGAAATGTCTGATTAATTTGCTGTACAATGAAGCTCATAAAGAAGCACAATAAGTTGAAAATTGCACAGATTTTACAGAGCTTGGAAGGATAACAATTGGATCTCTGAGAACGATTTGGAAGAGAATGTAGAATACTATTGTTGCTCCCATGACAAATTTTGCTGTGACTGGCACAAATTTGGAAGAATCTACAGTTGAGGTGGAAAGCATGTCGTACTATGAATGAGACCATCATGTATTTGAGGCAGCATACACTGAAGTCCATGCTCTGTGAAGACAGCCAGTTCCCAACCACACCATAACTTGGTGTATTCAAATGACAAAGGCTTGTGAAAATAGCTCCCATAAACTATTAGGTTTAGGGCTCCTTCTCCAAAATTTGAGTTGCAGCACAGTGAAAGGACATTCATTTCTTATGCTGATCTCCCACCTTCCCTTTCCTAACCCAATCCATTACCTGCATATCCAAAACATCCTTAATCTAACAAAATGCCTCTAAGTGCTTCATAGGACCATAATAGCATTTTATTCTTCTCTTTTCTATATTGTATGTATGCTAGGAATATGACTGCCCCAATGCTCTTACCACTAGGAGATACAATGACTGGCTGGGTAAGTCTTTGTTCTCCACCAGGTGGCAGATTCAGTACTATCACCAGTACGGTGCCAAGAGTCGTCCCAACCCACAAACAAGGCGAGGTACACGTGTCTGCCTTTCGAGTATAAGTCTCAGAGAAGTGAAGAGCAGTGATGGCCTCTCGGGACTCCTTGTCAATGCTGGTAACACTGGAACTGCGGGAACGGCTGAAAGAGTTGTCTTTCACATCTAATTTTGAAACAAGAAAAATAAAAAGCCATTATTTATACAGACCAGAGCAAAAAATTAGAATGTTACCATTCTAAATTATCCAGGCATGATCTGTCCATAGATGGACTTTTGAAATGCAATTTTATATTTCATACTACTTCGCTTTCATTTGGCTAATTCATTACCATAAAGATTCAACAGTCAGATCTGTTAATCCAATGCTCTGGCACTAAATTGCTCAACCCCTGGAAGTTTGATTTTGCTACGGGAAGACAGGTAATTGGATATATGTCCCCAAGTGGGATAACTAAAGGTTTGCTTCCACATTTGGTATAAAGCTTCCAAATTTTGGTGACTGAAGGCTGCTGAATTCTCTTCAACCTATCAGTGCAGGGATTCATAAGGCCCTGAAATTATAGTCATGAACTAGATTGAAAAGTATGATTTGCACAGCTTAACCATGGAAGAAATGAGGTGTACATTAGTAATGGAGCAAACAACAGGAGAAAATGGATTAGGGAGATCTGACTGTGTATGAAGCACATTTTCCCATAAAGATATTGAGATGTACAGTGTGTGTGTATCCAGTATACACTATAATGGGAAATAATCATGCTTCATTTCATTGTTTTTTCAGCACACCAGAAATTTAATTGCAAGAATGTAAATTAATCTTAACTCTATGACAGATAATTGGAAATTGAGAGATTTTGCAGAAAAGATCCATTGGTGATAGATAATGACCATGCAAGTTTATCAAAGATAGATTTAATTCCTTAGCCCTGTTCCCAGTAGAGTCTTACGAGTGAAATGCATGTACAGAGAGGTCATACTCCAACCATCATTTTTAAGTTGCCTCTTTTCCAGGTGATGATTAAGGCCTTGGGCTTTGTTCTTTGACTCAAATCCAAGCTCTGTCATTGGCAGAGAGTTGAAAATGGGGATTAGTCATTCAATTTAAAGATAAACTAAGCCTCTTCCATTCCAAAACACAGAAAATAAAATTATATTTGTCTATATATAACAGTTTTTATGGATAAATCCCCACATATAAGAGACAAAGACTTCTGTCATACCAGTTCTTTCCTTCAGTTGAGCCACTATTGCCAAACTATATTATACAACCATCAAATGCTACCAACTTGCAGGTGCATCTCCTCTGCCACCCCACATTGTCATTGCAGTAAAAAAAAACTTTCACATCACATTGTTACCCTGTGCCTACACCACCAAACTACATTTATGCCCTGCAGTTATACCATCATACTTTTGAACTGCATCACTGATCCATGTTTTACTGCCATTGTCATATTATATCCTAACCTTTCATCCCACCAATCTCCACATACAGCACATCATTCTCCAACATTTCTTCCACCTTCAACATGAATCCTACCACCAGTCACATCTTCCCGTCCCCACCCCTTTCCCCAGACCACTCCCTTTACAACTCTTTGGTTCACTCGTCCCTCCCCACCCAATCTGATCCTTCGCAGGCACTTTCCCCTGCAATCACAGGAGCTGTAATACCTGTCCCTACACCTCCTCTCTGACATTCAGAGACCCCAGCAAACCTCCCAGGTAAGGAACAGCTTCAAGGGCAGCTCTTCCAATCTCATATATTGCATTTGGTGCTGCAGATGTAGCCGCCTTTACATCAGTAAGACCACATGTTGATTAGATTCACCAGACTATTGCACTCTGTCTGCCAATGTTGGATAAAGCTCCTGGATGCTAACCAGTTTAACTCCTCATTTCCATTCTAACCTTTCTGTCCTTGACCTCCCCCATTGCCAGAATTGGAAATTGTGTAAATTGGAAGAACAGCACTTTGTATTCCGTGTTCATACCATTGTTTATTTCGCCTGGGTAGCTTACAACCCAATGGTATGAACACGGAATTATCCAATTTCAAGTAAAACCTCCCAGCACCCTCACCCTCTTTCCTCTCCCCTCCCAAATGTGTGCTGACATTTCTCCCACCACCTAGGCACCCTACCTTTGTATACTCATGACCTATCCCTCAGGGCCTCAGCTTAAAAATTCTCATCCTCGTTTTCACATTCCCGTAAAGTCGTACCTCCTATTTTTAAATTGCCTCCATAAATCGCTATTGTACTGTTGCTCCTCTTATTTTGGTGCTCTGAATATTGATTTTAATAGCTGACTTTTGCAGAGACCCGAGAACTCTGCAATTCTATGGACCAAATGCAGTTAAATATGATCAGTACATTTAAGTACAGTGTTCCGCATTATAAATTAAAATGACAGGGTATATTCTATCTTCAGCATATAATCGACCCAAAAATGCATGAGAAGAACTGGGAATATAACCAAGATTTAATTTGTTGATTTTTTCATAGAATAAATCTAAACGTTCAAATTCTGTAATTGAACATGGAGAGACTAATGGGTCAAAGTTCTCCTCTTTCTGGTCACTATTTGGATTCGTAGTTAGAAAATTGTGACCGACTGTGAACGGATGCATGCACATAACTGGACTCATGTCCACAGCATGGAAAAATGTTTGATGCAGAAAATGGATCACATTATATCTCAGGGATTGGGAGCTTTGAAATTTGGAGATTGACAATATTTTGCAGCAAATTGGTTTAATAATTTTTAACCAAACCTTTTTGTTATCTCAATTTCCTATTTCTTAGCATTTCTGTCAGTTTACTATATATATATGACCTTTGTCGATTACTTATACACAAAGTGGAAAGCTGCTCCATTACACACAACTGACATTGCTCCTATTGACAAAGGCCATGGGGTGCCAGGGAAAGAAATGCATTATTTCTGTTTCAAGAAAATACTTATTTTAATAGTTTCACATCCAGAGCATCTGAAAATAATTTCCATATTAATGATTATTAATCTTTCACAAAAAAACAAATTAAGTCTAAACCACTAATTACCAGGGGAATCATTCAAAGTATAAAACCAGGAAGTATTTAGGACAATTCAGAAAAGAAACAAAATGTAAAGTTGAAGATGGGTGTGTCATACTCAAAGCGAAACAAACATTGCAATAAAAATAAATGGGAAATCCTACAAGTTCATTGCGTCTAATGTAAATTGGACCAAGTGAACACCAGCTTGCAAATAACCTATTAGATAGATGGTTCATCACTTGGAATATTAGAATAGCCAACCTGGTTACAGGGAGAGAGCAGCCATTACTTTAGTTACCAATGTTCCTTAATTATTATGATAATACATGACAAGAAACCTCAAGGCGAGAGCTCACCACCTTCTTCAAAGGAAATCGGAGATGAGAAATGTTGGCCTAATTCATATTTTGGAATTTAATAAGTCACTGCTTCTGGATTTTGTGCTTTAAGGATCCCATAAGAAAAGGGTTTAGACTGTTTCTGTGAACAACCTACAAATTAATCAACGGCAGTGGAAAATCTGAACCTTTAACATTAGTAGCTTTCTAATGCAATAGTAAACAGTGAATCTAATTGCTGATATATAATTTCAGATACAACACAAGGAGAGCAGCATGAGACATGAGAAGCCCTAAAGAAATTGAACATTTTCAAAAGCATGGGATGGTGAAATTGGACAGCTTTAGACAATGGGAATTGTCTTTAAAAAAGCATTAAAAATAGAACTCATAACATATACAGTGCCCTCCAAAATGTATGGGTCAAAGACCCATCATTTATTTATTTGCCTCTGTATTCCACAATTTGACATTTGTAATAGAATAAAATCACATGCGGTTAAAGTGCACATTGCCAGATTTTATTAAAGGGTATTTTTAATACATTTTTGTTTCACCATGTAGAAATTACAGCTGTGTTTATATACAGTCCCCCATTTCAAGGCACCATAATGTTTGGGACACATGGCTTCACAGGTGTTTGTAATTGCTCAGGTGTGTTTAATTGCCTCCTTCATGCAGGAACAAGAGAGCTCGCAGCACCTAGTCTTTCCTCCAATCTTTTCATCACTTTTGGAAACTTTTATTGTTGTTTATCAACATGAGGACCAAAGTTGTACCAATGAAAGTCAAAGAAGCCATTATGAGACTGAGAAACAAGAATAAAACTGTTAGAGGGATCAGCCAAACCTTCGGCTTACCAAAATCAACTGTTTGGAACATCATTAAGAAGAAAGAGAGCACTGGTGAGCTTATAAATCGCAAAGGGACTGGCAAGCTAAGGAAGACCTCCACGGCTGATGACAGAAGAATTCTCTTTGTAATAATTAAAAATCCTCAAACACCTGTCTGGCAGATCAGAAACACTCTTCAGGAGTCAGGTGTAGATTTGTCAATGACCACTGTCCGCAGAAGACTTCATGAACAGAAATACAGAGGCGACACTGCAAGATGCAAACCACTGGTTAGCCGCAAAAATAGGTTGGCCAGGTTACAGTTTGCCAAGAAATACTTAAAAGAGTATAAACCACAGCTCTGGAAAAAGTTCTTGTGGACAGATGAGATGAAGAATAACATATCGGTGTGATGGCAAGAGCAAAGTATGGAGGAGAGAAGGAATTGCCCAAGATGCTAACCATACCACCTCATTACGGTGGTGAAGGTATTATGGCCTGGGAATGTATGTTCATTGATGATACAACTGCTACTGGTAGTAGTATTTGGCATTCTGAAGTGTATCAACATATTCTATCTGCTCAAGTTCAAACAAATGCCTCAAAACGCATTGGCCGGCGGTTCATTCTACAGAAAGCCAAAGATCTCAAACATACTGCTAAAGCAACAAAGGAGTTTTTCAAAGCTAAAAAATGGTCAATTCTTTGGTCCGATTTGAATCCAATTATATGCTGAAAAGAAAACCGAAGAGCACTAGCCTCCAAAACAAGCATAAGCTAAAGATGGCTGCTATACAGGCCTGGCAGAGCCTCACCAGAGAAGACACCCAGCAACTGGTGATGTCCATGAATCGCAGACTTCAAGCAGTCATTGCATGCAAAGGATATGCAACAAAATACTAAACATGACTACTTTCATTTACATGACATTGCTGTGTCCCAAACATCATGGTGCCCTGAAATGGGTGGACTATGTATAAACACAGCTGTAATTTCTACATGGTGAAACTAAAATGTATAAAAATGGCTTTATTAAAATCTGACAATGTGCACTTTAACCACATGTGTTTTATTTCTAGTACAAATCTCAAATTGTGGAGTAGAGGCAAACAAATAAATGATTAGTCTTTGTCCCAAACATTATGGTGGGCACTGTAAGCAAACCCTGAGACAGCAAATTTGTGTGTTAATTCATGCTGGGAATTCATTTTGGTGCAAGCAGCATGCTTTGGGATTGGCTAGCATCAATTGGGCTTAGCAATGATAACCAAACCCTGACCTGCATCACCTAAAACGAATAATGGTTTCTTGTTGCAAATGGTGATGGAAGCCTTTCCAGATGTTGCACAGCATTGCAGAAGATGAATTTGATTCTGTCCCTTGGATTAAATATTAAAATGAAGATTTATCTGGCCCCTCAAATAGGCAAAAGATTGTTGGGATTGAAGAACAGCGTTTTTTTCCATAATGTTTGTCGCATCAGTTATGTTATTGCCACTCCAGGGACTTATGTCTGTAAAATAGATGGCCCTTTTCCATATCACTGTTGGGCATTTCAATAATGTTTCAAAAATGGATTTATCATACTGAGAATGTGATTTAAAAAAACATGGAAGATAATTAAGTATCTGAAGCAAAGGAGGCACAAGTCACCAACAAAGGCCTAGCTTCTCTCTCGGTGGACAATACTATAAAACATCTTGCTACACTTTCCAACGCAGCACTTTGAACAAAGAAATGCAGGGCACTGTCTCTTGAGGACATGCAAAATTCCATTCCAAATCCTCCATTATTTATATCTGAACAAAAATTGACCACCAGATCCATCACGATCTAATGGGTTGCATTCTACCTCCTCCCTGCTGTGTTCCTCTTTGTAATTTTACTGTTTTTGTCTCCGATTCGGAAACTCACACGCCAATACCACTTCATTATTCAGCAAATAAAGCACTGTGACAGGTGCAGGATATCTCATGAGCAGCTTTGCCTGCTAAAGGATTGCTCAGAGCACAAAACTTTAAGGAACTCCCAAAGCTCTACCTCCAATGTTAATTCCTTATTATTCACAATTTCTCAGATATCTACTGTTGCTGTTAAACAGAAAAGATTAATAACAGCCAACAAGTAAATTGCTGCAGCAGATGCTTCAGAAGATATATATTCAAAGACATTAGGAACTGTTAATAGCAATCGGAAGCTGGCAATATGAAGCAGGAAATCATTGAGGTGGCGGTGACGAAAACAGACCTCCAGCAACAGCAATAACACAAGCTTCTTTTGGAGAAAAAAAGTATTCACTATGTTACATCGTGAATAGAAGCATTTTTCTGTTAATTACATTGGAAGTGATGCAATCAAGTAACATAACAGGCAGTTGAGCGACAAATGCCAACAAAGTTCAGGGAGAGCAGAAAGCCCTACAAAAGGGCGAACAATAGGAAAAAAATTCCCACTTTCTAAGGTCACAGGAAAAATGTGACCTCTGGGCTTTCAATTCAATTGCAGTATTTTTGCTCATGAATCCACTTGGCTCCATTTCCAGGACAGGAAGAGCCAAGAAGCTTACTTGTTTAATTAAATTGGCTGTTTGGATGGAGATTAAACAACTGTTGAAATGTTAGCTCCTTTATAGCTGAAGACTCAAAACAGCATTTCGCAAATTTAAAATATGCAAGGAAAATACCCTGTTCTGATGCTGTGGTTTAAATGGAGTGTTCTGACTTTCCAGCCCTTCCATATACAAACCTTGCATTACAGGGGCTAAGGTGACTGAACGGATACAAAGTGAGAATATGACCAGCGATGTTCAGGCTTCAATCCAATTGGTTAGTCGAATTAAAGCCTAAGGATCTGCCTGTCGTCAGGCTCCAAAATGAAATGAACTGCAGGAGTCTAATTAGAGTTCCTACTGGATTCAAGCCTGTGGCACAAACCATCTGCAATTTGATAGAAAGTGATATCAAGGTGACACATAAGCACAGCATGTGTTATGTGTGTAAACTGTTGAAATGGGGTAGTGAAAGATTCTAAGCTCCCCCAATAGCCATTGCTGCAAGTGTCATGTGTCTTCATGCACTGAAAAAATAATCAACTGAATAGCCATTAAAGCTGAGGAGGTCACTGAAACGACTGACATTTATTTCTCATCCTTCACACCCTTCTGTGATCGTGGACTTGTTCATGAAATACTAGTCACTGTGATGACGATGTTTCGACAATGGTGCCAAGTCATGAATGACTGAGTTCTCATGCCCTTTTTTTCAGCGATGGAAGTGGCACTGAAGTACTGTTGAAATCTTGACTTTTTTAACATCTTGATGGTAGCAAGGCTTAGCCCTATTCCTTGCTGCTCTGTATACTGTAACTTTCATTGGATAAATTCACAGAACCACATTAGATACTCACTGAAAAAATTGACCATCATATTGTGACCCGATTCAGCTTTTTTAAGGTTATTATCAAGTTCAAAGTTAGGTGCTTATGGATCAGAATTTGAACATTCTGTTGTAACTGTGATAATGGAAAAGAGGAGCTGGTTGCAGGTACACTGCCTACTTGATTCTGGGTTTCTTTTTCACAACCAAAAAATCATACAAAAGAACATTTCCACACCAGGTGGTGTCAGCCTTCACACTCACCTAAATCAGGCTTCAGTTCAGTTGGCAAGCTTAGTTTTCTCGACATCTTCGCTGAAAGAAAACCCACAGAAAAGTTAGATTTAGACCACTCAATGCAAACCAGTACTAAAATGTGAACTAATACTACTGATTCCCTGTTACTAGTCCACACAGATTTGAGGAAGAGAATATTGAAATTAAGATCTCCACGGAGCTGGAACAGTTGCAAGCCGGTGACCACAAGGACATGTGCCTGGACATCAATACGAGGTAGTCCGGGCAAGAGTGGGAAGTTGACCAGTGCAGCACTTGGAAGTTGGGTAGAGGGATGATAAAAGCTTTGTTAATTGAGTTGATAGGATAGGAATAGTTTGACGAGTTTTCACAAAAATAGGCATTCCTGGTGGTGGAAAATATATGGGGTCAGAAAATATCACTTAAAGTACAAAATGTTGCTAACAGTCTGGGTTAATCTCAGGCAATAGCAAGAGAAAGGGATAGAATTGGTGACAAGGAAATGGAATTTGTAATGGGGACCAAATACAAAGGCACCAGGTTTCCTATCTTTAACCAATGTATATTTGTAGTCACTGAGTTCTGAATACATTTAACTGGGGCACATATTTGGTCAATGAATACGAATATCATATAAGTCAAGTGACAAATAAAAGCAGCAGAGTGTTTGTGGGAAGTGGTGCTCAAGAGAAACTGGGAACTGGGAACAGAATCAGCGGCAGTTTTGTTTAACATTGCCACAGGACAGCATGTAGCTGGGAAATAGTATGCTAATTGGAGATAAAGAATATATCCTCCATGGAAACCAAAGGGTGCTGATGGGCGACTCGGCCTTTCATAGAAAGACAATGTAATCATAGAAATGTTTGGAAAGGCAGGTTCATATTTGGGAGGCAACAGCATATTGGGAAGGGATGTTGGAGACTTGTCAGCAATTTGTAAGGACAACATCGTCAAAAGATATTTTCTTTTGCTGAAGAAGAGGATGTCAAATTTTCAAGTGAACAGTGCCAGTGAACCTAGAATCATTTTTAGTATCAGGTAACCTGGGCACCTGAAAGTGAAACTGGGTGCCAAGCTGTTTGGTAAGAACATGGTTGAGAGAACAGGATGTGGGTCTCATGAACAAGCTCAACTGGTAGAGAACATGAGAGAAGACTCAGGTTAATATTTATTGGTGGAGGCAGAAGTACAACTAAGAGGAATTTAGCTGAACGGATGGCATCAAACTTCACAAGCTCCTTGCATAATTCAGGGGAAATAATATATTTTTTTGCCATAAGGTTTCACATTTGATTTATTTGGACGGGAGGAATGAAGCAACCTCTTTTTACTCACTGATTATTCCCTACAAATGGAATCTGGGTCGCACTTACATTGTGTTGGAAGAAGCTGCAGATGCTGGTTTACACCGAAGATAGGCACTAAATACTGGAGGAACTCAGCGGGACAGGCAGCATTTCTGGAGAAAAGGAACGTATTACGTTTTGGGTTGAGACCCTTCTTCTACCTTGACCTGAAACATCACCCATCCCTTCTCTCCAGAGATGTTGCCTGCCCCGCTGACGAACTCCAGCATTTTGTGTCTATCATCTATGTAACTCTTCCATTGTATAAGTTTCTCTTAGGATGCTCGGGTATCCTCCCAGTTACAAAGACATTTTGGTCTATAGTTTAACTGGGTACTTTAAATTACTTCTAGGATAGGTGTGCGGTAGGCAGGTCAAGGTGGAGTTAGTTGACGGGATGATAGAATAGGCTACATGGAAATAATTGGGGAATGGGATTGATGGGATTATTCTACAAGCAAACATTGATTTAGACAATGTCGAAAAAAAGTTTATATTTATACTTCACAGTTATGGTGGGGGTGGGGGGTGGGAAGTGTGGCTTTATCTATGTACAGAAGATTAGCATGCCAGCTGTGATTTGGCATTAACACTCTTGAGAGAGTCAAAAGTTCATGGTTTCAAATCCTACTTCTGAGATTGGAGGACAAACCAAGATTAGCATTTAAAAAGAAATGCTTAATTATCTTTGCGATGAGAATTTGAAGTGTCTCTGTTTGCCCTCTCAAACGAGTTTCAATGTGGGACTGCAACTTTCCCAGTTTCCTGATCAAATCTTTTTCTCCAAACACTTGGGAAACAAACTGGGAAATAATTTATTTCCTCTGGTCAAAATGTCAGTTGCATTTACCTGTAAAACACATATCTAAACACTGAATGGCTATTAACTGCTAGTGTGTTATTGAAGCCACAAAAAATGTTCTTTCTTAACCAAACACTAATTAGCTTCTAATGAAACGCCACCTTTGAAAGTAATTCCTACTTGAGTGAACACACATTATATACTGTACATGTTGGAAAATATTTCCTGTACAGGGACTGAAATGTATAACATAGGAGATAATTAACAGAATCATTTGGCTGATCATGCTGAGACACTGCCAATTTTTTCATAGAGAATTGGCAAATTAGTGAATTGGATAGCAAACAAGTTTAAAACAAAAACTAAATAGTGGCAAATATTAAAGATTTTAGAGAAAACAAGAGAAATCAATGACAACAAACTTTCCCATCACATCCCAAGTACAAAGGAGATATTGGGATATGAAATTTTCTGACGACAGCAAGCTATATTTCAAAGTGGCATACAAAAGCCTAAAAGATAGTAGTATGTACATTACACGATTCTTTGAATCTGTACTGATCCTATCATGACTGGCAACATACTTCCCACATCCCTATATTTTCTCAGGAAACTAAGAATCTATTGGCCTCTCTTATGAATATAATCATTGATTGAGCAGAGTTCCCAGATATAGAAAATTACAAAGATTCACACAGCTCAGTGACAAATTTCTCCTCAGTGCTAAATAATAGCACACTGATTTTATTATCTTCAGCAATTGGAAAAATACTCTCAGAGGCTTCCCCATCAAGGACTTTAAATAATTTTGAATATTTGAACCCTCTTTAAATCCAGATCTTTTAATCTCTAGAGAATATATAGCTATTCCTCAATTATGACCATTTAATTTACCAATTTTCCCCATTCCACCATTGATTCTTTGGGGTAAGTGTTTGATTTAAGAATCTATTTTTAGTTTAACGAACAGTTTGCTCATTGATTTACACTGCATCAAAGACACCATAAATCATTTCCTCCAGCATTTTCAAGTTACAAAGTTTCACAAATTGAGTGGCTGTATATTCATTATCTTGGGAGTTAGCATGGAGATGAAAACAGGTCGATTTATAACACAGATCAATTTAATAAATATCAGGTAAAAGGGACAAGTTCATATGATTATGTAGTAAACTATTTGGACCACAATTAATTATTTTTTTAAAAGCTTACATTCCCAGTGGGACATTCCAGTAAGGAGGAGGGATAAGGATATCGACGTAAGGGGATCTTAGATGACCAAAGAGGTTGTAAATTTGGACAAAAAGAAAAAGGAAGTACATGCAAGGCTCAAGAGGATGGAGTCAGACAGGATATTTGAGGAATATAAAGGAGGAAAGAACTCTTAGGAAATTACAAGGGTCACAAGTGGCCACTGAAAGGCTTTGGGGAGCCGGATTAAGGAAAATCCCAAAGTATTTGATACCTACACGAGGGGAACCAGGAAGAACTGCTCAAGGATACAGGAAGGAACCTGTGTTTGTAGTCTAGGGTTGTCTTCACATTTTCTCTAGCTACAGGCAAGGTCCAAGAGGACTAATGTCATTCCCTTATTTAAGGGAAGTAGAGAGAATCCAGGGAATCATAGGCTAGTGAGCCTCACGCATTCTCTTCTAAATAGGAGCAATTCCTATCCTGAAGAATCCTCTCCAATAGTTTCCCTGCAATTGACGTTTGTCTCATTGTCCTATAATTCCTTGGATTCTCTCTACTTCCCTTAAATAAAGGAATATTAGCGAGTCTCCAGTTTTCCGTGACATTGTCTGTAGCTAAAGACAACACAAAGATCTTCATCACAGGGTGGCACACTGGAGCAGTGGTAGAGTTGCTGCCTTACAGCGCCAGAGACCAGAGTTTGATCCTGACTACAGGTGCTGTCTGTATGGAGTTTGTACGTTCTCCCTGTGACCGTGTGCGTTTTCTCCGGGTGCTCCAGTTTCCTCCCACACGCCAAAGATTTACAAGTTTGTAGGTCAATTGGCTTTGGTAACAATTGTAAATTGTCCCCAGTGTATAAGATAGTGCCAATGTACGGGGTGATCGCTGGTCAGCGTGGAGATGGTAGGTCGAAGGGCCTGTTTTCGTGCTGCATCTCCAAAGTCTAAAGTAAAGAGGGTGGTGAGTGTCTGGAACGTAACACTGGGAATGGTGGATGAGGCAGATACTATCATGGCAATTGAGATATTTTTGGATAGGCATATGGATATGCAGGGAATGGAAAGATAAAAATTATGTGCAGGTTAATAAGAGCTGTTCTTGGCATCATGTTTGGCTCGGACACTGTGGGCTGCAGGGTCTGTTCTTGTGCTGTACGGTTCTATGTTCTAAGATAATTTACATTTAAGAATGTCATTCAAATCTCATATTGAACAGTTACTATGTACAGTTCTGAGTACATTTCCACGAACATATATTCAAGAACAGTTGGTGCTATCCTGGCACTTGTGGTTCTTATAGATTAGTGATAAAGATGAAGTGATATAGATTAGTGATAAAGAGAAGATGATAACCAACAGTTAATAAATGTATATATAAAAGAAAAAACATGCAGTGAGTGAAATATATTTCAGTTCATTCAAATTTGTGTTACAATCACAATTCGATGGTTAAATACGTATTACTGATAACAGTGGCAAATCACAGGTAGGCAATGTATGAAGCAACAATCAGCATGCAGGCTGAAAAGCACAAATTCCTGCATATGAAAATTATGGAGGCCTGTAGTGAACAATCAGGATGAGGTGTTAACATTAATTTGAAAATAACTTCAGCCAGTTGTCCTTCACTTTGCCAAGAACTTATGATTTATAGCATAATTATAATTAAGATAACTATAAATGTTCTCTTTTACATACATAAAGCTAATTTTGTATCTTGGGCATCTTCATTAAAATTGTTACTTTATTAACACATTTGAACATTCTAACATTAATTCCACTCTGAATTTACATCACTAATATACGAGTTGGTAGATCACGAGTGCCTGTCTTGCTATTCAATAAGATTATTGTTCTTCTCCATTTAAATTCTTATTCCAACTGAGGAATTACAATTTGCCACAGGTCTATTTCCTTCACTCCATAGATGCTGCCTCACCCAGTTTCGCCAGCATTTTTGTCGACCGGCAATGATAGTCCAATTCTATACTGCCATTGTAGAGTCTGTCCTCACCTTCTCCATCATGGTCTGGTTTGGCTCAGCCACCAAGCACGACATCCGGAGGCTGCAGCGAATCGTCCCATCAGCTGAGAAGGTTGTTAGCTGCAACCTTCACCACATTGACGAACTGTACATTGCAAGGGCCAGGAAGCGAGCGGGTAAGATAATCTCTAACCCATCCACCCTGGCCACAAACTCTTTGAAGCACTTTCCCCTGGAAGGCTCCGGACTGTCAATGCCGCTACAACCAGACATAAAAACAGCTTTTTTCCACGAGTAGTAGCTCTATTCAATAACCAAAAGTCTGTAGCCTCCTTTTCTTCTGGTATTTTATTTCATTCAAATGCTTAAACTATAATGTTTTATTATTAATGTCTAATGTTTTATGTGTCATTCTTAATTGTTACTGTATGACATGTTGTTACTTGCGTGCGGAGCACCAAGGCAAATTCCTTGCATGTGTACATACCTGGCCAATAAACTTATTCATTCATTTCATGTGAAGGCTGCAGTGTGCCGTGTCACCCATGTCACGGCTGTAACTTTCTCTCCTTAAGTCTCAATGCTACTCACTTTGTATATGAAATTCTCAGCAGTAGCATTTCCTAACATGCAGGCAATTTTGCTCACAGCAGTTGACATATTATTTTCTAATACTGCGCAGAACATGTAGATAACAACCATCAATTTTCATATGCTTAAAACGTTAAAAATTGATGGAGAACTAACTTATTTCCACTATGAAAAAGTCAAACCTCACATCATCTTTCAAACTTTGCAGCTTCTAGAAGTTGAGGTTCAACAAAAACATACCTTGGAAACTCCAAAGTAGCATAAACACGGCGGTTTATAATGCCCCTGTCCCACTTAGGAAACCTGAACGGAAACCTCTGGAGACTTTGCGCCCCACCCAAGGTTTCCGTGTGTTTCCCGGAGGTTTTTATCAGTCTCCCTAATGGTCGAAAGTGGTTTCCGCTTCTTCTATGTTCCGGCAATTATTTCAAAAAATTCAAATCTGGCCGCGACTAAAAATAGGTTGCCGTTTAAAAAATGTTTTAGTTGAAGCCGGTTGCGATGCTAGTTGAATGTGGTTGCCGGAGGTTGCAGGTAGTGGAAGGTAAGACCTTTTTTTCACCCGCGCGGAAACCTTGGGTGGGGCGCAAAGTCTCCAGAGGTTTCCATTCAGGTTTCTTAAGTGGGACAGGGGCATAAGGATGCCACCAAATAAGAAAACACCATTAAATCGGATGAAGCCAAAGTATGGAAGTTTACAAAAAGATTTGTTGAAGAGTTAAATTTAAGAGAAGGGAAGAAAATCAAGAGTTTAGAGGCATGGATGTTGAGTACAAGCACTGTAAGCCAACAAAAATGGGGCAATTAACTTCAGGATCCTCAAGAGATTAGAATTGGGGAAATAGTGGAAAGCTTTATTGAGATCAGATGGGGGAATATGAAGACTTTGAAATATAGATGCAAATTTTTAAATACTGGTGCTGTTTGACCAAAAGTCATCGTAGAACATGCAGGTTCTGAGTAAATGAGGCTTGTGCAAATGAGGACAAAGGCAGACATAAGGAACTGAAGATGCTGAAATCTGGAACAACAAGCAATCTACTGGAGGAACGCAGATTGAGTAGCATCTGGCGGAAGGGGATGGATTCTGGGAAAAGACTGCAGACGAGTGGAGACGGCTAGTACAAAGAGAAGGGATGCGGTAAGACAAGAGCCCATGAATTGAACACAGAGTTTAAGTGTCTTTACGTTTGTGGAGATTTAGGCAAAGACAACCAAGAGTTTGATGAGTTCAGACATGACATAAAGACATAGAAGGGGGTTACAACAGCAATTGAATTGGGGCAACAGTAATGTAACGTCACAGTGATGGAAATAGACAATGTTTGGAATGGTCAAAGAGGTGGTTGAAAATTCAACTTTGCCAAATTTGGTATCAAGACTATGAACAAATAGGTTCAGCTTCAATAAGCCACCCATTGGCATAACAAGCCAAAGAGTAGCTGGAACCTGTGCATCTGACTCGGCTGCTATGAGAGTTACCACAGGATCCAGAACATGAACAGAGTTGGATGCACTACACCTGGCCCTCAGCTTTACACCTGGGATGGTTACCAAGGAATGTGACACTACCCTTTCCGCAACCTGCAGTAAAAACTGCAAGCATGCAAAACCCATTGTACTTTATGTTATTGTTTGAAATCTCTGATAAATTAAGGTATTTTCAGTAACATTTAATTCTATTTTAATGTTTTCTAAAATAATATTTATATCTTTGGAATCATTTTTAAATGCCTTTGATTAAAAATAATTAACTGTACAAATGTTTTTACACCATGCCTTCTATATCTGGAACATGTCAGTTGGGGAAGATGGGCATTATGAGCAGCAGCAGTGGGCTGGATCTTCAACAATCTTCCCAACGTTGACCTGGAAGAAATGTCTGCCTACGACATCCAACAATGTGAAGGGATCAAGAGAATTGGTAGTGAAGTAAAGTATACATAATCGTTATTCATACGGTAGCTGATACCCAATTTTCAGATAAAGGTCAAGAACTAGCATATATAAACAATGCAAGCCAGGACAAGGATAGATCAGTCAAGGGACACTGATGAGTGTGGTCGACACAAAATGCTGGAGTAACTCAGAGGGACAGGCAACATCTCTGGAGAGAAGGAATGGGTGACGTTTCGGGTTGAGACCTTTCTTCAGACTGATGTCAGGGGAGTGGGTGGGACAAAGATAGAATTTGGTCGGAGACAGTAAGACTGGTGGGAGAACTGGGAAGGGGGAAAGGATAGAGAGGGAAAGCAAGGGCTATTTGAAGTTAGAGAAGTCAATGTTCATACCGTTGAGGTGTAAACTATCCAAGCGAAATATGAGGTGCTGTTCCATTTGCGCTGGGTCTCACTCTCACAATGGAGGAGGCCCAGGACAGAAAGGTCAGATTGGGAATGGGATGGGGAGTCGAAGTGCTGAGCAACCGGGAGATCAGGTAAGTTAAGATGGACTGTGCGTAGGTGTTCAGCGAAACGATCGCCGAGCCAGCACTTGGTCTCGCCGATATAGAGAAGTTGAGACCGGAAACAGCAGATACAGTAGATGAGGATGGAGGAAGTGCAAGTGAACCTCCACTTCACCTGGAAAGACTGTTTGGGTTCTTGGATGGAGTTGAGGGGTGAGGTAAACGGACAGGTGTTGCATCTTCTGCGGTTGCAGGAGAAAGTGCCTGGGGAGGGAGTGGTTTGGGTGGGAAGGCACGAGTTGACCATGGTGTTTCGGAGGGAACGGTCTTTGTGGAAAGCAGAAAAGGGTGGAGATGGGAAGATGTGACCAGTAGTGGGATCACGTTGGAGGTGGTAATTACAAACGTCGCAATAGTATTGGATATCTGTGATTATAATCTGAGCTGTTTGGGTGCAATAGCAGCATCAGATACTTGATGAGAATGATTCAAAAATACAGTTCAAGGTAAAGTGCACAGTTTACAAAGCTCAATACATTCAAGAATTTTGAATATAAAAATTGGAGAAAGGGTAATTAGTTTGCAAGGAAGTAGTTCTAATTCAAAGCAAATAACTAACTGTAGTGTAGAAATCTAAAGTTGAAAAAAAAATTGTACTGCAGTTTGCTTCTATTTCCACAACGCAAGTACAAAACAAATTTTCACGACCTGAACACACGATCAAGTCTGACACTTACGATGGTCCACTGAAGGAATGCTTCATTAACAAGTGTGCTCTCTTTGAGATAAAATAATTGTGCTTTCCCATGACAATATTAAAACAATGGCAGGAATGTTCAAGGAACCTGATCAATAACTTGCTGCTTTCAGTAGAAGTGGAACTAGGTTTTTCTGTTACAAAAATAAATATATTTTGAAAGACATCCTCGATGTCATTAATTTCTTTCCCCTAATAGCAGGAGCTACACTTCCCTAGGCTATATTGTTAAATTCCTAATGCCTCCATGTTCTGCACTTCAATCAGTTAGGCAGAGTATTGTTATGCGATTCAGTTTGATCAGCGTGGCCAGTATTATTTGTGCTTTGAGTAGCCCTGGTGACTGCATTTCTGTCCAATTAGGAACTATGCATGTTTTCTGCAAAATAAAAAACAGATAGCTTCACTGTTGGATTAGAGATAAAATACTCATTCCAGACAGTGTTTCATCTCACTTTTCATTGTACTATCATGTCCTATGAGACTTCATTACACATCCAAAAATGTTTCCCAGAAACCAAGCAGCGAGTTGTAAGATTTATTAAGCATCTATGGATAGAGAGGTCTAGATTGTTTCTCATGTAATCACCATGATTTCTTACTGCAAATATCCGTGAGAAATGGGAAGACGCGTTATTACCCAGTTTTAATTTAGATCAAATGAATGCACACTTCAGGATTCAGATGCTTGCTGTTATGTTTTTACACTACAATGTAAACAGAAAATGCCTTTCTTTCACAGATACAGCTTAACCCACTGAGTTAACATTTTCCATTTTGACTTTAGATTTTTAGCATCTGCAGTTTTCCTTTTTGATTTTCACGTTTTCACATCTTTGGCCTTCACAATTTAAAAGAAAAAAATGTCCCCAAAAGGAAAGAATAGTCAGGTATCACACCATTGTAGATTTGAGTTGGATCATGTTGAACCTTTTTTCTATGAAAGATGTAATTGAGATGGACTTGTCTTATGAATATTAAGGCAAAAAAACAAATTGACTAACACTGCGAAATGTTGCAGTGAGCTCTCAAAGTTTTTGGTTTTGGCGTCTTCAATCTCTTCAAAAGTATTTGCTTGTGTAGTTAGTGCTACGAGATGGTTATATGAACATTTCCTCTAAATAAATGACATGTCCGCTGGCTCTTAAATTTTGAAGAGAATAAGTGGGGAGGACACTTTCCTGCAAGATGTTGTTATTTAGGATTCTCAAGTCACACATTGTCCATTAATATTCAGAGTTGAATTAACTTGTCAATTGGAAATCAATGGGGCAAATTGAACACCATGCAATGCTTTCAGACTATTGTAGGCTGCAGCAATATCATACTTCAACATGAGATTGTCAAATGAGTGGAAAGAGTGGAGCTGGAAAGTAAGATCTACAAGAAAACAGTTATTATTCTGAAGAAGGGTCTCAACGTCACCCATTCCTTCTCTCCAGAGATGCTGCCTGTCCCGCTGAGTTACTCCAGGCATTTTGTGTTTACCTGCGATTATTATTCAATGCTGCACATCAGGCTATTGGTTGGCTGGAAATGCAACTGAAATTGACAGATAACTGGTTTTAAATAATGCTCCTCTGACATTCTTTGTCTTCACAAATAATGAAAGAGGCAATTCGGCCCGCTAGGTTCATGTCAGCTCCCAGGTTAATAATCCCATGAACCAATCTCAGGAACAACGTCTTGTTGTCAGGCTTCAGAATTGTCTTGTATAAACTCTGGAACTGTCCAATTCACCTGTACCATGGTGCAGACATTGGATTGTGCCTGTGAAACAGGTGGGGAGGGAGAGGGGGGGGGAGGGAGAGGGGGGGGGGAGGGGAGAGGGAGGGGGGGGAGGGAGAGGGGGGGGAGGGAGAGGGGGGGGAAGGAGAGGGGGGGGAAGGAGAGGGGGGGAAGGAGAGGGGGGGGAGGGAGAGGGGGGGAGGGAGGGGGGGGGAGGGAGAGAGAGGGGGGAGGGGGAGAGAGGGGGGAGAGGGAGAGGGGGGGAGGGAGAGGGGGGAGGGAGAGGGGGGAGGGAGAGGGGGGAGGGAGAGGGGGGGAGGGAGGGAGGGGGGGGAGGGAGAGGGGGGGAGGGAGAGGGGGGGGAGGGAGAGAGAGGGGGGGAGGGAGAGAGAGGGGGGGAGGGAGAGAGGGGGGAGGGAGAGAGGGGGGGAGGGAGAGAGGGGGGAGGGAGAGAGGGGGGAGGGAGAGGGGGGGAGGGAGAGAGGGGGGAGGGAGAGAGGGGGGAGGGAGAGAGGGGGGAGGGAGAGAGGGGGGAGGGAGAGAGGGGGGAGGGAGAGAGGGGGGAGGGAGAGAGGGGGGAGGGAGAGAGGGGGGAGGGAGAGAGGGGGGAGGGAGAGAGGGGGGAGGGAGAGAGGGGGGAGGGAGAGAGGGGGGAGGGAGAGAGGGGGGAGGGAGAGAGGGGGGAGGGAGAGAGGGGGGAGGGAGGGAGGGGGGAGGGAGGGAGGGGGGAGGGAGGGAGGGGGGAGGGAGAGAGGGGGGAGGGAGAGAGGGGGGAGGGAGAGAGGGGGGAGGGAGAGAGGGGGGAGGGAGAGAGGGGGGAGGGAGAGAGAGAGGGGGGAGGGAGAGAGGGGGAGGGAGAGAGAGAGGGGGGAGGGAGAGAGGGGGGAGGGAGAGAGGGGGGAGGGAGAGAGGGGGGAGGGAGAGAGGGGGGAGGGAGAGAGGGGGGAGGGAGAGAGGGGGGAGGGAGAGAGGGGGGAGGGAGAGAGGGGGGAGGGAGAGAGGGGGGAGGGAGAGAGGGGGGGAGGGAGAGGGGGGAGAGAGAGAGGGGGGAGGGAGAGAGGGGGAGGGAGAGAGGGGGAGGGAGAGAGGGGGAGGGAGAGAGGGGGAGGGAGAGAGGGGAGGGAGAGAGGGGGAGGGAGAGAGGGGGAGGGAGAGAGGGGGAGGGAGAGAGGGGGAGGGAGAGAGGGGGAGGGAGAGGGGGAGGAGGACACTCCGGGAGGAAGACGCACTCCAGCGCACCCAAGTAACGTCACAGTGGACTCGCAAGGCAGGATGTGGAGGGTGGTGCTGGAGTGAGAGCCAAACCCGGGGCCAAAAAACCTGCGGCTGGAGCGAAGGAGAAGCCTGGGTCCGGGGTCAGGGACGAGCCCACTGGAGCCCAGGGCCGGGCCGGGTACGAGAACCAGTTCCAGGCCCTGGTGCTGCTCTACGCTTTGGTAGCACCTGGGGCAGGGAATAGATGAGGGAAATGAGGAGGGAGATGGGGTGGGGAGTAGGGTGGTAGCGGGAGATGGGGGGGCAGAGGAGGGGGATGCCCTTCATTCCAACCCTCTCTCTCTCTCTCAACCCTCCCTCCCCCTATTTACTCTCTATCTACCCCCACTCCCACTCTCTACCCCCTCCACCCTCCCTCCCTCTCCATCTCAACCTCCTGCCTATCTACTCTCACTCCCACCCTCTCTACTCCATCCCCCTCCCTCTCTGACTCCCCTCCCTCTCTGACGCCCCCCACCCCCCTCCAGGGATTGAAGAGGGAGGGTGAAGAGGAGGATGAGGGAGTGCTGGGGGATGAGGAGAAATGAGCCGCGCCAGCGTAGCTAGGGGTTATGCGTGAGTGGTGCAATATTGCGTTGGGGGAAACAGCTTGCATTGGGGGAACGGGTGAGTGGTGGAATCTTGCGTTGGGGAAGCAGACCCAACAGGTCTGTACTTGGTCTAGTATATTCTTATATTCTAATATTAGAATTATCATGCTATTATGCAAAATACTAATATAAACTTGTCACAATGTAATTATATCCTCCAGTGCAGAGCATCACAACAATTGGAGGGCAGATATAATTATAATATATCATGTTTATTTGGGCATTTATGAATACAGGTCAGGATAGTATTTATAATTGAAATATAAATGTAGGGCACACTATGGGATGAGCGATCCTAGTCAAATTATGAAATTGGCTATGCAAGTTAATAAGCAAGTCAAAATGTATCTCCTTCCCTTTAAGCAAAAGAAATAAAGGCCGGTCCTCCAATGAGTGTTGTGAGAAGCTAAAGTTACCATTAGCCCAAAGGAAAAGGCCTACATTGGTGCCAAATTAGGCCAATTATTGGGAAAAATTCAGAATTCTGCAGAGGATCAGAATTGAACAAGAAAGGGAAAGTAGTAAAGAATACCCAGTCAGAAAAATAAAACCAGACTAAGAACTGTTAAAAAGGAAAAGGTTAGCTATTACTATTGTGTGTCCTTAATGTTTTGGAATAAGGAAATAAAAGAGCAATTAAATATCTATTTTGGGTCTGTCATCAAGGAAAAGATACATAAATCCTCCTATAAACAGTGAAGAACTGTAGATCAAGAATGAATGAAGAGCTCAAAGAACAAATGTTAACCTACTAAAGGTTCTAAAAGAGGTAGCTTTGGAGATTGCGAAGGATTAGTAGTGACTTTTGAAGAAGTGGTCCCAGAGGACTGGAAAATTGCAAATGTAAGAAGTGGAGCAAGGCAAAAGAGGGGAGACTATATAGCCTAACTTCAGTGGTTGGTAAGGTTTTAGAGTCCATTATTAAGGATGAGGTTTCTGAATACTTAGAAGCATATGATAAAATAGGCCAAAGTCAGCATGGTTTTGTGAAGGGGAGATCTTGCCTAACAAATCTGTTGGAATTCGTTGAGGAAGCAGGACAGACAAAGGAGACAGTGGATGTTGTTTAAAACTGGAGTAACTCACAGGAGGCATCTCTGGAGAGTAGGAATGGGTGACGTCTCGGGTCGAGACTCATCTTCAGACTGGTTAGGGATAAGGGAAACAAGAGATATAGACGATGATGTGGAGAGATAAAGAACAATGAATGAAAGATATGCAAAAAGGTAACAATGATAAAGGAAACAGGCCATTGTTAGCTGAATAACATTTTTCACACATGTGCTTCTGAAATATCTTCCCTTTAATTCAACTATGACTTTGTCACAGAAGATACGGTACACAAAATACCTGTTCCATTTCCCACACTACTTTTCCCAACTCTCTTCTACCACCCAGAGCAATGGTGGGGTTCCACGTCATCTCCTTTCACCCACCAACCTCCTCATTGAGGGAATCCTCCTCCATAACTTCTATTACCTTAAATAGAATGCCCATACCAGAAACCTAACATCATCAACTCTTTTCATGACACTTTTCCAAGCAATCACAGGAGATGCAACACAGGCATTTCCCACCATCCAAGAACAGAGAATTCCTGTGGGGAAGTAATGATTCACTTGCATTTTTTCAAAGTAGTGTCTTGTATTTGGTGCTCATGATGCGATTTCCTCTATAATGGAAAAAACAAACGCAGATATGGTAACTGCTTTGTAGAATACCCCTGTGCATGATGCAGGAATGACCCTGAGATTCCAGTTGTCAGCCACTTTAATTCTCCCACTCTTGTCTATGGTTTCTTGTCACTGTTCCAAGAAAACAAAAAATGCTAGAAGCACTCAGCAAATCAGGCAGCATCTGTGCGAAGAGCAATGGGTGTAATGTACCAGATCAAAGGTCCTTCGTCACAACTGGGGAAAAGAGAAGGCAAAGCAAACATCTCTGATAGGATGAGCCCAGGGTGACAGTGGGAATAAGCCACACATGAAGTCGCCTTGTTGACAGGTTAATGAAGCAAGCAGAGAACATAAAGCAACGCAAAAGCTGAGAATACAGACCTGGAAAGGTGAGAGAATGGAATTGATGTTCAGATTGTTTCAGGTGTCCTTGTACACAAATTTTTAAATGTTAACATGTAAAGCATCCAATGAGTGATATTCACTACTATTGATAGTAGATTTGAGTACAAAGTAGTGACATCTTGCTCTAATTATTTAGAGCCCTAGACAACTGTGCACAGGTCTAGTCAACTAATCAAATGAAGGATTTACGTATGATTGAGAGTATGCTGCAAACATTCACCAAATTGATTCCTGGTTTACAGGGTTTTTCATATATGGAGAGATTAAGCAGACAGAACCCAGATCGTTTGGAAGAATGAAAGGTGATCTCACTGAACTGAAAAATATGATGGACAATAGACAATAGAGAATAGGTGCAGGAGGAGGACATTCGGCCCTTCGAGCCAGCACCGCCATTCAATGTGATCATCCCCAATCAATACCCTGTTCCTGCCTCCTCCCCATATCCCCCGACTCCAATATCTTTAAGAGCCCTATCTAGCTCTCTCTTGAACGTATCCAGAGAAACTCTGTGAACCAAATTCCACAGATTCACAACTCTCTGTGTGAAAAAGTGTTTCCTCATCTCTGTTCTAAATGGCTTACCCCTTATTCTTAAACTGTGGCCCCTGGTTCTAGAATCCCTCAACATCGGGAACATGTTTCCTGCCTCTAGTGTGTCCAAACCCTTTATAATCTTATATGTTTCAATAAGATCCTTCTACATTCCAGAGTATACAAGCCCAGCCGTTCCATTCTCTCAGCACATGACAGTCCCGCCATCCCGGGAATTAACCTTGTATACCTAC
This sequence comes from Raja brachyura, assembly GCA_963514005.1. The sequence goes on from OY740788.1 coordinate 15,329,573, forward strand.
GCTGCACTCCCTCAATAGCCTCATCTTTCTGCTTGCAATGCCAAAAGAAGTCAACTGCAATATATAATTAGTTGAGTCTGAGCATTAATCCAGAATTCCATGATGCAGCTAAACATGTTGTTACAGACTGTCCACTTGTCTTCAGGATGTAACAAATTTTTACTTTTGTAGCAATGTCACAAGCCAAACAAGCTTGAAGCAGTGTATTGTATTATTTCTGCCAGAGATATTTTCATAATGCGGTGTATTAGGTCCAGCAAACAAGTGGAAGCTGCAAATATTGAACACCATACTACGGAAAATAACCACTTTAAAACTGTACTGAAATACAAAATTATTCAAGTTGTGATTAAAAAAGAATGCTCAATATATACTAATTTACTTGCTTCCCTTTGATTTATAATTGCTTCCACCAGGCATGACAATGAATATGTAAACTAATTCTGTATTCATCCTTGAAGAAAATATGATCATTGTTATTAACAGAATAATTTTAAGATAATCAATTACAAAAGCAAATTCATGGCGAGGAAAAGCAATTAGAAATGATTTATCTTTTTGTCAAGTATTTCATTTCCACTTAATACAACAATACCAATATAATACAACAAAGTGATCAATACACGATCATGCATTGCACTCACAGATCAGAAACAGCCCAAGAGCACAAAGTGCGAATTAGTAAGTCACCAAGCAAGGTGCTTTGATTATTCGTCTGCTTTTGGTTAGTGCTTCAGAGGGAAAGGCGTTAGTTAAATATGGAATTATTACTTCATACCTATGTCAGATACTACGATCTTGGAAAGTTTTCTGCTTTTGATTTTCACTAGAAAGGCATAATAATTTATATGTAAATAAAACAAAATTTATGTAATTGTGGAAAAAGAACAAATTATTTTGTACCATAATACTATACCCTTTTCTATAAAGTTAGGCAATTTCTGATCATCTTCAGAATTGCACGAGGAGGCAGAACCTACACAGGAATACATTGACAAAGAATTAAAATGTAAAATGGCATGAACATTTTATCTTCCTCATATATAGTCTAGGTTTGAATGCGTATGACGTAACAATTAACTTAGAGCTCAGAGTTAGAACATTCCAGGTAAATGTCAATTTGTCTCCACCCAGAAACATATCCTAGTAATTCGGAAATGGATCAATTTCCACCTCCCACCTCTCCCTGCATTATGCACAATAACCGGCGACTGAAGGACAATTTTATTCCACATTAATTGTTAGCCACATCAGAAACAGCCACCTTACATGAAAACATTGTCATTATTCCTCAAAATAATTTCTACTGAAATGAAAATATTAAAAAAAAACTCTTGTAAAGGTGCAAGCCAAGACAGGACACTTTATAAAACCTAACGAAGCAAAGATTGCATTCAAAGCGCTAAGAGTACATCAGGGTACAGGAAACTTTTAATTGTACCGAAACCATTGCCTTAATGCTAATTAAACTCCTGCAGGCATTATCTGCAAGATTGGCCATGTAACTTGTACTAATGCAAGGGCTCAATAGTGAATATTCCCATCTGTGAGGGTGTAATGAATATTAAAGAGTCCAGCTCAATCGTGTCGTGATCGCTCAATTTCTGTACACAAGTACTTTCCCAGAATGGAGTGTTGATTTGAAGGCTACACACAGACTGTGGTCAAGTAACTCATCACAGGCTGGGAATCAATCCAGATACTTCTGCTCCAGAACACTTTCAGATGTATTCTGTTTAGAACTATAGTAACTGATTGGGACATAAGACACTTGCTATACAAATCTGCTCATCTGTGTATGGAATGCAATCATATTTGTTTGCCTATGAACACCAATTATATTTTCTAAATATAAATCTAACAATAAATCAGCATCTTTTCTCTAACAAAAACTGTATCAGAACAAAAGAATGAAGGCCATTGAAGCTAATCAAATGCAGTAGTTTACTTTCATTGCGTATCTCTCATGTCATCCAAGATTCTCAACTTATAGGAGCACCCAGGGCAAGGTCTTTGTAACTGGACAATTCAAGTTCAAATACTAAAACCATGGCAAATAAATCTACGGGCTTGGAGGTTAATTGACCTCTGTAAAATTGTACTGAATGTGCAGTGAGTGGATGACAAACAGTGATAACACAGAACTGGTGTGATTGGGTAACCAATGGGTGATCGGCATGGACTCAGAGGACTTTAGGACTTGTTTCCATGCTGTATCTCTAAACAAACTAAACTAAGAATTTAAAATCAGCTTAAACAACATGAAAATAAAGAAACAGACCAATTATCTCAAATATTTTGCTCTTAAGACTGCCGCTTGAATTACCAATTAGTTCACTAATATTCCATCGGAAAGGAAAATACCAACGTTAATAGGTCTACATTGTACAAGTACCTATAGTGATGTGGATGCTATTCAGTAAAGGATGGACGACAACTACAATCACAGTGCAACTAGAGGTAGGCAACAAATGCTGACCATGCCATATCAGAAGTAGTAATAAAAGTAATCCCCCAATGAATTATCTACTAACGTGGGAGTGTTCTCCCCTCTTGATCTGTAAAACTGAAATACATCAGAAAATGATTAGTTAATCAGCTTTGCCCATTTCCAGAACCTGGGACAGCAGTTATCCATTTCCAACATTCCATCTATCATTTATTCAACAAATGAAGTTCCATAAAGATTCAATATATCATGAACTAGTATATTTGCAGAAGCAACAATTATCAGGATATAAAACTCTAATGAATGTCAAGAGGGACATAGAACTTTGATATTGGAAAACATTCCAGCAGGTTAGAATACTTTGTCTGTAAAGTTATATGGCTATTTTCTTCTCTGAACAAAACGCCTCATGAAACTTTAATAAATTAGTTTAGATTCAAGCTGACACAGTTCAACCACAGACTAAGGTATTAAAGGAGAGGGAGGATAGAGTGTATAACTTGTTGAAGATCTCTGAATGTTAACATAAATGTAATATAAATGTAATATAAATATAACAGAATTAATAATGACTTTAAATAACACTAGATGAGGTGCGGACGTGTTGGGCCCGTCCCCCAAAGCAATATTCCACCACTGACTCGTAGCCCCCACTGCACAGGCACGGCTGAGGGGTTTCTGTTGTGACGCCAGAGATTCCCATTGTGACGCGAGTCACCGCAACTGTCCCCCAACTGAGCCTTGCCATCTCTCTTCCTACCCCCATCCTCCTCCATTCCCCCTCATCCCTCCTCTTCATCCTCCCTCTTCTTTCCCCTCTCCACATCTCCCTCCCTCTCCTTTCCCTACCCTCAGGCATTCTCTCCCCCCGTCCATAACCCCTCTCCTCTCCCTACCCCCTCCTCTCCCTCTATCTCCCTGCTCCCCATTCCTCATCTGCCCCCTACCCCACTCTCCCTCCTCACCTTCCCCACTGCCCTCCTCTCCCTCTATCCCCCACGCAAAAACCTCCCCCTCTATTCCCCCACTCTCCCTCCTCACCTCCCCCACTTTCTCCTCCCTCTCCCCTCTCTACCCCCACCTCTCCCTCTATTGCCCTGCTCCCCCACTCCTCACCACGCCCCATCTCACTCCCCCACAATGAAAATCACAATGTTTGTTTTAATGAAACCTCCCCCCTATCCCACCCTCGCATAATGAAATTTGCGTTAAAAAAAAGAAATTCTCAATGAAAATCCTATTTTTCCTTTAAAATAACCGAAACACAATGTTAGCTGTTAATGAAAACGGAAGTATTTGATTAAAATTGAGTTTTTTAGAAAACCATGATTTTTTAAATGTAAATGAGACGGCTGATGGGCAGGGCAAGTGGAAAAGTGGTTTGAAAAGTGATTTTTGTAGAGTTTAAAATGTCAATAACTCGTAAAATATACCATCAATCCGAACAAATGTCAATAATGTCAATAGCTTGTAAAATAGTAAGATTAAACGAGAACTTACCAGTTTGAAGTTTGATCTTTATTTTATGAGGCGTTACGATGAGGGATTACGTGAAGACCCCGCCAGCACGCATGCGCGACATTCTTCAAAGCAGTGGTGTGAAATCACAGACAGTCACAATGACTAATATAGTAAGATAAGAGAGAACTTTCATACCAGGTGATCTTTATAGTAGAGGGTTGGGAGCGGAGGGCACGTAATCCCTCATCGTAACTCCTCATAAAATAAAGATCAAACTTCAAACTGGTAAGTTCTCGTTTAATCTTACTATTTTACTTCGGAGTCACGTGAGTGACTACGTGAAGATTTCAAAGCTCTGTGATTTAATGCCCTGGAAAACTCCATGCTCACACACCGCTATGCTGGGATAGGAGGATGAACGTAATTCAGACATAACACTGGCTGAAAAACAAAGAAGGTATTTAATCATACCTAAAATGATATGCCCCACATTGGGTAAATCATGTAACAGAAACTTAACATATTCCCCTGCAAACGTCTCAGGAGCGGCCACGGGTTTATAAAAGAAGTGCTGAAAAGTCCGTTCACTGCTCCAACCCGCTGTAGCAAGGATGGGGTCCATAGGAACTCCCATCATTATAGCCGCTGACGTGGATGCAGCCTTAGCTTTATAAGACTGGACCCGTTGTGCTGTTACAAGTGCCATAAACATAACCATATTATATGTAGTTATCCAGAGAGAGCCCCGATATTGGTGTCCATCCTCGAAGCATAGTAAATTCTATGCCTAAGTCCCATGTATGGGTGTATCTGGCCTAGGGGAAAAAGAATTAATACCCTTCATCAGATTGATACCAGAGGGTGTGATCCTATACGCTGGTGATCACCCCCTCGGTCCAGGTTGGTAGGTAGGGCACTCCTGCAAATTTAATGGCACTGTAGCTCAAACCTTCATGGAATGAAGGGTGGCCAGAACTCCTGCAATCCAGTGATGGTGGCAGAGTCATATGAAGTGTTTGTTCTGAAGAAGAAACACTCCCATCTGCTGACATATGTCAGTGCTGTCCCTGGTGGCCTCCCTGCACGACGAAGTGATGACATTGATCATGTCGGAGTCCTGTCGGAGTATCCGAAGTCCAGAAATGGCCTGTTCAGAAACAGCATCAATAGGTTAATGCGATCATGGCACGGATGACTTACCCGTCACAGGGTGTGCCAACAGGCCCGGCCGTTTGAGGATCCGAAAGCAGTGTTCTGCGGCCATCTTTGTACTGCTGGGGACCATGGTTGGGTAGGCCAGTCGGGAACCCCGAAATACCCGTTGCGGAGTCTATTAAATTTTTGTAAGGCCCGACTGATGAGGCAGAAGGGGGGAAATGCATAGCAAACAATCCCCCCAATGCAGCGAGAAACATCCATCGCTGCTGGCCCAGGGTCCCGATCCAACATCCATTCAATGTTGTCGTTGAATTGCGTGACCTGGTGTTTGCCACCGTATTTAGTTTACCTGAAAGGTAAGTGGCTGAGATCCAAATCTCTCTATCCAGACACCAGTGCCAGTTGTAAAAAGGCAATTCATCACATGATATCGATTTTATTCCACACAAAAGATTAATATAGGCCACCACTGTGGTATTATAATTTGTAACCATACATGCAACTGGTGCATATCTAAGCAGTAGGCCCGGGGTCCATGAATGCTTCCAGTATTTCTAGATAATTAAACCCTAGTGCTCCCAACAGGGTTAAATCTTGTGCATTCCATCTGCCACCACTAACAGTGGTGGTATTAGATGCTCCCCACCTTTAACACTGGCATCAGTCTGTAATGTAACCGAGGGATTTATGATAGTGATGGATTTGGAACAGAATTGAGCATTTCCCATCCACCAATTTAATTCAACTCTTGCCTTTTCTAATAACTTCATAGGCCTGTCGAAATGGTATGACTTTTGAGAGCTATAATTTTAGTTCTTTGTAGGTTTTGATAATGTAGTGGTCCGAATTGCGCTGCGGGAAAAGCAGCCACTATCTTCCCAATTACCATGGCCACCTACCGTATGGATGGATCCCTGATGCCAGTAAGGCTTCTGCAAGCTTCTATCAAGTCCACCACCTTGATCGGTGGTAAGGTGGTAGACATTTGCACCGAGTCAATGGTGAACCCCAAGTAATCCATGGTAGTAGAGGGTTCCAACTTTGATTTAGCTGGATGTATGATGAACCCCAGCTTTTGAAAGAGATGTTTTTTGGCTAGAACTGCCAATGTAGCCGTTTCCAAATTCTCCCCGACAATGAGGATATCATCAAGATAGGCCATAACAGTATGATTTTGTTTCCTTAAATAGGCCAAAGCTGGTTCCAATAATTTGGTGAACAGCCTGGGTGCTGATGATAACCCATTGGGTAAGGCTATATATTGCCATAATTGTCCCATCCAGATAAATTTAAGGTATTTCCTATGATCCTTGTGTATTGGTACTGAATAGTATGCATCTTTGAGGTCAATGCATGCCATGTAGTACCCATAGCTATTAGCTATCTGCTGTGTCGAAAGTGTCCATTTTGAAATGAACATACTGAACAGAAGTATTCAGTTCGGTCAGGTCTATGATTATGCAGCATCCGCCATCTTTTTATTTTTGGTAAATATATTAGATACGAACTCCTGTGATTCTCTCAATTACCCCTTTGCTAATTAGTCTTAATAGTTCAGCATGGCCCGCCGTTCTTTCTTTTTGTGAAAGTATAAACTTTCGGCTAGGCGAATGCTGGACCGGGGTAGGGAGTTCGTAAATGAATTCAATTTTATAGCCCTGAATACTTCCGAGTATGTAAGGATCAGAGGTAAAAGTGCGCCATACTTTATAAAACAAGTGCAACCGGCCTCCCCCATAAGATGAATTTTAGACATATGATGTTCCTGGGGGAGGCAGACCCACCTACCTCCAAGGTATTGCCGGTGTTGCGGTCCAATACCACCGTTATTTCTTCTGTTAAGTTGCTGCGTTGTAGGGGTGGCGCATTTTCCAAGAAAGCCGGGCTGGGCCATGGCCTAAAAAAGGCTGTTGTGCAGGTGGGCCGGCCTTCGAGCTTTCACCACCGGACGATCTGCAGTGATATCTCTGTCCGGTGGGTGTGTAGGGGTGCTGTTGCTGTTGGTAGCTCTTTGTCCAGGTCTTTCACCTGTTTGGGGAGCTCCGCACAGCAGATTTGGTGGTTGAGCGTACCTGGTTTGCATAACCCCGCAATTTGGGGTTCAGTTGCTCTTCCTGTAGTTATTATCTCAAACTGTGTTACACAGTAAGGCCAGAGCATCCTGTTTCTACCGGTAGCTCTATACTCACCGCAGTACTGGCACTGCCAAAATTCCGGCGGTCAAAAGCTTCAGGATCCTCTGAAGTTTGACTCCTTGCCCTCTAATCGTAGGGCTCATGATCCCCCAAATAGGGTATTCACCGCGGGAACAATCAGCGAGTTACAATTATCAGGAGCAAGATACTTATCAGCTGTAGCATTGATGGCTTGCTCCTGAAGCTGGTTTGTAGTCATATAATTGAACTCTTAGGGTGGATAGGTAACCTTTTTTAGAAGGAACTGCATGTTACTTACCATATCCAGAACTCTTCACTGCACCTCTGACACTGTTGGTTTGTTCAGCCAACTCCCCCTCTTCAGGGTCAGCCCAGTTCTGACCCCCAATGCTCCCCTGCGAAGAGGGTGAGACATTTAGGCAGTCCATAATAGGATCCTGCCGTGGGCCTGCGAAGAGGCCCACCGTGACCCTGCCCCGGCAAAAGCAGGTCACGCTGGAGCAATTGCTCCACCATCCGCTCCATGCGGGTAAGACGACCTCCGTCGCTAACAGCGAACGGGGTGTCCTCGGGACTGGACCCAGCTGAGTCGGCAGTCCTGATCGGCTTCCGGGTGGATTTACCGCTGTCCGTGGCGAACCAGCGGCCCTCCCGGGCGGAATTCGGGAGCTGCAGGTCGCACCTGCAGCTCGGAGTCAAAACGGGTGGATTTACCGCCTGTCCGTGGCGAACCAGCAGCCCTCCCGGGCGGAAGTCGGGAGCTGCAGGTAGCACCTGCAGCTCGGAGAAAAAATGGGTGGATTTACCGCCTGTCCGTGGCGAACCAGCAGCCCTCCCGGGCGGAATTCGGGAGCTGTAGGTAGCACCTGCAGCTCGGAGAAAAAAACGGGTGGATTTACCTCCTGTCCGTGGCGAACCAGCAGCCCTCCCGGGCGGAATTCGGGAGCTGCAGGTAGCACCTGCAGCTCGGAGAAAAAACGGCACGCTGCTGGCTGCTCTCTATAGCAGCAGCTCTTGCCCCTCCTCTCGCCGCGCTCACCACTCCGGTGAGTCTTACCGTTCGTAAGTTACGCTGGAGGAGCCCCGCTCCTCCCGACTGTCGCTTCCGCATGCGAACGACGATATGTCGCGCATGCGTGCTGGCGGGGTCTTCACG